>JAVTVJ010000328.1:0-600000 GCA_034509425.1 Eopsaltria australis | reverse complement strand
CTTTGGAATTTCTAATATTTCTATTATTACTCATTTCATTAACACCTCCCAGATGCCAAAGCATTTTCAAAGTACAGACAGCAGCAGTTCACAAAAACAGAAAGACTGGAATACAAAATCAAAGTAGGAAGGAATATCTAGACGTATATGCATTTTAACTACCTGGGAATTAAGGAACAAGGCACAAAAATAGCATCACTAGTTTTCCTCCTTTCAGTGCCAATTCCCAGCAACAGCCCCAGAGTGTTTAATCCCTCTTTCCCAACAGGTGATGCTGTCATTCCATCCAATGCCATGCTCCAGTTTTCACAAAAACTACTCCAAATTTGCAGCTTTCCCAACTGGCAACAGCACAGGTATCCCACTTTCAACCGAAAATTCTTATTGATTTCAACCAAGATGCTACCTTATTTTGTACAATGATAACTTCTGCTTTCAGTGCTATTACAGTCAAATATGCAAGAGGGAAAACTTTGTGGTTTTTAGCATCCACATGAAAGAAAAATTTGAAAAAAATATAAAAAACCCAACCTTCTCAATATTTCCACTCTGACAAAGACTGTTCCTTCTACTGTGATACAGAATTATTAGCCTCTTTGTGATAATAAATCAGGTAACTCTGAAATCACAGTGGGATCTCAGATCTGTTTGGGTAAATGGTACGTGTCACTTCTGGTGATAAAACTGCCAGCTCTCAGTAGACATTTTTACACACTACTTACATTCATGATGCAACATTTTTCAACAACCACAAAAGAAGTTTTTTCACCAGAAAAAAGAAGATTGTTAGACACCCTGCAGTTAAACACATTTTACTTCTCTTCCAACAAGGAATATGAGGAATAAGCAGAGAAATACCACCAAATAAAAATATATTTTACATGTTGTCTGGGGAAAAACCAACAATATTTTAATAAAAACACCAGGAGAAAATTTGCAGTATTTTAAATCCTTTTTACTGGCTTTCTCCCCCAAAACAGATATTAGCACATGTCATGAGAATGACCTTTAATTAAAGAAAATAAATAATTTCTTTTTAGAATCACCCTTTGATCCACTTAAGCACAGAAGTTATAAGCATAAATTTAAGCTCACTGACTTCAAAAGGATTATTCATTCTCAGTATCTGCATCACAAGTAGCATGGCCAGCAGGTCAAGGTAGGTGATTCTCCCCCTCTGCCCTCCTGAGATCCCACCTGGAGTACTGTGTACATAGTTCTGGTGCCCTTGACATAAGGACTGGAACTGCTAGAGCAAGTCCAGAGGGCCAGGAAGCTGGCAAGGGGACTAGAACATCTCTCCTCTGAAGCCAGGCTGGGAGAGTTGGGACTGTTCAGCCTGGAGAAGGCTGTGTGGAGAGCCCAGAGCAGCCTTCCAGTATCTACATGGGGTCTACAAGGCAGCCATAGAAGGACTCTCTCCATCAGGAACTGCAGTGACAGGACAAGTGGGAATGGCTTCACACTGACAGAGAGTAGGTTTCAATCAGGTATCAGGGAGAAGTTCTTTGCTGGAAAGGTGGTGAGCCACTGGAACAGGTTGCCCAGAGAAGTTGTGGCTGCCCCATCCCTGGCATTGTTCAAGACCAGGTTGCACGAAGCTCTGAGCAACCTGGTCTAGCAGGAGGAGTCCGTGCCCATGGCACAGGGTTCAAACAAGCTGACCTTTAAGGTCCCTTCCAACCCAAATCATTCTATGATTCTGTCTGTACACTTAAGCAAGCAAAGATTTCAGTGACCTTGATCCTTGACGTCAAGAACTTCTTCAGATGAGCACCAAATGCATCTGAAAAATGCAGATGGGACCAGATGTATCATCCATTCATCATGCTAGAGCCTAGCCCACACCACTGAGTGCCGTGTTCTGATCCAGAAAAACGTCTTTTTAAATACCTTGCTGGATTAGAGACTCTATACAAGACAGTTTGCTGGTTCAAGCCTTTGATGTGCACCTTCTGCTGACAGACAGATCTTTCTGACATAATGTCAATTCATGACGAGTTTTTGTTTTTCTTTTAATCCTTAGTGTGTTATCGATTATTAACTGGAATCCACATGCCAATATGATAGTTCATGTGTTTGAATTTGAACACACAGATTCATTACATTAGCCTAAAAATTGTTCTATTTAAAGAATACTGTCACAAACAATGACTTCAAAACAATCCCAGGGAAAGACTTTCATTTCTGCTCCCTGTGTACTGTACTTTAGCAGCATGGCATACCACAGAAGGTATATTCTTAAATATCACAAAAATGCTTACCTTTAACCTTGCAAACCCTTAAATGTGTGGAACTACAACCCTGAGTATCTCAATTATGTAGGAAACACTCTAAAATTGAGCATCAACTTCCCAAAAAATGAAAATGCACCATATAACTGCATAAAATTCCCATTTTGTCAATTAGAACATTTAGAATTGACTGAATTTTTATTTTAATAAGGGAAAGCAAAACCATATAAATTAAAAAAGGCATTTTATGTAATTATTTCAGGCAACTACCACCAAGGAAATAATAAGCAACACTTGAAACAAGACAGTTAAAGGCTACTTTTCTTCAGAGTAGCAGCCTAAACACCAGACAGTTGCTCAGTTTCAATGAACTGGCCAATCAAGTTACTTTTAATTTTTGTGCTGACTTCTTTTTTGTAGTTAAAGAGGAACTAAATATGTTCTTAGTTACAAAAAAGGGTCAGAAAAAAATACCACCAACCCTGGTAAGATCAGAAAAAAAAAAAGGAGTGATGGAAAAGGACGAAAAGGACAAATGTCAAAACTAGCTGGATGTTTATTATAAGGTGGCAAAGAAAAAATATTCAAGACTAGTTTTTCAGAAGACAAGAGACTCCATAACTCACCTACACAGATGTTTCCTGTATTTAAACCTGAGGAAGACATCATAAAATTCTTAGAGGCTGTGTTTTTTAAAATCACTTCAATCACTTTACGAGAAAGAAACATGTATAGGAACATGGCTTAAGGCACTACTTACCTACTACCCTGATCTTTGATGAAAGCAGAAAATGGAGTACAGAGTCAGCAGCTGAATCTTTTTTCTTTGGTTTGAAAAATGTATCTAATGGCAGAGAGCAAGTTATCTGAAAATTAAAGCCCTTTTCATATTAAAGTATTGTGAAAAGTAAGACTCAGTTCACACTAAATATTTAAACAAATAGCAGTGAATGTATCTGCAGTGTATCTAAGCAGAATACATAGTATTCTTGATCTTTTTGGTTTGTTTTTTAAGCAAATACATAAATACAGTGACCAGTGCATGCCTAAATCCATGGACTTGTGACAGAAATACCTTATGCAGGCAGGAAACTTCAAAAACTTTAGGATTAGTGCACTCAAGAAAGACACAGGAAATACGAGAGATCATATAAGCCTGAGTTAGTGCATCATTTTTGTCAGTGGCTGTAGTGATGGGAAAGCTTGGGAATACTAAAGCCCTATAATATTCAAATCAAGATAATATTGAACTTAAGTCACAAGAAGTGTTCTCTCAATAAGTAAACATGAATACACAAAAAACATCAGCCATGTTTTAACACTGTGCTTGAGGCCCAAGGTTTTTGTTACTACTAACATTCCTGAATTGAGTTATTGACTCACATGAGCTAAAAGTAAAAAGATACTGAATTATTCTTATGTATTATCCATTCCATTCTTCCTCTCCCCTCTCTGTATAGTTGCCCACACCCCAGCTGAAAGCATTGGATCAACTGCTTCACTTTTGACATGCAAATCCTGCAGGTTTATCTGGCTCCTGCACATTTTGCAAACAGTCCTAATAAGAGGTGAAGTTGAAAGCACTACAAATTGTAATTTCAAAATACATTTCTGTAAGAGAGGAGACATTTCTTCAGTTCGTGAAATCATGATGCACATAGAATCTTTAACAACACAGTTCATTTAAAGCCCACATCTTGGGTATACTATTTGGTTTGGGAAAGTTTAGTATTGGGAAAAAAAAAGTCAAAGTAAATTACAGGTATATTCCTCACAAATTTGGAAGCTTTATCAAATATATAAGGTGTTTTGAAAATGCTTAGGCTCAAAATCTCTCACTGCATTTAAAGACATTGTGGCATTTACAAATATGATCCAGAAATTGTAAAAATGCAAAAGAATAAAACTGGCAGATATACATGAAGGAGCTGGTATTTTTGGCAAGTCTTCTCTGACTTTTCAGAAGAGACTCTGGACTAAGAAACAGCTTCCACTAACAGGTACAAGGGCTCAGTAATGCTGTCACAAGTGAATTAACCTTCACAATCCAGCAGAGCTGCATCCATTTACCAGGCAGTGAATTTTACTCCCCAGAGTATTTGGTCTGTGAGTACCACTCCACTTCCTGCCCAGCTGTTTGGTAAATAATCCATTCTTAACACAAAAACAACTAAATACTTCACTGAAAATGCCACTGAGATTAAACTTTTGTCACAGTGGTAAAACAATGTGTTTATTCCACAACTGCCTTCTTTCAAAACTCAGGTCTCGACCCTGTCATGAGGAGCACGGGTACAAGTGACAACAAAATCTTGCCAGTTACCAATGCTTTAAAGAGATTTCAAGAAAGCACAGCAGAGAGCTTGATACAACTCACTGCTTGGAACCATCCTAGCTTTGCTCAGATGCAAAAAAAAAAAACTTCTCAGGTGAGAGGCAGCACCTGTAAGCACCAGGTTGTTCCTCATCTTTAGGAAAGGGGAGCTGGAAACCACAGTGAATAACAGAAACAGGGGAAGCTGTTCTTTGCAACAGAAATACAAAGGACTTAGTATCTGATCCACAGAGACAATAATCCAAATTTTAAACGAGTAATATAATTCAAATACTTCACAGGTCTGTTATTTCTATTCCAATAACAACTTTCTATAACCTTGTTTCTTCCTGCCTATGCAGAACATTCATCACACAGGTATTTTTGACAGCTGAATTTGGTGTCATGTCAGCTGTTATTACAGCCCCCCAAAAGTGGCAGCTATTTTTCCTGATTTTTTCCTACAAAAATTGTTCTCATGAATACTGTTGCGCTATAGAAGCTGTTAAAGTGACTGCAGAACACCTGTCTCCAAGTCAGGCAATTGTAGAAAAGCTGGCGTTACTTCTGTGTCGCTAACTCATATCCACAGAAACAAAACAAGATCTGGTTCACTTACACAACAGTCACTGATATGTTCTTCATTTTGTTGACTAAATGTAAATGTGCTGGTTTTAATTCGCAGTGTGGGACAGAGAGACCATATCTCACTGTACATTCACCTACTGGGAAACTGCTTCAGGAAGAAAGAGCTAACTACATAGCATGGCATAGTAAACAAAAGTAGTTATTTTAAATTCTCCTACCTTCCTAGGAAAGTCAGCTACTGAGAAGACACGTTCTGGCAACACTACACAACATTCAAAACACTGCCTGATAATAAGGAGAAGTTTGTATTCAATTACATAATATGAAATCACTAGCCCACAAAACAGTGGTGATAAAACTTCAGTCTCATCCCAGTGGTAAAAAACCAAAATCTGGTAAGTTTCACTGACAGTTACTTTTAACTGCTGTCATTACATTTCTATCTTTATATTTCAGGTAATAATTTTATTATTTTGAGAGAAGATTTAAACTTGCATGAGGAAACTGTGGAACTCCCTAAATGTCTGTGGGATTCCACTGTGTAAAGAGGATGGTAAAACTACTAGAATACTCTCTGCAGTTTTCCTTCACAGTAGCAGAAACTTCTCAGTGGTGGTTTTTACTACTAATAAGAAATCAAGGCACTAAAAAGATGGAGATTGAGTCCGTCATGACAGGCATTCTCAGTTCCTGGGGTGATTTCCAAAGAGAAAAGACAACAAAATTCCTTGCAGAATGTGTATTGATACCAAAACTGTCACCCCTTGCTTACCTGTCTTTTCTGTGCGTATGTTCTCATTAAACTATTTCAACAGTAAGCAAAGAACACTGCTTCTAATCTGTGATGCAGAATCAGTGACACACAGAACTTGCACTGATAATGACTTTGAAAAAAACAAAACAGACATTAGACTATCAGTATCATTCAGAACCATAAAAAAAGCTGGCCATCTCATACCAGAGGACATGCCAGAGGAGTTTGTGAGTTTGTGCTCCCCAGCCTCCCAGCACAGTCTGTGCCAGCAGAATGAGGAGGGGGGGAGGGGCGGGAACCAAAACAAACAAACCAGCAGGGTGATACAGTAATCAAGATTACTTGTATCTGACATAAATGTTATTATTTTACCCAGAATTTTGCAGGGTCTCACACTCATCTTGCCCAAATGAAACACTGAGCAGGTGATCACCCTGTCCCCATCCACACAGGATACTGATACATCTCATTATTCTGTTTTTGTGTAAGTCAGGATGGATGGTATTCTTGACATTTCAATGTGCATGAATTCAAAACACTTAGGTAAAACATTCAAACACATCCGAATTTCACAGCCACAATCATCAGACCCTTACAGATACCTGCTGACTCAGTGCATCTTTTTTCAAAAGCATTAGCATGACTAAAGAGGACTCAGATACAAGCAATGGGAAGAAGGTACAGTATCAAGCCTTACCTCCTGCAACACTGGAGAGCAACATGGTCTTCACAGCTCTTCAGAGGGAACCTTGAGCTGTAGCAGCTTAGATCATCTTGAATAATAGAAAAACAACCCATAGTAGGGATTTAAATAGGCAACGAGATTCAAGAGAAGTTGCCTACATGTAAATTGCTGAAGGATCTAACAGTGAAGCTTCTGTATTTCCAATTACATGTGTCTCTAATGTTTCAGTGAGCAAGAAATTCTGATCAAAAACTTGTTGTTCAGAATTTATGCCCTTTATAGCTCCCAGATACCCACAAAAAAGCAACTGTGCCTGTCAGTGGCAAATATTGTTACTGCTTCAAATTCTACATGTTGCTGTTCTTTGAGGCAAGCTGGAGTATTTGCTGCCATCACTCACTGCTGACAAATCTAACTGCATTTCTGACCAACATGAACAAAAACTGTTTTTGCCTCTGCAAAAAACAGAAATCACTTATCTGCACTTATCTCACATTTTCTTTCCATAAGAGGGGAAAAACCTTGGTTATGACCCAGACACAGGAGACGATCATCTCTCAGCTGTCAGTGAAGACCATAACTTCATGAAGATCCCACAAGATTCAACAAATTATTTTAATACCACAGGTCATAAAATGCAGTTAACTTGGCTATGCAGATCACAAGAGATGTAGATGATTTTTGTCTGCTCTCAGTTTCTTTCATGCTAAAAGGGCACTAGGGAGCAATTGTTGCCTCTTTTCCATCCCTGTGCTAGAATCCTCCCCATCCCAGCTGGTTTTAAGAATGAAAAAACTGACACAGTGTGGTGTGCCTGTGCCCTTTGCATGATGCTGAAAACCAGCTCTAGAGTGTCATCTCATACCACCTGGCAAATGGTCTTCACCAGTGTTCAGTTTAGCAAATGGAGAAAGACCAATGTCCAAGACACAGGTCAGTCAAGACTGAGGCAAAAAGAGGCAGAACTCCCAACAGGAACAAAATATACACAGTTTGTAATTAGTATTTTGCTGTTTATCTCCCAGTACTGGTGTTTTCCAATCTGAGACTCAGTAGTCGTTCCAGCTGCTACCAGAGGAGGGGAATGGAGCTAGTTAAGCCAGCTGCTTGTGTCAGCAGCTAAGAAACTGACATTTCCTTCCATTTCTGTCCTTACCACTTTTTCACCTTAAATTTAAGCAATGACAGTGCACTTTGCATACCATAACTGACCAAATGTCCCAACTGTTCACATATTAGATATCTGCACTCCACACTAAGTCTAGGCAATGCCTTCCCTGAGGCAAAAGATGATTTTCCACGCATCTCTCTCCAAATGTTCATACCCAACACCTGGTCCTGATTCTTAGGGCTGCCACTGTGAGCACATCCTCTCCTCACAAAAGTTTTCTGCCATCCAGGTTATACTTTAACTTTTCAGGAGGCATGTGACACACATGAGAAAACAGATAAAGACAGACAGCCTCTGTACAAGGTTTCTAATCCTAGGTCTGCAGCTCTCTTCAGTTTCCAAGAACCCATGTAAGCTCAAGAAGAAAAAGATTCCTCCTGCCTTACTAGGTGAGAGATTGAAATACAAAGAACAGTCACCCTCTGCCTTCGGCTGAAAATAAGCTGATTTTTAACATGTACCTGGCAAGAGCATGAAGCATCAAATGAGTGGCCTCATTTGATCAGATGCAAATTGCTAACTCACAATAACATGATTAAATTCACTAACATATCTTTCCTTTATCTGAGAAACCGATTCTCTTCCAGCTTAAAATGAGCAGACAAGCTCACGCAGCAGTAACCTCAGGGATAGATGCTTGATGTCAGCACATCTTCCATGAGAACATGCCAGTTTTTTATTTGAGGCAGGATTCACAAAATACCTGCACATTTTTTCATCCTTGAGTCCTGGGGTTTAAAACATTTCCTAATGTTTCCTTTAAAACGTTTCCTTGAAGTTCACCTAATTTCCCTGACTGTCAAGTGTGAACATGGATAGAAAAGCAGAAAATAAAAATACAGTATTTCCTTCTTCCTTGACCTAACTGGTCTATTTGAGAGAGGCAAAACAAGTGTGGAAGGAATACTACTTCAAAAATAAAATCAAGACCAAAGCATACTTAGATGCCTTAATTTCTAAAATTAACATGCATGTACATTAAGGGATCTCAAGCAGTCCCACAGTAAGCACACAAGATACACAAACATTACTTTCTGTACTCCTGTCAAACTTGTTCAGTTGTGAAGTTGAAACAGGAGTTCCATAAAACACCTTCATTTAACTTCACTGGAAAGAATATGGAACAAAATTAATTCCAGTAACATCACCCCAGAAAGTGTTTTAGGTGGTTTACAACAAGATCTGATTTAAGTCTTAGGCAGAAAACTGGGGAGGAGGGAAGCGCGCCCTGAATTTTAAAGACACTGCCTTACACTGGCACATCTTCACATGTCATTTTTGAAATGACAGGGTATACTGCATCAGATACATGTTACAAATCTCTTACTTAACACAGAGCACAATTTCCTTCCTCTAAAGAAGAGGACTTCTTGTGATAATTGTGGCAGTGGAAGCCAGGAGCAGCACCGCCACTGCAGAGTTCTGTTTGATTACAGAGCAGGCAGCAGAATACCAGGAGCTGCGCTGCAGTACACACAGAAAAGCAGCTCTCCACTTCATATTTTAAATACCGTTTTAGTCACTGAAAACCAGCACAATATGATTTTTTTTAAGTTGACGCAAGTATCCCACATAATTTCCACAGTCAAGACATCTAAAAATACTTGTTGAAATACCACTGATTGCCACCCCTCAGAAGAGAACCTTCTCCACCACAAAGCACGCTCACAAATATTAAACCCTACATGCAAACACACACCCTGATGCTTGAAACATTATCCCAGGTTATTCTCCTTTACTCAGAGTATCAGTTGTTGCCAAGGTGAGCCAATAGCATTGACCATGTCTCTGCTACTTCATTTCAGCAAGACCAGCCAATTTCCATTAGCAAAATTCTGATTTTATCGAGTTTTTGGATAACCTCCATTATAGCGCATGACTTGTAGGAACAACGATCACAGGCTGCGCTAAGGACCCTTTGCAGTAGATATTCAATATAGAAGGGGGGCTCTGAAGCAACGAAGGGGCGAACAAGGATACCAATACACTAAAATAACCCCACCTGGAGCAAACTCAGTATGTCTGCACAAGGTTATCTGCAATATCCCAAGAGCTCCTCACATCAAAACAAAGCAGCTCCTTGGATAGTTTTTAAGTTGATTCCTTGCACCAGAACATGCTGTGGCACGCACTGCAGTGTGGCAGCACTGCCATCCAGTTCCTGACACCCTAGATGAACTGAGCATCAGGGGAAATACAACAGCCTTGAAATGCTCCCCAAAGCAACGCCGCACTGGTCTGGAGTGAGAAAAGACTATCGGTACCCAGTGAACCTTCTATGCTGCAGCGCCTTGAGGATGCAGCCCCCAAATCCTCTCTGACAAATCCACCCACCTCTCAAGCCTCACATCCTAGTGCCCACAACTTCCTTCCTTCCACTGCTGAGGACCTAAGGGCCTGATCAGCTCCCTACATGCATGTAGAAGACGCAAAGCTCTCAAGAAAAAGCTAAAAGAAAGCCTGCAACATATGAGGGGAAAAAGAGTCTGGTACAAACCACTCATAGTTCACCACAGAGAAATCTTTGCCTTCCCAGTTTTCCCAGCACCTCCAGAGCTGGCTTTTTCCAGTTGAAGTCTGCTGCTACCACTAGACTTGAAATTAAAGCTGCACAGTACCTTTATTATGACAGAGAAGGGGGTATGGACTGTGGATATAATAAAGCCAGCAGGGGAGGCTTCCCTGAAGGGGAAAGCCAGCAGGAGGCACAAGGATAAACTGGCATTACTTACCCACTTACTTCTTTTCTGAGATCTTGTTTGGTTTGTGGTTGTAGGGTACTTTTCTGGTTTGGATAGGTTGTTTTATCCCTTTTAATTTTGTAGCTTGTTTTAAAAGTGATCACCACCAAAAAACTTCAGCATCAAATTAACTTAGCAGGTCGGTGTTGTTATACAGGAAAATTACTACTAGTCAGTCCTACTGGTGTTCATAGGGTTGAATAAAGACTAGCTCCTCTCACAGGAACAAAACACTGATTAAAACATCATATTACAGGAACATAAAATCAAAGAAAATACAAAAGTATTTAGGTGTTTCTTATTCTTATACTCTGTATGAGTATTCTTATCCTACATACACAAGCATTTGGGATGGATAAATGGATATTTTATATCCTATACAAAGGCACGTTTGTATATGTGACATAAATACAATTTATATTACCAAATATTTCACATCCAGTATTCCGTATCTAAATCACAGAAAGCTATCAGATACACCATTAGTTTAAAATAACAGTATTTACATTCATAAAAGTCTTCTGATAGCACAATGTACATACAACGTTCTGCAGAGTAACTGAATGGAAATATTTTCTAGAAACAGAAGAGGGGGATGTTAGCATAACTGGCTCTGAACCAGAATTTAACTGTATTTGTAATTGCCTTTTACTCAATGCCACACTGAACTCCTACATTAGCTAAAGATGCACCTTCATTTCATTACTGCACTGGCCGTTTTTCCGTCTAGCTTGAAAGCTTTATTTCATCTATTCTTCATACTCAAGAACTATTAAATTCAATACTGAGTAACTATTTTGACCATTTAATATTTTTCCAAGTCTAAGTCAGGAAAGTTCCAGTGACTGAAATCCTGCTAAATTACCAGCTAAACTTAAGCACTATACAATGCAACATACTTCAGAAGGCAATAATTTACTTTAGGCAGAGCAGAGATTTTTTTATTTACACAACTGAAATACAATAAAGAAAAGCATCAGTGATAAGACTATTAACATATAAATCTATTCGGCTTCATAGTGAAGATGAAAGAGGTTAAACAGAAATAGGAATAAACAAGAACTGTTAACAAATCAGTATTCTAACTGACATTAAACCCATCAGAGCAAAACCACCACCATTGTTTACTCTGAATAAAGACAAGTCCGCATGTTACAGCTCATGACACAACCTTTATGCAGAATGCAATGAGAAAATCTTTCCAGTTTCTGACACAGCCAGATTAGACCCTTTCTAAAGTTCCCTCATCTGTAAACGCGTCTGATATATTTTGACAACTGTCATCCATCCTATTTCTGTGATTCCTCTGCTACACAGATTCGTGACATAAAGAAATATGACCACAGATTTTAGTAATGATGTATTTACTAAGAATAAAGACTCAAGAGCTCGCTTTTCACAGCTGAAATATCTCGCGCTCATTTCAGCAACTATTTTCATGATGTCATACGTTTCTGATGAACTTCCCATTAGGAACAGGATTTACTAGTCAGAAGAAGGGTAGCAGTCGTGCAAAAGACCTCCACCTCCAATGCAAGGGAACAAGACTTCTTCCACACAGCAAACAGAACCTCCTCCTTTTTAATATTCGGTGAATTGTTGTTCCTAGCAGGACAGCCAGCTATCCAACACGGCAGCAACCAAACCCAAACGTCCTGCCCCAGGACTCCACGGAACAAAGCTGTAAATCAGAGACACAATTCGACGGGCATACCTGAGAGTAAATGGTGTCCCAGCCTTTTTGTCTCTGATTCCCAGGCTGAAGAGGGAGCAAGGGACACAACACCCACCCATAACAGAAGCCCCCTCTGAGGAAGGGGCAAATAAACCTTTTTATTATAACAAATAGATTGTTTATTCTTGAAAGTGACCAGAAACCATCTCGCTTCCGACATCACCGACACGTACGGCAGGGTTCGGGGTCCCCAGGCCATCCCGGGACCGCTGCCGGAACGCGGAGCAGCTCCTGCGGGCACTACTCGCCGCCGAGGCGCGATCGCTGCCGGTTCGCCGGCGCCCACCGGGAGGGACGGGACAGGTCCAGCAGCGGCCCGGGGCAGAGCCACACGCGGGGAAGTTTCGCGAAGTCACTTCGGAGCTACCTGCCCACCCCCCCGGCTCACGCCCCCCCAGCTGTAAAAGCCCGGCCCGGGGCAGAGCCGGCGGCAGCACAGCGGAGAAAAGTAAAGTTGCGGCGGAGGCGGCGGGGCCCGGCGTGGTGTGCCCCGGGCCCGGCCCGGCGGGTGCCGCCCCCCGCAGCCCCCGCTGCTGCCGCGGCGGCGGAGCAAGATGGAAGGCGCGGGGCCGCCCGTCCGTCCGTCTGTCCCACCGCGGGGCGGCTGCCGCCGTGCCCGGCTCGGGCTGCGGAGGGGGCACCGGCGGCGCTGCAGCCCCCGGCCCGCCCGCCCGCTTGCCTGCCTTCCCTCGCGGCGGGCGGCTGGCGCCCCCGGGGGTCCGCGCTCACCTCGCTCCGGCTCTGCTTGCAGGCAGATGGGGATGTTCTTCTTCCAGCCCGGCATGGCTCCGCGCTCCCCGCTCAGCGTTGCTGCGGCGGCGACAGGGGACGGCTCATGGCAGGGCGAGGCGGCGGCGACCCGCGCTCAGGGGGAAGTCAGCGGCTCCGGCGGGCAGCGGCGGAGGGGCGGCGGCCGCGCGGTGGGAGGGAGGGAGAGGGCGGGGGAGGGGAGGCGGCGGAGCTCCGCCAGCCGGGGGACGGCAGGCAGGCAGGCAGGCGGGCGGGGAGGGAAGGCGCGGGCTCGCCCCGGTTCAGCCGCGGACCGGAGGGGGTGGGCGGGGGGATTGTGGGAGGTAGAGGAGGCGCGGAGCGCTGCCCGGTCCCGGCCCTGGCGCCGCCGGCAGGTGGCCCGAGCCGGCGGCCGCACAATGGAGAGCGCGGGGCGGCCCCGCTCGGGCGCGGCGGGGCCAGGTGGGGCGGGCGGGGCCGCCGCCAGGTGCGGGCCGGGGCGCGGGGCTGCCCCACGGCGCGGGGGAGCGGCCCGGGGGCCGCGGCTGGGCTGGGGCTGGGGCTGTGGCACTCGTGTTCGCGGCCGCGGGCTCTCAAACTCCGCACCAGTGCAAGCGTCTGAGTTTCGGCCCCCCCGTGGCCACCGGCGCGACCATCCCGCCTCTCCCTCTCCTCGCAGCACTGACAAGGGCTCGTCCCTTCCCTCCGCAGTTCCTGAGTGGCCGCTTTCCCTGCACCCGGATGGGCGAAAGCTGGGCTATAAAGAGTTAAAGGCAAGCTCCCACAAAGGGCAGGGACAGCCCCCGATCAAATAAACCAGAATTTGCACCATATAGAGTCCAGGGCCCGGTTGTGACAGGTCAAATTTCTGTCAGTATTACAGGCAGTTCCTTACGATTTTTTGACTAAAAGGCCTTAAATCTCACCGCTAAAATTATTTCTCGCACAGCCATGTCCTAACAGAAGCCTAATGCTGTGATGATTAAATATTCCTTTTAGTTTTTACAGAAAAAAAAATTTTAAGTGACTGGTTAGAATGTCATTTGAAAATAATGATAGCAATACAGATGAAGCTTTTTAATTTTCTGAGGCAGTTCTGGGGGTGCACTCCTATAAAAGCTTCATCCATCCTAACAATTATGTTGTGATTATTTTTATATTGTCTGTAACATCCTCATATTTATAGAAATTATGTAATTTTATGCAGTCAAAAAACTACACGTGAACTAGAGGAAAATTTGAAGGGTTTGATTTCTGCTGTAAATATCATGACAGTTTCCTGACACAGCATTCTTCTGTGTTGACTTTGTGCCAGCATGTCAAGCAGAATGTGGCTTGGTACTCATGAAAAGCCCTTGTTTAAAATCCCCCTGATGAAAACTGCAGCTCCTGGCTCTTCCTTGATTGCACTTGGGCTGCAGTTGTGTCATCAGTAATGCTGCAGGATCACTGAGCAGTACCAGTGATCCAAACAGAGCAGGCATATCCTGGATTTCAGTTGAATTAGGAGTATGCCAGGAAGAGTTCCTTTTGTTGACAACACTCTTGCAGCCCATGAGGGGACAGGTGATGCCTGGTCTAGAGCAAAACCCAGCAACATGCTTAACAAACCAAACCAAACCATTAACCATTTGGTTAATAAACCAAAAACATTTTAGCAAGTCACAAGTGTCAGACTAGATTTATGTCAGCTTTGAATCACGTGACTATTGATATTTTTGTTTCATTGTCAGGGACATTGAATTTGGATTTCCTGCATATTTGAATGAAAATCTTGTATCTTTTCTATTAGAAGAGACATGTTTATGCTAATATTCTCCTTCCTTTCATAGTCCTTTTACTTAAATTATGTTGAGGGGGATGTTATTGGTATTTCTAAAGAAAAATGTTAGTGTGCATGTGAATTTCTAAGCATTATAAAATAAAGATTTCCAGCTAAATTCTTTGCTCACAGGGCAAAACTTCCACATGCTGCCTTTGGGGTGTTCAGGCAGAGAAAACAGAGAGAGAAAAGACTCTGCAGCTATTCAGCCCAGCAGGCACCAACAAAAGGAGCAGGTGCAGAAAACTGTCCCAAGAGTTCCTGGAGTAAACATAGCCAGGAACATGTTTAAAAGCAATAAAGTATATAGAAATACAACTACTTTAAAAAGAAAATTACTTTGGCATTTACCTCTGCCATTTCTTAAAAGACACCTGGACTTTGAAGTGCTGTGGAATGAAATAAAACTTCAGATGATTGTGTCCTAAATCTTACATACTACCTCTGATGTCCACCTTTTACTCCTAATGTTTCCATTACAAATGATAAAAATACAAATACTGAGCCTTAACATTGCAGTTCTGATCCTCCGGTTGATTTTTTTGCCACTACTGGAGTTCTTAGAAATTGCAGGTGAGAGGAATAAAGAAGTAGATTGCCCTACTCTTCAGTCCACAATAAGCCATTTTCTATAGTGTCATCACTTTGAATGTGAGCAAGAATTCCTTAGGACTCAATGTGGGATTTTTCAGGATCCTGCAGGAGTCATAAAATCCCAGCTGCTCGTTTGGATTTGCTCCAGAAATGTGTTTCAAAATGAGGGATAAGTCCTACTTTTTCTAAATATCACTGGCTTCTCAGGAACAAATATACTACATATTAAATAGTTGACAATATTTCCGTTGTTAAATGGAATATGTATGCTTCTCTGTGTCTTATGCAGTACTTTACAAATAAATCCTTTAAGGCAATGACACTCTATAATTCCACATTTCTTTGCTGCAGCAGAAGCTTGCATGGGTGCGTGGCTCAAGTTAATTTAATTGCTTTCTCTAACTCACATGAGCTGTTTTACACTGAACAACTGCTTCTGCCTATCCTGATGATACTAATGGAAGAAAGCAGTCGCCTGATTTAGATGTGCATTTTATGGTGAATATATCACACAGGTAGCTATAAACTTCCTGACAGTTATTTTCTGTCTACAGCTTTTTCCCCAGAGAATTTTAAATAATCAGTTCCTGATTTTCAAGGAATCACCATTTCTTCTTACTTGATACTGCAACATGTAGGTCATCTGAAGCATGTACAGCCCTAGAATTAATCAAAAGCAAAAGAAGTATTATATTCCCAAGGAAAGGTTTTATTTTGTGAGCATTTTAAAGAAGAGATTAATTTTTTAATTTCCTGTTCTTACACATTTTCTAAACGTTAGGTAGGAGAAATATGCAGATAATCAGGCAGAGGGTTCAGTTGCTGGGGGACTGCAGTGTTTCTCAATAAATGGAGATTTGTACCATAGATGACCTCTAAGCTAGGAAAGATGCCTCAGCTTTTTGGTCTTCTAAACTTTTAGGGGTTTTTGATGTTGTTGACTAACTGACACGTTTGCAAACACTTTTTTGACAAGGAGCTTTAGAAGGTGTGAAGGAAAATCTCTTTGGCAAATAAAACTCGAAAATTACCTAAAATAACTTTTATAATATTAAGATATTGCAACTTCTATGGGTTTCTGGATCAGAACTTCCATATTGTTCTGATAAAAAATACTAGAGCTTGATGGCTCTATAGTATTTGGCTGTGCCATGTAAGAAGAAGAGTGGGTCCTGATTCTTTAAGGTGGAGTGATCATCATTGCAAGCCTGAGGCTGTGTTATTGTATTCTTACTAAGGGTTACATAAATGTGTGCAAGTCACATTAAAATGTGATGTGATTTCATTAAAAAACTGAGACCGATCTTGCCAGAACTGAGCACTAGGCAGACCAGAGCTGAACTCCATACAGCAGCATCTTCCCTGCCCACTGCTCTTCTATTTTCTCTTTCTGTATTTTCCTTTTATTAAAAAAGTGCCTTATCTCGAAAGCTATTGTCACATTGCTGAACATCAGATCGAAAAGTTCACAGTTGAGACATAAGGAGTATCCTATCAAGTGATTTTTTTTTTTAGACATAGTTTTGGACTTTTCTTAACAAATATTCAGAAAAAATAATTGGACATCCTGCCACAGAGTGGTAGCCAGTCACTGTCAGCCTCATGGGGAATACCCACCTTAGGTCAGTGCAGGAGACATAGTCCCTTTGTCTTGCTCTGTTTATGGTCCCATGAATCTCTCACATTGACATAGTGGGGGATTTCAGCAGAAGAGGAGGATGTCTGAGCCTGCCTATGGAAATGGGCCCATCAGGAAGTTAAAACTCAAGTTACCTGGTGTGTCAGTCCCAAAAATATTTGGGAATCAGACAAAACATGAGCACAAATGGTTTAGGGAAGTTGGCTACAGCCTTGAAATAAGCAAAAGGGGAAGGTGGGAGTTTTATGGGCTGTGTTTGTGTGTTTAGGAACCTGCAATCCACCTGCTGCCCGTGTTATGTACCTGTGTGACTTTGGATTTAGCCATCTGATGTTTTAAGGGGGTGTCCGGCCATGTGCCAGGTGCCCATTCAGTCACTCTATCACTCCCTTTCCCACTGGGAGAGGGGAGAGAATAATATGGAAAAAGACTATCAGGGTAAGAAAAGGCAGTTTTATTACAGCGGGGAAAAAATAGAACCAGCAAGCTGAGAGTTGCGCGCACAAGAGCAGAGGGGAAAACAAACAATCTCTACTTCCCATCAGTAGCAATGTCCGGACACTTTCTGGGAAGCAGGGCTTCAGCACGCGTGACGGTTGTTCAAGGAGGCAAACATGGACCAGCCCTGAGTGCCTCCTCCTCCTCCTCCTCTCTTCCTTCCCTTATATATCTGAGCTGATGTCATATGGTATGGAATATCCCTTTGGCTGACTGGGCTCAGCTGGCCTGCTGTGTCCCCTCCCAGGATCTTGCCCACCCCCATCCCCTTCAGTGGGGGAAGGAATGTCAGAGGGACAGCACAGCTTGGCAGTAGCCAAAACACTGCTCTGTTATCAACGCCAGCTACCAGTGCAAACCACAGCACTGTAAGGGCTGTGAACTTTACCTCAGTCATACCCAATACAGGAGGCATGAAGATTTTCTCTATTTCCCTTAAAATTTTTAAGTTTTTGTCTCACATCCTTGAACTACAGCAAAAAAGCTCAGAGATAGAAGAAGATATGTAGATTCTTGGTGATGACAGCATCCTTGTGCCAAACACACACAAACCCCACTAAACAGCAGATTCCTTGGGACTACCTACTTGCCTTTTCCTCTTTTTGCAACCTGATTCAAGACAAAGAGACACCATTTCCCTGGGTGCTTAGGCTTTAAGCTCTGATAATAGGTACTCAAGATCAAAATTTTGGGGATTGTGCACTGCTAAAATAAAATACTCTAATTAGTGCTTATAACTGTTTCGTTTGCACAAAAATGACTTGTGTAAATCAGCTGCAAAGGGCTACACAATTACCAATGTAATGAAAAAAGTAAATTATGCAAATATTTAGTACCCTGACTTATTACTGCATTTTTGTGCTGATATTGAATTATAAATAAAATAGAGCATCAACTAGAAAAAGACTTAAAAAATTGAAAGTTCTTAAAATTTTCATCTTTTGAAAAGATGTCACAATAAGTAAGCAGCTAAAACAGATATGAGGAAAACATTCCAAAAGGAACCTAAAGGAACATTCAGAAAAGAACCTAATAGTTTTTGATGTAGCTTAAGCCCTAACCAATATATCCATGTTGCCAATGTGCCCAAATTACTGACAATACTAAAACTCCATTAATGACTCTCACATACTAATATCTACAGGCATTCCCATCTCTGGTAGTGTTCTGCCACCCTCAGAATAAAAAAGATTATTCTAATACTTCAACTAAATTTACTGTATTTCAATTTGTGTCTGCTGTCTCTTGGTCTTTGACTGAATAACACTGAGAAGAGTTTGGCTCCATCATCTTTACATGCCCCAGTCAGGTGTATATACACACAGATGAAATCCCTCCCAGAGCCTTGTATTTTCCAGGCTGAACAGTCCCTGCTCCCTTACCTTCCCCCTGCCTGTGTCAGGTGCTCCAAGCCCATGATCATCTTTATGGCCCTGCCCTGAACCTGGATCCAGTCTGTCCATGTCTCCCCCATGCTGGGGAGCCCGGGACTGGATCCAGCACTCCAGGTGTGTCTCACCAGGATGGGCAGAGGGGAAGGATCACCCCCCTTGCCCGGCTGGCAGGGCTGTGCCTGATGCAGCCCAGGAGGCTCTTGGCCTTCTTGGCCACCAGGCCACACTGCTGCCTCCTGCTCAGCTTGGTGTCCATCAGCACCCACAGGCACTTTTCCATCCAGCTGCTTTCCAGCTGCTCAGACCCCAGAATAGAATAGGACATGGGGTTACTCCTACCCACATGCAGGACTTTGCATTTCCCTCTGCTGAACTTCCTGAGATTCCTGTTTACCCATTTCTCCAGCCTGCCAAGGTCCCTCTGAATGGAGCACAGCCATATGTTGTACCCATCACTCCTCCCAGTATTGTGTCACCAGCAAACATGCTGAGGGTGCAGACTGTCCCATCATCCAGGTCATTCAAGGTGTTAAGCAGTGCTGGTCCCAGTATCAGACCACAGGGTATACCACCTATGACTGATCTCCAGCTGGACTTGGTGCTGCTGATTACAACCTTCTGTACAGTCCTACTCAGGAGCACCAAGCTCCATGTCACCCATCACTCAGGGCTCTGCCACCTGCCTGGAGGAAGGCTCCACAATTCTGCTTAATTTCTGTGGTCAGCACAGAAAAGGCTTTCATTTTAATGCTTGGCTCTCAACATGGTCAAGCTGGAAAGGAATGTAGTTTTGGGAACAATTCAGGGTGTCAAAAGCTCAGGATCAGTCTGGGCTGTGAAGCATCCTGGGATGAGGAATGCTTAGGGAAAAGACTGAAAAAGACCTGGAGGAAAAAATCCAGGCCCTGTTAACTGCCATTCACGGTGTTTCTACTGCAGGCATTACAGACAATGATTTCTGATTTCATTGTGGCCAATGAGATTGTTATTGTCAAGGAAACTGCCTGTAGTGAAATAGGATTTTGTTTCAGATTTGAGAGCGTATTCCCTTTTTCTCCCTTAGTCTTTCGTAATCCAAGGCAGATTCCATGGAGGGACAGGGAAAATGAGAGAGCAGACAAATAACTGACAGTCTTTCCTTAAAGAGTTAAGGATGACAGGTAACCTGTGTGGTGAACTTAGAAAGCTGTTTTTCTTGGCGTCCTAGTCTCAGCATGCCTAGTCTCACTAGCATGCTGCCTGAGTGAGGGCACAGGGGTTTAGAGGGTGCCAGTTTTGCTTTCAGCTCTCCTATGCTCCTTGTTCAGCAGCCTGTCAGGGTTCACCTTGGTGTCTCCAGAGGACACAGTATTAGAGAACAGCCCATGCAAAACCATCTCTGTTTGGCCCCTCAAATTCCCAAGGTACTTACGCTTGCTTCATGTGCCTTTCCTGCATATTTCATTTTGATGCTAGTCTGTGTTGAATTCTGATGAATGTATTTACTTACTTCTTCTGGCAAGCAACCTGCAGCCATGAATACTATTAATGACACTCAGCGCACTTTGGGAAGTCCATTATCAGAAAGCCAGCTGCTGTTCCAGGCACATTAGTTATACCCATTATCCACACACAGGCCATATGATTGATTGTCTCGTGAATCCTCACTGGCCCAGGAGTAATGACAGGCCAGTGCTGACCCAGTCACAAACTGAGAGCTATGAGGGGTAACCACCTCTATGGTGCCACTGTTTCCACTGCAGGGCACAAGTGTCCCATTTCTGGTGGCCTAGGGCAAGCTCATGAAATCTATCTGCCTCCAGGGATGGAAGATCTGGAGGCACTGCTTGTCACCTCTGTGCTCCACACTGATATGATCCTACCCCTCCTGAATCCACCTTACAGCTGAAGAGTTAATCTGTTCAGGATCCAGCATTTCACAGAATATCTGCCTGTCATACAAACTCTTGGTAAGCATAAAGGGAAGCTGGAATGAACAGCAGCAAGGTGGAAGGAAGGAAAACAAACAGTGGCAATCTCAGAAGTGCCTCAAGTAAGAGCTAAGTTAAATCCATTGGCATTTTACAGGGACAAAAAGGATGGACTTAGTGTTACACAGTAACATAATAAATACCTGCAAGTTTTGAGACACTATGGGCCCCATCATCCTTAACACAAAATCTTCATAACTGTAGGGTGAGGGAGGAGTAGCCCCCAAAAACAATGAGCAGAATCTGCACTGCAGGTGTGAGACTTGGTGTTGTGCCAGAAGCAGATGAATTTGAACGTGAAAGCAAGTGGAAATGTGCTCCAACTGCCTTTGAAGACTGGGACCTCAGCTGCCTAGATGCATTTGCAACTCCTAAGTTTTACACTAAATCTTAAGGAAAAGGCTTTTTTTTTCTATCTGCTTTGACAAACAGCCATAAAGCTGACGCTCAGCTAGTCTGCCTATCAGAACAATATTGGTCATGCTTTTTCATTTTGTGAAATGTAGATTAAATTTAGTCTTTTAAGGAAATTCAGTATCATTAATGCAAATTTATGTGAATAACTCTATTATCTGTATCTCCCACAATACACAGAACATTGAGCTGATCAGAGGGAAGCTTTTTTAAAGGTACTTGAGATAATGTAATGATCTTAAAGAATGTGTTTGTAAGCCTTGCACCAGAAAAGGAAGAAAACTTGCAATTATTCTTTCCAGCAGGAAAAACCTGTTACAGAAATTGTTTAAAACATTGGAAAAATATTAAGATTAGAGAGGCATAATAAGTATTTTATCATTAATTTTCTACAAAGAAGACATAGTGTTTAGTATAAATTCCTAGTCCTATTTAATGCTAACATCCAGAAGAGGATGCACATATGACAAAATGTAACTTATAATTATATGGTTACTCCCACTAATGGAGTGAAAGGAGCTTTCCTGGATCGAGCAATCCAGCAGCTTCTGTGCAAATCAATACACACAGTGGCACGTATAGATTCATACTCTCACTTTAAAACAAATAGGGGAAGTTGTGGTATAGAATAAACTGATGTGAAGTGTCTGTATGTCTATTATGTATATTCCTCCTTTGGCAAGGTGCAGTTTCTTGATAGTAAGCATAATTCAATTATAATTCTTCATGTTCTCCATCAGCCATTAGTACATATCTTGCCTTAACCATCCTGCTTAAAGCAGTGGCACTTCAGAGGTAAAACTAGCAGCATGTTTCATCTTAATTGTAAAGTCTCAATCCTACTAGGTAGTAGAGTAGTAGGGTTTTTTCAGACTTAGAAAGTTTAAAAAAAGGTCACAAAAATATTGATTTCCTTTTTAAAATTAAGTCATTGCACCTTTTTATATCTGTACATTCCTTTTTATATCTGTACATGTCCTGTTCCTTCATAATTATATGCAAGTTGAATAAATATTTATAATAATCAATTGATAATCAGAATTTGAGTGTAACAGTTTGTTTTTGAACAAAATACCCATTAAGGTCCATCCAGTGCATTGCTTATATGGGCAAAAACTTGCATGCACCATCTTCCTTAAATTTATTTGACTGATTTATATGCTGATCAGACCACTCTAAAAAGGAATGTTGGATTTCTGCATCAGAATTAAGTCTCTTCTTATTTTGACCAAGGTAAGCAATCATCCAAATGCACTCAGGAAGTATCTATTATTGAATCCACTAGATTTTATTTCCAGAACTCTTCAAATATACTAGAAATAATGATAGTAGTAACAATTAAGTGTGGTACATTTGTTAAGAGTTATATTTAAAAATCTTAAATCTCCTTTTCCTTAGCCCTGTCTTGGGCAATAAGATGTTCAGCTGTTAATATCAAGAATTTGTACATTCAGTTATTCAATCCACTTTACACTCATGCAAACATAATAAAGTTAACTGGACAGGAAAAATTGGACCATTGATTGCCCTTGTTATGATAAGATTCTTTTTAACTTACTTCTTGATTTTTAAATGTGTGCTGGGAATACTAATTTTACTGCTTACCTTCTAGTTCTCATTCCCCTTCCAAAAAATCTACAACACATGTTGAACATACTTTATATTTGCTTTTATCTTATACTTTTAGGTGCCTCTTCATAATTAATAGTAATCTACATAGTAATTTCCATTTGCATAGAGAATCCAAAGCAGCTCACAAACCATTGGTATAGCTGCTTATAGTTAATAGAAGTTTAAAGTATTGAATTTTACATTTAAGAGGGATAAATTGAAACTGCCATTTTTTTTTCTCAAATGAAGGATGGGAAAACAAATTTAGAACTAAAAGCAGCTGTTGCCATGACACAGTGTAAATATTTAGGGGGAAAATACCATGAACATTAAAATAGCAGTGTGTTTTTGAGAATCGTGAACTATTGGAAAACTAATTTGATAATTTCTTTTAATGGAGACCAAGTACTGGAAGTTCCCTCTGCAAAAGAGCAGGAGAATGTTTCCCAGCCTGCTGCTGAACAGGGCCTTCTGTGCTGGAGATCTTATTAAGAGTTGGACTAGAAAATTAAGAAATGTGGGACAATGATAATTGAGTAACAGATGTCTGTCAGAGAAAATGGCACCTCTATGGCAGACAATGCAAACATCACTTTTAACCTTCTGTCATATAATAAGCAGATTGATAGAAAATATTTTATTAAAAGACCCTAGCTTTCAGTGATACAGCCTGAAGTTAGAGTGATATTATGCTACTTGGGAAAGAGCTTTTTATTTTTCAGCCTATTAATGCTTTGTCTCCTACAAGATTCCGGTACAAAAACACCAGAAACTTTCTCAAAGCCTTTATAACAATGAAGACTGACTCAAAAAAATATAAATCCTTTGATGCCCATTTTTGACCCACAGAACAGATTACAGACACTAAGACAGTGTGATGGCAAAGTCTCAACAGTAAAAAAAAAAGTAATGTACTTGGAATAACACACAAACAATGGGATCTGCTGTCCTATAATGCAATAGTGTCTCGTTATATAAAATCTAATAGAACCAGCTTTGAAATTGCAGCTAACTTTTTGTGGAGATCAACAAATTAGCTACTACAAGTAATTCAAATGCAATGTTTCAATCTACTCTAGGGGCTTGAAATGGATATTTACACCGAATGTTTTCTGGGGGATAATATCCCAGTTTAATCTTACCAAAACCATAGCCTCTGAGGCCTGTGAAAGAAATCCAGTATTACACTTCCCCATTCAAGGGTTCTTAGGGGAGGAACAATCTAAGGGAGTATTTCTCCCAGCCCTTCACCCACTGCTGTCTTCCTTCTTAAGCCCTGTCCTGCAGGTCCCAGCAGGCAGGGGTCTGGGCTGGGGCACAGCACTGCCACTCTTGATTCACCTCCTGGGGCTGCTGCAGCCTGTAGCTGATGGGGTCATTGCTTTCACACCCAACTGTTATCTAAAGCTGGCCTGACAACATCTGGAATATCTTCCAAGACATCTCTCAATGCTCATAAGTAGTACATGGCATTTACTTGGACATCAGACTTTTAACTCAAGCCATGTCGAGTGCAGACCTGTGCACAATTATGACCATGTAAACACTTACGTGAGCCATGGCACTGCCATGCTTTTTGCTGTAAAACATAAAATTCACAGGGGCAGCAAGAAGCAGCCACCATGTAGAGGATCCTGGTGTGTTTACAGGTCACCTTCTTGTTCCTCCCAATCCAGCAAGACTCTCAGATGCTTCTTCAGGGTCTAAACAGGGAAGACTTGAAGCTCCCTTACACTTCTGAGGTAAAAAAGAAAAAAAGGCTCAGTCAGTGGAAGTCATTCTTAACAGAGTGAAACAACAGTAATGTTCCTACTGTGGAAGGTCAAGCACTTCCATGCAATTGCTGGCTGTGTCTAGCCCCCACTGAACTGGGCGCATGCTGAGGATACCAAACCTAGCCCAGGGCTGCGAGGTAAGTGAACCACCCTGGAGTAGCAGCTAGCACCAGGATCAGATGACAATAATTAGTAGCACAAATTTGTTTCATACAGTATCAAAACCTACATAAAAGTATGCACTGAGCATAAAGGATTACTGTGTTCCCACTGCCTCTCCCCTTCACACCTCTGTCAGTGATATTTGGACATCAACTTTTAAGTATGAACATCTCTGTCCAACTCTGGCACAGCAGGTACTGTACAAAGACATTTATGGAGCATTTGTGGTCAGCGAGTAAATAATCACTGCAGAAATTTAAATATAGAATGTCCCAAAGGATATTGCTGCCCATGTTTAAAAACAGAGCACACAAGCTCACTATAAATTTTCAGAGGCTTTGCCAAGCTGAAGTTCTTGGATTTGCTTTACCCCAACTGAAACAGTGAATCTTTGAGGTGCTGCTGTAAAAGTACTAGTGACAACTGCCAATTCATACAGGGACTGTAATAGTATGGAGGGAAAAAAGTAAAGGAAAAAAGTAAACAAGTCAAGCATCATAAAGGAAGTTCAGTATGGTAAGGGTTTGGAGTACCCCTTTTATTCCATCTTCTTTTCTATATGCATTGTTTTTCTTTGTGGTAGCTGTACCAGTTGTGGATTTTGAGTTCGAATGAAAGGCAGCTGGCAAGAAGTAAATGTCTGTTTTGTAAATGTGTATTTCCAATTGTTCTCATACAACAACCATACTACTGGACTTGCTTGAAGATATGATGGATGTCACTTGTTTTACTTTGCACACACCAGTAGCCTCTCCTTTAAACATAGTGCACCAGGGTGGCAAGGAAGGCTTCTGCTCACCATACCCTGCCTGCAGTGCACCGGTTTCAGTGTGTGCTGCTCCCTTTGCAGGGGGATGAGCTTCCCTTTTCCTAAAGGCAGTGAAACACTCATTGGAGGGGAGGCTTCAAGAGCACATCAAGATAGAGTGTGTAGGGGAGCCAGCAAGGACTAAGCCTGCAGACCCATCAAAATTTTGTGGGCTTGGGAACCAGGTCCCTAAGGGAGCCAGGCCTTGGGGATTGCTAAAGCAAAGACTTCTAGGGTCCAAAGGAGATTTTAAAGGTTTCCTTACAGCCCAGGAGGTCTTTGCTGGACCAAAAGCAAGCCTAAAGGAAAAAATCCCACATTGCAAAAAGATATTTTCACAGGGAAACTATTTACAAACCCCTGCACCAACATTATGTCTTAGCCAACAGCTTGCTATTTGAAAAAATGTTTACAGCTTCTGCTCAAACAAAACACTACATTTAAAAGCTGAAGGCCATTTTTGTGCATTTTGTGCATTTGCTGTCAAAAGACGATGAAGACAGACTTTGGAGTTCTATTAAACTTCAAAGGAAACTCAGGTACCCAGAAATTCTGTAAAAAGTGGTCTAACTATTGAAACACATAATGAAATAAAATAAATTAGAAAGTAAGATGCAAAACATCCTGGAAAATTGTTGTTGCTGGAATTTTAGTTTTGAAGGTTTGATTTCCATACTGTAGTAAAGTTTCTTTCAGATTATTTCATTCCCATGTCAGACTTGCCAAGTCTTTCTGAGAAAGAAAGTTGTATTAAAGTTCTAATGAATGATGGATTATAAACCCAAAATTATTACAATTATTTGTGGGTAGGTATATAATGCCATTGAACAGCTTGAAGGCAAAACAAGAGTAATAATTTGTCTATATCAGTGCACGAATATACAGGATTCTTCTCCACAGACTGCTGAAATACCAAGATCACATTATCACACAGGGAAAAATATATTTTTCTCGCATGCTCTACATGAACTATTGACCTGCTTTCCTCCCTGCCAGAAAATGTTAGAGACAGAGCAAATACAGAATATTCACTGGGATATTATTTTGCACTTTGTAAAATGGCAGGAAGATATTCCTTCGGCATTGCTTGAACAATTAGAAATATCCACTAGAAAATCTTGAAAATTATTAGTCAGTGCATTTCACAAATGTCAAAACAGGCATATTTTACATATTAGGCCTATTCTACAAATTTAATTTAAATATATGAAAGATAGAGAAATTAATGCATGCCCTGTAACTGTATGCACGCATGAGTTTTCCTTAAAAAAAAGAAAACACTTCCTTTTAAATATAAGTTCTTTAAAACATATCTGCCTTCTCCTTAATGAACAACTGACTGCATGTCAGGATTATAGAGTTTAGATGTTTCAGAGCCTGCTATACTCATGTGTGAGCTTGTCCTGGAATACTTGAATATATAGGTTATTTTTATAGAGAAAATTGAGGTGATTTCATATGGAAAACAAATTTTTTATCTTTTAACAGGAAAGGCAAAAGCATGTGGATTAGTAAGAGTCGCCTCTCAATAATTAGGGTAACTAACTTTGAAAAGCAAGAGAAAAGGGGCTATTGTAGAGTGCTGAAGAGTTCAAGGGTATTTAGGAGTGTAATTCTGCCCTTCCACTTCTCCTCCTCCTCCCTTCTCCCGTCCTTCTCTCTAAGGATGTGCTTCCCCACCCCTGTCCCCTCTGTCCTGTTCTGCCTTGCCTGCTGCAGGCACCAGTGCTCTTGTTGCTAGCAGTCCTCGGCTGCCTGAGGGCTGGCAAAGGCACCTCGTGAGCTGAGAAGGGAGGAGGAGGAGCAGAAGGAGGCAGAGAAACCTGGGAGAGGCTACTTTAGTCTTCCCTCTCCTTTTACACAAAACCTTCCCTTCTCCACAGGCTTGGCTCTGATGCTCACTGGGGGCACTGGTGAAGGCTTTATTCAGCGTGACTGGGTGAAACAGACAGCACACAGGTGTTCACCATGCCCAGGAGGCGTGCTTCATTCTCTTCATAATCTGCCAGAAGAAATCTAAGGCCCCTCAAAAGCCTCCTTGTAGACCTCTTGACTATAGTAGACGAGCAACATAATCTTCCATAAATTCCAGTACATCAAAGAAATATTAGCACTGGGGCTTTGCATTTTTTCCTTTGGAAAGAATCTGACTAGGTTCAATATGGTCTGGATTTGTCAAAGCTTGACTTCGGCTCCTTGCTCTTGTGTAGATGTAAATTAAGCCTAGTGTAAATCAAACACAATGTAAATTAAATACAAAACTGCTGAATTAAAGTTTGCAGATAGGGAATTATGCAATGGGGATTATAAAGCAAAATGAGTCTGTAAGGAAAAAAGTCTGGAATATTTATTTTCTTTTAAAACAGTAAGGTTATCTGCTGTTTAGTTATTCTTCATTTTGTTCTATGACAGCTTCACTTCCAGACAGCTTGACTGGAGCTCTTTACTGATCCACACTGAGACTATGGGAAAGCTTTTGAATTAGCAACTCCATCACGGCATCTGAATATTGAATTACTGATTTCAGTACTCAGAATGGAAGAAAATATGGCTGAAATACGGGGTAAAAATATGTAAAGGAGCACTTAATAAATGCCTCCTAAAATTTTTACAATACTAGACAGAGCACATGATATTTTGAAAAAGGAATTTGATGTATTTTAGAGTTGTTTATGGTTTCTTTTTGTTTCTCAGTTACAATTTGCAATTCCAGATGCAACGATAACTTTGTAAGTAAGGCATGCCCTTAATTCATGTACATTGTTAGTGGATAGTTCTCTGAATAATGAAGTATGACTTTGCCTCTGAGGTTGCTTCTTTCAGAAGCTGTATCACATCTGATACCAGCAACAGGATTTGCTACTCCTAAGGCAGAAAATGAATGCTCAGAATATACTGATCTCTCTTGGCTGAGAGCCACACTTTCAATTTATCAGGCATCCTTTTCAGTAATGGGTTAACCCTTATAGACAGCTAATGTTCACTCTGCTTTTGCTGGAATACATTTAAGATAAAATATTTATATCTCTCCACTGGAATAAGCATGAAAAAGGCAGGAATTTTCAAAATAATGGTCCAAGAGAGGAATAAAAATGAGAGCCCAAAATAGGCTAATAAAATCCTTCTCAAATATGCAGATATCCCAGACAAAAAAAAAAAAGAGGATTTTTTTATATCTGACATTGATATGGAGGAAGATTTGGTATCACTGGTCAGCAACATGCTAGAACATGTTGACAAGTACAAAGTGACTCATGAGACTCTGCATGGATTTAAAAGGGTAGATCATGCTTAGTAAAATGGATTTCACAAGAAGGAGGCACAGAAGTGTGTTTGTGTGGGTGTGCACATGTGCATGTGTATAGGCACTCATATATACATATGTATATATAGACACACAGATATGCACACACACACAAATACACACACACACACACACACAGAGCTCAAAAGATAAAGTGGCTTTTAGCCCAATTTTCCTGGTAAAGGTATTCAGAAGAACTCTTGACATTTTCGTATGTAATCACTTGGAGGAACAGGACAGACTCTCAGGATATGGGGCTGCACTCAGGGAATGCTCATTGGCACACAAATACTCACAGTGGATACCTCATCATGATTCCCTGCCTTAACAAGACAAAATGTGTGATGGTCTCCAGTAGCTACCCAGGCATGAAGTTAGTTAATACAGACTGCACATGTGCCCAGAGCTGTTTCTTCAATAAACTTTGAGAAAGGAGTTCCTCTTGTAATGTAAAACTGGCACAAGTCTTCAACATGAACAAAATTGTCTGTATTCTTACCCTGCCCTGTTATGAGTACCACTTCCAACCAAGGGGCATCCACAGTTTCTCTGGGCAACCTGTTCTAGTGTCCCACCACACAAATCAAAGTCTAGGATGGTCTTACCCTGGACAAAGCTAGACCTTCCTCACAAATTCACACCTTTATAAAAGAGAAAGCCTGCTCCCACACATGGCTCATCATTGCAGATCATTGCTCTTGCAGTTCAGGGACTCACACTGCTGTCCAGGCTTTGATGGTGACTCTCCTTTGCAAGAAGCCCAGTAATCAGGATATCCCAGTGGCACACTGCAGGGCAAGTATAGCCTGGACAGGTGATTGCTTTCAGCTTCTATTATTCTCAGTTTCTGCTATGAAATACAACCACAAATCAGGCTCTCAACATATTATTTGGGCTTAATGTGCCTTGCACTGTTAATGGTTTCCAATTTACCACATGTCCAAAAGCAGAAAAGTTATTCTGACCTTTTCTCCCTTGAGTTTTTGTTAGTTCAAAAGAAAGAAGCCAGTAAAAGACCTCCCAAGGACAAAGCAAACACTACCCAGCAGGTGGATAGGCAGACAAAACAGGTAGTTGGAGAGCTATATGTAGCTCAGGCAAGATCCACTTTCTAAACTCTTAATCACTTCCACAAAACACATCTTTTGATCTCCTAACTGAATAGGTGCAACCATATGACTAATATAAAATCTAAACCCTTATTGAAAAATAAAGCTATAAATTCCCAAGGCAGTGGTTACAGTAAGTGGAAACACTGGAAAAAGTTCCTCTAAGCCCCTTTAGCAACATCATCAAAACAACAGCATTAACCTAAAGGGTAGCCGTATGTTAACCAACACTTCTCTGCCTCCTTCAAAAAAAAAAAAAAAAAATCTGAAATAATAAGTAAGAGTGGGGTTTTGTGGCCTTTTTGATGCTGGTTAGCTTTTGAATTATTTTGTCATCTAACTGGGAAGATAAGAATGGAATAGTTGGACAGAGAATAGTAGAAATGCAGTAGCATGCTTAATATAAAGTAAAATAATTAAGTTAATAGCAATTACTGTGTATGCCTCAAGCTGGGATCTAATCAGCTATCTCAATCTAAGCAGGATTGGGCTGCATTGGTACTTAAGGGAGAAATCCCATATGCTATTGAAAACACAGCTGATGATTCAGTAGCTGTTAAGTCTCTCTTCTGATTCACTTAGTAAAACAGATCACACTAAGGGTTTAGAAGGAACTTTATATTTACTAGCAATTAGAATAATAGTATTAATATTAGGAACTATATTTATTTTCCTCTTGTCTACTACACTGCTTTCATAGTGTAGGAGCTTCATAGGAATATGGAATACACCTTCAAATTTCTACACCATTTTAGAGGTACTGTATAGCAGTTGTATTTTATGTCAGAAGGGGTTTCCACTTTGGGGTTGGACAAAGTGATTGTCACATAAATGCCATGAGCTTTTCACACTCAACACACTTAAATAGTACTATTTAAAATTTGTAAGAGTCCTATGAGACAGCAGCAAGGTCTTACCCAGAGTTCATGACAACCAGGATGAAAATCTCCTAGGCAGACACTGAACAGCTGGGCCATGCATCAATAAATCTGTAAAATCTGTATTCTGTTGGCTGCCAAATGAGCTGCATGGGAGTTTCACCCTCAGATTGCAATGTCCTTTGGGAACCAGTTCAATAAAGTTTTAATATTAACATATACTTTTAATACTATTAGAACAATACGAATGACCAGTTAGTGAAATAAGTGACATTAGAGACACTCAGAATCATGGAAGAATATTTTGTGGGAACATGGACCACAAGTTTTGGGTCTTCTGTGGAGCATAATGTGCTGTTACACTGGAGAAAAGGTAATAATTCATTTTACATACTGGAGATAATGTGCTGAAGGGAGAATAAATGGACCACATCAGTTAAGTCTACCACACAATGTAAGGAATTTTAAAAACCACATATCTTTGCTGAGAGATAAAGCCCTCCTGGAATGAGTGCTACATCAGTTAACAACAGAAGACAAAATCTGGATGTAGCAAAGAAATTTTATTTAAAGCACTAATGAAATACATTGTATAGTTTAATGTGAATGTGAGTTAATCAGTTTTTGTATATCCAGATATTAGAGTGGTGGCAAATACCTGTGGCTAAGAATGACTTAAGCAACCAGAGAATATGTGTAACTTTGTAGTTTGAGCAATATATCTTGATTGCTTGAATCTATCAAGTCTATCTTGAATATATGTTTTATTAGAGATAATAAGCCTCTAAGATGAGCTGAAGAAAAGAGGAATAGCTCATATTTGAAATTTTTTATTCTTAGACATGAAGGCCAAATTTCTGTTGTATAATGAAGCATATGAGTTAGAACCAACCTGAGCCAGCAGGTCCCCACACTTTGGCCTGGCACTATACAGAGCCAGCAGTTCAAGGCTCAGAGGAGTTCAGATGTGTTTGTACAGCATAAATGCTCAGGGCAGTACCATGCCAAAACAGCTACACATTTCCAGGTCTGAACAGCTTCTGTGTGTTTCTGCACAATAGACTCTTGTATTCCTCATCAGATTAACTCTAGGAAGGCCAGTCTGGTGTCAATATGGCCAGAAATCTTAGTTTTGTTGCACCATGAGCCTTGCCATTATTTCGTACCAATTTCTCTGATAGCAAGTTGTGTGAAAAAGAAATAAATGTAAATATTGTCAAATGTGTTATTTAAGGTATTCAACATGTACTTTCCAATGCATTTTAATTCAGGATACAGTCTTTTAAATATATTGGGCAGTAGAATTTAGTATTATATTTGCGGTTTTTCTAACCATCAGACAAGTTAGGCAATGTTGTGCCTTCTATTATAACATTCACTGAAGAGTAATAGTCCAGACTTTGGATCCTGCAATCTATACTTGGTGCAGGGTCTGAGGAGTCATATGGCAAAAAAACAACAGTCAAGAGTGGCTTATCAGTCCCAGTAAATATTTAGGACCAACTTGCTTTAGGGACAGCTCTAACTTGCACTAGCCAGTGCCCTGTCTGTGCACATTTGCCTGTGCCCTGTGTATGCTCAGTTGCCCTAAGGCCTCATTGTATTCCAGTGCATGCACTAGGGTGCTCTAAATCTGCATGTTTCACAACCAAGCCCCTTGACTGCATATTTCCAGTCTTCTTGGAGAATGCAGTGCCTTGTTGTGACACCTACTCCAGGAGCTCTCCAGAACCTGATGGTGTAATTCCAGCATAGTACAAAGCAGTAAAAGTGAGGGCCTAGCAATAAGTCTTGTGGAGAAATTCAGCTTCAGATTATGAAACCTAAACACAGATGCCTACTTGTGATTGTCCATAGGCAAGCCATGTGTTTAAGTTGACATGACTAATCAATGGAGTCAGATACTTGTGAGAGGGAAATTCAACTTCTTTCAGAGCAGACGACTAGGGACCTGCTACAGCCAAGCAGTTGATGCTGAGACACACTAGGACCTCCCTCCTGACCTTCCCCTGCTGCTATGGGAGGATGTGGACCTTCTGGAGGTGCTGCCTCACATCTCCCATCATGGTGTGAATGCCTCAGTTACAGCTCAGATAGCACAAAATAGTTTGGTGTGGGTATCTCATTTAGGTCTGCCAGCATGGGCCAGCTGCAATGGTCTGCAGGCTCCTGCACTGACCACATCTCCACTGCCTGTAACAAGCTCTTCAAACCCACATGGCAACATCCATCTACAGACACCTACAATTAGGTTTATTAATTAGTGTACAATATCTCCAGTGGCTTCTGCATAAAAAGGATTAAGTGCAGAAATACTGAAGCAGTTATTTATGAAACGCTTGAAGTCCCTGGTACAGGAAAGGTGCTTGCTCTTTCTGAACTAAACGAATGTGGCAACTGTTTTCCCAGAAGGGGTTAGCTGCTGAGTTGTTTTAAATCCAGAAGACATTGGCAAATAAATACTTATTTTTATTTCTCTCCCTCCACCCAGAAGATGTGGTGCAGCCAGGTCCTTAAAATAGAGTGGAGCTGGAAAGGATTTGGGGCAGCTGGAGAAACTGTTAGTGATGTGACGGCTGTATAAGCATACGCCTCAAAGCTGAAATTCATATGAGCTAAAGGCTACAATAAATGAAAGAGATTCACAGAAAGTGTGAGCATTGTCAGCATGTTTCTTCCTCTTCCCCTTCCTTTGAAGCCAGCTAATATCGTGGAAAGCAGCCAGAGCGGAAAAGGAAGCAGTCTGTATTTATAAGCCTAAAAATCAAGCATAAGACTTTGGGACGTATTTCAGAGAATGATGGGAGAAAGTCATGCCAAACCCAGTTCTCAGCAACTTCACAGCATTACTTTTTTTAGGAACTGGAAGATTCATCTTCCTGCTCGGTGTGGAAATAAAGATATCAGCAAAACACAGACTTTTACAGGCATGTGGATATCATGGCCACCATCATCCTTTTCTTCCTCTATTGGAAAGCAGCTATTTTATCCTGGTAATATATTCAGAGGTGATATTGCTTTTTCTCACATCAGTCTCTGAGGAGATAAGAGACTTCCTTTCCATGTGGTACAGAGAATTCCACAAAGGCCTAAAAATGATGAGTTGATATTTTTTCCATTTTAAGTACTAAAGTTCATAAAATGAACTACCAGTCTTCTGCAGCTTTGGGTGAGGTTTTGCTGGAACACACTTACAACATGAGAGTAGGTGTAAAAAATGGAATTTTTGGGTTCAGCCTAAATACAGAGTAATAACTTTTGGTTTTAAGTAGTAGTACTTCTCCTTTAACTAAATACTGCCATTTCATGCCTTTAAACTAATAGGAATTTCCTAATAAAACCATGCATAAGTAAAATGACCATAAAAGCAAAAAAGAGAAAAAATTATATGTATGAACTTGTCAGGAGTATTAACTTTGGTAACTGAGATGCAATGTGAAAATCTACAGGCAACAATTCCATCTTGAATAAATCTAATAGCAGGTTTTTTAAGTGGTCAGTAGTTCAAAAACCTTTATCCTGAAATTCAGACTATATAAATACATCTTTGATTTCCTGAAATTGAATTCTGCATGAAAAGGCAAGCTGGTTTTATATAATGCCATGCTTTCAGAAGGCAGGAGAAGTGGAAATGACAGGTAATTACATCTAATTAAACTTTATTAAGATGCACACAGACAAAGGATTGGATGTTATATTTGTTTGGATTGCTTCGTTTTCAGTGAAGATATTTAAAATCAGTTATTATTTGTTTTGCCACTAAAAATTCTCTTTATACTCACAAAACAAAGAAACCACTCATTTTTCAATTATTAAAATTAATTTAAATGGTTCAGAAAGTTTTATGTTTTGTTTTAATATATTTTTAAAGGATGATATTTTTTGTTTTCAGAGGGGCCTGGAATCCACAGGATTTGAGATATTTTGCTATAAAATGTGAAAAGTTAAGCAAAGGGTAGGTGTTGTCTGGACTTCTTGGTCATTTGCACACTCTTTGAAGGAAGGAAATAATAATGTTTAAACTAAGCAAGTGTGTTAAAAATATTCTCCAGAAGTCATGTCATGTAGTACACAATGAATTAAAAGCACAGTTTCAGTAGCATTTTCAGTCATTGATAGTACATTCTATATTAAGGGAGAATAATTGTTTATAAGATGGAAGACATTTTCCATTTGATTACCATTCAGTTCTGATGAGTTGAAGAGAACTTTGAAATTGTCTCATGTCCTTACTGTACCAGCTATTGTCTTATGCAAGGGTATATTTTATATTTTGCTTTTTTTTTCCCGGGTGGTTTCTTTTTTGGCTTTGCCATAATGTTCCTCCAAAAGTAATTTTCTTATTGGCTTCTTACTGATAAGGAATTAATTAGTTTGGATGAAATTAAATTATTTTTAAAAGTAAAAAGTAAAAAAAATAATTCCCAGGGTAGATCACTTCTACCACACATTTCTGTTACTAGTTGAGAGCGTTCCACTTGTTAGTCATTAGTAGAAAATCTCATGCAAAATTATTTACCAGTAAAACACACTGACCTAGTGGGTCACTGGTAAGAAACACACTGGGGCAACCCCCAGGTCCTGTCCACTTCACATGGCTACTCACACAACAGCAGAGTGAGCATAACTGCTGTCATTCCAAAATGCAGTTATTTTTAATGGATATTAGTAGCTGATAAAAATAATAATTTAGAGCTTAAGCTACCTGCCAAAATAGATGTCCAGTGATGCTGATGCTTTTCCTGATTATCATAGGGTGAGAAAATGCAATATTCAACTTCCATCACCTGATTGATCCACCATGGAAAATCTGACTGAGTCAGGATTCACCTTATCAACTAAATGATGAGATAGCAAATTGAGCCAACAGCCCGACCAGTTGTTCTGCAATCTTAAGAGACTGCAGTTGAGAAGAGGCTTTGTTTATTGCATCTGTAAGTAATAAATAAAGTATATCACTGGACTCTGGAGGAAAGGAGTTTTTCAAGATCTCTGGGTGAGGTTCTTTTAGAGATAAACACATTCAGATATCAAATGACCAGGAAGAACAAAGTGTAAAAAAAGCATGAAATCTATCCAAGGAGAAACAAAGTACAGTACTCCTGTAATCCCTGTTTGTCATAAAAGCTAACAGGAACCCCTTTTTTGTTTCTCTAACATTATAATCTCACAGAGGAAAAAGAAAAGCAGTGGTCACGTGCAAATGAATAATGTCTTCATAAGCAGAAAATACCACACTGATAGAAGAATTTAATGAAACATCCACTATCAATTGAGTCTTTATTTTTCTATACTTTTGTGTTTTGAGAAAACGTGGAGAGCCTGGAGCACAGGTAGTGGTACATGGAGATCCTTCACCTTGAACTCTGCTTCCAACACCAGCCACTAGTCACAAGTCACTGCCAACCCCTGAAGACCACCCCTTGACTGGACAGGATGAGCTGAGTGCCCTCAGCCCAACATCCAGGTGAGAAATGCAAATACCACGTGTTTGATGCTGGTCACAAACCCCAGCAGTACTTTTGGTTATGAAGCCAAGAATTTGCTATGGGATGACAAAGTATTTTCTGCCTGCTTTCCAGATTAGTTTTGAGACAAGGCAGCATATGGAAGCTTACTTGGTTGCAGCAGCCTCTGCCTGCTCTGTGAATCACTGCCAACTGACTGAGATTACATGTCTATCACCAGCTCTAAAATTCACATAACACCAAATGTATATTGTCTATTTCACCTACTGCAGAGCTGGAGCCTCCAGCTTCCGGGAGATCAAATATCAGCCTTCCCTTTCCATGCAGAGTAAACAGCCTTTTTTTCTGATATTGCTTTCAAATGCTGTGACTATGTCCAGCTGCTGCATTTCATTAAGGCATCATTTTGATGTATTACTAATACATCAATTCAATGAAATATTAAGACAAAATGACCTCATGTTGGCTAGCAGAAGCCAGGCACAGTAAGAAGTAGGAACTGGAAGTGCTCAGACTATTTGCAGTGGCTCCATCTGGAGATGTGATGAGTTACATATCTCAAAATAAAAGACTCTCCATTCAACCTCGGTTATTAAGATAAAAGAAGATACTGTTTAAAGCAAAAGCAAATATTAAAGAAGTGACAAAATGAGCATCTCTAAAAGAAAGATGTAGTCTCAATCTTTCATATTACCTTAAATGAAATAATTTGAGCACTTTAGTCAGCAAGTCTTTTTTATTAATACATGGGGTCATTCTGATTTTCCCTCACTGCTTTTCAGAAATACCTTAATGAGTACAAGAGCCCTCCATACTTGTTACCAGTTATTATCACCCATCCTTCAGCAATGTCTAAAGATCTGGTATGAGATCAAGAACAACTCTGGCAAAAGCTTTACACAAAAGCAGTAAAATATAATTCCCGTGCCAAATATCTGCAATTAGGGATAGACAGGGATGGCACAAAATAAATAGTCTTGTTATGTCCTTTCAATTGTACTAGTATTTTTAATATGCTCTTGGTATTGCTCTTCTCCTTTTCTGTATTTATTTCTGTTAAATAAATAAGAAAAAGCTTAGTATTGTGTTCCCTCACTGTTCCTATGTACTGCCTTTTCATTCCAGATACTCACTCATCTGTGACTCAGGAAGAAATACTTCTTCAGACCAAGTTTAGGGATAATGGTTGCATGCTATGTGCAATCTTTATGTCATCATGTGCATTAAGGCCTTCTTGAACTTATGAGTTAATGGTCAGGAGCACTGAGCACAGGACTACTGCTCAAGGTCTGCTGTGTAAGAGAAAGGCTTACAGAGAGCAGGGGCTTGCCAGGCACTCTGATTGCTGATAGCACACTGCAGAGAGACGAGTGTCCTCATAGGTAAAGACTTCTGACAGCAGGGACATTTTCCTGGCTTTGGAAAGAGAAAAGGCCATGTAATTAATAGAGAAAAATATAGCAGTGCCTAATCAGCCAGCAGTACTGCAATGCTTCAGATTTTGCGGCTGACGAGGCAAGTTCCCTCCCCTGCATCCTCAGGCCCAAGTGCCCTCTGGTAGCACCCTGACCTGGCAGGAGCTACTGTTCACACATGCTGCTAAACTACCACTGTCCTCATTTCATACAAAAATAGAAGAAAAAAGGAAAATATGCTACAATATAAAATGTAAAGAAAAAATCTTTCAGGGGAAAGGGGGGAAGGCAGGGATGCAGCAGTTGGCAGGTGCACCCCAGCGCCTGGCTGCTCCTTGCACCTTGCCTGTCTGCACAGAAACTGTCACTATCCCAGTCTAACAGCATAAATACTCACTGGTCTCTGCCATCTCTGAACATGAGCAAAAGCTTCTGCACTTCTCAAATTCTATGTGCTTTAGGAAGATATTTTGTGTAGAATCTGAGCTTTAAACTGTGGGAAAATCCTTTTTAAACCTCAGTACAGGATTTTTTTTTTTTTTGGCCTGCAGGCATTTCTAATAGTAGAACATCACTTTCCTGCCAAGACAAATTCTACCTCTTGCTTTTATTTTCCCATGCCACTTCCTGTGCCAATCAGCCTTTCAATTCTCCTGCAAATCCTGCTAGGAAAGCACTTCTTCTGCTTCTCTTTTCATCACTGATTTCTTCTTTAGTACAATATCCTAATGTACGTAGATTATAGCCTTCCTCTTAAATTGGTTGTCTGTTGATAAAGATGGTACATACTGCTAAAAAATGGCTACTGCTAAAGAATGGCAGAGAAACATTTCCCCCAAGTGTTTCTGTTTCTGTGCATTGCTGTCATATGGCTCATCATGTGGACAAGCTCATAGATTATTCCTTTGCATATTCCACTTCATGAGGTTGTACTTTCCCTTTTCTCCTTATTTTATAAGGAACAAGTACAGTGGAGGTTCAAATGAGTGTGCAGGTTAATGCACAAAAAGAGAAGGAACTGCATCCATATAGGATCTGGTTGTGGCTCCTTTAATTCTGTGACTATAAATGCTTCTTGCAATCAGCTCTGAGGCTTCAGTCAAGAGCAGCTCACAGATATTTTTCCACCAGTACTGAGTACACCACCAGTATCATGTTTCAATAGAACAGCTGGTGCTTAACAGGATGGTAATTACAATTTTATTCAAAAAATCAGAACTGGTGGAGCTAAGAAGATCATTGATTCAGATGGATGACCTTGAAAGGCAGATTGCAATGAACTTGTTGAACTTCTGAAAATGTAAAAAAAAAAAAAAATTAAATAAAAATAGATCTCTCTACATTTCTGGTACTTTTTGGTAATATGCTACAATCTTCAATTTCCCCCCAAGTACTGTCATTTTGAAAATTGACTGGAAAAGAAGTAGTCTGAAAAGCCTCATTATTTTACTATTCCTTCCAAGGGTAGGGATGACATTCTAAAAACTGCACTTCCCTGTAATTAAAAGCTGTGCAAAATTTTAGGTTTGAAACAGTAGATCATGCTGATGGTATGTTTTATAGAAATAAAGAGACAAAAAGAGCTTTACTGGTTTGGGAAATGGACAGCCAGTCCCCAACTCAGACAGCAGCCATAAGCAGCTGCACAAGAAAGAATATGAGATCACAGCAAGCCTACAGTAGTATTTCCTCTGAACATTTCCCATTCTCCATGTGTTTGGGGTTCAGACCCAAAACATCAGTGCATTTCCCTCTGACGACCCTGGCCAGCATCTGAAACCTACATGAACACTCACAGTGTCTGCAGCATCCTGCAGCAAAGTTGTGCAGCTCTGCTATGAGTTGTGCGAAACACAGGATCACTGGGTAATTCAGGCTGGAAGGACCTCACAGTTGCTGTAGTCCAGCCTCTTGCTCAAAGCAGAGTCAGCTACCAGGTCAGATTAAATTGTTCAGGGCTTTATCCAGCCAGGCATTGAAAACCTCCCTGGGTAGAAACTGCACAATCTCCTTGTTCCAATATTTTTTCTAGTCTCATTGGGTAAATATTTTCCTTTATACCCAGTCATATCTGCCATTCAGCCCTTCATGGCCACTGTCCTTTGTGTTGCTGCCATGCACTGCCAGGAAGACCCTGGTTCCAGCTTCTCAGTAAGGTAGGGGTACTGTTTGATAGGTGCTAGTCAGTACTGGCTAGTAGGTACTGGGGTCAGGGCCCCCCAGAGCCATCCCTTTCCCAGACTGAAGATGCCCTGGTGCCTCAGTATTTTCTTTAAGTGCAAGTGTCCCAGATTTGACCATCAAGGGTAGCCCTTCACTGAATTCACTGAAGTTTATTGATGTCTTTCTTGTACTGCAGGGCCCCAAACTGGATGCAGAATTCCAGCTGTGCTCTAATGAGTGCTGACAGAAGGGCAACTCCTGGTCATGTTGCTCCTACTGACAAAGCTGGGCATGCTCCCAGCCATCCCCACCACACGTGCCATGATGTAGACTCATGTTCAATCCTGCTGGCAACCAGGAGTCCCAGCCCTTTTCCAGAGAGCTGTTCCCCAGGCACTCAGTCCCCCATGATCATCCAGCTGATAACACAGGACCCTCCACATCCAAAATTTACACAGCAGCATCAGGCTACTCACTGTTTTCTTCTCTGTTCCAAATAACTCTTTGGGTTTTGTTGGCTTGGTTTGAGTATTTTTGTTAATATTTGCCTAAACCCACATATATTATAGGAAGGTGTATATTGGATTCATGCTGTTTGTATTTCTAGAGTTAAGGTTTTTTGATATTCTTTAGTAACCACAGCTGCAGTTCTGAGTACACTTAAGAGGTGACGCACTTCTTTTTGTCATAGTGATCAGCTTCATGATGCTGCTGAATTTATCTGGTGTTGCCTCTGCAATGTACCTTCTCTTACCTTCTCTTTGGATTGCAGATAGATGTTGCTAGTATAAATGACATGAAGCTTCTTCATGTTCTGGAATTTAAGTATTTGCAGACTAGCAAGATGTCACTTGTCATATAGTTGCTTAACATACAGCATCCTGAAGGGCTGCCAAAATATGTACAAACATTGTAAAAAAGAAATGCAGAGGAAACATTATTTCAATTAAAGCAGTTTTTTATGTTCATGCTCCAAATGATTACAACAGGGAGGCTGAAAGCTGAAACTCAAAAACAAATGAAACAAGAGGAGTCAGTCATGTCCCATAAAGTCTAATTACTGTGAAACAGCCAATGGGCTACTGTTCACCCCATCCCATTGTGTGGCTCTAACCCTTTAAAACCATAATGCACGTCAGATAACAACAGTCCAGGAATAAACTTTTGTCATCCTTTTCAGAAAAAGGAATAAATATCACAAGGGAGAAAGGGCATTCTCTCAGCGTAACCTTTTACACTAAACGATCTGATTTGGGTGACTATACCAGGGGTGCCATGGCATTTTAGTTTCAGCCCCTGGTGTTCGTGTTGACACTGTTTCATAGGTCTTGAGATGTGGAGTCTTCTGCAGTCTTTCTGCTGTATGCATGCATGGAATGGTCCAACCTCTAGCAGTGTCCAGTGGTTTGAGCAGCAGCAATGTGGTGATGCTGTACATGATGAGTAATTACTGAGCTCTACCGCAGTTCCACCTCCTGTCCCCTCTTTAAATGCGTACGGATCACCCAGGCAAGTTTTGGCAAATTGCTGCAATTAGCCCGTGTATCAAGAAAACGCTGCTCCAACAGGGAGTATCAATGAATGGACATTGTCAGGTTTTATTGGTACCTCATTTACGTGAATGCAAACACACACACATACATATCGACATCCATGCATGCATTTTAACAAGTTGTACAACTTTTCTGGGAAGCTGTTGGTGCTGGAAGGCTAGACAGCCATTCCATGCTGCCCATCAAGCCACTACACGGTTATCATGCTAATCAAAGCCCTCTTTGAAATGCTGTTTAGATTCATTACCATTACAAAAAAGCAGCTAAAGGACATCTAAGGCGGGAGGGGGGGAAGCGGGGAGGGGAATTGGAAGGGATGTGAACACTCTGAGACACTATAATCTATTTGAACAGCCATGTTTATTGGAAACAGGAGGGGAAATTGTTTAGCATAAGCTGGTATCAATCACTGAATGGTTTCTGTTCCCTGTTATTAATGCGCAGGCAGTCAGGCAGGGAAGAATGGGCTCTGTGGAAAGACAGATAAGTCCCCACTAAAGGGGGAAAGGACTGGTACAGACACCACACCCCTCCCGACCAGATGGACTCCTGCAATCTACCATCAAGACTGTTTTTTTCCCAGACGAGGACAGAGAAGTTATAACAACTCAATGCCTGAATGATCCTTTGTTATTTTGAAAAGTTTTGTGCCTTTTTTGCATACGCAGATGGAATTGTTTCTTATGGGTGAGGATCTCCTCCATAAAGGTCCCTCCATCCAGTAGAGCAGGAGGCTCTATTACAATGTAATTAAGTATTATTGCCTGGCTAACTATGCTTACTTGCCTCTTTGTAGGTGTAAATGTTTTAATGTCTTATTGCATGGTTGTCTCTTACTTTATTAAAGAAACACACCTTTTGTCTTAAAAACAGTATTGTCTCAGTAGTTTGCTGGATTTATCTGTTTTGATTTAGGGTTATCAAATTAAAAGCAAACATTGATTTCAGAGGAATTAAACCAAGTGTCTGCAGTTATTGTCCTGCAATAGATCATAGATGTGGAGGCTACAATCTCTTGAGGTGCTGGTAAGTACAATGTAGGCAATGACCTCAAGGACTTCAATGCACAAGTATATCCATACCAAAGCTTTCCCAGGCTCCCTGATTTTGGCTTGAAAGGTCATTACAGAGCCACAGTTGTGTATATTCATGATGGATGCTGGAGGATGCTTTTCACTACACTTACACTTCAGCTGTAAAGCAAACAAGAATTTCCTGTTAGGTCAGTTAGATCGAAGAAGTACTTACACATGCAAATAAACCTAAAAAATAACACAGCCTCAAAACTGATCCTCTCTGCTTTCCTATTAAGAACATCAGTGTGCTTTTTCATAATGAATCAAAATGCATGCTCAGGGTTAGATGTTTAAAATACAAAGTGGATATGTTTTCTTCTGCTGAGTTCTGAAATATTCCAAATCATACCAGCCAGGCTGCAGTCACGTCAGATCTCATAAGCTAAATGAGTTTTGATTAGGTCAATACTTGGTTGGAAACACATAGTAGGTGAATCAGAAAGGAAACATTCACCAGCACATAGCAGACTCCCTTTTGTGGTGGCACTATGCCACCACAAGTCTCCAGGTTGACATAGAGAGCCAAGATCTACGTGACTGTATTGGGTTCATGTGGCAAGGTTTTGGTAGCCAAGGGGCCACAGGGGTGACTTCTGTGAGAAGCTGCCACCATGTCTGACAGAGCCAATGCCAGACAGCCTCAGGATGGACCCACTGCTGGCCAAGGCTGAGCCCGTCAGTGACAGTGGCAAGTGCCTCTGGGATAACAGATTTAGGAAGGGGGAAAAAAGCCCTGGAAGAGCAGAGAGAGAATATGTGAGAGCAACAGCTCTGCAGACACACCAAGGTTAGTGCAGGAGGGGCAGGAGGTGTTCCCAGTGCTGGAGCAGAGATTCCTCTGCAACTTGTAGTGCAGACTATGGTGAGACAGGCTGACCCCCTGCAGCCCATGGAGGTCCAGAGGGATGCAGAGATCCACCTGCAGCCCATGGAGGACTCCATGCCAAAGCAGGTGGATGCTAGAAGGAGGCTGTGACCCTGAGGGAAGCCCATACTGGAGCAGGATCCTGGCAGGAGCTGTGGCCCCATGGAGAGAGGCTTGCTGGCAGCACTTGTAATCCTATGGGAGACCAGTGCTGGAGCAGTCTGTTTGTAAAGGACAGCATCCCACGGAAGGGACCCATGCTTGAGCCGTTTGTGAAGGACTGCAGCCTGTAGGAAGGACTCATATTGGAAAAGCTTGTGGAAGACTGTCTCACCTGGGAAGGACCCACGCTGGAGTACGGGAAGAGTGTAAGGTGTCCTCCCCCTGAGAAGGAAGCAGCAACATGTGGTGAGGAGACAACATGTGGTGAACTGACCACAGCCCTCATTCCCCTTCCCCCTGTGCTGCTTCAGGGGAGGAACAGAAAATGTGTGAGTAAATTTGAGCCTGGGAAAAGGGAGGGGTGGGGGGAAGGTATTTTATTAAGATTAGGTTTTATTTCTTACTATCCTACTTGAATTTGACTGGTAAGAAATAGACTGTCTTCAAGCTTAGTCTGTATTAGCCTGTCATAATAACTGGTGAGTGACCTCTCCCTGTTCCTATCTCAACCAACCAGCTTTTCCTAACATTTTCTCTCCCCTGCCCAGCCGAGAAGGGGCCTGATAGAATTGCTTCAGTGGGCACCTAGAATCCAGGCAGGGACAACCCATCACAATGGCTTTCTAGAGCTGCAAGGGCATTAAAACTGTCATGACTATACTCTGCTACCTACCCATCTTAAAGGGATCTATGAACTTGGATCTTTTTCTCAGCTTTTTCTTTCCTTGTATTGCTTCATAAACTGGCACCAAATTCCTTTGAGATGATGAATCATAACTGTACTGAGTTTTTGATGCAGTTTCTAATGGGATGGCTGGCCATAAAAGGTGACAATTGAAAGCAAGGTTTATACAGAAGAAGCAACCTTGGAGAACTGCAGTATAAATTAGAGTGCAATGTAACTTCAGGAAAAAGAGCAACAGACTAAAGAATGGAAATCCTAGAAAGAAATCAAGCCTCAAAGTCTGAGGGGAGGGGGTGTCTTCTCTTTTCCCGATATTCTCCTTCTTTTTGGTTATCTAGCACTGTTTTCAAATATTTTCTCTGACGTGTGTCAGAAGAACCAGAGAAAATTGATAATTATTCGTATAAAATTGGTAATGCCTGTGCATATTCTTGCCCATACATAAATGGACTGAAACACTTCAAGCTCAAAGGGCTGTCAAAAAAGTGAGACATTTTGGTTCCTGCTTAGTTCATGATCAGAGAGGTGTTCAAATACTTGCCCTCAACGTCTCATTCAGCATGAGCTTTTTTTATTAATCATCAAATCTTTTCCTTCTTTCAGATATGAACTGATTGATAAGGGTTCTGGATTTCCTGGCAAAGTGATTGTGCTTCAAATGGCAGTGTTATTTTTAGAACACAGAAATCTATGCTCCTGCAGCCAGAAGAGTAAAGCTTCTATTAAAATAAGTATAGAAAACAAGCAGAGAAAACCTCTGTAGATCTCAGTCACTCAGTCAGGGTTTCTTTGACTAAGAAATTCCATTTATGCTAACTCGTGACACCTGGGATTTCTAATAAGAATAGGAGGCAACATATGGACAGGTGCCTCAACACACACAGTGCTCAATAATGAAATGAGGTTTTGATTTTAAGAAACACCTGATATACTGCATGACATTTCAGTAACTGTCTACTTTGAGGTTTGATTTTATGCTTAATACATAGGTTGACTGAAGAAATGGAGAGCACCCCAGGTGGAACCTCCACTGGAACAATATCACTGATGAAGTTTCATTTGATGCAGTTGCTATCACTTTCAGTCATCTCTCAATGGTAAATAGTTCAAATTATAAATTCTTTGCCACTAAATTGTCTGCTGCTAATTGCTCTTTTGCATGTAATTATCAGTCAGGATTTAATAAGTATGGAAATACTATTACATGCCAAACAGTAAAAATAAAACGAGAAATAGCAGACTTAAAGAACGTCTGGCAGACAAACTCTTTAATTAATCCTGGAACAACATATTGACTGGTGTCTCTCTCAGTGAACATCTCTGGCAGAGAGATGATGGGGTTTTATAATCCTTCAAGAAAAACAAGTAATACATTTGCTTCTAAGCTAGAGAGGTTTTGGCCTTCACCTGCAGGTTACGCATTTGAAAAGAACATCGATATGGGTGAGAACAAGACTGAACACATCAAAGAAAACATAGGAAATCTGAACATAACTTTAGAATAGCAACTTCTGTCCATCAATTCAAATGAGAGAGAGGCAAAACCCAGGAGGGGGGTTGAACTGTCACTAGGCTTTCAGGAGTAGCTCTAGCTTCTGCTTTCTGCACATGACTTGTGTTTTAAACAGCCATGTGGCTTTTCGTGCAGGTAAAATATAGAAGATGTGGATGAAAAATTTAAATTATATTCTCAAGGCTTTTCATCTTGTTTCTGATTAGAAAAAAAAAAATCAAGGTGACCAAATAACTTTGCAGTGATAGCTTCTGTCAGCTGTCAAATGGTGAAGTTGAAATATCCTTGAAATATTCCACCAATGGTCACAGTCATTAGATAATATTGATCTGAAAATAGACTTAGCAGATAAAAAGACTGTACACAGACATATGGTCCCAAATCTAGATCCCTTGTAGTTAACAGCTAAACTATTGTTTGCCATTGCAAAAGAAAAATCCCAGTTGATGCATTCCTGTAAACTATCAAATAAGAGGAAGAAAGACTTGGTGTTTTCACTACATTTCTCTAAAGGGAAAACATCTAGATTTAGGGTTGTTAAGCAGGTTAATGACCTGTTGCACAAGACTAAAGAATAAATTACTACTGAGAGAGAATGAGTAGAATGCAAATCTGAAATGTATTTTCCTCAGTGGAAAAAAAAAAAGATTTCTTGCTTTAACTTCCTTGGTTGCTGTTGGTTATTTTTCTAGCTGTCATTTAATGGCTCTATGTAGACCTGAAAATGCCTTTCATGAAGAATTTTGAAACAAAATTGACCAAGTTTGGCTAAGCATAAGGCTGGTACTAGAAGATGTAGGTGGGAAGTGTTACAAGATTTCTTTTGCTGTTCCTGGCTCAATTCCTCAATGTAAATCTGTTGCCCAAAGGGGAGCAACCTACAGAACTAGTGAGAATTTTGTTCTTTCTGCCTGCTTCAGTCTGTATTATTTCTTTCTCTGAGGACTAGGAGGGCAACAATTATCATGAGACATTTTGTATGTGATTAATACCAGTTTACCAGGAACTCTGACCAATTCACAGAGAGCAGATGTGGCAACAGAACTCACTGTCTTCACTTATTTCAGGTTTTGAACTGCCACCCTAGATAAAAAAGAGAACACTGAGCCTTCTAGATCTTCATACTTGGTTGTATTATTAGTAGCAGAAAAAGACACCACACTTCAGTACCTTCGCATTTGGCTAAATAAACTCTGCAGGCATTCTGGTACACTCTACTTATGGTAGCAAGATTTTTTTGACAGTTCTTTAGGCGTAGGTTTGCTTACTATCATTAGAGAGAACGATCTCAGTCTGGGAGCTGTTGCTTTAATTCATGTGTGAAATGAAAGGGAATTTTCCAGACTTCTTTCTTTTTGTGGGTTCATTATAAATTTCTCTGGAATGTCATTACTGAAGCTCTAAAATGAAGATAACACCACCAGGTTGGATTTGATGTCTATTTTCCCTGAAAGATTTATGCATTTCATGTGTGACTGATTTTGTGATAAGGTAACTCTCTGGAGGGCATAGCTTTAGTTTTCAGATCATTTTTTTCCTTTCTAAACTAGAACAGGAAAAGAAGAAACCCTGCCTGATTGGATCGCCTCAGCAGCATATTTTTTTTGGACTTTTGCATCAGAGCAAATTAGATCATTCTGCACTGACGTGATATATAATTCCCATATCTTCTGTGCCATCAGCTCCTTGGGTTTGGTTTGAAGGGAAAAGAATTAAACTGCAGCATTTGAGTGAAACTGTTTATATTATTGGAATCACAAGGGTTTTTTATAGCCAAGAGAAAATGTACCACGACTGCCACACAGTGTGACTCAAATATCAGGAACCTTAATTCTGTCAGCATCAATTGGACCAGAAGCATGTCCACTGCTTTTTTACTTTTATGTAGCCCTATTAGCAAAAAGAAACTATTTCCTCTTTGTGATTCCATGCACACTATTTTTATTTTTCTTTTAATTATTTCTCAAGTTTAAGTCATTGTGTATCAAATAATCGTACAGTATTTTCTTTCTGAGTGTGTTGTGGTGCTCCAGTTGAGCACAGCTATGCCCAAGACTGGATCTGCTGCTTGAAACTTTCATTAATGGCAAGTAATGAAGAAGTAATGACAGCTGAAACAATAACTGTCTGTAGAAATCTGACTTCAGCTATTGTTGTACTTTTTTATCTTTAGTAAAAAATGAAATATGAACTTCAATGGAATATCACTCTCACTGCATCTTCCACCATCACATTATAGGTTGTGATTACCACATTTTTCTCCCACTACTGTAAAATAACTGTTTGGATAAAAGGGGCTGATTGCTCCATTCGTTCTTGATATCATTCAGCACTTAGGACATTTCTTTTGCATTTCATTTGCATTCCTTAATCACTGCTAATACCCTGGACAATCTTACACCACTTGACAACCCAACCAGAGAATATTTTTTTGCCAAAGCCCTATTTTGCTCCAATTTCTAGAAATATAGTTGTGTTCTTTAGGCATTTATATTGAGCATAAATTATGATGACTCTTAAGATGAGACATGGATAATGGTAAATACATTTTAAACCTCTTAAACTAGTTTGTCCTGGGAACTGTTGGTAAACAAAATAAATGGGCATGAAATAGATAGATTTCAGTTGGAAGTATCTGTGAATGTATGCCAACACTACCTGATCTAATAGCATATAAAACTGAATTACTAGCTTCCATTTTGTATCATCAACTGACTCTGTTTACATAGAAAATTTTAATCCCTGATGGGAAAAAGGATGAAAGAACTGGGGCTTACTTGACTCTATGGGCCGTCAACTGTATGTGCCAAAAGAGGCAGCTTGAGTAAATGATCTTGTCAAAAGAGAAAGCAACATTTAGGGGGCAACACAGAGAGAGTGAGCAATTCATATCAGTTTGCTAAAAACAGTGGGGTATTTTCAGCCATTACTCCTCTGCTTCTTTGTCAAGCGCTCTGATTATAAAGCTTTTTTGCATTAAAAACAGTGAATGTGGATAACTCTAGTTTACCAATGTTGATTGTTACTGAGCTTGTGTACCTAAAGAAGTTATTCTAGAATAACTGTACAAAGACCTGTGCAAAGATAAAGAACTATAGCTGTCATCAAACAAGTTTTCTGGAGTAGCCACATGATAAGCTTTCCACAAAAATTCTACAAGACTGTATGTTGGGAACATCTCCATATATAAAGATTATTTTTTCAGAAGCAGACACTGCTCTTACTTTCTTATTGCTCTTATGCCATCTTCTCCACACATCAAGAAGGATGCTGAATTGCTGCTTGGCATAAAGATTACTTTGACAACAATGTCATTCAAAGGTGTGAGGATGGCATGGAGGAAAGTGTTTACCAGAGATGACAGTGAAAGAATAAAGAATTTAATAATTAAAATCTATAACTTCTAGAGGTACCTGAGTGGTTTTTGGAGGAGTATAGAATTAATTATTCAACTGAAGTATTAATAATACAGATATATTACTGCAGAGAATTTCAGGAAGAAATTACATCCTTTTTTCTTTTATGTCCTGCTATAAAACTTGGAGCCTTAGTATCCTCACTGTCTCAAAAAAAATATTTCATGATGACAAACAACAGTAAAGCTCAAAATGAAGAGCAAGATTTTCTAAATCAGTAGCCCTAGCTGCACAAATAAATAAAAAATGTCATTTGAAAACATATTTGACCCCAAATGGCAGTTTCTTTTCAATAGATGTAATGTAATCTTTGAACAGCAGATGCAAAAGTTATCTTGAGGCAGAAACCTCAAACAAGACAATTTTACAGGAGGTGTTTTAGTTGGTGGGAAATGCAGGAATAATTGTGACATGTGGCTCTTTTTCCTTCTGTCTTCCAACAATGGATCATACATAACCCAGTGCTTCATCTTGAAAGCAATAGATAGATAAATAGATGGATGGATAGATAGATAGACAGATAGATAGACTTCCACACTCACCCCCAGATTAGAACAGGGTTCAACATCATATTTGCTCCTTTGGTCAGTGTTTAGCAGTTGATGTGAAAATGGATTTTCATTCCAGTTGTTTCTTATCACTCAAAGGAACACATTGGTTCTGAATTACCTATCTGAACACACAGGTGGGTGCTAATGAAAAAGAATCAAGTAGATTTTATGCTGCCTTTGATTACTTCCTGCAGTTCCGGAAATGCTTTTGTTATCTCAGACTTCACTTGGTTTTGCAAATGTGTCAGGGTTTTATCCTGCTTGATGCTGAAAATGGGATTCATGCTGTAAAGTGCTAACTTGAGCTAATAACTTTGACAAGTTGGGCACTCATTAAGGAAATGACAAAATCTATTTTTTTTCCTGGCCTCTGAAGCACATGAATTAAATACAGGAACTAAAGAAGGATCTGAGCCTCAGAGCTCATATAGTGATAAAGATTTTCTCCCTGCTTGATACACCTGCAATACACTACCATCTTTTTCTTAACACAGTGCGTAAGCAGATGTGAAGCCATACGATGCCACTCTGGTTTCAAATTAAGCAAGGCACATAAGTGCTTTGTTATATTTAAACTAAACTTGAATCAGCCAAGATGGCTCACACAAGCCAACCATGTTCCATGATTGACTGAAGTCTGAAATACTCTGGACCACTGCCAGCCTTCTCTGACTGCCTTGCAGGGGCACTACTGCACCACCAGAAGAGTCATCTCAAGGAAATAAAATGTTGTAGTTGGCTTCTTGAAACAAAAAACTCTTTGCATCAGTTGTGGACAAATAGTTCTAAATAGAAAAAGAATTACTCCTGTAAGTATCCTTCTAGTAATGTCTTGCTCATGAACATTGACTAGAAGGGGATATTTCAACTGAAATAAAATATCTGTATTTACAAGCTGACCTTGAAGCATGTACAAACTACCCCTTCAGATTGGTATCGTAGTTTCTCAGCTAGATGCCTCAGACTATACACTGCTGATGGGTAATGAAAATTCTCTTTAAGCCCCAGCTGCTCATGCTGTGTAAATTTTACACACTGTTGTCAGCCTTTCATGGGTCCCCCTGTTAACACAACATAGAAAAGCAGAGTGGACAAGAATGAAAGCAATACATGTCAAGGATCTGAGAACAATGAGCTTCTGTGGTTTATTTGTGGAATAAACCTGCATCTCAAAAGAAAAAACTTGGCCACATGCAAGACTGGCAGAACACAGTAGGTGCTTTTCCATCTGGTTCCCTGGTCCTTGGCAGCATAGGTTCCAAGAGAGTTGAGGAACACTAGATTCACTGGTCTCACAGTAGGTCTGGGCAGATGACCTCCCGATGGAAGACAAGGCTGCGAAACTGCATCTTCCTTCCACTTGTGCCCATCACAGCTGCAGAGGGTGTCACTATTCACAGCAGGGCAAAGTGACTGCAAAATGCAACCAGAGCAGCTTTTTCACACTGACTACATGCTGGCATAAATGATGACATCAGGTAAGGGAAAACAAGGAAAGAAGCTTTTCTATTTCTATTGTTACAGAAAGTACTGCCTCCAGAAACACTGTAGGAATGGACTTTGAGGACATTCTTACAAATCGTTGAGAGACAAAATCATCTTTATCTTGCAATATGTGAGCAGACAATTGTCTCCCTGTATCTCATCCTTCCAAATGACATTGCTTCTACAATATATTTGTTCCAGTCTCTCTGAAGCACTGGCGAGTAATGCAAAAGTCTTAGAAAAATGACTAATTTTGGCCTCTACAAAATGATAACAGAACAAAGCCCAGATCTAGTACCATTATAGCTGAGTACACAGATAAAACAACATCCTTACACTGCCAGTACCACAAAAGTGGTAAAAAAATTAAAAATCATACAGGTCACCTTGACTGTGACAGGCAGGAGATGTTTCTAACATAAGCAATATGACTCAACTTCCAATGAATGAAAAGACTTAGAAGTTTTGGAGAACTATTTTTATTTTGGAAATGACATTCCTCTGCATCAGACTGTAGCATGTGGGTTGACTTTGGTGATAGAAGTTATTAAAAAGTACCAGATCTCTCAGTGAGAGCTACTAGCATCATCCCCTGAGAGATAACAAAATATCAGAAGGCATTTCTTAAGACTGCTTTGAAATTTAAACATGTTAGTTAAATTTTATTTTTAAAAATTGATATATGTTTTTCTTCCTGGCATGTAATTATTTCAAAAGTATTATAACTAATTGTAGATGGTTCTTTCTGGGAGCCTCCTCTTGCTTGAGTAATGCACATGAGATATATGAGATTCTTGATTTATATTCTTGTTTCTTTTGATACTTGTTTCATATTTGCCTCTCAGATACATAAATTCATAAAAAAGCCACCAATACTCGGCAGGCCTCAATTTAATACATATTTATTATGAAGAGAAATTTTACAAACCCAGAGGGTTTAAAATTTCTAATGGTGGCTCTGGCATGTTCAAACATTTGCCAGTGTAGATCTCCTAAACTTAGACTACACCTTGCTATCATAATACATGGTTACTAATCCTAGAATTATATGAATAGCCTCATAATATATGCATGTAAACAACTTTCACACTTATGACTCCATGTTAACTAATTTTAGCACACAAACACGTGGTTAATGGTTTATATGAATGAACAAAATCATGTTGAAAGATTCTAAACCCCACAGTTCAATAGGTTATCATAGGACTTTTTTGCAATGTAAATTAATTCTTGTTTCAATTCAAATGGTTGTTGTCACCCACCAAGACTTTCAGTGCTGAGCTGAAGAGACCAGTTGTTGGTAATCCTCAATTTGGTGCCACCACCTCCATGCAAGACAGCCAGAAAATGGAAAGACCACAGAAATGCCAGCCCCTTCAGCAGTCCTGCCTTCTGGGAAAAGTGGAAAAGGTCTTGGCATAAACAAGCAATGAGTTAGCAAAGTTTGGGTAAAACTTTAATGAGGAAAAGGAGTTATGGAACTTTCTCACATATTAGCAGATCCATAAGTTCTGGGGGTTGGATCTTGACTTCTGACCTTTGGAATGTTTCAGTTAAAGATTTTGAAGGCAGAAGTGGCAATTCTCTCAGTGCAAACAGAAAAAGCAATCTTATTGCAGCTTTCTAGTCCATTCCTGTGCATGGTACTGTTAGCCTTGTTCTCTCTGCAGAACAAGTAACAAGAGGAAAACACACACGCTTTAACCAGTACTTGAACTTAGTACTCCTCTGAACAAGACTGCATGCATAATAAACGCTTACTATGTGTGAAAAATACTTCAGTTCCCCCGCAAAAACCAAACAAACAAAACCTAAAAAGAAAATCAAAAGAACTTTAGAGCTGATTGAATGTAGAGCTCTCAGTCCCAGAAGAGTCTCTAATAAAGGCCAGCAAACTTGTTCCTGCTCAGGAGGACCTGAGCACTACAGGTATTACAAGTGAGGTCTAAAAACTGCACTCATAGGGATACCTGGAGAAGTCTCTCCTGCAGAGCACATGGAAGTCAAGGGATATTTTTAGGTTCTGCTGTGAGAATGTGGATGATAGTGTACGTTGAGTAATTACTATTAAATTATTTCTCAAACAATAAATTTAAGAGAAAAGCATACATCTTATATTAAGAGCCATTCAGCTTCAACATATGAGTTAAAGACTAATAAAGCCCTTCAGCAGAACATTCACAGAGTATGGAAAAGATCAAAACATGAGTCAGTTTGTGGCAGCCAACAGGGACACATCTTGACAGTCAGTGGACTGTGTTTGTTGTTCAAGTGATGGCAGGCTGACAACTGCATCACCTGCTCCAAGAGTACTCACTGAGTCACTTTACCTTGGATGATTCTGTGCATGAGTCAATTTTGCTCCAAGAAATCAGACTCTGCAAAGTTACACTCCATTCCCTCGATTCATTAATTCCAATTTAATTTTAGCCCTCTCTGTTCACATTGATGCATGGCATAATAATTGCATTTGTATTTTTTCAACTTCGCAGTTACTGAGTCTCATAAATGTGGGAGATAGCAGATTCTGTTGGCCTGAAGTGAAACAGTTCTATGGCAAGAATCAACAGAATTCAGTTGTTGTGTCAGGAAATGAAACAGATTAGCCCTTATGTCCACTTTGACAACCACTGACTCCAATTGTAATTAGCCAATGCACTAACACTGAAATCTCTAAATTACTGGTGTGGTCAAGGCTTTCCTGAAATGTGGAATCCAGAATAAAGAAAATCCTTAGTACAGCCACCTCTAATAAGCTTAAATAGTGCAAACATTAAATGGTATTTTTACAACTTGTGAAATACAGAGAATATTGCTCAATAACAGAAGCTCCAATTAAATAAGTGCTTTTAAGTTTATTGAAGTCAAGTGTCTTGAGTACAAGCATTGCTGAGATCATTATAGGAAGAAATCTGTGTGTGCTGACATAAAGGGAAACATAATTAGCTCTGAAGGAATTATAAAGTTCAAGTTGTGATAAGGCATGAAAATGCAAGTGGTCAAGCAAGAAGAAAAACAACCTGGACTGATTTTCAGGAGAGCTACCGAGGGAGAAAAAACCCTTTTGCTCTGCAAGCCAAGTTCATTTGGCATGAAAATAATACAATGATAAAAGTCTTTGAATCTAAATTTCTGGCTTGTATTTCAGATTTCATTTGAAAGACTGATGTGCTCTTTTACTTTTTGGTGGTTGTGGTAAGGATTTGAAAATGACCAGATGCTGCAAAAAGCTGTGCAGTATTAACCAATAAGGGAATTTTCTTTAAGCATTATTGTATTGTTTTAAAAAAATTTTTAACCTTTTAATTAAAACACTGTTACAATTTTTCCTTTAAGATATTATGTTTCCTGAAACTTAATCTTATGATGAGGGTGATATTGGAACTCTGTTCTTTCAGAGACACAATTTCAGCTCATGTGACAGTTGTTTCAGTCCCTTACTTACCCAGATGAATACATTCTTTTCAGCACTGTTTTTGTATCTCTCTCTTTTTAAAGCTGATGGAATCAGATACTCAAGCACTTTCTTTTGCTTTGCTTTGCTTTTCAGAAGTGGATTATCTGGGTTAGGAAGGCAGTTCACAGCTGTAGATCCTGTTTATTCTTCTTGGTAAGTGTGTAGAAATATCTCCCAAATGAAGTCAACAGTACCTTCTATTGTCCAGGAATGAAACAACCTTAGGTGAAAATCAGCACAGCAGCAACATTTGGAAAGATGCTTTGGGACTCTTACTTAACTTGCACATCAACGCATTTTCTGCTTTTGGAAGAAAGAAAATACTTAACCAAAACTTTGGCTTATGAGGTTAAAGGCAGACAATGATTTATTTAGTTCTAAATGTGCACTACTTTGGAAATTGCTACAATTTGCTAAGAAATGCCATCTAACTTGAAAAGTAAGGAAAACAGAAAATAAGGGGGGGGGGGGGGGAGGGGAAGAGCCACCCTTGGCAGAGTATAGTTACGTTTAAGATTCCAAAGCCAGGATTTAAGTTCTACAGTTAATTCATCCTCATGTCTTGGAACACGACAGTTTATACAATGCAATACAATAATAACCTTAATGCCTTGGAACACACATTTACCCATGAGACCCTTCTGGTGTCAGTTATGCTGCTTTTTAAACTGTTTGCCTTAAGTTAAATACTGCCATACAATTCCTTTTTATTTCTTTCATATTTAAATCTAGATCACTTCTTTGAAACCATCTGTGGTTTGTTAATAAAATCAGTCAATGAATTTGTAAAACTCTCTTTCCAGGCATCTTTGTGAAAATTTAGAGTTCATACGTTCTAAGTCAGCCATATATCTAAGTGATAAACCACAACTGTAAGGTTCTCTGGTTCAAATATCTGCTTGCAGCAGTGAGCAGCTTTTGAATTAGAGCAGCAATTTTCCTTTTATTCCCCCAAAACCAGCTGTAAGAAATGATAACCAGCTTTTAAGTTGTCATCCAAAAAGACTCCCTTTAAGTTGAGTACAGTTGTGTGGGATAACTCTTTCCACACTGGAATTGAGACTGAGATGCAGCCCATTCCCAGTATCCTCTGTCCACCAGTGGCCTCACAGCTCCTGTGTGAAGAGAAACTGCAAAATGGGGAGGGTCCAAATTCCAGAGCTGTGAATGCATCTCTAACTCCCTCTTCTTCAATATTTGGGGAATATATTTGCAAGTGTAAAGCAAGATAAATCCTTTCAGGTTCCAGCATTTAATTAAGCTTTCAGCTATCTTTGTGAATGAACCAGAGAGCATCTAATATGCATTTCTACAGGGAACAGATCAAGAATGCCACTCTTTCTGTGAAGCTGTTTGCTATCAGCTGGAAAAAATCTCAACTCAATTGGTCTCTCTCTGTGTTTAACTTCCTTTGGAACATTACATCTCCTATAGCTGAATCCCAGTTGTAATAAATGTACTTGAACAAAAAAATACTTTCTTCCTCTGCAAAGGCCTGTGTTTCTGGTAGTAATTGGGTCTGAGAAGTGGCAAGATAAGGTGACTGTGGTATGGGAACTAGCAAGGAAAGGATCATGTCAGAGGATTTAAGAAAAATTTTAAAAGTGTTCAAGGTTGTCTAGCAGACCAGAGCAGAATTGTTCTGATTTTTTTTCCTCTCATACACTCTCTTATTATAAGTAGATGTATGTAGGATTCCCACAGAGGGAAATAACTTGTTTTAGTGTCTAATTGAAAATGGTAAGGATTTAAAAAGGTAGTTCACAGGGACCACTGGCAATGCTTTACTCTGTGAGAGCAATCAACAAAACAACCCTACCTGCCACAAAGGATTTTCTTTTGTCTGGCTGCTCTTAGCAGGCTTCTCCAGTTCAATGCATCATGGTAACCATGTGGGCAGAATGTTTTTGGAACAGATGATCTTCCACCACCCCATAACCTCCCAATCCCCATTTTGTACCAAACTCACGAAGGTAAATAAAGACCAGGTTAAAACATTCTTTTCCTGCACCATGTGACAACTGCGGGACACTAATGACCCAGAAAGAAGTTGTAAGATGCTCGAAAGTCACAGTCACCAAAACATTTCAGAATAGTGCTAACCTTGCCATGGCAAAATATGAATCAATGTGGTAAATGTCAGACATTTGTACTTCAACTTTTCATGCCTCAGCGTTTCGAAGAGGAGCTACAGAGTCTTCCTATGTATGTAAAATATCATTACAAACCATTTTCAGCTGTCACAACCATGTCAAGATTGAGTCTATCTGCATCTGTATTGTTCCAGCTGTCTTCCTAAAATATCCAACACAAGCATTCAAGCAAAATGAAGCAAAGAATTTCCTTCTCTAAAAGGTAATCACTAAATTAAGTATTGCAAACTCAAAGGAGTTGAACGGCCTATTTGAAAATGAGACTGACACGAACAGTAATGGCACGCACAAAACCGCCCCATTCTCTAAAATGTCCTTTGGCTTCCGTGGCCTCTGAAAGCACTCACATTTTCAAACTGCTTTCAGCAAACCGCGACCAGTGGAAGCATGCCTTTATTTACCAAGAAAATTATTTTTCACAGCACATTATTTTTCACAGTATTTTTAGCTTTCATCTGACATTTTCCTGAGCGTGCTCAGCTACGACGAGAGCCACTGTACACCTCTGAGGGGGCCTGGAACAAGAGCTGCGGCCCCTGTACCATTAGGGTATACAGCGGCTTGCAATGGCCACGCAGCGCCCTGCGAAGCACCCACAGACCTGCCGAAAGCGGGCTCCTCTCCCAGCCTCACCTCAGCCCACTCTGCCTCAGCCCGCCCTCGCCTCAGCCCGCCCTCCCACAGCCCTCTCTCCCTTCAGCCCGCCCTCCCACAGCCCGCTCTCCCTTCAGCCCGCCCTCCCACAGCCCGCCCTCCCTTCAGCCCGCCCTCCCTTCAGCCCGCCCTCACAGCCCACTCTCCCTTCAGCCCGCCCTCCCTCTGCCCGCTCTGCCTCAGGAGCGCCCGTGCCGCCACCGCCTCCTCCGCGCCACAACGAGACTCCGCATCCCAGCGGCCACCACGGCGCGGGACACCCGCCACACTCCAAACTACACGTCCCGGCGTGCACCGCCAAAGTCCCCGGCTGGGCGGGAGCGCGGTGCACGCTGGGACACGCAGTCCTGGCCGGCCTCACCGGCACCCCCCTCCCCCTTCCCGCCACTCTCCCGCGGCGCCCGAACTTCCCGCGCACGCTCTGCGCCACGTACGCTCTGACGTCACACGGTGTCATAGGGCCGCACGCACCTCCCGCCCGCCCGCGGACCCAATCAGCAGCGCCGGCCTTCGACCCGGCGCCGAGCGCGAGCGGCCGCGCGCGCGCCTCCCCGCCCCTCCCGCCGCGTCCGCCGCAGCTGCCGCCCCCGCCCCGCCGCCCCCGGCCCGGCCCGGCCCGGCACGGCCCCTGCAGCCGCGGGCCCAGTGGAGCCGGCGAGGCCGGGAAGACGCCGCCGCCGCCGTCTCCTGCTCTCCTCCTCTCCCTGCCCCTCGGCGCGGCCGAGTCCGTCAACATGGCGAGCGCCTCGTACCACATCTCCAACCTGCTGGAGAAAATGACATCCAGCGACAAGGACTTCAGGTGGGACCCGCCGCCGCCGCCCCTCCGCGCCCTCCGCCGGCCCCGCGCCCGCGCTGCCCCTGCGGCCGCCTGCGCGGCGGCCCGGGCCTGGTGCCGCGGCGGCCCGGGCGGGGGCAGGTGCTGGGCGGCGGGGCCGGTGCCGCGGGCCTGGGCCGTGTCCGCGCCGCCGTTGCGGGGCTGGGCGCGAACCTGCTGGTGCTACCCCGGGAAGAAAGTTCCCGTGAGGGGAGCGCCCCTCCTCGCTGCCCGTGAAGGACGGGACGCGGCAGTGCGGGCACCGCCGCGGCCTCCACGCGTCGTGGGCAGAGATCTCCAGCAGCCGGGAGAAGCCGAGCGGCCGCCAGGTTTTGCTGACTCGCGTGGGGACAGGCGAGGGGGGAGGTCTGAATTCCTGATCTCGCAGATGCTCAGAAACCGAAGGGACGAATCCCTGAGCAGCCAGCTATCCCTGACCGTGCAGTGAGCAGCAGAGGTCGGGTGAGGTGACCTCCTCGTCTCTTCCCATCTTCAAAAAACATGGATCCTGTGATTCTACGAATAGAAGCAGGAAGGGCCAGCCAGCACGGCGGGCTCAAGAGGGTGCAGTGCAGGGCCACGATGATTAAGGGCTGGAGCATCTTCTTTATGAGGAGAGTCTGAGAGAGCTGAGTGTGTTTAGTCTAGAGAAGAGAGAGGAGCTCATTAATGCCATATAGTTATTTCAAACGTGGGTGCCGAGAGGATGGTGCCAGACGCTCTTCAGTGGTGCCCAGTGACAGGACTCAGAGGAATGACCATAAACTAAACCACAAGAAGTTTCACCTCAACATGAGAAAGAACGTCATTATGCTGAGGGTGGCAGAGCACTGGAACAGGGTGCCCAGGGAGGTCATGGAGTCTCCTCCTTTCAAACCCCACCTGGACACGTTCCTGTGTTACCTGCTCGAGGTGATCCTGTCCTCACAGAGGGGTTGGACTGGATGATCTCCAGAGCTCCCTTCGAACCTAAACATTTCTGTGATCCTAAGCTTACAACCTTCTGGATGCTGCATCTTTTGGACTATGGGGTTTTGTGCTCCCCATGTAGTTTGGTACTGCCCCTGTGCTTCCAGAGAGAGAAATCCAGTTAAGTCTTACGGGGACAAGATTGGAATTTAATTCTGAGTTAAGGATCTGTCACAGGAGTGCTACTTTTTACTGGATCATTTGCTTGGTTTGAAATAAATTAATAGCAGATTAAATGCAAAGTATCAGAAAATGAAATAATACAAGTAAGCTGTTGAAAACCAGCAGAGATAACACATTTACACAGTGCCTCTCGCAAAGCATTAGGTTAAAAATAATTGCATTGTTTTGGTATTGAGTGCAACCAGAAATTCAAGTTTGAAGCTTTTACTTGTCAATAAGAGTATATCAGTACAGGCAGGGAAAAGGCATAAAATGCACTTGTGTTTTGTTGCTTTGCTGCAGCCTTGCACACTTAGTTTGTGATTAAAGTAGATGATGTCCAAACAAGTCTCTTCTTACTATATTAAAATCTAAAGGAAAACAGAGGTGGTGATAAAGTTAACTATGGAGTTGGGTTTTGAATAATCTTAGATTTTGATAGAGTGTTTTAGCATTGGACACAAGTGTGATATGGGATTTTTGTGTCAATTTCTTTCAAATTTTAATAGCATTATATTACCTGAAGAGTTCAGACTAGAAATTTTGGAAATCAAAAAAAAATACTGATTAGTCTAAAAAGAGACAAACCAGAATTGCCCGATTTCTTTAAATTGTTCTGAAACTAGACTGAATAATTTTTTCCTCTAAATGTTACAAAGGATTTTTTACTGTTTTCATGCTGATTTGTTTCTGTGATTAAGTGAGAATTACATTTTGTACTTATGGGGAGGATGACTTACAATAAGTACCAGTGGATTTATGATAAATACTGATTTTTATGAGTTAAAAGTTTTCTGTATAGAAGGGGTAGGTTATACTTGTCCAGTGCAATTGTAGCAAACACTTCTTTCCTCCCAACTGTGTGCAATTAAAACTTGTGTAGTTTCTTTAGTAGAGCACACTTCAGAAATTACCTGTTCTAGTAGCTTTGAACAGCTTCGAAATTCTTGAATATTAAAGAAAAATTCTTAACATAGATTGAAATCTAACTTTACAAACCATAAAAAAGTGATAGATGATAGACCTTTACCAACTAGCTGTTATGGAGTAACATTTTATGAAACTATGTCTATTGTGTATTTGCATAATGGATGAATTAGTATTTGGTTCTAGTAATTGTAAGTGCATTTATTCTTAGATCACATGTATTTGAATAGGGACAATGTAGTTAACTTGTTGATATCAGGAAGCAGAGTGTAAAACCACGGTTCAAATAAGCAGTCTACTGTAAAATATAATCCTTCTTTTTTTTTGCTAAACTGAGCTCTCCAGTGCAGAGTTGGAATATGTACTTTCTGGAAGATATACATACTTGTGGTTGTATTGTCCACACGGGAACTTGGGCTGAAGTTCTAAAATGGGAGTCAGGTAAGGTGGCAGTTCACAGTGTGGCTGTGGGAGGAGGAGTGTCCTCACTGCAGCAGGAATGACTGCGTTGAGTACAGGGTGTGAGGAGCCACTGACACACTGCCTGCTTTGCACCAGCTAAAGTTTGATTTGCAAGCAGGGGGAGTTGTGACTAAAAGTCACATTGAAACTACTTAAAACTATTTTTCTAAATGCCAGCTACTTTAAACAGAAGCTGCCAGGTCTCCCCACCCCATTATGGTGTTAGGGTTGGTTTGCATGTTTCAGTGGAGGAGTCTACCAGGGGAAATGTTGTAGTGGAGTGCAGAGGCTGCTGGTGCACCGAGGATGTGCAAGCTCTGCTTAGTTTAGGATCTGACAAGTAGGTGATGAGTGGACATGAACTTCTAAGGCTGGGAAATAGGAGCTGTTGACCCAGGAAGTGAGAGGAGGCTATTAAGTTTTTAAGAAAAGGCAGTAAATATAGCAGTAACTTGGAGGCAGTTTTTGAGTGTTCTAGTACTGTGTGACTTCATGTATATCCTTAAATTTCAGCCTGTCTGTTACCTTTACTTGCCAAGTAGCCTTTTTCATTGCTGTCATTTTCATCAGCTTAAAAGCTGATGCTTTGCATCCCCAGCCTGTTTTTGTGAACATCTGGTTCCTGTCAGGCTGCAGGCTTGCTTCAGTGGGACTGTTGGAGTGAGTGAAAAAGAGGCGAGGTGTTATCTTAGAAAAACCATTAGACTGGAATTATTAAAAGACAGGACAAGTTGAGGTCCATTATATGAGGTTAGGCACCTGGCATTTGTGATGTACATTAAGATTGTGCAGAGTCTTGGCTTTCGTTTTCAGTAAAAAGTAGTATCTAGCATGTCAAGCTGCAGTGATAACCTTCCAAGCATAACCCGAGGTAAAGTGATGTCTGCTTGAGGCTGATGTGCTCAAGTCCAAATGTCACCCTTGACTGTTTAATGACAAATCCTTGGTGGTTGGTGTCAGTACCAAAGCCCATCGGATTCATACTTGAGTGATACATCTGTGTTGCTGCTCCTGGGAAGAGAGGGCAATTACAAAAGAAAACTGGATTGTGAAACAGACTTCAGAATGAAAAGAAACAGAAGCCATAAAGGCAATATTTTGGAAAGTAATTTTTAAGTATGTTCTTCTATTGGTGGATATGACTGCTGTTAAATAGTAAATTAATTGGTATAAAAGATGGTTTTATTTGCTTGGTCTCTCAAGAATTCATTTTGTTCTTTACTGTGGCACCTTGTATTGAGGGCTGGATAAACAGTGATCAGCTGTTTTCTGGGCTGTAAACAAACTAGTTTGTACAAGGCAAGAAAATGAAAAACACATGGAACATAAGCTTGACTTTTATTTCTCCCTTCATTAATTAAAGTTTGGCTTTTGTGAATTTTATGGGAGAATGTTTGAGAAACTTTATTTTTCTTTTTGCTTCAAACTTGTTTTAAAATAAACTCAGAGCAGAGATCAATTTTTTTTTAACAAAGTTTAAAAAAACTTGGTTTTTACATCATCATAGCCGATGAAAGGACTGTTTAAAATCTGTGAAAGTGGCAGTTTTCTTTGTGGAGATTATGTGGAATATAATGTAAATGCTGGAAGTAAAATATGTAGCTGTTCTCATCAGAGAAAGATGATGACCTAACTCAGAGGTAATGTCATTTTCAAATACAGTTTTTCTTCCTGTTTTATAAATGCTACTTGCATCACAAAACACAACAATGATTCAATGTTAAATGCGATTTGTTTGATAAGAGGTGATGGAAACTGAGAATGTTGAATCCTGAGCACTGTGAATAACCCATATCCCTTTAGCAATAATTATCTCACCATCTTTTGTCAGGTTTATGGCTACTAATGACTTGATGACAGAACTACAGAAAGATTCTATCAAGCTGGATGATGACAGTGAAAGAAAGGTGGTGAAGATGATTTTGAAATTACTGGAAGATAAAAATGGTGAGGTGCAAAACTTAGCTGTCAAATGGTAGGTATTCTTTTTCTGTGATGTAAAGAATTATATAAAGAATGAACAATATAAGGCACTTTTGAAAACTCAAGTGATCACTGCTACACAAAGTAATTTTGAGATTGATGTCCACAAAGGAGCCCTTGTACTTGTAGACTACCTGCCTTAGTTGTTGTAATGCAAAAAACTATGTTTTGTTGGCATTGGGGATTAATATTTGGGGTTTCATGCACCAAATAGCACATGCAGTCCTTGCTGAGAGTATTTGAGTGACACACTTGTTCTTTGGTGATCATTCTTGATTGTTAAATAGATACAAAAAGCTTATAATTCAGTGATAATTGCCACATTGATATTTGATGGTGTGACCATAGATGATGTGCAGGGGAAGAATTGTAGTATTGAAGTTGTTTTCAAGGAGAGATGAAAACATAAAATGGTAAAGATATGGCCTTGGTTATCAAATGTGGAACTTATGCTAACATTCATAGTACTGCATTAATGGTTTTACAAGCTTTACAGGAACTGTAAATGTTTTATGGGGTCAGGGTGCATTTTCTTGCATTTCAGAGACTTCTATTCCTTCACGCCTCTCTCTTCCTCGCTTTATTGAGCTTTACATATGGTGTGACTTTTCCAGAGCACCCTTTGAAGAGGTGCTACGTTTCTTACGACTTTTTGTTCTTGGCCATTCTGACTTTTTGCGTGCTTTAAAGAGTGCCTCTCTTAAGAGGCATATAGTGTTCCTGAGAATGTTTCTTTTTCATGAGCTCAGTTTTTCTTTTAATACTCCAAGTGCACTACTTATATTCCATGAGGTATGGATTGAAGTAAACTTGGTACACAAGAGCATGTGAAGTTTCACATTGTGACTAGCCAAGTTTGTTTCAGTTTATTATTTTAGTTTGCCCTGTCAGTCTAGCAAAGCAGAAGAGGCCTGTGTGTACCTCTGCTTTTGTACTTAGAAGCAGTGCTTGCTTCAGCTTCTGAAATGTTGTAAATGATGGTAACCAAAACCTTGCACAGACAAACTGGTGTAGGAATGTCAAGTTTCAAGCCAGATACTAGCAATATTAGGTGTATTAGCACTATAATTGTCACTACTTTTTCACTGCTATCATCAGGGATGCAGTTTTGTTAATGTGTGTCTTACCCACCTCCTTTTCATAACAACACAAAATACCCTGTTCCTTTTTAATTCAGACTTCTGGAATTTCATGGTTTTATGGCTGTGAAACAGATTGCTTGTACTCAATCAGAAGAGCATATTGTTGTGATACTTGGCTCAGGCTTAGAATCGTCTTTGTGTGCAACAGCATTTTGTGGAAAAGTTCCATTGCAGCATACATGCAATACTCATTTCTAATGGACATCCTAAAGTTGTCCTGAAGTTTTGATTAATGCACACAGACACATGTATCACGATCTTTAATGGCAGTGTTAGAATTGAGGATCTAAAGAACATGTAATGCTTGCTAAAATATTAAAGAAAGATTGCAGAGATAAGAGAATGAGAAAATAGATGACTTCCTGTGTGTGTGCATGTCCTGTTCTTATTAACAGTTCTTCAGTTTTTAAAGTTTACTTTGATACATTGATAGAACTCTTAGATTTAATTAATGTGACAGAATCTCTTTCAAGTTTGGAGTGTTTCTGAGAAATCCAAATAGTGTTAAGGAACAGTGTTAAATTTACTTTAATAGGACAAGAACATAATGGAAAACTTTTCTGGTGAATTGTGAACATGTGTGTAGAAGGTGGACATGTGTACATACTGAAACACATCAAGTTGTGTTTTTTTAGTTTTGGTTTTTGTTTATGTCCCAATCACTTGCAGCTATGCTTTGAATACAAAAAACCCCACCACTTTTTTAGAGTATTCTCTTTTTAAAGCAGCTTGTCCTCACAAGTACTCAGTGCAGTTCATGATAGTTTTAAGCCTAATGCTGTTACTACTTCCTGTTTGCTGTTCTTGTACTCCTTGTTCCTTTTCTCACGCTGCTTCTTACCTGGATTTGTTATAGACTGGTTTAGGGACTTAGTTTTCTTTTGGCTCAGTGCTTTCCTCCTGCAACTTATCTATTGATAGAAACATTGGTGGGGTGAAGGATGGGAGAGGCTGAACACTATTAAGCTGTAGTTTTTTTGAGACCATTCAAGCTGATCTGAAGTCTTCCATCTCCTACAACACCGGGTGTGCGCCTGATTAATTGGGGAGTTAATTTCAGCCAGCATATTTTTCTTGGCTATTTTTATTTAAAATACTTTGTGCTCTTATGTATTTCTGTTAAGAATTTCTTGATGCTTCTAGCTGAGGAAAGCATAAACTGTGTTTAGATCTCTCTTGATTTAAATGCTGTGGTGAACTTTAGAGACTATCAAGAGTAACTTTCATCAGACCCTTGATGACCCATTAAAGTATTGATTCCGTCTCATAGAAAGAGGATTTAAGACAACCCAATGTACTTTTCGAACTGCGCTTTTTCCTTGAGGAAGGGAGAAAAGTGTTGCAGCTTGTTCAGGGAACTTCCTCTACAAGTAGATCAGTGGAAACGCTCTGAATGAAACTCTTGCATAAGAGTCACTGTTTGAAGATTTGATTCTCGAGGTCACTGAACACAGCAGATTTGCAACAACTCAGAGCAGCCATAGAGCAGTATTTATTTTTAGGCAAGTGTAGCAACAAGTGTGCAGTGTTCCCGGTTTTGTCTTATCTGTTGCTTGCTTTCACACTTGAGTAAGAAGTGCTCTGTTGGTTAAAATGCCGATGAAATTTTTTCTTATTATCTCTACAAAGCACATTGGTGATTTTGTTCTTAATCTTTTCTATTACATTATTCTGGTTTGGGGCAGGATAAACCATGTGAAAGCAAAGCAGAAGTAAGTTTTCAGGTTCATAGGTACTTGGGTAGCTACCTTGCAAAATGATTGTCCAGTTCATTTCTGAATAAAAATGAAAATTAATGAGCTGCATTAGTACTCTCGAAGTAAAAGTTGGCCTGCTGTAATCCTTGACCCTACAAAAGGGAACTGAGTTTTATTTGTTAAGCTTCTTACTGCAGGCAGTAGATGAAACCTGTGTCAGTAACAGCAGGTAGTTTACCTTGTTTCTCTTAATTTAATGTAAAACATTAAATGTATTTTTGTTGTCTCTGTTTTTTTGAAGGAATGGTTTATGTTTTACGTGATAGTAATTGGCTATTTTACCATCAGCCAGTGTGGAAAATACTAATCTTACAGCATACTCTTAGTTTACAGCTGTAAGTGTAGTCCAGCGTGGTATCCTGTGCACCTTATGGCAGCAGTAGTTACATTGCCTGTGGCTTTTTTAAGATTATGTGCATCTGGCGTAGTCAAGCAGTGTGGTTTGTCTGAGCACAGGTATTGTGTTGGTATTGCTTGTTCCTCATTGCTGATAATGTCAGTTACGCTCTGTTGGCCCAAATTGCACATTAATTGTTTCATGTATTCAATGTTGCAGTTTAAGGATGGCGTGTTTCTCAGTTTGACCCCTTTGATATTCTGCCATTTAAACCCCATACATAGAAATTTTTCTTGGTTCACACTGTGAAATGTGTCCTGAAACCAGTAAAAAGCCAAACATACTCAAATCTTTCTATGGTGAAAAAAAAGGTGGGATTAAAGTAAGCAGTTTCAGTGATTCCTCCCTGATGGTACTGTAGTTTCTCCACATTTATCAGAGTGACTCCTCTGAGCAGTAGTTCAATATAGGGAGCTCTGCCTGATGCTGTGAGTCTGAGTCATTACTGTGAGCAGGATGATGCATGTATTGGCTGCTGTGTGGCTTATCCAGTTCAGCAACTTTAAAGCATTGTGAATGCTTTTGTAATACACTACTGTACGTCATGCTATACTCGTAATTTAAATAATGTGCGTTTTTTTTAATTTGTGAATTTAATTCTTCCTTGTAAATAAATGTGCTGATTCCATAGTTGTTAAAATATGCCAGTTGGAGATCATAATTAATTATATGTTGGTGTCCAGATTCCTAATATGAAGCCATGCTATGAGCACTTTTATTTCCAAGTGTGTGTAAGTTAAAGGAGACAGTGTGTTGCTGTTTATTTCCATACGCAGCTGAATGAGCTTTTTACTTCGACAGAACCTAGACACAAATTTTTGGCTAGTGAAAGGGAAAAGATTGAAGAGCACTTAAAACTATCCAAAATGGCCTTCAGGTGTGTAACATCCATGCTTAAGTGCAAAAGCTTTGTAATCAGAACTGATTTTGTACAAGAAGGTTATAGTTTATTTTCCATTTCTGATAAGATTGGTTTGTAATCTGGAACTAATAATAAGGTCCGTAAGTAATAATTTACTGATTTTAAAGTCCAGAAAAGCTTGAGGTAATATTTTGTAAAATTTACTTCACAATTGTTATGTCTGCTTTGCTGAACTAATAGGTTGCATAAATAGGACTGAAGATGCTGATTCAGGTAAAATATGGCTTAATACTTTCCAGAAACTGTAATTCATAGTGTTTGTGTGAATATCATTCCAGTGGTTTGGTCATCTTTTAAACATTAGCAAAAAGTGTTTCCTATTGTTAGTTGAGATGAATCTGATTGACTGGCCTTTGCTGTGGTTGTTTTAATTACTCATGGGTTGCATTTGAAAAATAGATCTATTTGAATCAAAAGAATTCATTAATTATTTAACAGTTCAGGTTTAAAACAAGGGGTTTTTAACCTTGTATACTGTATTCTGTTGACTGGAATGCACAGGGAATTTAATTTATCTGGACAACTATGGAGTCATTGTGCCTTGGAATTCTATAGGTTTCTGTTCTAGTTGATTTGTGCTTGTGTTGCTTGCAAAACAATTTACTATGCACCAAGGGTAGATGAGTGCAACAGTGCTGTGAGTAGCTACTGACAGTGGTGTGTATTTGAAGAGAAACTGTATATATAGATGTGTCAATGAATTATGGTGAAGGGAAAGCTTGACTGAAGAGTGAAATCAAGGTGTGAGCTTTTTCAGCAGCAGAGAAAATGTTCCAACTGCAGCTGGAGATGGCTTGTTGTATTTGTCTATCAGAGGTAATTATTGGTAATAATTCGTGTTAGCAGGTGTTTGTGTACAGATTTATCAGGAGTTTTTCATTTAGAGGCAAAAGTCATTACCAGTATCAGTGTTCAGAAATTATTTTAATAATGCATTATTAATTTAACATTAATGAAACAGTAAAATGACCAGATTAGATTGTGGATATGGTCCTCTAAACCCATACTCTCAGGGGTTTAGTGGCTGTAGAGATGGGCAATGTCAGGTTAGGGTGTGAGGTCTGACTCTTTTAAGAAAGGGGGCTCTGTCAGAGCTGTTCGTTTCTGGAGGATCTGCTGGAGCCAGTGAGAAACCATCCATTACGTCTTCCTTTCTGTGCACTTAAAGGGCTTCTTTTTATGCCTTTGATCAGATACCAGTCAGTGTCTCAACTAGCAGTTCTCTTGAGATTATCTGTATGCTGTATCTTATAAAAGCGTAACCTCAAAGTTGTTCTTACGTATTTATTTTACGGTTATCTGTAAATCTCCATTAAATACTCTGCAAAATGAGCAAATGGCAGTCTTTCTGAATTTGTGGCATTGATGTGATCATAAAGCAACAGTTTTAGATGTCTGTTCCCTAGTTTGACTGATGTCAAATTAATTCCAAGTTCTGTGTATTAACTAAACTGAGTTAGTTGTAAGTGATATTTCAGTGCCTGGTTTTGGCAAATACATTTTGTCTTTGCTGCCTCCCCACCCACCCTTCCCCTGGCCCACACACATACATGTATTTTCAGCAGGTTTTACCACATAGTAGGGCGGGCAGGGAGAAAGAAACCAAGCAGGTTATGTGAAGGAAGACATGGAAAGTGCTAGGTGTGATTACCTTGGGAATTGCATATTCCTGGGTGCTAAGCTAAGTGTGGTGCCTCAAGTGCAAACACTGTTCTGAGTTCATAGGAGGTAAGGCATTGTGAGCGTGGCCATTGAAAGAGAAGCTCCAGGTTTGCCTAACATGGTGATAAAGCAAAACTTTGAACCTTGCTCAGGTTACTATCAGGCAGTAAGTCACACATAGGCTTGAATGCAAGGCCTTGCTTGTCCATGTTCTCCTCCTGTTTGCATGTCTTGCTTTCTGCGTTTTGCTTCTGCTTGGCATTTTTTATAATAATTAGGTCTTTCCCTGTGAATTCTTGGACCTGGGAAAAAAGGGTAGCAGCAGTGGGGTACATACAACAGGTTTGGGGATGGAACATGTATTTTGGAGTTGTCTTACTGCATAGAGCCATGACTGGATTCAAATGTTGTATAGAATAAAGATGCAGTAACTGAGAATATTGTTTACTTGTCTGTGAATTAAGCAGGCACTGATGGTCAAGTATGTATGATGGCTCTGGCTAGGTTAATTTCTTGTTGTAAGTCTTGTTGTAAACTGAGAAGTAAGAGTCTGGTTTTGAGACTGAAGTAGGACAGCCATACAAAAACAATTTCCAGCTCCAAATAAAAACCATGTACTAAACAAGTATTTTGTTACTAGATTTATGGAGGCAAGTTATCAGTTCAACCAGATGAAGGTTTTCAGATTTTAAAATTCTTCTTTATGTTGCTACCAAAACCAACCTCAAGTTTATGACTTGAATGCAAAATACTGGAATAATATTGTTGCCGGTTTAATACTTTTCTCTTGTTTACACAGCCTGGGACCTCTGGTGAGTAAAGTGAAGGAGTATCAAGTGGAGACCATTGTAGATACCCTCTGTACAAACATGCTTTCAGATAAAGAACAGTTACGTGACATTTCAAGCATTGGTCTTAAAACTGTGATTGGAGAACTCCCCCCAGCTTCCAGTGGTAAGGCATTTTGTACTAAAGACTTTATGTAGTTGTATCATTTACTAATTCAAAAAAACAAAAAAGTTGGGGATTTTAGGGAAGAGGGTTCAGTTTATTTAGCGTTGGAACTAGTTTCAGTTCAGGTAAAATCATATGGCACAGGTACCCTTTCAATTTCTCCTCTTGACTATTGCCAAATTTTACTAGTTTAAGAACTTTTTTTTTACTGAAGGATTGCATTAATGTGGAAAACAAACTCAGAGAATATGAACTTCAGTATAACAAGTTGTAAAAGGTTCTATTTTAATAATTGCCTGGTGGAGCATGTCTAGGCTGTAGTAATAGCTAAATCTCATCTTGGTCTTTGGTAGATTATACACTTTAAAATTGATTATGACTCCTGTATTTCTCTTTAACCATGTGATTTCTTATCTCACTTTCTAAGAATTATTCTGGGAACTACCTTGTGTTTCTGACCATTGCCTGTTAAATTAGTGGAAATCTTACCTGCAAGTTTAAATGAAGGCTTTCCTCTAGAAGAGATACTAATGTTGAACAGCTCATCAGTTAATAGCATTACCTTTTTACTCAAATGCTTTTCGGATATCATAGCGTAGGATATGAATGAGAATAGAGGGGGATTAAAAAGGCTTTGGAAACTACATTTTTAGAGAGTGAGGATTCTTGAATTAAAAAAACCACTCTGATTTTAATATCCTTTTTTAAAATTGACATGTAAATCTTGCTTCTGTCAAGCACCAGTGAGATGCATAAACTCTACATAAATAACTAATTTTAAGTAAGTCATATTTAAGCTTTTACTCTGTTTGCCTACAAACGCGATTTTTGGGTGGAGGTAAAGCTCAAACAAAAATGTAGAACAATATTTCAGTATAATTAATAATCCTAATATAAAAATAAACAACATGTTATGTCTTGCTTTCAAGCCAAACACGGATTGTTGTCACTTTTTCTTAGCCTCCACTTGTTATATTTTAATTTTAGTTGCAGTTAAGAGTGAGCCATAGTATATATAAACTATATTTACCATAGGTTGGAACGGTATTAATTTCACATTGAAATGCACAAAATGTGACTAGAAGAATTTCGTGCAGGTGAAGAGGACTAACCACGGGGTGGTCATTACCATAACATGAGTTCCTTCTCATAATTACTTGAAACAATGTTAGACAATTGGAGGAAGGGGGGTCTATGAAGTTGTTATAAAGACATTATTACTTGTATTTTAAAATACTTTGGATATAAATTTTGCCCCCCTTTCTCAAAAGTTTCAGTAGTATTTCAGATACTTACTTTTAAAGTAGCTTCTTCTGCAAAATAATTTTATTTTACTTTTCTTTGCCATTCTCTAGACGTGGCTCTATCTACTTCGGTGCTTTTCCTTACTGTATAGGTTATGCCCTTGTTTTTACTTGTAGTCCTTTCATTTATTGCACTAGACTTGTGGCCTTCACTTTCCATTGCTTGCCCTTTCAAAAGCAGTGTTCTTCCATTGTGTGTACCTTCTGGGATAAGAAGCCCTCCTGCTTAGTATGTTTGTACATAAATAGTCTTTCAGCTCTAATGCAGTGGATACACGACATTAGCAAACACAGTGGCTATTTAGGCTTGTTTTGTTGGGTGGAAAAAGCGTCTCTATATAGATTGGGTTGCTTTCCATAGTCACAAACGTGATCTCTGGTGTTAAGAGCTGTATTTTTTTTAATATTATGGAAATGCTAAGGTTTTGTTGTACTTTCAGGTTCTGCATTAGCAGCTAATGTTTGCAAAAAGATCACAGGACGTCTCACTAGTGCTATAGCCAAGCAGGAAGATGTGTCTGTTCAGCTGGAGGCACTGGATATCATGGCTGATATGCTGAGCAGGTAAACATCCATTCTTTAATATGCTGCTCATAAGTACTTCTTAAAGCTTGAACTTCAGTTTTCCAAATGTTTAAATTAAGTTACTCAAAGTCATATGAAATAATATGGTAATATTAAGTAAAGGTGAAACTTAATTTAGAAAAAAAAGTGAATGAAGATGATTGATCGATAGATCAATTATTATTTAATCTTCTGAGAACTGTAGTTTTAAGCTTATTTTAATGTTTATTGCTTTGAGGGTATATTTTAAACTCATTTCTTCTTTTAAAAAGTTCCAAAACCTGAAATGCTAGGATTTGATTGGAATTTTTGTGATGTTTAGGGAATATTTGAAGGATTGTTTTACAGTATATGAACAAAGTTATCTAGATTCAATTGGTTTTGAGTTTGTGTTTTGTCTGTTTTAAGGCAAGGAGGACTGCTTGTTAACTTCCATCCTTCAATTCTGACCTGTCTGCTCCCCCAGCTGACCAGCCCAAGACTTGCTGTGAGGAAAAGAACCATCATTGCTCTTGGTCACCTGGTTATGAGTTGTGGCAATATGGTTTTTGTTGACCTCATTGAACATCTGTTGACAGAGCTGTCTAAAAATGATTCCATGTCAACAACTAGGACCTATATACAGTGTATTGCTGCTATCAGTAGGCAAGCAGGTCATAGAATAGGTAAGAAAAATATATAAATTACCTTTTACTTTGAAGTTTTTGGGTGAGAGTAATTACTTAGCTAATTCTTTTCTCTTACCAGGCGAATATCTTGAGAAAATAATTCCTTTGGTTGTAAAGTTTTGTAATGTGGATGATGATGAACTACGAGAGTACTGCATTCAAGCTTTTGAATCTTTTGTTAGGAGGTAAGTCATTCATGGGTACCTATTTCAGGCTTTTTTAAGATCTAATAGTGTGTCATTTGGTTGTAAGCTGTCAAGAGACAGCCTCCTTCATACAAAATATTCCTGCAAGCTTTGAGCTGGAACAGTTCCTATAACTCTATCTTGTAACTTAACTCTTAAGCAGTGTGTTATGTCTTTACTCTACAAACTTTCTACTGTGCCATTGCTACTTGTGCAAACAAGAGGTGGGAAATATTCTAATAATACTTGTGTCCAGTGGTGGTGTTAGAGAATTGGTATGCAAAAGCATATCTGAATCCTTTGCAACCTTCCAATCTAGCAGATCCTATTACAAAATGGCATTGCCCTTTCTGATCTTCCCTTTGAATTTCTGTAGTTCACATGGATGCCTTGATGTTGTCTAGGCTAATGTCTCCAAAGTACAGTATGCAACATGAAATCTTTTAGGAATATTTTAGTACTTCAAAGTAGTTTGACATTGATTGTATATTTATATTACACAGGTGTCCTAAAGAAGTTTATCCTCATGTACCTACTATTATAAACATTTGTCTTAAATATCTTACTTATGATCCTAATTACAATTATGATGATGAAGATGAAGATGAAAATGCTATGGATGCTGATGGCGGTGATGATGATGATCAAGGTATGTTCTCTTTTTGGTCTGGGGGGGAAGATGAGCTTTTGATCCTGCACCCATGTGAGAAAATTGGTATGGGTGGTAATACTCCTGAGTACCATCATTTGAATGACTTGTGTACTTTCATGCAAATTTTGGACCTCTTAAAACATAGCTAATGAACATATTTCTTGCAATAAAAGTATATGATGTTGTTGCTGGAGATTAGTAATTCTGAGAGTGATCGTCAGATATAAGACAAATATTTTAAAGTACTTGAAAGGTGGAAAAAGGCAGAAGTGTGTGGCGTGATACAGCTAAAGTGAGAACATCAGTTAATGAATCGAAAATATATATACAGCATGGGAAAGGCTTCTCACTACTTTCACTATAATATATTGGTACCTAATGCATAAAATCAGAATCGATTGAAAATGACTCAGTATTTTTTGGTAGGATAAAAGTGTTTCAGACTGAAAAGCATAAGGTATGTTATTGTTAATATGTTGTCAGGCATTGCCAGATGTAAGCTTTATGAAAACTTGGACACACAAGTAATCTGAACTTAGTGCATAACATTCGCATTTCTTAAGGAAGGAGTGAGCTGCACAGTTACTGCTTTAAGACCTGAAAAATCTATATTGCTTATTTTATACTTTTTTATTATTTTTGGGGATGCTGTATAGTTTGAATTACCCCTAGAAAGAAGCAGACAGAATAATTTCTTGAATCTTGATCTGCTAGTATTCATTGTTGCTTTGTTGTTTATGTCACAAATAAAGAAGAATATGCTTTACATTAGTAGTCAGGCTGGAAATATGATGGGGAGCTCCATTTCCTATTTGCAGTTTAAATTAATATGCGTATCAAGACCAGCATGAAAATATTGACTGAGAATTACAAGTTAGGTTGTTCAGAAGGCTTTTTATATGTATGGTTTTTAAAGTAATTCTAAACCTATTTCTTTGTGTATCTTATGCAAAGAACCCAACTGTGTTCTTTTTGATTGTTTAAAATAAAACTTGATGTTTTGCTTGTCTAGACTTGAACATACGCATAATTTATTTTTTCAAGGGAGCGATGATGAATATAGTGATGATGATGACATGAGCTGGAAAGTGAGGCGTGCAGCTGCTAAATGTCTGGATGCTGTGGTTAGCACACGACACGAAATGCTTCCAGAATTCTACAAAACTGTATCTCCTGCTTTAATAGCCAGATTCAAAGAACGTGAAGAGAATGTTAAAGCAGATGTTTTTCATGCATATCTTTCTCTTTTAAAACAAACTCGACCTGTGCAAAGTTGGCTTTGTGATCCTGATGCAATGGAACAAGGAGAGACACCTTTGACAATGCTTCAGAGTCAGGTTATTTGTGAAGATTTTTGTAATCTTTGAGAAGACATGTTGAAATCACACCCTGTTCTTAAGGATAGTTTATTCAATGTGCTTTATCATGTTTTCTTCATTCACTAGTTACAGTTTATTCCTGTAGTACTAACATAGAGAGCAAGCTGGATAAACTGGACAAAAAAATGCAGCAGTCTTAGAAACTGAAATTGACTCGTACAAATGTGCTTATTTAATTTCAGCTTATTCACCTGTAAAAGTTGTGTGTCCTATGTCATTTAGCCAAATTGCCAAAGCAAAAGTTGCTTTGTGCATTCTGTATCCAGACATAAGCTCTAATGATCAAGATAAAGCTTGATCTGCTGCAACATATTTTATTTGCAGAATAAAAAGGATAATGCTGGAAAACTGTTTCTAAGTGAATTATTTAAGTGAATTTTCCGTTGTTGCTCTCTACAGTTTTATTAATGCAAATCAGCTTTCAAAGCTAAATTACTTTTTTTAAGCAATTATTTTGAATCTTTATTTCCCAGTGTTTCTATGACTTCTGTAATTCTGTAGAGAAATCAGAGGGTTAGGATGCACATATTTCTTTATATCCCCCCAGTGATCAATAATGAAAGAAATGCCAGCTATTGAATCAATTAACAGATGTGTGATGATTACAGGTTCCCAACATAGTCAAAGCCTTGCACAAACAGATGAAGGAGAAAAGTGTGAAGACTCGTCAGTGCTGCTTTAACATGCTGACTGAGCTAGTAAATGTGTTACCTGGAGCCCTAACACAACATGTTCCTGTACTTGTACCAGGTATGAGAAACACAGCATTAACTTAAATACTTACTAATAAATGGTGTGTGAAGTTCTGAAACATCAAAATATTTAAGTCCAGACTGTGTTTTTTCCAAAAGCTTTGAAGTGTGGCTTCTGTTGAAAGAAAATTGCAAAATAATTAGCGATTATGTGGATCCATATAAATATTTCAATCATATATTTCCATTGATCTTGAAAACAAGACTGAAGATTTTTTTCTTCTTTATAAAATGAAAGTTAATTTGCTTCTTAATTACAAAATCAAACTGCCTTCTTCCCCATCCCAACCGAGAAAACATTGCCCATAATTTAGCTTTTGAAACTTAAAAAGCTGAAATTTGAAGTAACAGTGAAAAGTAAGGTTGGAAATATTAAAGGTTCAGGAATTCTTTATAATTTAGAAAATATGTCATAAACCATTGAATGGCCCATGTCTTTTGGTTGAGGAAGCTTAAAACTAATTGGTTGAATAAAGTGATGAAGTGGGTTTGGAAGCATTCAGAAAGATGGGGAGCCAGAAGATGTAAATTCAGGAAGGCAGATGTAAATTCTGCCTTCCTTTGGAAATTCTGAAGTGTTCTAGCAGACTCTATAAATACCTGCCCTAAAAATACATTTTTTGATTTCTTCCAGGAATAATTTTTTCACTGAATGACAAATCAAGTTCTTCTAATCTGAAGATAGATGCTTTGTCCTGTTTGTATGTGATCCTCTGCAATCATTCTCCCCAAGTCTTTCATCCTCATGTTCAAGCATTGGTACCTCCAGTTGTAGCTTGTGTTGGTGACCCATTTTACAAGATAACATCGGAGGCACTTTTGGTTACCCAACAACTTGTGAAGGTTATTCGTCCTTTAGACCAGCCTACTTCCTTTGATGCTACTCCTTACATCAAAGATTTGTTTACTTGTACAATCAAGAGATTAAAGGCTGCTGACATTGATCAGGAGGTGAAAGAAAGGGCAATATCTTGTATGGGTCAAATAATTTGTAGCCTTGGTGACAGTCTAGGCACAGACCTGCCTAGTACACTTCAGATCTTTCTAGAGAGACTGAAGAATGAGATAACTCGGTTAACTACAGTGAAGGCCATGACATTGATTGCTGGTTCTCCATTGAAGATAGATCTGAGACCAATCCTTGGCGAAGGAGTTCCTATTCTTGCTTCTTTTTTGAGAAAGAACCAGCGAGCTTTGAAGCTGGGCACTCTTTCTGCGCTAGATATTTTAATTAAGAATTACAGTGACAGCTTGACAGCTGCTATGATTGATGCAGTCCTGGATGAGCTTCCACCTCTGATTAGTGAAAGTGATATGCATGTATCACAGATGGCTATCAGTTTTCTGACAACTCTGGCTAAAGTATATCCTTCCTCCCTGTCAAAGATTAGTGGCTCTATTCTCAATGAACTTATTGGGCTGGTAAGATCCCCACTACTTCAGGGTGGAGCACTTAGTGCCATGCTAGAATTTTTCCAAGCTTTGGTTGTGACTGGTACAAATAATTTAGGCTATATGGATTTACTGCGCATGTTAACGGGTCCAGTGTACTCACAGAGCACAGCGCTTACTCACAAGCAGTCTTACTATTCCATTGCCAAATGTGTTGCTGCCCTTACTCGAGCCTGCCCTAAGGAAGGACCAGCTGTTGTAGGTCAGTTCATTCAAGACGTCAAGAACTCGAGGTCCACAGATTCCATTCGTCTTTTGGCTTTGCTTTCTCTCGGGGAAGTTGGGCACCACATTGACTTAAGTGGACAAATAGAGCTGAAGTCTGTAATACTGGAAGCATTCTCTTCTCCTAGCGAAGAAGTCAAGTCAGCGGCATCGTATGCCTTAGGCAGTATTAGTGTTGGCAATCTCCCTGAGTATCTGCCATTTGTCCTACAAGAAATTACCAGTCAACCTAAGAGGCAATACCTTCTTCTGCATTCCTTGAAAGAAATAATTAGCTCCGCGTCAGTGATTGGTCTCAAACCATATGTTGAGAACATCTGGGCCTTACTCCTGAAACACTGTGAATGTGCAGAAGAGGGTACAAGGAATGTTGTTGCTGAATGCTTGGGCAAGCTTACGTTGATAGACCCAGAGACTCTGCTTCCACGACTCAAGGGATACTTGGCATCAGGTGAGGAGTAGTGGTAATGCATGTATGTATTGTAGCAGATGGCTTTGATACCTGTTAATAAATGGATCTAGTTTTTCAAATTATTTGCTTAAGTGTTACAATCCTCTTGAAGTTTTTCTCCCCCAGCAGACATTGGAAGGTTAAGGTTTTCTGTTTTTATTAGAAGTTGTTAGTCATACACAAGAAGAATTACTTGTGTTATGCTTTCAGACTTTATGTTTCAGTTAACAAAGTTGTGTTTAAGAAAGAGCTATAAACTTAAAGGGGAAGGAGCATGGGCGACTAAGGGACAAATTAACAAACCAGTTGCAACATTTTGACCTTTTGGTGTAAATTACTATGTTCCTAATTTTCAGATAAGGATTCTGAAATTTTTAAGAATTAGGAAGGATCTTCGTGCATAATTCATGAATCAGTCTCATATCAAGAACTGTGCTCACGTGTTTTCTTCACATGCTTCTGCTGTAAAGGGGAGAGTTTTTTTGTAGGCCTGTGTGATCATAAACGATCTGTTTTAATAGGCTTATTGCTCAAATTTTCTATAGGAGATAACATGACATGCTTATTACAATGTGTTGGTATTTTTCCCCTCTTTAAAATGTTCTATCTGTAGGTTTATTTGAGTTACGTATTTCATTGCTAGTAATAAATAGCATTTCCTCATTGCTGTTCTTAAGAGTATTAGAAGTGTAAGAGCAATGAGTGGCATTGAGCATGATTTAGATGCTGTTGCTGTTCTGTTTTAATCATGCATGTTCACACTTTTGTTTCATATTAGGGTCCTCATATGCTCGAAGTTCAGTGGTTACTGCTGTTAAGTTCACTATTTCTGATCATCCACAACCCATAGACCCTCTCTTGAAGAACTGCATAGGTAAGTACTCTGCTTATACTGACAGCTTCTATGTTTTCAGGCAATAGAATTATGTTTAAAATTTGTTCTTTGTGTTACCTGAAATAAATATTTTGAAGATACTTGAATGAGCTGCTAATGATAACTATTGGAAAAGTTGTATTTCCATAATAGTCAGTTATTTCTATTAGCACTAATTTATTTGAATTCTGAGCAGGAAAAGTTGTGTGATTAAGAAGTCTGTATATTGAATCTGTGATGGGCAATACAAGAAGCTAGTGTTTTTAGTAGGATGCGACCCAAAAGCTGGTTTATTTTCCTGTGTTTTTGCCAAGTTATATCAATTTCATGTAGTAAGGTGTACTGTATTTACCAAGAAGTGTGGTCTTGGAAATATTTGACCTTCAGTCACTTAAAACATGTATGCTTGTGTGAATTATTCTGAGTGTTACCAGGTTTTGAATTGTAAATATAGGTTGCTATGATTCTGTAATGCTAATGTGGTCTGAAAGCATTTGGAATTGTCTGTATTTTTATACAGGGATAAGATAGTCAGAGCTTTCAGTGTAACATCAGTATGACAAAGACGTTTGCAATGCTGTGGCTTTTTTTTCTTTTCTCATTTGCATAACAAAGTATTGTAGATTTTTTTAGTATGTTGTGAATGTTTTATGCTCGATTAATTACAGGTCTAAAGATCCATTAAAAAATTGTCTATGCTTAAGCTAACATGAGGGAAAAAATTTATACTTAAAAGCATAAAGTTCTGTGAAGAGCAAGGTTTTTATTTATAGGGAAATGAAGTCAGTTTACTATGTGTTATCTTCATCATGAAGCTTTTTCTTAATTATTATTATTAGTAATATATTCAAGAATTATGCTCATGGGTTTTTTCCCCCTCCCACTGAAGCTGCCTTGCCCCTTTGGTTTCTGGAAATATTTATTGATTATTCCATCAAAAAACTATCAGTATCTAGTACTTTGAAAATCCCAGTTGTTTTGAGTTTTGTTACCCAGCTTTTTGGTGGGTGTAAGAGTGGTGTTTTTACATCTTGTTGGTTTTCTCCTTAGAAAATGTTCACTTCTCATGGAAGTTGCTAGTACAACTTCACAAACACTGAGGATATATTCATGCAGTCATTTTTATTTTAACAAGGCTGTGTTACAGAAGTATAGAAAAATCTGATTTAAAAATACCCCAAGGCAGGGTGAGATGGGTGGTGCTACATTAATATATACTGAGTAGGTCTATTTTATAGTAATTTAGATATTCTCAGTATATGCCAATTTGGGGGTTAAAAATCAGTATGTCAATAGTTTCCTTAAGAGATGTTCTCGAATTCCTGAACTGCAGAAATTGGAATTGGTTTTCTAATGCATATTTTAAGAGAACTTTAATAAATGGAGAAAAGGAAAGGTTAAATGTAATTTTCATTAATTTACATGTTATATCTTCAGAAGAAAGTTGAAATGTCATTGTGATGGCTGTTTATTTTGATGGTGTTTCTTCTACTACTGTTTCATTACATGAAATACTACATATCAATTATATTAATACTTTTCATCTGATTATAATTAATCCTTTATTTGTGTAATCATGGTGAAATAGCAGGTGTTTGTTACATTAGAATAACTCCTGCACTAAATGTCTTTTTGAAAGTTTAAAACTGAGCAAAGATATTTTTAAACTTGCAAATGAAAAAGATCCTCATAGATTGCTTTCTTTCTGTATGTGATTGTAGGTGATTTTCTGAAAACTCTGGAGGACCCAGATCTCAATGTCAGGAGAGTAGCCCTAGTGACATTTAATTCAGCTGCCCACAATAAACCGTCTTTGATAAGGGACCTCTTAGATACTGTGCTTCCTCATCTTTACAATGAAACAAAAGTCAGAAAGGAATTAATCAGAGAGGTAAGATAACTGAGAAAAACTGTTTTTAATATATGTAAGTAGTTTATTTTTTAAAAGAAATGTATTACTTAACTTTGTTGTTTTTTCTTATTCACTGACAGGTGGAAATGGGTCCATTTAAACATACAGTGGATGATGGGTTGGACATAAGGAAAGCAGCTTTTGAGTGCATGTATACTCTGTTGGATAGCTGTTTGGATAGACTAGATATATTTGAATTCTTAAACCATGTTGAAGATGGTCTGAAGGATCACTATGATATTAAGGTTAGCTGTCATTTTTCTCTGTGAAAGCAGTGACTTTGTCAAAGTAATTTAAATAGTGACTAGACTGAAATGGTAAAAATATTACATCCTGTGCTTAAGTGATTCACTACATTAGCCATTTTCATTCAAGTGTGACTGTTCAAAAGCTTACACAGCATCACAGGAAATACATCTCCATGCCTGTGTCAGGCATAACTGTTGCTGAACTGGGTTTTTTCCTCACCCTAGATGCTGACCTTTTTAATGCTGGTGAGACTGTCTACCCTTTGTCCGAGCGCAGTGCTGCAGAGATTGGACAGGCTCGTTGAACCTTTGCGTGCTACATGTACAACTAAGGTATTGCAGTTTATTCAAGTTCATTATTTTGTGTTTTCTTACAGAAATATAAATGAACTCGTGTTTAAAGAATACCTCTGTTCTGCTGCAGCATTTCCTGAGTTATAGTTGATAAGCTGCAGTAGGCAGGATAATTAGATTAGAAACTAATGGATCTTTGTACAAGTGTTGACTTTATTTAAATTACAAATGGACAAGTAGTTTTGTAAGCTTCTTTTTTAAAATCCTGTTTCTATGATGCCTTTTCTTTAAAAATTTAGCTGTGACTCGGGCAACTTGTAAATCTCATTTCATTATAAATAGTGAAACTGGAACAGAGAGTTTTTCTGACTTCTGATGAGGGTGTTCTTTCAGACAAGCATTTGGCTGATAAGGGCAGTGTAAAGTAGTCCTGTTTGTTACGTTTTTTGTCATTTATCCCACCTCTTCTTCATTTATATTACAGGATTATTGGATGTTTGTAGTTAGTCTCCTTCCATTTCTGCTCTGGTCTTGATTCACCTGCATGCTCTGACAGTCATTTATTGCCTGATTTATCTTGCCTTTCCATTACACCAGTCTGCTATATTTCACATTGTGAAAATTGACTGCCTTTAATGATAATTTATGTTTGTATCACAGAAACATCTTTGACAATTACAACAGAAGGTTAAGCAGTTATTCTAATGAAGGTCAACTTTTAAAAAAAGTTCTGTTCTCTGGAAGCTGGGAGTACTGTGATAATAGCAGTTTAATGTCATTTACTGACCTTACTAGCTAAAGGTTGGCTGCTATAATTACCTTGATTTGATGATTGACTTGGCAGCTTACAACTTTTTTCTGCTTACCTTGCAGTGTTGAAGCTTAAGTCTATTTGTAAACTGCTGGTAAAACTTCTGTTAAAAAGTTTTTTGGAGGTATTTTTTGTTCGGTTGATTTCTTAAAGAGCTTAGATAATTTTGAGAGGAAATATATTTTGTTTTAGGTATCTTTTTTTAAGGAGGGTTCAGTAAAGTTTCGAACATATTTTCATTTTTTCCATAGGTAAAGGCAAACTCAGTGAAACAGGAGTTTGAAAAGCAAGATGAACTAAAACGATCTGCTATGAGAGCTGTAGCAGCACTTCTAACCATTCCAGAAGCAGAGAAGAGTCCATTAATGAGTGAATTTCAGTCACAGATAAGCTCTAACCCTGAGCTGGCAGCCATCTTTGAAAGTATCCAAAAAGATTCATCATCCACTAACTTGGAATCGATGGACACTAGTTAGATGTTTGTCCAAAATGGGGACCATTATGTTGAACCATATGATGCACTGAATTGACAGGTTATGAGTAAGAAACAGAAAAAGTATCTAATCTACACATTGTTCCACTTTATTTACCTTTATGGAGACAGTTGGCTTTTCCCATAATTGCTTTTCTAGCATTTATTCCAGAAATGTGTGTCCATAGTCTGGAGTTTAACCACTCTTGTTTTAGTGGATTTGGCCGCATTTGGGAATTAAAAAGTTGAGTCATGGTGTATGGAAATAAATTCCTACATCCATTTGCCCTGTAATGTTTAGGATTAAAATGTCGAAATTTTGTGACCATGATTTTTTTTTTTCTTTTATTCATTCTTTCTACTTGTAAACAAAAAAGGGGGGGGGCGGTGGGAATCAAGTGTCCAGGTGCACCATGTTTTTTGTAAAACTTTTTATTCTTTTTTGTTTCAGCTTCATAAATTGGTTTGGCTGGCAGATGAATTATGTGTAAGATTTATTATATTAAAAAGAGAGTTTGGGCACAGTTCAGAAAGAGCAGACATAAACGTCATTTTTACAAATGTGGGGATTAGAAAACCAATATCCCTGTTGTGCACACTAATTTTGCATGAGCAAGTTTACAAATATATATTGTCTGTAAAACAGCATGTGCAGTTTATTCGTAATGCAAGTTAAAATAAGTTCTACTGTATCAGTGCAGTTTTCAGGTATTTTGACATACAGGCCGTTCATACAGGAAGGGATGAATGAAGGTTTGTTGTCTTAACCTGGCTTTTTTAAATGCCAGTAATATGACCCTGCAGATGTTCTTACAGTAAACATGACATTTCTGCAGTTTTCTTGGGTTTTCATTCCCAAAGACTGGATCCACTGGAATTGAGGTGGACAAGACCATAAGATTGGAAGGAAATGAGATGGAGGTAAAATGAGCAGTGAAAACAAGAGCTGCTCAGTGGTTCCTGAACTTGGGATTCAACTTTGCTTTTGTTATAAAAGTATGAAGGAGGTTTCTTCAGTGGATTCTGTCTTCTATTCTTCATCTGATAGCTTTTGTCAAGGCACTAATATATGGTGTTCCCTAGACAAGTGTTACCAAACCGTCATTTTGTTCTGGCACATGGGACCACCAGTAGGCTGCAGTGCTGCAAGTGTCATAGAATATCCTGGTGAGAAAGGAAAGAGGAACTGACCTAAAGGCTGCAGAGAGATAGAGAGCAAACAGAAGAAAATATTCTTCTGTGGATACGCTGAGGGGATTTAAAAATGGAGCAGACGCAGATAACTGGCAGTCCCACAATGAACTGGATTTGGGAATTTATTAACAGAAAGATGGGGGACCACTGCCTCATTACTTGTTACATGCAACTGCTTAGTTGTCTTTTTTTTTCCTCGAAGTCTGATATGAATTGGAATTTTTTTAGTTAACTGGTATTTTTTAGCTAGTTTGATATTTTGGAAACCTGTTACATGGGTACATGGCATAAGCTGCTGCGGGGCTAAACAAGCATTCATTTTTATGACCTCAGAGACAGTTTCCTGTGAGCATTGGGGCTTGGGGGCAAAATCTTAACCTTACATGCTTGCAGCTTGGGAAAAGCAGAGGAGATATTGGTACATTTTACTTTTAATAGAAGGACCTGAAAGAAGAAGTCTATTAACTCATTCAATAGTAACAATTCTAATGCTGTAGAAATTTTTGAAAATGTAGCTTTCTCTGTCTCCAAAGTCTTTATACTAATGTAACAATTGTCTTCTAGAAGTAGAAATAAATGAGATTAAACATACCAAGATATCTAAATGTCATGAAAAGGAGTGGGATGACTAGAGAGAAACCACACGGTAGAAAAACACTGTGAATTAGGTATATGTTACCTTACTGTATAACTCTTCTACTTCAATTGCAGCACTATACAGGCCTGCTAATTAAGAATCTGTTGTACTAATTAGTTGTCAGACTAATCTTTGAACTTTCTGTCTTAAATTTTCAGAGTATATTAAAATGTTTTCTAGATCTAAAGTTAGATGTGAGAATGGCATGATAAACATGAAATGTGAGGCTAAAACAAGAAAAGGGGGCAAGTGACAATGGTAAGTGATCAAAATATTTGTAGTTGAGAGATCTGTGTGTTCTTACATGCTACCATAACAAACACCTGATGTGGTGGAAGCAGGTCATCTTCACTTTGTTTCACAGTACATTACAGTGGAGCAGCCTTAAGGACAGAAGAGAATTATGACCTATATTACAGTGAATGCTTCCTTGCAGAAGAGTAGTCTTCACTTTGACCACTGACCAAGCAGCTGGGAACATAAGCATTAAGTCTTCCCTGTAAATTGCAGAAATTCTGTGTGGTCTCCACATAGCAGTTAGTTATTTTGGTGATACAGGAAGACAAACTCATAAAGATAACTGCACTATAATTACTGAGATACTTTATTGATGTTACAAAATCTAACCGTGTCGGATATTGAAATTCCACTCACTTTCACTGGATCACTAGATTGAAAGTTTTTTTTGCTTTTCCCTCTGTGTATCCAAGTATTTGTATAAATCTGGTGTGTTTATGCTTTTAAATCAATTATGTTCATGTAATTCTGTTAAGGAAGATGTAGCTGTTAAGGAATACCTGTAGCTGTTTTCTAAATGCTTTATATTTGAAACTAAAATAGGACATTTCTCTCACTGAAACAAAACCAGAATTCTGAAGGGCTGCTCTCAAGATGTTCAGTAAAATTAGAGCTTTCTCTAGTATTTTTCATCACTTTGCACACAGACAACTGAGACAAATTGACAAGCCTGTGCATAATATAGAAATGGTTGGCCAGTCCTCGCATTGTAGATTCTTGGCTTAAAATATTTTTGTATCTCAGAAATACTTCATGCTCTGTTTTTCACTGAAAGAACTTGCCATCTTGACAAGAGAGCTTTTTTTTCTAAAAAACTACCAGTACTTCAAGAACGCTGCATTTCAATCACATAAATTTATTTTTTATATAATTTTCCTTCAGAGTATGGCATCTAATACAGCAGTTAACAAAATAAAGAGAGCTGTACTACTTCCAGTTGTATTTTTATGAGGTGTACAAAGCAGTGCAAAGGCATGTAAACAGCATTGGTTCCCTCAAATGAAGGATTATTTTAAAATTTCGTCAAGTCAAAAATAAGAATTAAAAATCTACATCTGCTCCTATTGTGTTTGCCTTAACAGATATTCTCAATAATGAGGCTCAGAACAAGTTCACCTTGCAGTGGTGGATTTAGTAGTAGGGGTTTAGCAACTATTCTCATATTTACTGGTACTTCCCCTCCCTTGCCTCTGCTTTTAAAAGCAAAGTAACATGTGGCCTTGGAAGTGTATGTGTGGGTTGTTTTCATTTTATGAGTCCTGATCATTCTGACTGAAATAACACTTGATTCTGCCAAATATCAAACAGTTAAACCTGCAGCCTCTGAGTTTGATTTCCCTGTTGCTCTAAACTTCAGATAAAATGTGTGTTTTGTTGTTGCAATTCTTAAAGTTAATTCTGAAAAAGTGAAAAATACTAGTCAGTTTGTTACCCCTCCTTGATTCCTCCTTGCTATGGGATGGGAAGATTTGAGTGCTGCACTACTGAAGATGAGCAGGTAGAAATTCTGGCAGCAAGCGTTGCTCCCTACCCTAGAAGAACTCTTCGGTATAGTTACAACTCTCACACTAAAATCCACCTTCTTCATCAGTGTCCATTTATAATTTTTCTTTATATCTGAGTTTGGGGAAGGAGTTCTTAAGAGTAATGAAGTAAATTAATCTTCCATGAGCAGTGTTGGTGAAACAGAGGAGCTTTCTGCAAATGAGGCTTTTGTGAGAATCAGGCAATTTTGTCTTGGTGTGGAGTTAGACTTCTTTAGATTTGTTTCCACCTCATGAGGCTTTAACTTAATCTTAGATGAGGAGAAAGCTTCCTTCAGAAAAGACATCTATTCCCCAAAACAAACAAGGCTTTCTGCTGATGTTTACCTGTGTGTTGTGTTTTAGAACATGACACCAAACCACAGAAGAAATAAAAGCATGTTTCTGTAGGACACTGGCTGGAAGACAGACGTTAACTAAAATGTAGTGCTGAGAAAGAGACAAAAACAAGGTGAAACTATTTAAAATAATTATGTGTTCTGCCTTTCATATTTTTGAAGAATGGGTAATACAGAAGGGAAAGAAAAAAGTAATTGGCTAGTGGTGACCTGTGATCCCAGAACGTAAAGGGGTAATTCCTATTCCCTACTTCCTTCTTAAAAGATTGTTTTGATAGAAGTGCGTAGTAATTTTGAAAATACTTTTATTCTGAAGGACTTCCTATTTGGTTTTGTTATATTTTTGTTATTTTTTCTTTTATGGTGCAGAAATTATTTTCCTTCTTAGGTGGATTCCTCCCACTTGACAATTATGAGTAAATAAATAGTAAAGCTGCTGAAGACTTTAGGAAATCAGCAGTGTCACTTGGTTCAGTGCAGTAAAGATATTCCTATAGAAGAAGTTTGCAATTCACTCTTTTCCACTGCTCTTTTATTAATATATTAAGAAAACCCAGTTCTTTATGACTGTAGATTCCATTCAACATCCAGCCTTTCTTCTCTTCAGCTGAACAAATACTGGACTCCTAATGATCTGATTGCTGTTACTTTGGATGCCACCCTTCCTGGGGATTCTACAGTCCTTACTAAGGCTGTTTACTGGAAGGCTTAGGCTTGTCTCCTATATCTACATTTCCATTGTACAAGGCAGTGCTTTTGTTTATTGCATGCATTATCCATTTTACAGAGGGATAGCATGCAGAGATGCCATGCTTACGTGCTATTTTTGAGGGAGTTCATAGCTCAAGCACTCCCCTCTGCAGTGAAAATACCTAACTTATCTAGGGACAAAATAAAATTATATGTTCCACAGAATTCCATGGAATGTGGCTCCATGGAAATTTCTCTCTTGCCACTTAATTTCAGAATGCTCACACTGTATCAAATGATCTAAACCTCTAGCTCAGCTTGCCAGTAAGAAAGTGTTTTGAATAGTAGCAGCTAAATTCTGCCTACTGATAAAATGTATGGGAGGAGCTACTTCGAATCTTTTCTCTCCACAGCTGACAACTTTGAAGTGTCAGCCACATTTGACAGGAGGGAAAAAAAAAGAATTTGGATTTCCCATCATCAATTCCTTTTCAAAGTCAAACAACATTACCATATTTTTTTCCAAATGTGGAGATGGTCAAATGAGTCTTTTTAAGAGAAATATACTAAACTAAAGTTACGGAGTTCTACAGAGTTCTTGTTTCTCCTAACACTGTAGGTTGAAAATCCATGACTCTGGTTTGAAATGTTTGCAAAAACCATCTCATCATCAGAATTGAAGTGTGAAACAGAAGATGCAGATGGACAGTGATTGTTGATTTTAATATCTTGGCAGGGAGCAGCCAAAGTGAAATACTAAACTTTGCTGCTTTTTCATTTGGTACTGGTTTGGGCATATAAAGTGGGTTGAGTTCAACTCTAATAAAATGGTAGAATATTTGTATCTCCAGGTAGCCAATATAAAGATCAAAAAGTTGTTTGGCATAGAAGATTATATATATATATACTGTTCTGACAGTGACCTTACCTTAGTTGTAGGTCATTTTCTAGGAAGATAACATTATTTTTCCAGTTTTTTATTCCAGACTTCTTAAATTAAGAAACAAAACCCCACAATTGTGAAATTTGGTGGTGGTGTTGGTATTTGATTTCCGAATATGAATTTGTTTGAGTGGCTTTCATCCTTGTGTATCCAGTCATTCTATGTTGTACAAGAAAAATAGAGAGGTTATTTCTACATGGAGAAAATATGTTCTTAATCATTTGAACGCATGTATTCAAATTGAAATACTGCTTGAGTTATCAGAGTTATGCTCATTTGCAGGTCTGTCCAGTTTGCTGCAAGGATGAAATACTCTACTTCCTACATGTATTTTTAATTGTAATTTTAGTAAGTGCACAATTACATTTCAAGAGGTTTGTCCTAAAAATTAGCTTTATGGATCTTCTTTTGGAGAATTCACCTCAATATATGATTAAAAAAAATTCCTCTGGCAGCAATTAGTAGCTGAAACTAGGATTTAATATTTTTAATAATTCCAATAAATTAAATCTATTATCAAGGAGAAGCCTTTAAATGCTGCTACGGCATCTAATGAAGTAAAGCAAACAACTGTAATGCACAGTTTCCAGGATCAGCTGAAAGATTCTGCAGGAATCAAGTCAGATTTTCTTCCTTCCTCCTGCCTTCAGAAGTAAAGAGAAAGTGGGGAGAGCATTCAGACTATGGTCATCTCCTTTATTTGAGTTTTAACATGGCCTAGTGAATAAATGTGATTAGAAATCAAGAATGCTTATGCTGCTTTTTTTAAAATAAAAAATACACTTATTTGCAGACTTTCTTAGCAACCTGTTTCAGTTACCTTCGGAGGATATCACTTCTCCCTTTTCAGAAAGTGACCAGCCAGTGTTGTACAGCTAATACTTGGAACACATCAAGGAGCAATCTCTCTGGATAGTGCTTTGAAAAGGCAAAAAGTACAGCACAAGATTTAAGTATGTATTTGCAGAGTTAGCCTTAAATGTCACAATGTTGTTTCTGAGCTTCTGTACTGTTTGTTTACAAGAGAAATGTTACAACACATGCACTTTAGGATTGTAAATAGATTATGTCTCTTATTGTCAATGTTTGCTTTATGTCATTACAAAACCCAGTCTTGCTTGCCTTGTTTAAATCTTGCATACTTTTCTGTAGTTTTGTTCAGATTTCAGCCAATAGCAATAAAAACACATTCATTTCTGGCAAGGGCAGATGTTAGAGAAACAGAGAAGCCCTAGGAAATGTCTGACATGTGCATGCAGAATAGTACATTTGACTACAAAGATGTCATGTAATGCACGCCATTTTGAAGACCAGCTATTTCTTTGACAAAGTAGTGGAAATAGGTTTATTAAAAGTACAGTATCTGATAACAACATCAGAAGCTTCTTTGATAAATCTGTTCTTACAGCTGCTTGATTGTGTGGCTGAAGAAGAGGCTGTTCACTGTGAAGTCTGCACGGCTCATCAGGGGCCTTTGCCAAAGGAAGATCCAACTGTTCCTGCCTGACTGTGCCAGTAAATACTCTATCCTGTGCTGCTGAATACTGCACTGTGCTGTAGGTTATTTTTGTGCTCAAAAGCACGATGCTGTGCTGTGTACAGGGTACTCCTGTAGCCCCAAGTTACCCTTTTGATGGGGGTTAATGAGTAAAATTTTAGTGCACTGAGATTTTTCTGCAGGGAGCCATGATGCCCAAGACTATTACATTCAATTGCTTAGATCACTATAAATATATAGTGATAAAAATCACTGATATTTCCTTTTTGTATTTTTCATTAAAAGCTTTATATGTCAAGCCCTGAAGCCTTTTAATGAAAGAAAAGTGGTTTAAGTAACTCAAGGATTTTTTTGTTCCTTCTATCAGTTATGGAGTTGGATGTGCACAGTGTGTAGAGTCCCACTCAACGGGGTAATACACAAATAATGTTACTACTCCTGGAAACAACTTACTACTTCTTAGTAATTCCAGTAGCAACCCCAGGATGATAAAAGTATATGCTTTATGCCCGATAACAAAGTTTTCAGAATGCTCCATTAATATAGCAAAGTGCCTAGGACTATTAATATCATAGCTGCAAGATTAAAACACCTGCTTGCTAGTAATTATTGATTATTGTGTTCTGTTCTTTTAAATGGCTCTAACACTTTAAAATCCCCACTCTGTATCTGTGTACATGTATACATAAGTATCTGAGAATGGGTGAGTGTTTCGGGATTTTCCATCGTTCAATGTTTCCATTGTTTTTGAAGTTACTCTTCCTTCTGGATGATCAGAATTACATTTGTAGAAGTAACATCAATCATCTGATTCAATGGACAATTCTTTTATATTTTTCCAGTGCTAGGTGTTAATCTATATAGTAATATTTTATTTTTTAAAAAAAAGCTAAAATTAACTCTGGCAATGGCCATTTTTATGTGAAAGTAGTTTCATTACTAACAGTTTCTCAGTGTTTTTGTAGAGCAGTGGAACTCAAATCTAAAATTTGTTGGAGGTATTTTGATTTCATCATGGGGTGTTATCAGCCTTTTGGACCTCAGGTTTTAAACCCTCTGAACAAAAGGTATGTGTGCCTTTCACCAGAAACTCTTTCATTTCTATTTGAATCAGTGAATGGCCAGGTCTGTTTGAGCAGGCTTGTGCTCTCCCACTGCTGATTCTATAATAACAGATCTCGCGTTGCCTCTTAAAAGTGGAGTATAAGCTAAAATCAACCTCTCCATTCTTTCCCGATGCTCTTTATTGCAGTATATCTACTTTCGAAAAAAAAAATAGCACTTTTTTTTGTTTTGCCCATCCAATTGCTTCACCTCACTGCAGTGTCATGGCAAAATCTCCTGCATGAGCTGGTTCTGTGGGCATGGTGAAATGAGAAATTCCAGGAGCAGCTGCAACAAGTTGTGTTCTTCCAGGAGATGGTGCTGTAACCTCATTAACAAAAACCAAACAAACTGGGAGGGGAAAACCAGCAAGATTTCTTCACAGAGAAGAAATTGCAGGTTTTTGAAATGGATCTCATGAATTTTACTTTTCTTGACAAGCTGCTGAAGCTTTCTGTTAGGACTGGCTTGCTTCAAAATTTTGTTTCAATGCTTTGCAAGCTATTTCTCAGCTTCACTTCTGTAGTGTAAATTTTGTCAAAGTTAGTGCAGGTGGGTGACCACCAGACAATGCTCGTGCAGCCAGGGGTTTGCTGGTGGTCCGGTCTGGATGGCCAGGTACTGCTGCAAGGAGTGCAGGAAATCCCTGGGCCCCACCAGCTGAGTTATGTGGCTGAAAAAGCAAGATTTTGTAGCATAGTTCCGTATTTTCTTTCTACCTTGCTAATGACTTCCCTTCTTGCAGGCTTTCAGCAGTCAGCTGTAATGGAATGGTGGATCTTAACATGAGAGACCTCACAAAACTAGGTTTTGGATTCTGGTGAGCAGATGGATGTGTCAGCAGTGACTGCCTTCCTCTGAATGGGCGCATTCACTTCTTTAGTGGTAAAATTTAGGTGTTTGGGCAACAGCACACTGACTTATTTGCACGTCTGCAGTTTCAACAAGAGAGGATGGGTACATTTTTAATTTATATTTCTAATCTTAAGTTCTGGCTACTGAAACCTTTTTTTTTAATTTTTTTTTTTTATGGGCAGGTACTGTTTAACAATTTGACCATAAACCAAACAAAATATCCAACGAGACCCCAATTCCAATGGTAATATTCTCTCTCTGGTGCTGCAGAACTGGGGTTTCTGTTCTGGAGAGGCTGACCAAAGGGAGGAAAACTAACAATCAAAACTGTATGTGATTCTAATGAACTACAACTTGTGCCATAATTGTAAGAAAAGCTTGGGAAGGTAACTGCCCAGCAGTTGTCCCTGGAGATGTCTGTGCAAGCCAACAGCAGCTTCAGGAGCTCACAAGCTCTTTTGAGGTGGTTTTGGGAGATCTGCACTTCATGCTGCAAGTACTGAAATAAATGCTGCTGTGTCAGATGCTCCTAGGGATAGGATTCTACAAAAGTCAATACATAAAAGTATTTTATTTGAAATACACAAACGCAAATGCGCAGATAGAAACAAAATAAAAAGCCCCAAAAATCTGTTAGTTCCTATAAATCTCTGCCCTTGGTGCTGAACATTGAAAAGGAAGTGATTAGTGTATTGAATGATCTGTCCGTACTGCAGTAACTGAGCAGAAATGACTGGAGATGGAGGCTTCAGCCAGCAGTAGCAGCAGAAAGAAAGCTCTCAGGTCCAGTGTGAGCATACTGACATCCTTGCAGATGTTCTCAGCCACTTCTGTGAGAGACAGCAGAATTTGGATCTCTGGATGAAGCTTGTTTTATCTCACTTGTAACCCTTTTGTATTTTCAGTCTTGCAGAGGGTTTTATTTTATTTGTTTGCTTTTAATTTCAGCTTTTACTCTGGTCCTCAAGCCCTCAGAGCAGAGCTTTTCTCTTAGGTGCCCACAGCTCACACCAGCACCAGATCAAAACAAGTTCCTGGATGCCCTTTATTGTCTCACTGGGGAGTGTGTTTTGTCCAAGGATAGTACAACATCTGTCATCACACTGTGAAGGAATGTTGTGAAGGAGTGTGTGTTGCGAAGGAGTGTTGGTTAGAGTTGTGTTAATGGGGAGAAAAAGCTGAGCAGCAAGTGTTGAACTCAGGTGTAAGGGAAAACTACAGAGACATGGCTGTGAACTGACTTCTCACTGCTTGCTCCCAGCTAGGGTCCTGAGCAGGTTTTGCCCCTTGCCATTACAGTTGTTAGCTTCCCAATATCTTGAAGAAGTTTATTCCTTCTCAGTCAAGGAGATCTTGATGTAGAAGGTTTCATCCCAAAAAGGACTGGTTTGGTGAGCTGAAGTAGACTCTGATTTTCTACCTCATCCAGCTCTCCTTGCTATTTTGCACTGTTTGCTTAAGCTCAACAAGCCTGTGCTCCTCAGTGGCTTCCTCTGTGATACTCAGAGCATACAATATGCCCATCAGCCTCCTGTTTTTCTGTGGAACTTCCTGTTCAGTTCAGCACTATTTGTTCACAGCTGTTCCCCTGCAGAGGGATTCCTTCGCTCAGCAGGATCTAAATTCGTCACTCCGATGCTGACTCAGTCTCTTTGAGCCCAGAACTGTCGCTGGTATTGCTTTACAATGCTCTCAGCAAAAGTACATGGTGTCTTGGCTTCTGTGGCAGATCAACAGTTTTCTCAGCTGATGGGATGTATCTCTGATCTACCTTGTTTTTCTGAACTTCACATAAATCAAGAGTTTCATTCACTGAGTGGTTTCTCCTGTCACGCACAATGAAGAGAGCAACTTCAACTTCTGTCTCTGAAAAACAGCTTCAGAATGAAACCAAAACAAAATTTGTGGAGAATTTGAGCATGATACATTTTAGAAAATTGTTTATTCTTGTGCTTATGGAAACTGTGCTCTGTGTGCTTGCTTGGGGTCTAAATGGAATAAAATTCAGTCATCTGCCCAAACATTACAGCTGAAAAACTGCTGAAGGAAACTGCAGCTTGGGTCCAAATTTCAGAGTTAGATATGTACCTGAGGAAAAATGGAAAGGAAAACTAGGTTTTCTATACATTTCAAAACACAAACAAAAGTTTCAGATATAGTCTTAAGTTGACCTACCACCTGGATGTGCTAATGCTCCATTTGTTTAAGCTGCCACCAGACTTCCTGGTTTTGCCAGACAAGTTTTGCCTTACAGGAACAGCCTGGATTTAAGGCATCAAAATTATAATGAATTTACTAAGATGGTGACAACAATTTTTGTAAGAACAGCTTGTCAAGGAGAACTCTTACAGTGCTCAAATTTTACCAACTAAAGTTTTATCATAGTTAAAACAGAATTAAAGTCAATATGACAGAACTGTCTTTTTCTCATTCATAGAGTGATGCTCTAAATATCATCCCTTTGTCAGAAGATGAGGGAGGTAAGGGGTGCCCCCACTGCTCCCCATCCTTAACTGGAAAGGAAAACTGGAACACCCTGAGGCTTGAGAAATTTCAAAAAGGAAAAAGATCTTTTTTAAAATACACACTTGGCTGCTCAGTACTTATTATGGAGCAGTTCTGTGCTAATTAGCATGTGTGTGCTGTTTCTGGAAGAAGCAAAGCATATAAAGCTGCAGAGAATGTCATAAAACTGACACGCTTGAATGCTCTCAGCTATCAAGAAGTGAATGGGTAATTTTAGATGTACAAGCAAGCAATGAGGAGCTTTTTTTGAGGCTTCAAATGTATCTCTGTATGTGGAGGTCCAATATGATATGGCAAATATTGGAATAAGGATAAATTGTCCATTTTAAAAACCCTGTATCTAGCTGGCAAAGCAAAAACTCTCTTGCTAAGTTCATGTAATGTTATAAGTCAATGGGAGGAAAATGTTTGAGATTTAAAGGTTTTCCTCACGACTGAAATTCAGTGTGAAACAGTTTGGTGCCACTGGTTAGACCACTACAATAGAGAGCAATTCAGCCAGGAGCTGAATGAAGCAAACACAAGGGCTAGTTTGTTTGTACATTTACAGGCTGCCAGCTCCTTTCACGCAGGAACATCACCATTGCTCTAACAATGGGAAAAGCGACTGTTCTGTGGTTGCCATCTCTGGCAGGGCCTGCCTCTCCAGCTTCAGGAATAGGTTTGCTTCCATAATGGCAAAGAGGTTACATCACATCATTCTGGCCAAGATGGGCCTTTTTTTGCAGTTTTTACAGCTGTGCTGCCTGAATTGTAGTTTCCTGGATGTGAATGCTCACCTTGAACTTTCAGATCCAGTTCCCTCATGATATTTATTCTAGTGAACAACTGAGAGCATAAATCTGATTTGAGTTGCCTGGTGTATAATCCAGTTAATTTCTCTAGGTATGAAAAAAACATCCATTTTTATAATTTTCTAAGTGTCAACTAACATTGACAAGCATTAATGTATCCAATTTGGTTTAACTTTGGTGTGTTTGGCCACAGAGACCACGAAAACACAAAATGCATATTAATGGATATCAGAAGGACATAGCATCCTTTGTGATTGTCATGTCAGAGAATAATATGTTTGTATTATCTCACACTTTCTAAAGCATTTGCTTTAGCTTCAGAGTAGTTATAGGAACTGCACAAGTGAGAGAAAAATACTGTTCTCCTTTCTGTCCCTGCAGAGGTTATCTGGCTCAGCTCTTACTATCTGGTGTGCTTCATCAAATGTACAGCACTGGTTTGACAATAAAGATTATCTTTCCAGAGCGAGGAAGCATCCTGAATTTGGGAAAGAGTTACTATCAGAAGAAAGACAGCTGAAGGAGAAACAGTGAGATAGTGTGAAGCTGCTGTGGAGCCTCAGATAATGGGTTTTAGGACTTTAATAAATACAGGTGTAGGGTTGTGGTTAATAAATTCATTTTTAGGGCTGGGGAGAGCTGTGAGATGGGACATTCCCTGATCCATCCAGACTACAAATTAACCACGAAACACCAGCAAAGAACCCACCCTGTACCAGAGGTATAAAATTCTTTGGGAATAGAACGTCAAGAATAACTCCCTGGAGCTCTGTGGGCAACTTGTTCCAGTGCTTGGTCACCCTCATTAAAAAACAAAACCAAAAACCCAATTAATGAATTGCCCCAAGTAATGACAAAACTGAAAGAATCACGTTCTATGCCAAAACCAAAGATAACAATTTTTTCTTTAATGTAAATTGAAATATTGATTAGTAGAGATACTGCTGCATTTTCCTTGCTAGGTTTTTCTCTGCTCTTGCAAAGTCACTCCAGAACCTTATTGTTGTAAAATCCAGAGAGCTACTTGATAGGAATTTATCAAAGTGTACATGTAAGTGAATAATGAGTGCTGGGCTCAGCCCCTCATTTAGATGTCACTGACAAGAGGTACTATAGTATCTGCCAAGTCTGGACCTTGCAGCTGATTTAATGTCAGTCTTTAAAGAAAAAAGGAATGGACTGTAGTTTCTTATCAAAAAAGCCCACATATGGAGATAAAAATTATTTCAAAACATTTGATTAATGTTGACAGGTGCAAGAGAAAATACGAAAAATAGCCCTTTTCTACTCCTGCCCAAGTGAGCAAGGAGAATGGCCACCAGCCAGGTGTAGGTGCTAATGAAAGAAAAGCCAGGTATTTCCCAGTATTGCCAGTGGCTGACATATCATTGTCATGGGGTCACTGACCGCATTTAATTATATGGCTTTTTAAAATTTTAATAAAAGCATATTTTCTGTTTCCTCTTACGTGAAAAAAACAATCGATTGTACAAATGAAAATATATCCTGTGTTTCTTTGGACAAAGATGCTGTGAATTCTGGAAGAGATGTGATATTTTTCTGTCTTAGTGTTTCTGCTGGAAAATGCAAAAAATCCAGAGTAATCATTGAAAATTCTAGACAGTGAGCAGGAGTGAAAATGAAATATAACTTTTAATTATTTTCTGTAGGTTCAAATATTTGCATGCATCATAATAATGCTGATGTCTCCACAGCATTTCACATTCCTATTAATTTCCAAAAAAGAGATTGCAGGCACTAGTGAGAGAATCAACTTCATCTTGTGGAGCTTGAGTTTGGTTTTGTTCTTTGTTTGATTTAACTTTCACTGGGCTAAAATGATTAATCTGAGGTAAATTTCCCTCAAGACACCTTATTAGAGCAGTTCTGCTTTTTTTAAATGCTCTTGTTTAGGTAACAAATACCAGATAAATTCACCTCCTGGAGGATGCTGGCTCAGGCATGCCAGACTCCTGAAGCAGAACGTGTGGGGAGGGCTCTCCATATTCCAGCAGTGCTCCTTATGGCCACCAGCAGCCTCACTACTCCCCTAAACTTCATTAATTGCACTTGAAGTAATAGCTAGCCCACAGCTTAACATGGATGCTCCAGGAATACTGCAGTCATTGCTGGCTCCTTGCAGAAAGAAGCTGTTGCATCATTTCCAACACTTTTTGTGTCTGTCTTAGGCCAGAAGGTTGTTCCTTTCATCCTAGATTAGCTTTGGGGACTCTGTCACATTTTATTTGAAAATTGTCTTCTTGCCAGCCAGGCAGAGAGGCCACATCACTTTGCATGTGGGGTTGACAATAGTCAGACAAGGAAAAGTGTAGGCTGACCCAAACTGGTATCATTTCCACCACAAAATGGGGCAAGTTCTTACAACAGTCACTCTTGTAAACATCCTACTCTCAATGTTCAGTTACACAAAAAATTATCTGTGTTTGTCCTGCTGAGTTTAAGCCTGTTACAATTATTGGGATTGGGATAAGGGTTTTATTATTTTACCTTGCTTCTCCAATCCTTCATAATGGAGCAATCAGTTTTAAGATGTGCATTTTGCAGAAAGAATGAAGAACTGGTACTATGAAAAAATAACACCAGAGAACACGAGTTTTGTATCTGCTGAAAGAGGCTGAAAATGACCTATAATTAGCAGCTTCTTGAGGTTCTTCATCAAGTCAAAAGCTATTGGTAATTAATTCAAGTGTTGGCAAATCCATGAGGATTCTGCACTGAAGCAGACAAAGCAGGATAGTAGAATATAATCAAAGATTTCTGTTGTGGTATAAATGACAGCAGCAGTGCAAAAACAATGATCCACATTGCAAGCCAGACCTCTAGAGCAGCTGAGTCAAAATTTCTTCCAGATGTTTTATTGTGAGATTTTGATTAATAACTTCAGTGCATTAGGAACAGAGAGCTTATCAGTATCAGAGATCTGATACTATCATGAATGAAGAAAAACTCATTTAAGTATATTACTGCACTTACCAAGTTGCAGTGTGCTTCAAGTGAAAGTGCTTTTTTCAAAAGTGCAAATTCTGTATTTTATGAAAAGTAGCTGAAGTATTTCCATTGAACTTACAGGAATGCAATACTGCAGTGTGTATCAACAGCTCTTTGGCATCTTATTGATCAATTGCTGAGGTGCTGTGATGTCACCAAGCAGAGTCACACTGATGTGTCAGCTGCCTTTCCCACCCAGGGACAGTAGAAAACTCTGTGGCAATTCCCAGTTCCAAAACTGGTGTGCTCAGAGATGTGTTACCATCCAAACCCATCACCACTCAGGTAATTTTCTGATTTCCATGAGCTGGACTCAGACCTGGACCAGACACAGAAGCAACTGAGACTCTACATGAATTATACCACAGAGTATATTGTAAGGAGATTCTCACATGCTCCATCTGCATAGTCGTTAAATATCAAATAATGCTTGTGTGTTTAAAATGCTGAAATAATTCTATTAATCCATATGAGCTCTGGAGCTGTAATGAGAAGTATTAAAATGTCACTTAAAGGCTAAAATCACAGCAGTCCAATGCAGCCTTGTTTGAAAGGAGGCTCATAGCACCTTGCCCCCTGTGGCAACATTAGAAGTAGCCCAAGAGTCATCCAAAGTTCCTCAAAACTTGAAGAAAGAAAGATACACTGAAAACACAGTAGCTTGTAAATGGGCTGGATGCACAGCTGAGCGAGGCCACTGGGCCTCCAATGACTCGATACATTTTGTAAAATCATTCTGTTAGATCAGTCACGACATTTAGAGGAACAGTTGTGAAGATGAAATCAATGTAGTGCTTGGCAGATTCTCGTAACAGTGGTTGAGAACTATCATAACAAAAAACCCCATAAACATATTTTTCACAATTTCCATTTGTAGAGTTTTATGTATTTCTTGTCACACACTGCTATTGTCTCTGCTGTACCCTCTGGTTTTGTTGAGAAGAGTCACAGGATCATAGAAATTTTTAGGTTGGAAAAGACCTCTGAATCTCAAATCCAGCTGTTAACCCATCACTGCCATGTTCCGCACTAAACAATGTCTCTGATTGACACATCCACATGCCTTTTGAACATATCCTGGGATGGAGAATCCCTGGGCAGCCAGTCACAATCTTTGGCCACCCTTTCAGTGAAGAATTTTTTCCTAATATCCCACCTAAACATTCCCTGGTGCAACAGGGAGGCCATTTCCTCTTACAGAATTTGCAAATGTGATGGCAAACTGGGTCTGAAAATATAATCTTTGAAAGGCTGTAAATCTATTTCTTGGTTCTCTTTGTAGCTGCAATTCTGAATGAATTTTTTTAATCCAGTTTCATTAAAGATTTTGTAGCAAGCTAAGTGTGTTGGAAAATCCATGTCCCCCAGTGGTTAAGTGGCCAGCTGTGCATTTTTCCATAGCAGCTACAGCCCTGCCTAGCTAATTCCTCCAGAAGCACCAGGAACAGGTATTTCAAGAGCTGAAGTCTGCTGCCTCATCTCATCAATGGAAAAGATTTTGTGGATCAATATAATTCTGAATTTAAGAGCACTTTGACAGAGCAGTAGCTTTTTACTGCTGTACAAAAAACTATTGGTTTCTACAAATGCAACGGTATTTTTCTGTAGCATTAGGTGAAAAAATCTAAAAGGGAAATTTTGAAAAGGCAGGTCACAGAGAATGAAAGGTCAGGAAAACCATGATATCTTCTAACAAAGCCTGCAGGTGGTCATTCTGCAATAATATTTTTCTGCCATACATGAACACAATTGAAGTATCCTGGCAAAGGTCACCACACTGAGCACTGTGTCAGGCTACTGCCTACTGACAATTTTATGAAGGCTTTACTCGAGCAGTAAAGCCCACCCTCATCACTTCTGTGTGCCAGGCACCTGCTGGGGGGCACCACCTTGGGCCATGCACAGAAGCTGTGATTTGCCCTGGTGATTTGAAGAGCTTGGTGGGACCACCCTGACCCCTCCCTGTTGGAGTGGGGGCTGCCCGTGTGGCCTGAGCACTGGGAAAGTTCCACAAGCACTAATTGCCAGGGCTCCTTGCCTGCAGTGCCCCACAAGCCTGAGGCTCCTGCGTGGCTGCTTTGCTGCCAGCTGGACTGTTCTGAGCTATTTTCCACCTGTCGTCAGCCCAAATTGGCACAGGACCAGTCCTGGAGTGTCCCTGGACCTGATCATTCTTGCTTTGAAGTAAGGATGCTTTTTACCACAGACTTCAGACAGCTGGGAGTGGAGCCCTGTCCTAATTTGCATTTAATCAAGAGTATTTTTCTCTTTTCCTTTTTCAGCTTTGCTTTGCATCTTGTTTTTCCTTTTTTGTGTATTTTAAAAATATGTAATAAACAGGATCTGTTAGTGTTCAGCACTCTGAAAATCAGAGCTTTGTTGTTCCCTGGAAGCAACTTCTGAACTTTCTCTGCCTGACAGTGCCAGTAGATTTTCCAGAGCCAATAATCACAAAATGTCAGCATTGTTAAATGGGGACAATAAATTTTCAAACAATTCCATAACATGATTTTACCAGATGTTAAAAAGGTCAGACATGAACTGTAAATAAATTCCCATCTTGCAGCTATATGCCTCTTTCATTAGAGAAAAAATTATCATTAAGATAAGCAGTCAGACAGTTTTCATCCTGTTTTGTTACAGCCCTATTTTGCTAGTTAGATAGTTAGGCTCTTTGCAAAGATAAGAAGGCTCAGTAAAAGTATGTAAATTCCTCTTTTGTAGAAAAGAGTGTGAAGAAAACAAATTTTAGCAAGAATCTTGGATCAAATCTAGGTAATGTAGTTTGGCATTTCCTTTCTGTGATTTTCTGGAGCTCTCTGGGACCAGCTGAGCAGGCATCAAAAGAAAGGTCTAAGCAATGAAGTGAAGAGCAAAGCAAACCCCTCACCCCCTTTCTTCTTGGTGTGTAGGATTTCCCCATGCATCAGCAGTTTAACCTGCTCTGCACTTTGCTCTCTCACTGGAGCCAGTGAAAGCACACTTTGAATGTGGTCGGAAGATTTATTCCTATGGCAGGCTGGAAATCTGGGCTTGGACCAGAAGCTTCCCTTCACCCACTGGAGAGCTGAGCCTTTGCCTGCCTTTTGCTAAGGACTCTGATGTCCCAGGGTGATTGCTGGGCAGGTTTGCTTGGTGCTTTTTATTCACAGATTCACAGAATATTTTGAGTTGGAAGGGACCTGCAAGGATCAAGTCCAGCTCTTAAGTGAATGGCCCAAATAGGGGTTGAACTCACAACTTCAGGGTTATCAGCACCACGCTCTGACCTACTGAGTGTTCTTGCACACTGAGAGGGCTCAGCTGGGGACTTTCCTTGGTACCCACCATTGCTGCATGAGCCTCAACTACTATTTCAATAGCGAGTGAAAACACTGAACCTTTCTGTTAAAAAATTGTTGGTCATCAGCTGCATTTCACCTCTGGTTTTAAGCACCACTGGAGGACTTCTCAGTTCACCACAGAGATGGCAGGAGAAGGGGAAGCGGGTTAACTCCAGAACATTGCCTGCCAGCAGGGTGAGCATCATGCATGGTAAATCATGGAGGAGTCTGAGGGGGAAGAAGGAGCTCAGGTACTCAGACACATCTGTGTGGACAGGTCTGACCTCATGTTCACTGCAAGGCTCTCCAGACCCCAGGTACTGCTTTAAGTGGCACTTTTTATAAACAACCATATTAAACAGTTGTGTACCCTTGGGTCTGAGGGACTATAATTTTGTGTAGAGCAATCTTTTCTACTTGGGAAGCCCAGAAAAGGCAGAGGTATTCCTGTACCTTAGCAAAACCTTTACTAAGTTGAATCATCCATCTAAGTTAACTTACAGGGGGAAAGGGATACTTTTGTACTTTACCTATAATCTCTGTAATCATCAGAATTAAAATGGCTTCTATGGGGTCAGTGGAGGAGAGGTGTTGGAAGAACAACATGGTCCTGCCACCACCACCTCCTCTCCTGGGGATCAGTAGTGCATGGCACGGGGTGAGCTTTAGGAGTATAAAGGAAGAAGTGAACAGAATGTAAGTTTAGATGAGGAAAAAATGAAAAATGTAGGCATAGAAAGACTTGGGAAAACAAGGGTAAGAGAGAGTAACGAAGAAAGGAAAAGATGGACTGATTTGAAAATGGAAGGAAGGGACAGAGCAACTGTAGGAGACATTGAAAATGAAAGAAATCCCTCCCAGAGCAGGAGAGCCCTTGCACACCAGCTGGCTCTGCTTTGTAGGTGGCAGTGGAGCATTCCAAATGGTTTACATTTGAAATCTTTGAACCAGGCTGGTTCTTCTGGGGAAACTGGGACTCGCAGCACACAGGGAAAGACAAGTTTGTCATTGCGAAGGTTTAGCTGTGAATTGCTCAGACTATCAAGATTGCCCGTTACCAGGGTCTTATGGAATAGCAAAGAAAAGATGAAGAAAGGCAATTATTTTTGTGCAATACGGGGTTTCTGTCTGAGGCCACCCGAAGATTTACACTGCAGTCATAACGAATTAGATTTTCTGTATTCTTCCATATGCACTAAAAAACATTATGTATAATATCTTACCAGATAAAACAGAAACTTTTAATGGACATGCTGTAGGTATCTATCAAAACACACCACGTTGATCTGTTGTCCTGATTTGAGTTGTGTAGAGCATCTCATCACCTTGTAGGCTGAGGAATGTTCCAAGGCTGATTTTTCCAGTGGAAGAACTCTTGTGAAATGAAAAAATCCAACCAGATGAAGGCTGCAAACTCAACAGGCAGCTGGTCTTGGATGTAAATATATTTGCTTTGGTGGAATAGAAAGTTGAGATTAGGAATTAAATATTTTCCAAGTAATCTTGTGGAGCACAAAGCTGAACAGGAACAACTGATAGAGCAGAAAGTTTCTCAGAACTGGTAGCTTAATCAGAGGAAGAAAAATAGTTTGTCAACATTTTTATTGGCCAGAATAACTTGTTATTTGATTAACTGATTAATCACCATGTTTGCATAGGATGAAATGGCCCATGCTGATATAGGATGGGAAGGTGATGCTTTGATGCTACGGGAGCTGATTTTGCCCAGATGCTCTGGGTGACATTCACATGAGGCATCCCTAAACACCAGCCAGTGTGGCTCTGTGTTAGCTGGTGCACAGGGGCACACTGCCCTTGCTGATTTGTTTAACCTGGGCTTGGTGTCAAGCAGTGCCCCAGAGCTGGAACTGTTTCTGTCCCAGGGTGCCTGGTTCAGCCACACAAGCCAGCTCCTGCTCAGATGGTGACCACCAGCTCTGGGGAGCAGACCAGCAAGTCTACCTGCCTGCCCAGCCCTGCTGAGTCAGTGGCATTGGGGGAGCCTGTCAAAGGTGGTTTTCTTACCACTGGTTTGGAAAGTAGCTGTAATTTCAGTAACTGATTCCTCTGAGTCAGGCCAAACTGCATCTGACACCTCACAGAAACCTGTCTTGGAAGAATTAAGCAGTGCCCTGTTGACTCAGCCTTTCCATCAGGTGTGTTTGCACATGAACACCAGTCCTGCTGTTCAGCAGGGACAGGAGCTTGGCTCATGTCCTACTCAAGTGCTGCAGCTGGCAAATCACTGCTCATAAATAGCTTTTCCAAAGACAACCACCTCCCTCTATCAGGAAGATTTATTTGTGGAAAATGTTTCAACGTGTGGTTATATAGCATCTGGCATAAATTGCCCACACAGAGTAACTGGACAGTTGGATAATCAATTAATGCTGGCTGCTCTCCATCCTATTGTTTTGAAAGTATCAGGTAATGGATGGTCCATGTGCTCTCTGCATTATACAATGAATTTAGTTTATGTCTAGGAAAATATGTCTTGTCCATGAAGCAGAGAATTACTGGCTGTGTGGCTCAGAGATGCCTCTAAACCGTTTCAGTCAAGTGTAATAAATTAGGATACAGTGACAGAATTTATTTTCTTCATCATTGCTGTTATTTGATTCGGCTACTGCAAAGATCTGTGTGAAATTCTATTGCCTGTACAAATATTACATCATAAATTTTAGACTAAGACAAAAAGAAATCATGTGAGATCAGAAACAATAGCTGTAGGAAGGCTTCATGGTATATTTGCTTACTTGGTATACTGTTTCAAAGAAATAGGAATTTAATACTGCTTTTGCTCAGATAACAAAAGTTTTACATTTTTAAGCTATTACTATCAGCCAAATGACCTAAAGAGGGACTTTTCCCTAAAAGAGAGCACTGAAAATACCTCCCAGTGCCTGATCACATATGAAGTCAATGCTGAAATTCTGCTGAGATACAGAACAGCATGATTTTTCCCCAGATGTTTCTGTTCTTTACTGAAGCATGTGGCTACACTTCTGAAAGCAGTTAAATTTCTATTGCAAAGAAGTTGCCACCCACTGGGATGCTTAGTTTGCCTTAACTATGATTTTTTGGGGATGTATTTGATGATGTGACTGTAACTGGAGAGTCTTTAGATTAACAGCTTGTCAAGAAAAGTTTTCTTCCCTCAGAGTTTTCCACTCTTCACTTTTACTTTGATTAAGAACCCTTTTTGTATAGAGCCAACAATTAAGAAAACTCTACTTTTTAATTATCGTATCAAATTATCCATGCTTCTATCCCAAACTTTGTTAAAATGCATAACCTTTATTTTTACGAGCAGTGCATCAACAAGTCATAGCCATTTCTTACTCTAAAACACCTTAACCACCCCCAGAGCTACACTATTTAATTCCTCTGTGTACCTACAGCATATAGTAGAGGGGGCTGTTATACCCATAAATGAATTGCATTATCCATGGGGGATGTTAAAAAGGTAATAAAAAGTTAATGTGGTATTTGCTTCTTTTTTTATATACTCATTAAAATGATTTATAACCATGATGTTTATCTAAACCCACAATTAGAATATTAGATTAAGTGTTTACTTTTGAGGTGGTACATGTAATTTTGTAGGAAGCCATAACAGCATTTCAGCCTGGTGCACAGGGAATTGAGAGCACATCTTAAGCTGTTTCTCAGTTAATTACTGTTCTCCTTTGCCTCACCCCCTCCCTGAAAATGTCTCTTAATTAGAAGGGCCTGGTACAGGATGGTGCTGATGTTTAGCATCTTACAAAGCTGAATTCACAGAGAAAAATACCTAACAAATAACAGACTAATGCACAGAGGCCGTGAGGAGCTCTGTCAGCCAGCAGGACCTGCAGCAGCTGCCTGGGGCTGCTCTCAGGGGCCTCCTCACCAGGGGAGCTCATAATCTCCAGCATCTTCCTCTACTCTCCTGGCTCCCACTCACCCCTCCAGAGGTGGCAGCACATGGGACAAAACCACACTGAAATCTTTGTACACAGATGTAGAAATAGCTCCTAAGCAGGCAGCAGCTCTACCCTATTTCTGGGTGGTTTTGAGTAATTTCATCTCACTTTACTCTCCTGCCCTTTCTGTGTAAGTGCAGAAACAACCAAAATCTGTGGCTTCTTGCTCAGGGAAAACAAAATCAGGTACAAAGACAGTGTGTAATTTCCAGCACCTCTTCTGCCCACACAGTCCAGGAATCAGTGACCACCTTTGATTAGTGTGGGAAGCAGTGCAACAAACTGGATCTTTGATGGGTGGGCTGCAATTCCCATGAACTGCAAGGAAAAAAAAAAACCAAAAAAGCCGACTGTCCTGAATGATTTTTCTCAAGCCACCAATCCAGCCCCAGTAGTGGCAAAAAGCCTACTCTGCGTATGACAATGTAAGCAGCGGGGCATGCATCTGCTGTCAAAACAGAGGGCAGCAGGCAGTTCCTGTCCTGTAGCTCATGCAACAACAAGCCATGCACAGGGCTGAGGAGATGCAAACAAGTGAAGTGGATCACAGGACAGTGGCAAAGGCAAGGTTATTTCCCCAGCATTTTCTGAGAGGATGTAGGTAGACAAAGAGGTGCTGTGTGGCAAGAAAACTGTGGGAAATGGAAAGGAGAAAGTTGGAAGCCAGGAAAGAAGTGGAGCTGTGATAAAGAAGTGTTGAGGGAAGGACAAAGCAAATTTTGGACTAAAGAAAATCCTTCATCTGGAGAGATGCTACTTGACTTCCATCTGCTGGTTTTTTGAGGACTGCAAGTGGCACACCAGTGCTGTTCAGCAGCGTGGCAAAGGTGTGAAACCACATCAGCCTTAATATAGGGAGTTTTGCCTTGGCAGTGATGAGTTGTAGTTAGGACTTCAGTCTCACAAGCCTTTAGCTATCTCCTTCTCTTTTGCTTCTAATTTAGGATCAACTAACATCAAAGATACTATCAGCAGCCTTTCCAAAGCTGATAGCAGCACAAAGACAGCACCAGTGTCCCTCACATGTGGCCATAAGCAGCAAGCCTTCCCTAGGGTGAATTCAGTTGCAGTAACAGTTTGTGTTCTTCACCCGTATTACAGGGATGCCCAGCAGCTCTGCCAGCATTTGTGTCACCATTTTCTTTACAAACTCAGTTTTATTTGTTGACTGACAAAGTGCCAAATGCATGTGCTGTTGCCTCTCAGCTGAACAGAAAGATGTGAGAAATTGTGGTTTTCTGCTCCTAGTAACTGAAGAGGAATGTTGGCTGAGTTTCAGAAAAGTAGATCAGATGCTGAAGTTCATGTCACTGAAGGTATTTTGGAGTGTCTGACATCTGAGTTAATCCTTTTTTCCATACAGAAAAGGCTGAATTTGAAAATTTGGCTGTGACCAGACTCATGGGCATGAGCTGGGCCACACTGAAAACAAACCAGTCATCATGGCTCATCACAGACATGGTGTTTGATGCATCCCTAGTTTCCAGGGCCAGGTCAGTTTCTGTGGCAGCATCCCTAGTCCTTGGGGCCATGTCAGGTTCTGGGGCCCCATCCCTATTGTCTGGGGTAGATGTCAGAGTGGCTATCCAAGTCAGAGCCCCCTTATCCCTGAATGCTAAATAGAGCAGGCCTATCAGCAACACCAGCCACTGTATGGTATCATTAGCATCTAGAGAAGATTTGAACCCCTCAAAGATTGGTGGGATAGGCCCAAAGAGCTGGGTGAAGGGTTGTGAGAACATTTCTTTTGGTGTCACTTCCTCGCAGTAGGTACCATTATTAAAGTAACCCTGAAAACATGTCATTAGTGTGTGGTAGCTGTGAATCCACATGCCTGCCTTCCAGAGGAAGTTGAAAATCCATGAATTCCTCACCTTATTGACCCATGACAAAAACTGTATAACAGCCACTGTAGCCTTAGTTATAGGGCCCATGTTTAGATATGGGGCTGCAAATGGGAGAGAAACAGCTGTGACCACTTGCCATACGAACCGGAATAAGCTAGACCACATGGTGCAACCTAATGAGGTTCCTATATCCAGCACAAAAAAAACTGCGTTACTCAAGAACTGTTATCCTTCTTCCCCTCGATGCCCTCGTGCCTCACGTTGGGCGCCAAATTCTGTCCTGGTTTGAAGGACAGGTGTCTGTTAAGGAAGGCAGGAGCCTCCCTTGGGGTGGGAAACTGTAACCCCTCTCCCTCCGAATTATTATAAATTTGAAATCAAGAGGTTCTCAGGCAAAGATATGGGAATAGGAATAACAGTTTTTTACTACTATCTAAAACAAAGGATAACAAATAACAACAACTATAACGTTAACCAACAAACAGAACCAGAAACCCAGTGGCAGCCTGCTCGGCTTCAGGCACCTTTTCCTTTCGGTGCAGTTCCAGTCACAGCCTTCAGGGGCGCTCTGGGTGCGGTGATTCCCCGGTGGCTGCAGGGGCGCTCTGGGTGCGGTGATTCCCCGGTGGCTGCAGGGGCGCTCTGGCGTGAGCTCAGGTAGCACACGGCGAATGGCGACTGCCCGAAGCACGGAGGGATGGAGGAGAGCCCTTGCTCCACAGACCCTCGGGAGGGGCAGCTGGTGTTGGTGCCACAGCAGGATCCCCGGACACAGGGAGCTGGGACGGTAAGGGGTCTCCACGTGCAGGGAAAAACCCCGCTACAATGTAGCGGAGAAAAGCGGGCTGGTGGCAGGCAGGTCGGCTCCGGATGGGGCAGAGGGCAGAGACTCACAGCAGACAGACCGGCAGCTCCGCGCTGGCTTCTCAGGGGCCGTGGGTTCAGCAGACAGCAGCTCTGACCGTCCAGCTCCGAGGGTCCCGAGCAAGAGGGCGTGACCTCCCTCTGCCCTTGCTTTTCAGTCTCTCCAAATCTCGCGTTACCAGGCTCTGCTTCCGTGAGGGGCAATTTTGCCCCACCCTGCCACGGAGAAAGGCTCTACCCTTGTGCTTTGTTTCTCTTAAGTACCCAGTCATTCGTGTCCTAGCAACCCATGGGAGAAAAATTCCTGAGGAAAAGAACTAGATCCAACCTTCAACATTCTATGGACTGATTCTTCATTGCACTAATTTAATTTTATGCTGCTTCAATTGCATGAAGATGTGCCCTAGCAGGCACAACCTGCTCCCCTTCCTTCCCACTGGGTGACCTGAAATGAGGGCTCCTCTGCTGGTTCCCAGCTCCCAGCTAGATGGATCAGAGCCAGGGTGGAGGATGCTGCAGCCTTGCTGTGTCTTCTTCTTGCACCTGCGACTGAAAAACATCTGCTGATTCTCAGGAAGATGTGTTCCTACCCCACCCCATTTGGGTGTAATGGCACTAGGCTTGGTCTCTAGTTTGCATCTCCCTCTTTCATCTGTCTCCCTCATCAGGCTAAATGCCACAGCATCAGCTGTGTATCTTCATTCCAGGGCTTCATGGAGCTTTTGGGGCTACTATCATTCCTCATCTCATTTGACCAAAAGTGGTTTTTGTTTTTGCCAAATATTGTTACTATGCAACATAACAGCAAATAGCTGCGTATGATGTTGGATGGGGTTTATTGCAACAGCTTTAACTGTGATAAAAAACATGTGCTTAATGTTATTTTTAGACTTGTGTATGTTAAGAGGTCATAGAGTTTTAATCTAAATACAGCTTTGTATAAACACACAGCTCTCAAGCACCTCAATACTGAGATCTGTACATCTCTCCAGGTTAAAGCTTGCTTATACAATGGAAAAATCAGAGTTAAAGCAGAAATAAAGAAGTTCTTTCATATTCCCTTGCTGATTTTGTTTTTCTTCATGTAACACCTTTTTGGTAAGAATAAAGTTGTGGTGACTGATGGGTCTGGTGGACCAGTGAGTTGAGCTGCTGGGAGACAGGGATCACTGTATTCAGGCTAAGACTTGCAGCTGGCCTCATCCATCCATCCAGGGGCCACTCTGTACTGGTGCTCATATTGCACTCCTGAGAAATCCCCTTTATCTTTTTGCCTTGTCTTCTGCAGGAAATATGATGGGTATTGCATGTCTCTGCCCAGTTTTTTCCTCTGTCTCCTCTCCTTTTCATGTGTGTGTGTGCAGATCTGCAAGCACACACACGTTTGTTAAACCTACACTTGAGTTTGTGTTTAGCAGTTGCACTCCTTCAAGTAAAGCAGCACTCTCATCTTTTTCTAGCACACAGCAATCTGTTTGACCTTTCTTAAAACTTTGGACTTAAGCTCAAGTTTCATTAGCCCTAATGAACCAAGACTTTGCACTTGGACTCAAAGATCCAGTGCTAGCAGGTGTGTAAGAATATAGAGGCAGCTTAGGTAGCATCTGAAGGAGTGCTTAGGTAGCATCTGAAGGAGTGGCTTGAGAGATGGCCCACAGCAATCTTCTCCTATTTTCTCTGCCCTTTCGTAGAGATAAAACATCCAAGAATGACACTGCAGGAATTGTCTCAGCTTCTTTTCCAAAGAGCAATGATTTTAAAATCTGTCGTTATTAATAAACTTTTAAATAGTGGCTTCATTAATACTTAAACTACCATGAAGAGAGATAGCTTTTAATCTGAAGTTGTGCTAATTTCCAGCTGACATCTCTTGACTTCTCTGCAAATCTGTAGCTTGTCTTTCAGGACCATTCTGCCCTCCTCTGTGAGTACCAAAGGCACATGCTATTATTGCAGGTCTTTTATCACTGACTGGAGAAATTTTCCCAGTAATCCTGTTGGAGGCAGCAAACAACAAAGAAATGGCTAAAACACAGAGATGCAGCCTATCTAAAAGGAAAGCCTCAGCACTTCAGTCACAGCAAAGCTGTTTGTAAAATGAATGCAAATTCCTCAGGTCTGTGGCAGCAGGGAGGTGACCTGGCACAGCAGATCACAATGCTTTAACCTGTGCTGCATCCACCTCCTGCCCAGCTCCAGCTCTATCTGCTGTCCACAGCACGGCTCCCGTTTATGGCTTTTGTCATTCTCACTTCTGCATCTGCCTAGAGTCCTCAGAGATTTTAACTTAGTGAAATCATTCCGCTTGTTTCAGGAGGAACTTGGCTTTTCCTCGTGTCCCATGCTGCTGCCACATGCCTGAGGGCAGGCATTTCAACTTGTCATTCATCATGAATGCAAAAAGAGGGTATCTGTGCCACTAAGGGGACACTGCTCACATTTAAAATCTTAGATGCTTCCCTAGCATTGCTCAACTCTTCAGGGGACTGGCGTCCATGAGGTTGTGCTGGCAGAGACGCCAGCACTCTTCATGTCACACTCATATCTTTGGCATTTTAATGGCCTCTCAGGAGCACCCAGGGCTGGTGGTGGAAAGGAAAGGTTACCAGGGAAGCACTGTAGTCTGAACTACAGAGGAGAATGAAAGAAGACAGATGTCAGATGATTGTCACAAAGTTATATGTGTTTTTGAGTGAAATTCACAGAAGTCAGTGGTTTTTAGTCACCACGGGATTCCAGTAAGAGGCAGTAAGGTACAGACCACTCACCAGAGATAGTTTTGACCTCTGCCAATGGATTACATTCTTTTTCCCCCAGAGGTCTGTATGGAGGCTCCATCACCTGGAAGCCCCTCATCGCACCTCACAAAACCCCCAGTGTTGCTGGTGATGATGCAGTCCTTATGAGCACTGTGAGGACACTGCAGGTGATGCACAGCAATACTTTCCATTGGTTACCACAAAACCAAATTCATCCCTTCTCAAATCTCTTCATCCCAGAGATGGTCCACTGGGAAATGGAGAAGAGAAGCAATACTCTAATCCTGACAAAGCAAATCTTTTTGCCAACAGCCACAGGATAAGAGGTAAATGAAGGCAGGATGTCAACCACTGCTGATCTCCTTCGTTTTCCTGGCTGCTAGGAGGAAAATCTATCTGTCATTATTTCCTTCTCTTTCCTTGATCTTGGCTGATCACTGGGGACAGGTTTTGACCACTGCCTGTCTGCCACCAGCTCCTCTCCTCCCTGACAGCTGAGTGCCTGGTGCTGCTGGCACTGGCAGCTGTGGGGCTAAGTGAAAAGAACTGCAGTCAGACTTCTGGTCTTCACTGCAGCCCTATACAAATAATAATTTCTTTCAAAACCTTCTTCAATATATTAATCCAAATGAGGTTCATTCCAGGAAAGCAGACCCTGGATGTAGTGTACTTAGTTCTAAGCCACCAAAACTCAACTGAGAGGTGTCCAAGCAACTCAATTTCAGCTATCTGTGCTTTAAGTGGAGAGTTGGACTTGATGACCTGTGCAGAGTTCCCTCAAGCCTAAATTTGCCTGTGAGGCTTCAATCATTTCCGTATGGCTCGGTCCAAGTAGCACTACCAAGCTTGCACAGGTGCTGTGCTGGACTTTGGTGGCAAACAACAGCAGAATACTTTGGCACTGACCTCAAAATTGCATTTGGACACGGTAATTCATGCAGTTCCAGCAGACTGTGGGATATGCTGCACTTTTCCAAAGACAAGAATCTGCCACAGGTGTTTGTCACCAAAACTGCTTCAGATCTAAAGCTAAAGCCCTAGGATCTTTCTTTGATTCTTGCTTCTGCCCCTTCTGTTTTTTACTAGCACTATTATCCAGGAAGAATTAAAATTCCTATAAAAAGCACAGGGTTCTTCTATTCCTAGGCCCTTTCAATTAGTCAAATAAAATTTCAAGTTCAGCAGCACCAGCAGATTGTGCACCATAGATCCTGATGGTCGTGGCCTGTTAGGTTTCAGCACCGCTCTTTTATGACCAAGCACCCTTTGCTAGAGACCTACAGCAGGCCAGGATATTTGGAGAATGGGCCTGGCTTGGTGCTCTGGCAGGCAGAGCCAGGAATAAGGACAGATCTGCTGATTCAGGGTCCTCCAAACATAGCTGATCTCATTGCAGTGAAAATAGGTCACTAATCACACATGGCCAGCATCCAAAAACTAGCCAGGAAAATTGAATATCTGCTGGCTGAAAACTCTGTTTTACTCGAACGCACAAAAAGAAAGCAGTCTGCTTTAATTTGTTTAAAACAACCACCGGATTCTGTGACCCAGACACAAAGACAGTGATCTCCCTCCACTGTTATTTTTTCAAGCAAGCAACTCATTTATTGTTCCAGCCCATCCTTCGCTTCCGTTCTCACACATTAAAATAATGTGTAGCTCACACTTCTGTTTTTAACCTCAGTTACAGCAAGAAGGTCTGACTTCTGAAGAAAAAATTAGCATTAGCATATATGCTGATGACACTGATTTCTTTTAGGGGCTTCTGTCTAGTGAAATAAGTAAGTTATTTTTGCCATAATTAGATCTTTTAAAGTAAAAATAACAATTCCTGGTTTGGGATGTGTGGGTCGCTTTTTTGGTTTTTTTTTGTTTCGGTTTTTTATAAGACAAAAACCATCATTTTTTAGATCATTCTGAATTTTCTTTTTAAGCTGGTTGCCCATGCTGACATCCTGAATAATTTAATGGGAGAGCACTTAGACTGCAGCAGGGCTGAGTGTTACTGATGTGGAATAAGTGTACCCTGATGTTACACAATGTGCATGGTGGGAGGGAAGGTCCAATCAATATAAATGATTCCCTTTTTCCATTGAATAAATGCTGTCTCTCTCAGTCAGTAACTGGGGAGAATATGGATGCTTTATAGAGATAAGTTCTACTAAAATGTTAGATTTGTCTGTCAGATCAGGCCCATTGCCTTTGCTGATCATCAGCTGGTAAGTGGGAGTGGTCTTCACCTTCAATTGTGGACTGAGTGGTGACATGCTCATGTGAAAAGGGTTATTGAAATGTGAGTAATTGTTGTTAGAGTGGTCAGAAATAATTGCTTGAACAATTGGACTAAAGACCCAAAAGAGGCTGTTAAAAAAAATTGCACATGCAAGTTTATAGAAACCTTCTCAGCATATGTGCTCTTTAATATTCTCAAGCTACATTAAAGGAAAGGTAATACTTGAGAGCTCACAGAAGCCCTGGAATTGCCAGCATGTTATGCTACAGGCAGTAGCTGTAAGGTCATTTTTGTTCTCCTTCCACTGGCACTACTCCTTCTTGTGCTCTGGAGGTGAATTGCTCCTCTCCTCATGATCTCCATCATTCCTACATCCCCATTCCTTGAGGGCTGCCCAGGGCTCAAGTGCTTCCCCAAGAGACAGCCGCAGCATGCTAACCTCTCAGGGAGGTGTTTCCCACCTGGAGAGGTCCCGTGCTTGGCCACACTACCCAACAAGGAGATTCACAGCAGCGCCTGCTAGGGAAAAAAAGGAGAGCAGAGGAAAACAAAATGCCTTCCTGCAGCTCAGGGTTCAGTAGTTCAAGCCCTGCCTTCATCTCTCCCTCACCCCATGTGCAGTGGTCTCTAGTTGCAAGTAACAGGAAAGAATTTGTGGAGCACACACAGCCACACCAGATTCTGAGATATGGTCCTTTTATCCTTGAGAGGATTTGCAGAGGCTGAAGCCGTGGCTGTGTTGTCTCCACTGGGAAAGCCAGAATCACTGCCATGCATCAGTGACATTTCTGTGCAGTACTCAATGCTGCAGTGAACACAGGAACAGGCTGTGTCATCACCAGACACAGCTTAGCTTTTCTTTACAAATAAGAGGTTTTGTGACTGTCAGAGCCTCTCTGATGGCAGATGATTCTGGTGGTCCCTTAAGGCTGGTATCACTGATTCAGCCAGCAGAGACAGTTTTTGATGGATGTTTTGTGTCTGACTGGCTCTTGCTGGAATCTCACACTAAGTGAAAAGAACTGATTTCTTACAGACTACACAAGTGTAAGTGTAACTTCATGAGAAGTGTTCATCAAGAGTGTAATATAAGCAGATTTTGAAGTCACTGGTTTAATAACGAACTGTAGATGGAAACTATGAAATAATTCACAGTAAGACAAAGGACTGAACAATTCCGATGAAGAACTGAAATCAGGCCTGAGATTGGTTTCAAATGTCTTCATCTGTCAAGTTATGTTCCAGAGTTAGATCCTTACCTGACCTAAATTAAACCTTTCTGCCTTACATCATCTGAAGCATACCTAGGGTAACGTAGTACCTTTAACCTCTTCTCAGGAGTGACCATGCTGCAGCAATAAAGGGATTTTCAGCAAAGGAAAGCCCACAGTCCCTTAGGACGGTCTGCAGGCCCACTAGGAGCAGGGCAGCATGGCCTTGGGTGAATTAATGTGTATTTTCTTTGGCATGTGCATACATAAGGATGTATTTAGGCCTCCTGTTTATTTGCTTAGACAGGCAAGGTTCAGTAGGGAGCAGTGGAGGAATGAACACCAGAAATGCTTGAGCCCAGTGTAAGGTAGGAATAAGTTGCCTTTAGGAAGTGTCTCCTGAGCAGCTGAAGAAAGTTAAAGAAGGCAGCTGGAAACAGCAAGCCCCAAGCAAAATAACCCCAGTGGTTATCCTGTGGGGCATATCAGAGCAAACCTCAAATGACACCCTGTAAATAAATCTCCAGCACTGACTGCCAAATACACATACATCAAAAGTCAAGCCCTTGTCCATGGACTCAAATAACACAGTCTCAATGGAGTTTATGTTTTCTGCCCTCTTTTAACCCAAAACAAAGTTGTTGCACAAGACTGTGAATCAGTTCTAACATACCCCCTGTGCTGGGTTGTCAGCCAGTTACTGGCAGCTCTCACTGAATTTTTTTCTCTGCAATATGCACATGTTTCTGCACAAGCACATTCAAAAGCATTTCCAATTCCAACTTAAACCCACAAATCCAGGGAAATTCTAAGTTAAGCTCAATGCCCGTAGCAGTTGTCTTATGACATGAACTGGTTAAAGCAATTCATCCTTTTATGAACCTTTGATGAAGGGACTTCTGTTACAAGAGAAATGTGCTGAATTTCAGGCTTTGAGCATTCTATCTGACTTCTTAATGTTGCTATAAGACAGAGCAGCTTGTTTTGTAATCCCAAATAAAAAAAATAAATGTTCTGCCTGATAATGTATCAGCATGTAATTCTGTAAATCCTGTTCTCCAAGAACTTTGAAATTACTTATAAATCCTGCCCTGACTCCACTGCCATGCTTCTGAGGTAGGTAAATGTTGTTAATCACCTGTTAGCATGGAAAGAGGCTATTCTAGAGAGCACCCTGACTCTATTCTGCATTAGACCTTGTACCTGGGAGTTCAAAATACGTTATTTATAAACTGCAAGTGGAAGCATTAGAGTTTATCTTGCAACAGATATTTGGGGCTTTCAAAAAGGATTAGGAGGATGGAGTCCAGTACCAGACTACATCTCAGGGATTTTTCTACAGTTTCTTTTGTAGCCTTGAACAAGATAATTTGCTGCCTAAAAGACATAAGTAAAAGTAAGTGTGTATTAGAACACAAAGAATATTTTCCAGTCCAACAGATCTCGGAGAGATTTCCTCTAGTGTAACATGATGTCAGCTGGGCTGGCAAGGACAAATTCACTAGTGGTTCCCAGGGTCTGGAAGCAGTGGTGCTGGGATATATCTATGAACAGAGAGGAAAACACCTTGCTACTTTTTTTCTTGATATTTCCTCAGTCTCCAAAGAGATGATGGTTTCTTTGCAGCACAACTTTCTGCTTCAGACTGCCAAAAAATGCCCGTCATTGCAAGCCTGCAGTTTTGCACAGAACATCCCTGTTTTCATAAGGGACAGAGAATTTGATCAAACTTACCCACTTGCTTTGTTTGGACACATACTGCTTTCCATTGCAGGAGAGCCAGCTGAAGATACTAACTGGTGGTAAAATTGTTTGGTCTTACCAAAATAAGCAGCTTTTCTCTTGAGATATTAGAAAAGTGGTTAGATGAAAACATTTGCAGCGTTGCCTTTTTGAATTTCTAGCTGGGTTTCACTACCCTTGACACTGGTAGATGGACAACTGAAACAATTGTGAGGTCTCCTCATGCTGCTGGCATGTGGATGGGGATGGCGGCTTGCAGCAGGCAGCTGTACCAGCTGCATTGTGCCATGCTCTTTGTTGCTCTGGGTCACTGCAGGAACTGCAAACACAAGAAAATGTTACTGAAAAGTTGGCCCTTGGACTGAATCTAGTACAGTCATCTGTGTTTTGCACCTTCAAGAGAAACAAATTTTGAAGGTTTTTGGGGGTTTTTGTTGTTGTTGTTGTTGGTTTGGTTTTTTGGTGGGGGTTTTTGTGCGTTTTGATTTTAGTTTTGGGGGGTTCTTTTAAATTTAAAATAAAAGGGTGTGGGGGGGGCGGGGAGGAAACAAGCAAACAAACCCATGAAATAGGAATATGGGAACATTCTTGGTGCTGGTGACCTCTAGCTCATGGGCAATGACTGACATGTCTGAAGGTAAACAGGCAGGATCCCCCACTCCCAGCCCATCCTTCCCCCCTAGAAGCTGACATTGCTAGAAAGAGAAGTGGAAGCAGCTGGCACCAGAATGACAAGGGGATCTGAAATGTCACACCACTGGGGAGCAGAGGGCAGAGGCAGCCCAGCTGGGAAGCCCAGTGGAGTGGTGCAAGCCCAGCTCTGCCTCACTGGATGTCTGCAGGACAATTATCTGGCCAAGAATAGCAATGCTCAAACTGCCCCTCTTCTAACTGGGGCTGCTGTGCTTTCGTAACAGCTCATGAAAGGTCTGTTTTTCAAAGGGAGTTTTGACTGTGGTTGGTCCAAAAGGAGGAGGGGTGATGCTGGGGGACTTGAAATGACAATTGTATTGATAGTGCTGGTGGTCACTGGGGCAATATCAGCCTGTGAGCAGCAAGCAATTTCTGCCTCTGCACATTTCACCCCTGCTGCCCTCTCCTCTCCTCTGGGCAGGGGCCTTGGGCTTTCTAGTCTGTCACCTTTCATTGACCAACCAGTCTGCCTGAAGTGACTGCAGGGTGGTTTTGTATGTTCCTGAAGGCCCCACACAGCCATTCCTCCATCTGTGCCACTGGAGACAGCCCAAGGCTGACCTGGGGCAGGCAGGAAGCTGTAGTTGGCAACAGGAGCCAAAGGCTGGGTTTTGCCCTGAACCTAAGACAGGCTGTTCTAAGAAAAGCACAGTGAAGTCCCTGGGCACTTTTGACCAGATAGCTGCGACTGGAAAAGAACTAGAAGCATGACCATAATCTATAGGAATAATTTAAATAAACAAAAGTACTCAAATTTTCTGAACTTTCCAAGCCTCCCTCTTCACTGTATTTACTAAATCATACTGTAGTAATGAAATGCCAGTAAGCAACATTATGTATCTTCAGAAAGGTCCTTCCTTTCTGAAGCTGGCTATTTCAGCAGCAGCTGAGGAAATGATTCTCAAATGGGTTACTCTAGGTGGCCATTGCCAAGAGCAGAGTATTTTCATGTTGAACTTACAGGAGGAAATGCATTGTATTTGTTTCCTTGTTTATTTATTTATTATGGAAGTGAGTTGTTTTTCATTCACTTGGGGATGTGGTTGTGGGGAAATGAATATCGTGGTAGAACTGAAAAGCTGCTGTCAAAGCCAGTGTCTGTTTGGGAGGAGTGGGGTGGAGATTACACACATCCCAAAATGCTCACACAGTTCAGCAGTGCACACTTCCAGCCAGGATGACAAAGACTTTCACTGTGCTATCCTCTCTGAGGGGATTAAATGTCAAGCTGTAAAGCCTTTTGACTTTGCTTACAGCTTAAAATGTGATTATTTCTTTTATGTGGAGTGGAACAACTACCACGAGCAATTTATCCCTCATAAAAAGGTATCCAATGACGTAGTGATTGGAGTACTTCTCAGAGAAACTGGGGTTTGGACCCCTGCTTCAGATCAAGAAGAGTGTGGGACTTGAATCTGGCCACCCATTACTTCTATCCACATTGCCATCACCTACTATCTGATGTGAAGTCCATTGCTGTCTCCTTTTTCCCAGCTCTGTGACCTCAGTCCCAGAGAAGATTCACAGCTAAAGATCCTTAACAATGCTAAGCATCTAGCTGCCCAGAAGGAGCATGGTATTTCTTTTTAGGTGGCTGACTTCAGGAGGGTCACCAGGTGCTACAAGGAGGAGCAGGGATTCTATGGAATGTGACAGCAGTGAGACTAGAAATTGGAGTTTCCATCCTCCTCATAGGAGCATAAATTCAAAAGCCATCTTTGAAGCCTTTGCTTGGAAACTGTCTGAAATGAATGCTAGGATGTGTCTTCACTTCAGCAGGAGTCATGGCCTACATGTGTTTATACTTCACACAAGTCTGGACAGCAGGGCCCCCAAAGGTTAAAATCTGTTGCTGATACCCAATAAAAGGAAAGGTGAGGCCTCTGTAGGGATGCAAAGAGGGCAGCCTCACTAGCAAACCTAGCAAATAGATCAGTACAAACATGCTGGTGCTCACATCTGCTAAGGTGGGGTACAGAAGAAGAAGAAGAAATTTTATCTCAACAGATGGACAGGGAGGGCCACCTCCTGGCTTTGCCATTGCTTTGACCTGTGCCTGTCAACATAGTTCACCCCAAAACTGCAGCCCAGATGCCCAGGAGAGCATGTAGGCTGGTGCTAGGGGGAGTGGAGAGAAGGAAGCCCCACAGCATCTCGCATGAAGACTCGGCATGGGCAGCCACGGCCCGACAACATAAAACTCGAAAAGAACCACAGCCAGGTTTTGTGCAAGACTTTGCCCCTAGAAACCCCTGTGTAATTCTCATGCTTAAACAGTTACCTCACTAAGACCTCTGTGTGGCCATAAATGCTATTTGTGCTCCACAGTGGCAGTAAATATTTGGTTTTGGCTCAGTTTAATGTGACTGAGGCACACAGAGGAAATTACCAAGAAAATAACAGGTTAGTGTGTGACAAGCAAACTGTGCTTAAGCAATAGGGCAAAATTGATCAATTGTGGACCAAAATGTCATGGTGAATGTGCAGCACAGGCAGAGGGACAGAACCAATGGGGTGGATTTTATAAATCCCTCATTTATTTGGTAATTGACCTTCCAACCATATAGAGGCACGCTGAAATACCATTGCAGTTTTTCTCCTTTATCCTACTTTTTTTTAATCATGTATAATCAGGAAATAGATATGACAGGAGGTTTTTCAAATAGTCATTTCACAGCAAAAACCTGATCTGAGCACTTACCTACTTGCTGAAACATCTGCAAACTGCTTTTTGCTGTCTGCAGCCACTTGAGTACAGGCTGATAAACCAGAGGGCCTGCATTTTGTCACCTTAAGTTTCCATAGAGGTTTTTTTGTCTGCCACCTGAATTCTCCCAGGCTTGCTTTGTGCCTCAAAAGCAAGCAATTAATTCAGTTTAAAGCTTGAATGAAATCTCTTTAATTAGGTTTTATTTATGGAAGTGGGTTCTTCCACAACAGTATTTTAAATATTTGAAAATTTGCCATTTTAAGATCAAGTGAAGAAAGAACTTTTTAACTTGGCAGTGAAATGCCCAGGGACTAAGCTGCCATAGGCATTAGAGATACCAGAAGAAGCAAGTCTCTGAGGCCACTTGGACTGCCAGGGTTTTCCACAACCCACCAAATCTCTGTTGAGCAGGAACCCATTCCCTTTCCCTGCTGATGTGAATGAAAGACAATGTGGAGGACATAATTCAAATAGCTGTGATCTGAGAGGATGGGGAAAACTGGGAGCTAGTGCCTGGTGTTCTGGGGAGATGGTAAAATGTGTAAGGCATTGAGAAATAGCCTTTGATTGCCCAGGGGGCTTTCCCTGCCTGCGCTCACCAGCGAGGAAGGGGCGAGCAACAGCTGTCACTGCTGCAGGGGCAGTGGGTAAGCTGGAGGCTTAAAATCATACAATTTCTAAAAAAGATGCCCAGCCTGACTGCATGGCCTCAGATGTCAGCAATTTGGATTTTTGTCAGAGCTGTTTTTCTGCACAGAGAGTCTGGGTTCCCTCCTTTTCTGCTTCCCATAAGTAAAAGACACTGAATGAAGATTTTGGAAGGATAAGCTGCTGGTGTTTAAGCACGAGGAGAGGTTGGTTTTCCCCATTTGTGCTTTTTCAGTATCATAAAAAAAGGGGAGAACGGTGGTTTGGGGCAGCCAGATTTTCAGTCTGGAGGTGCAGTGTTCCATTTCACCTCCCTTCCTCAGCGAGAGGTAACTCACATGTGTAACAATTCAGATGAGTGATGGGGTGCAGGGAGGATTAAAAATGACCTAGAAATGTCAAAATGTTTAAATTCTCTTCCTTACCAGGATTTGCAGTCAGTACAGTTCCCTTCCTCCATAACAGCATCCCATTGGTGGTGACCTGCTCACACAGAGCAGCGTTCATCAAATTTCAGCATTCATTACATGATTAAGCACCAGTTTTGTTTCTGCCTACCAGTTTTATTGCCCAGCCACACCATTGCAGCTGGGATCGATGCAGGCGCCTGCGCTCACATCCTGGGGGTAAAAACACATGTGACCTTCCCTGGACAAAGTGGTTTATAAAAAGGGTGTTTTGCCATGAATCCCTTGGTCTGACAGGCCACAAATTTATTAATATACGAGTTATATTATTTGAGTTCATTTTTGCAGAGTTCATTTCATCATGTTTTACCACTTATTGAATGAAATTCAATTGTTATTGAATTTCATTTTTTCTCCCGGCACTGGAAAACAAAGGCAAATTTCATGAGGAGGAGGTGATTTAGAGATGGTTAGAAATTGCTATGCTTCAGATGTGTTGTCATGCTGTACCTTTATCTTGGGTGCCCTTTTCCACTAGTTCAGTAATCTAAGTAAATACAATGAGAAAAAAAAAAAATCCCTGCTCTTACTTTTTTTCTCCATTTAAAATTACCTCTAAGTTTTCTTACAGAACTACTCTATTTAAATGCACTGTTCAGGCATGGAAAATAAGGACCCTCTACATGCAGACTAATCAAAAGCAATAAAAAAAAATGTATTCCTATTTTTTTTTTGCAGAGGGGTTACTGACTGTTGTCTTTAGAGCTATTCCACAGGATTTTCAAATTTTAAAAAATTCAAAACATAATAAAATGTAATTTTGGGGCCTCTGTCAACCTTTTTAACTTTGTACTATTTTTTGTTGACTGGAGAAAATAATCCAGAATAATGTGGTTTTTTCAACTACAGTTTTGATTTCCTTTTATTTCAAAGTATTTGAAAATGTCAAATTGAAACATTCCAGCCTGATTTGTCTCCACAGTGAGCTTAACTCAATATCTTATTTTCCTTTGCTTTTCAGAGGAAATTTATTCCGAATCGGTGTTTTCAGGCATTGCTGTTGTGAGCAAGACATGAAAACTGTCAGAAAGGTTTTGCCTGTCTTTTCCCCATTCCTTTGAGCAATACAGCCATGGCTGGAAGGGCTGACACCATCAAAACTCACAGGCAGGTGCTGTGTTTGTTCTGGCCTCTCACTGCTCGTGGCTTCCCAGGCTCCCAGAGGGCTCCTGGCCTGGCTGGGGGAGCATGGAAAATCAAGGCTCTTGGTGTTGTTAAAAAAACACATGAAAGTCAGTGAGCCACATGTCCTAACTGCTACCTGTTGATGTAGACCTTGTTTTCTTATTCAAGGGCTGGGAGACACCTGGGTTATTCTCCAGTAAGGAGAAAGCCAAGTTTGGGTAGAAGAGAGAAACTGAGCGGAGCTCAACTGTTGCCATAACAGGAGGTAAATTGATTATTTGGATTTTGACAGGGAATTTACCTTTAAAGGAAAAAAAGCAGAATTGATACCTAAAAAAAAAAAGTTGTTTTCTTACTGTCTCTATTGGCAGTAAAAAAAACAAACAGAAGGATTAAGGTTCCAGGCTATGTTAAATAACGGTGTTTGTGAGGCAATAGGTGAAATTCTGCTGAAATCACTTACTCAGAAAAATAAGTGCCCTGTCAGGTCTTATTTTAGTGGTCATTTACTCTAGCATAGTAAGTATAAAGCTTGAGAAGTGAGCCTTACCCTGAACACCTGAAGCAGCTCTCAGCAACAAGTGGAGTGAAACTGGAGCACTGCCAATGGAGCGTGGCAGCCTGGCAGCTGCCCAAAGGAAGAAGAGGGCTGGTACAGACAGCCTTAATGCTGAGACATCATTAAGCCACGACAATAAATGATGATGTTCTCAGCTGACTGCTGGAAAGTGTTCTGAGAAAGGAGCCTCTGGCTGTAAAAGCTGCCTTGACATTGGAGTCTTTTCACCAAAACCAGCTAAGTCTATGTTTCACATGAATTATGGACATGATGAAGCCCAAGCCCAGCACCCAATCTCCCAGAGTGATGGGAACCAAGACAGCTCCCAAGCACTGGAACTACACCAAAGAGGTGTCAGTGGTGTCACCTGCCAGTGCTCTGCTAGCCAGAGAAAAAAGGAAAAACTGCCTGTTCTCAGACATGGTTGCTCTCCCCTGCAGACGGGAGGACCCTGGGGCTGGGCAAGCCTGGTGCTGACCTGACTGCTCAGCTCCTGCCCTACCTGGTACTGCTGCCCTCAGCCCCAGGCTCGTGGGTCTGCATGCCTCAGCCAAGAGAAAAACACTGACTGCCTCTTGCAGCCTGCATTTTAAGTCAGGAGAACCCTGCATGAGGCAGCTGTAGAAAAACAGCTTGGTTTTGAGAGAAATGGTGCACACTGATGGCAGCCTGCCTGGGCTCAGGTGAGCAGCATGTACCCACACGCTATTATTTATTTTAACATCTGATGGGCAGCAATTTCTCATTGCAACACTCAGAGGAGTTTTTATTCTCTTATTTTGCTTTTCATGAATATATCTCAAATAACAAACCATGCCTGCTGCTGCTGACCACAGAAAATGTGCAGAGCATGGGCAGTGTTTAGCATCCCTCTTAGCAGCCTGGAGGTACACAGCACAGGCTCTGGCTTCGGTTGGACACCAAACACTGCTTGTCCATGAGTATACCAAAGCAGTGTGGAATTAATTAGTGTTTGAGTTCAGTTTATTTGTAGTTTACTTCAAATCCAGCAGTGCTTTTCTCATAGGATTTTTGAGCTAAGAAGAAAAGGCACCCCAAATGCACAGCATTATGTTGATTTAGTTCATCTTCTGGGAGCAGGACAGCTGGACAATTTATTTTGCAGCATGTTTGTACATTGCTATTCATGACCACAGTCAAATAAAAAATATTTAGATATCTGATTTTTTTTTCCTTGTTTACTAATTCACCTTGAACAGTTGGAATTGTCACATAAAGGCCTATGTTTTTATTTCATGTTAAAGTATTTAGGGCTGGTGACACCTGCCCTGCAGTTTGTGGTGCTGGGAACCCAGAGTGTCAAACAGAGCTCTCCCTAAGGCTGAAGCCAAAGCTGAACACAGCACTCTGGCCCTGATCTGATGGATTAGCATTTGCTGGATTAGGTCTCTGCCACATAGCTTGTGCCACCCTCTGCTAAACAAACGAATTAAAATTACTAGATGAAAAATTTTGAGACACCATTCCTCAGCAATGGTTGTATACTAAAATGACACCATGGAGGCTATCTGGCTATCTGCTGCTGGGTCATCTTGTAAATGAAATAACTCAAGGGAAAAAATAAAGGAATAGGTCAGTGCAATTCCAGAGTTAGTGACTAATATACACACATAATTCTGTGGTCTCATAGGAAATCTGCCCTTAGTTAGTTTAAGATTTGGCAGTAGGCAAAAATAAAAATATTTAATCTGTAGGAAACGCCCGAACTGTGAGGTAAATCTGTCTTCTGATTACTAGCAGGTCAACAAATGTTAACTCAGTCTTTGTTTATATATTATATCCCTGGTGAGGCACATCTGATATTAGCAATAGAGTCCCCCTTTTTCCTTAGGGTCAGATCACTCTCTTTCATGTTTCTTACTCTTCTTGCAGACGTGCTTAGCTGCAAGCTTTGGAAATCTTCATATGACAATTAAAAATCCTTCTTTTTATTATTTTAGATACTCTTGCTGTATATTGTGACCTTGCTCCAAGAAAACTTGTTTTATAGCAGTCTATCCTGAGCAGCATTTCACTATCAGCTGAGGCATTTAAGCAATAACTAAATTTTTACTTCATCCATCCTGCCTTATAGACTGGGCAACTTTTGCTTTCATCATTATTGTCTAGGCCTGCCACTATTAAATAGAGCCCATGTCAAACCCTCTGGTACTTCACTAATACTTTCCTTCTAATCTGGAAAGGCTAATCTTGTTTCTCATGCTGGGTCAAAGACAGCTTCTCTTCTCAAATGTCAAGAAACCAGCTTAGCATGCTTTTGGCTTTGAACTGCTGGACTGGAAATGAGTGACTGCTCTTCTGGGCAGGAAGCCTGAAAAATCATTTTCTCTCTTTTGGTCAGAAGTATCCCCAGGATTTTAAAGGAGTTCTCCTTATGTATGTGTTATCCTTTTATCCTGAGCTCAAGTATTTACCAAATGTTCATTTAATGCTTGCTCTGCCTTGAGTTTCCCTAATTTAGCATTTGTTTTTTATTGTTCTGGAGTTGTATGCCATTGGCATCCTGAATTATTCTTCTTCTATACCTGCATTACAGATATGAGAAGGGATTTTGTAGTTTGTGGTCTACCAGATAAAAATCTGAGGACAGCAGAATTAAACATTTAGAGAAATCTATGATTCATCCAAAATGCAAAAGAACAGTCTGGCTGTAACAGGGAAATACATGGTTATTCACTTTCTGTACCATGAAGTGCTTCTTGAGCAAGGTGGGCTTTGCACTGTAGTAGCCATGAACACTCTCCTGTAATTTTCATTCTTTAAGAATTAAATATACAGATTAGTCATCTTAGAATTGCCATTGGATTTGGGCACTGGGTCCCTGGTGTCTTCTTCAAAATCCTAGCCAAATTATGGATCAAGTACTCCTTATACTTCTGCAGCATCTCAGAACTACTGTCAAAGCCTGGACCCTATTGTGCTCAGCATCATTCACAGTTAATTCTAGGACCAATCTGGTGCAGACACCTCTGACTTGTTTTTAATGAAAAATTGTTTCTTTTTCATTTAGACCAGCACTGGGAAAACGTACACTTTTCAAGCTGTTTCTCGTTGCACATAAGTAATATGCTTTTGCAATGCAGTGGAAATAACATGCTGCTTTAGTCACCTTAGAAATGGCATGACCAGCATCTAGTAATCCTTCCATGTACAGATACTCCAGTTATTCCAAAAGTCCATACTCAGTTGCTGTATACAGCTCTCTTGGATATTACACTCTTTCATCAAAATGGCATTTTGCCCGCATGCCCATATTTAAGAAACCGTGACCGCTGGATACAGACAAACAAGAGAGGATGCCTTCACAACTGTGTGTAGGCTGTTTTCTGTAAAGGACTGACCCATTCCATCAGTTGTGGCACAAGAGCGAAGCTGAGGCAAACTGGAGAGATGTGAATATGTGTTTTGAATGCAAAGTGCCTCCTCTCCAAACCTTTTCCTGCTGATACCTGAGCTCAGCTGGAGTCCAGGGCAGGACCCTACTGCAACCACATCTGGCCCATGTCCTGCCAGCCCCAGCCCTGCACCCCTCCCAGCACTGCACTGCTGTATGCATGAGCAGGGGCATGAGTCAGTGTCTTCTACTGTATTTTGACTTTTCATACAGATCTTATTTCATACAGTTCCTTATTTCATCCTATTATCTGCAGAGACTTCTTTCTGGGTCTCAACTGCAGGACACTTACTGCTCTCTGTTGGCTGAGGTTGTAGGTCACCTCCTGTCTTGGAAATATTGGGGCTGCAACCAAGGCTGCCCCTCCTCAGGCAGTCCCTTCACACCCTTGTGGTGACACTGGCAGGACTGGGAAGGGCAACCCCTAGCTCTTATGTTTTCAAGTTCTCTGGCACTTGTTCTATTATTTCTGCACCCTGCCCAACTATGTGTTCAACAGGACACGGATCCAGTTTCTTGGACTGTCATGCTGTATTCCCTTTGGGAACCTCGTTCAGTGGCACCTCTTGCAAGCAAAGGTGTTGCAAAGGAGGAGAAGAGCATGACACATGTCCTAGGCACAGGGTACCTGCCTAAGGTATGTCACAAAGCAACATTTCCTCTGCTAGCTTTCCAAATGGCAGATCTGTTACCTTGATAGCCACACTTTAAGTGGGGGAGAAGAGCCCTTTACATATTAGCATGTGTCAGTAATGTGAGCTCTGGGATTGCTCTTTCAAACCCAAGGAAAAGTTGTAGCTTTGCAGCCCACATCCTAACAGTTCCACTTGTCCCTTCACAATGTCCCAGCGAGGGTTTGATTGCTGCCTCTCTCCCAGGTATCCCATACAATTAGATACAGATCTGAGACAACACAGTGCACAAGTCTCTCCAGAGCATTTTACTGGCCTTGGCCGTACATGAAATGTCCCTCCCTGCACAGAGAGTAGAAGACACAAATCACCAAGTGTCACAGAAGGGGAAGCAGCAATTCCAGCTTATTTTTAACACAAAGATGTCAGAGGATTTGCATACCCCAGCAGGAGACAGAAATCTGGTGTCCCAACTCACAGCCAAATCACACACACACACACACACACACACACACCCACACACGCACACACACACACGATAATGGAAGACACAAAGTCAGCCATTCTGGAGCAGTACCTAGGTACAGGTTTGATTTATAAAATATTGCAGACAAATTTACACCAGATCTCTCCTTTTCCTGAGAACCAAGAGGTGATTGCAGGCTCTTCAGTGCCCCTGTGTCACCCCTCTATCTTACAGCCTTCTCAATCCTAGTCGTTACATGCCTTGTGATACTTCTGCAGATTTGGGTTTCACTTGATGTTGCTTGAATCTTGATGCACCATTGAGTGCTTTGGCAGGTGCTAACCCTGCCCTCCTAGTGAGCACTGCAAGTATTTCCTCCTCCACACTGTCTGGTTATTACTGGCAGGAGCCAACAGATGTCCCAGGTGAGTCACCTGGCTGCTCCAATGCTGTGTCTGGGCTCACCCTGCTGAAGTGGCACTAATTATCTCGTTGGTGTGACGCGAGGAGGTCTGACGCACTAAGTGTAGGGAAGAGAACTGATTACATTGCAGGAATGATTACAGGAGCCCTCTCAGATATCCACCTACCCTGCTGCTGCTGTGTATGCCTGTGGTGCATCAGCAATGTGTGTTGAACAATTTAGGGCGTGTGGGATCCTCCCAGGGCTACTGTCAGCAAATAAAAGCCAAAGAGAGCTCTGCCTTCTGTTGTGGGGATTCCTTCTTGTTTCTATTCATACAGGTACAGTGTCCTTAGTGAAATACTCTGAAAAGTCTCCAGACCTTTGTCAGGAGCTGGTATTACAATGAGTTAGGTCATACCAAGGGGGCAGATACAGTGCTACAGGACTGTATCACACTATGGGGCTTCCCCCAGCCTCTGCTCTTCATGCCCCTCTCAGGGAAGCCAGAAGGCTGCCAGGCTGCCTAAGAAAGCTTTTGCTTTCCTTAGCTGTTTCCTTTGGACCAGAATTTCACAGAACTTCCCCCCACCCCTTCCCAGCCATAGCTGGGAAAGCCATAAATGCAAACAGGGTTCTTCTGCAAGTCTGTCATTATTCTGAAGCATTTGATTGAAGCAGCATTAAAAATACATTGCCAGTGCTAAGGATCTCTTTGCTTTCTGTTGTCAACAACATATTTTTAAATGAAACATTCCAGGGTTGGGGTTTTTTTGGGTTGGTGTGATCGCCTTATTTCAGAGTTACTTAAGTAGGAAAATATTTCCCTTGGAAAGAATCCAAGCCCACAGAAGTCAGGCAGAGTCTTTCTGTTAACTTTAAATGCACTATGGACGAGATTGCTGTAAACCTCTAAAATAAATACATCGGTAAAGTCCAAGGTCTAATGAGGCAAATATGGCAGGACCTGTGATGGTGAGCATCCCTGATGTTAGTCACCTCAGCAGCTTGCAAGGACAGCTCTCTGTACAGTGGGCATTTATGCAGTTAATTGATGGCTGGATATTTATAGCTTAGCAATGATCTTTTTAAGGATACAGGCACCAGGCATGGGTTTTCCCTTGGGGAAGGGAGAGGGGGATGGAGCGGAAGCAGTGTTGATAGAAGTGGTGGGAATTTGACATGGCTTTTCCCTCACTGCTAGCTTTGGTATCCCTCTCCCCAGCTTCCCTACCTCAAATATTCGGTGTTTCTGCACAAAGCCACAACAAGGCACTGCTGTGACTGTAGGTCTGTTTGTGCCCTGCATGCCCTTCAGCCTCCCACTCTGAGACCTTGCAGCTGGGACCACCCTGCAGTTGGGGAGGGAATTTAGCCCCTCAGCAGCCCAGAGCTGTGCTGGGGCAAGGGGAACATTCGGCAGGGGTTACTGCCCCCTGGGTCACTTGGCTGAACGGTTCCTGCAGCTGCTGCTTCTCCTGTCCATTTCCACTGCAGAAGCAAATTTTGCTTTGGGCTGGAAGGCAGCCCCAGGACAGAACTGGGCTGGCAGTGGTGGGCAGAGGGGAATGCCACCAGCACTCGCTGCCACCACACCTGCCCTGCCTGTGGGCTTCCCTCACCAGGCTGAAAAAAGGGCTGGTAGCTCAGCATCCCCTACAGCTGCTAATGTAGGGTTTCTGTGCCTGGATTAATGACAGCAACATTATGGCTCCTGCCTGTGAAAGGGCTTGTGCCCAGGCAGTACCATTCAGACACAATTTGGAGCCTGGTATCCTTTGTTTGCTGCTGCTAATTAGAAAAGCAGTTCCAGCCCTGAACACCCAAACACTATTAATGCAAAGGAAAGCAGAAGGCTTGTAACACATGGACAATATCCAACAAACATTTTGGTGGTTACATTTTTCCTGAAACTCAGTCTCACTGGAGATAATAGAAAAGCCAGAGATACTCTGAATGAGGACCAGCTATTAGCTCTGAAGAACACTGGTGAATAGGATCAGCTTTGATCCAGTGCTGGAAACCAATCACCATTAAGATCTCTCCTTAAAAAAAACCTTATTTAATGTTTACATAAAAACACCACATAAAAATATATTGAATTTAGCCTCTGGAATTCAACTCGGTGTATTTGCCTTCGAGTATACATTTACCTCCTGAGAATTCATACAGTAATTAGATGAATGTGCTTAATTAATCACATTTCCTGTGCTGAAGAGGTTTGATGGAAAACATTTGCTTCCATCACTTTATTAAAGCATTATTGAGTGTTGTGCTTGTCATGTGTTCATCACCAGCCTTCTCTCCAATTAATCCTGACAAAATGAAGTTTACCAACAGCAAAGTAAGCCAGTGCTCACAGTTGCTTTGCTATAGCTTTGTGTACATGCCTTCATGCCTCTAGGTAATTACTGCATAATTGGGAGCAGAGTCTGTTTAATCTAAAATGAGATGTGCTAAATATAAACCATTTTCAGTGTCTGATTGATACTGCTTTATTAGGCTTGGTATCATCTACTGTTGTAGACATGTAATGCATTATTTCCTTTATTTATTATCAATTTCAAAATAAAAATGTGATTTGCAGCATGGTTATTTTACTTACAAAGCAATTATTGATTATTAATTTTTTTTCACATACCACAGCTGAATTAAACCATGGGAATTCAAAATCAGAGGTGTGAAGATAAGATCTTAACCCCTTCCAGAGGTGCTTATTATTTATCCTTGGCTGTGACATTACTGAGGCTCCATCTTCTGTGAGCCAGCATCCAATGTGGGGACACAGATACCTGACAGAGGACTGCCAGCTGTTTCTGAGGCTCAAGAGGGGACCTGGCAGAAACCCCACTGCAGATGGAATGGGAGCAGAGGAGCTGGATGAGGTAGCAGAACAGGGGACAGACCTGGGAGCAAGCCCCAGTGCTGGACCCCAGCTGACAGGCTTGGGCAGGGATACCCAACCCTGTTCCCTCCCATCCCATTTGATGCCGGGAGCAAGCACAGACCTACCTGAAGGGAAGCACAGATCATAGAATTATAAGGGTGAAGGGTCTGGAGGAAGCTTTATGAGGAGTGGCTGAGGACACTTGATTCGTTCAGCCTGGAGGAGACTGAGGACAGTCTTCATTGTGGTCTTCAACATCCCCAGGTACAGTTCCCTTCACTCTCATGCTCTGTGATAGGACTTGAGGATGAATCATGAAGCTGTGCAAGGGAAGGTTCAGATTTGGTATCAGTAAAAGGTTTTTCACCCAGAGGGCAGTTGGGCACTGGAACAGCTCCCCAAGGAGGTGGTCATGCCAAGCCTGACAGAGTTCAAAAAGCATTTGGACAAAGGTCTCAGGCACATGGTGTCACTCTTGGGGTGTCCTGTGCAGGGCCAGGAGTTGGACTCAATCCTGACGGGTCCCTCCCAACTCAGCATATTCTGTGATTCTATGATTCTGCTATGATACTGGGGACATCTTTATAAGGGCTCTTCCCTTTTGACCACCTAAAAGGTGCATGCAGACAAACATCAATGCATGCAAAGCAGTTTCCCTATTCTATCAACTGTCCTGTCCCATTAAGTCACTTTTTGTAGAAATAAAGTAGCTGTCATAAGCACTTCTGCTTACATAGTCATTAGGAATGGAAATGCTTATTTTCATACAAAATAAATTGCTTACTGGTGGGCAATCAGCTTTTCCTCTTCTCTGCCTTATTGCAAGAATTTTATGTTACAACTCAGGCATTTTTATTGCTGATGCATTCACACAGTTACTCATTGTGCATAGCAAGATATCCTTCATATATGAATGTGCATTTCCAGCAATGACATACAGCTACTGCAGCCAGCTAATTTTTAGCCATGGGAACTTTTCTTTCTGTTTTTTTCTTGTAAAAAACAACCCCCAAAACAAACCAACAAGCAAACAAAAACACAAACCTCGATTTGGCTATAAAATATTTGGCAACAGTTTCACAGAGTGATTCTGTGTTCATAATAAAGTTTCTCCCCAAGTTGCTGTTCAAAAGCAACCTGGATTCGAAGTTTACAGACAGGCTTAGCACTGACTCCTTTATGTATGAGCTACCTTACTGCCCTCCCTCCCTGGAACAGGCTGCCATTTGGTACATAAACACCATAGAGAAGGGACTGGTTTGATCTCTGGCCAAAAGAAGAACCTGGTTTTCCCTAGCTGAAGATTCACTTGAGAATCAGCAATAAACTTTCCCTCCACATGAAAAACGCTGGACTCCGTCAGGAAAAAGGGTAGCAAATGCAGTGGTAACTTGTAAAGAGAGAAGGGGAGGTTCATAGGAAATAAGAAATGTGGAAAACAACACTGTTTTCTATTAGCTTGGGAAAACACTATTAGCTTGGGAAAAGCCTGTGATTATCTTGGGTGCTATTAGTAAATAAGATAGGGAGGAACTCTGGGCTTCTTGAGGTCCTCATGGCAGAAAGCACTGAAGCATATGCTCTGAGCTAGACAGGTATCTACACGCCTGCTAGACCCAAGGAGTAGGTGTCCCTGCACACCTCAAAGTTGCTAACTACATTTAAAATCCTGGCAGGAGTCTCCCATCTGATATCAGCATGGCTGTGTATGCACTTGCTTTCTTCATATCTGAAGACGCCTTTTGCAGAAGTCATGAGAGCTGCCAGGGCCAGGGCAGCTGCCAAGCTCAAGCAGGAGAGCTGCCTGCACCTTGCCCCTCTGCATCCACCTGCCTGCAGAGGTGTGGGAGCAGGTCTGCCCTGCCAGCCATTCAGACCTCAGCTCATGCACACAGACCCACCAGCAAGGGTGCCAATTAGTGCCAACAGGAGCTGATTGAGCACTGAGGTAGTCTTGCTGCTGTGCAATTGCTGGGAAATGAAAACAGACTGTTCCTGCAGTCTTTTTTTTTTTTCCTCTCTCTTTTCTTTTATTATTGTATGGTAACTACAACTAAATCTTTCCTGGCATGGCATTTCATTTGAGAGCTCTTTCCCTATATGACTGTTCTGAATCCCTGTGTGAACTACTTGATGTTTCATTACACAAATAGGCTTCATTTGCAGAAATGGTTCCCTGCTGGGAAAAATCAAATGCTTGAATTACAGGTATTCTGCAGGGGGGAATCTGTTCTCAGACAGTGAGATTAGGGGTCAAGACCTGCTCACAGCTGCTGGGTTAGAGAAGTTATGCCAAGAGAAGGGTTTATTTTTAAAAATCTGTTTAAAGAAAAAGGCTTCTGGGTCTAAGGAGAAAATAAACATTGCTCGAGATATGCCAGAGACATAGAAAGCCAAGGCCACTGATTGTGCTGGAGCCAGCTGTGGGAAGGTCTTGAATTGCAGCCACTGAAGTAAGGCATGAGTGTGTCTGTAAACACCTCCCCAAGTTCATTTCCTGCCTGTGCTTAAAATCTCACAAGAACTACCTAGGCTGAGTGGGTTTTGGGTTGACAACAAAGGGGGCAGGGGCTTTTTGGCAGGTCCCATTCTTTCTCCCTCCCATTGGACAGCACGTCCTTTCTAGGGCACTGCAGGGGTTTTGCGCTTGACCTAAGATGAGAGGAACAAACTAACAGCAAGAGAGCTTAGAGGACTGGTAACAAACCTCACCCTGCTTCCTACCTTCCATTCTCCCAGTTTTGTGCTATAAGGACACCTGGTATGGCATTATATTATCACCTGGTATGGGACTCACATAACCAAAGTCACACGCTTACATTGGTCTGTACCTAGGCTACTCATCCAAATGGACGCAATGGTTAGAGCAGGCACACTGATATCTGTGGAGCTCCTGTTATTCTAAGGCAGGTCTAATCCATGTCAGATGAATTGTATCCTAGAGGTGCCTACTTCTTCCCATTGATTTTGAAGGGGGCCTGAAGCTATGGGCTCAGACACTGTTTGCCATATCCTAATTTCAGTCAGAGGAATCCACATCCAAGTCCTCAGCCTGTACATCCTGTCAAAATATCTGCACTTGCTGCTGATGCTGCGTACATATTTATGCTTGCACTGAGATATCCCTGGGATTTTGTGTATCTCAGGTAACAGGAACATTATGTGTCAAGGTCAAAGCTTGCTTTCCTGCATAAAATATTAGTCAAGGAAGCAAAATAATGCTAAACCTCCACCTTCTGGTATTAAACCCCAGCAAGTCCATAATCCTATTTTTCCAATAATAATGCAAGAAATTTTCATTAATGCTTAATGCAAAGAGATCTAGCCCATCAGCCCAAATAAGTTGTGTGTGCTCTTACGTGATGGGGTCATGGAGCATAAATACTCAGGCACTTCAACAAGCACTATAATCATTAGTTCAGTCCCATCCCATTCAGCTGAGACTGAAAAGGTTTTCCATTGGTTGGATGCTCAGTAAGCAGCTGCTCAAGGCTTTTTGCTCCCACACTTGCTGGTACCCACACACTCAGAGACGCTGGAAGCAGACCTGCATGGGAGCAGAGTCAGGAAGCTGGGAAAATGAGAGATGATTCCTCTCCATAGAGAAGGACTGTGGGTTAAAAGGCTGGATTTTGACAGCATTGGGGTGGATTAGTCCTGGGCTAAGCCCCTGCATGGCAGCTGACCACCAGCTGTGCAGGCTGGTGCTATTTATACCTGCATCTCATTTGCACTGGGGAGACACCACGTGCCAGTGGTGACAGATGGGAGCCTTTCCTCAATAATTTGGCTGCTCTGAGAAGCAAACCACTTTAAGTCAGGGAAAAAAGAGCAGAGGAAGAAGTGAGGAACAGCTTGTGCTTTCACAATGCAGCACCCACACATGTTGAACAAGCAAAACAACAGCCTGGGGACCCTACCTGGGGGTTTGGCCAGATCAGTGTAGGCAGTGGATGAGCCCATGCTTTCTATGGGCTGGAACACCATAGGCATCTCATCTGCATGGGAGCCCCATCCAGAGCAGGGCTGATGAATCTAACACTGCCTGCTGTCCTGTGCTGCTGCCTGCAGCCTTGGGGCAGTGGCCAAACAGCTGCAAGAAGTGGCCAAAGGGACAGTGTGAAGGTTATGTAGTTAATTGTGTCCTGAGGGTTTTCTGCAGCTGGGAAGCAGTTTCTCTTTCAGGGGGGCAGCCTCTTTTTTCAAGAGGTACAGAAAGGCATGGAGTCTTCTGACTGGGCTGGAGGAACTGGATCCATTTTACACCTTGCAAAAGAGATTTTGCCTTTTGGGTACTTAAAGAAATAAATCACTGCATTTTGGATACATGAACTGCATTTGTCCCTCCACAAGAGAAAATTTTAAAAACCCCAACACTTTATTTTCTAGGCTCAACTTGAGATGAATATAAAATTCTTTATTTTTCTTTTGTTCTGCCTGCGCATCAAAAAACTGCTGTTTGTGAAGCTCTGCAACATCTCCAGTCCCAAGCCAGAGGAGGTGAGCCTCCAGCTCTGCCCACGCACAGTGACAGCCCTGTGACAGCCACGCTGTGGTGTCTAGTGCAGCTCTCACCCCACGCTGGGCCTTGTGCTCTGTGTACGGGTGTGTGTGTGTGGGGTCAACTCTCTGACAATGATGCTTCAGGGCTTCCAGCCAGCATCCAGCCTAGCCAGATCCCACAGGCACCGCCTCTCTTGGCAGCTCTGCCTGGTTAATTATGTTTTTAGCCTGGTTCCCTAAAGAAACCAGTCTTCTGTGAGGACACTGGTTGTATGGGGATTCAGCAGTGTACTGCAGGCCAGTGCAATAATAATTTTGTAACTTTCTTGCCAGTTTAATTTGAGGGTGGGCAGAGGTCTGAGGACTTAAGTTTTAGGAAAGGTGAAAGGGTAGGGGAGATACTGCTTTTTTGTCCCAAGCATTAGCAAAACCATGGTACGCAGTGGCTATCTCAAGATGTCAGACCTGGAAAAGGATGGACATCTGTGTGGTCCCCATCCTTTGTGGGACCATTCGTCTAGTAATGCCACCTGGCCTCCAGAGGGCATGGCCATAGGGAAAGGTGTGAGAAATTGTCTTTTAAAAGCTTAGAGTAATGTCAGGGACACAGGCCAGGTAACCATTTTCCTTGCTTCTCAGCAGCTTGCAGTACTTCTCAGAAGCAAAGGGAGATGCCACCCAGCCCAGATGTGTTGCTATTTCTGTTTTTCTGGCACCCATTCATCAGCTCACCTGTTCCGTATATGCAGGCACAAACATCTTCAGCACTGAAGTTTCCAACCATTCATCAGCTTATGAAACTGGAGCAGCCAAAGCCTCTGGAAGACTTCTGGTGAGGAGGGTTTATTCGAAGCAGTGTCTTCATGGATGTCTCAATTTTGGTTCTAGCATTTTTTGCATTTTCCATCACTAGGTTGATGGAGGTTTTAGAGAAAGATGGCCTGCATGGTGTGCAGCTGGGAGACCTTTAAGCTGGTGGCAGAGCAGAATTCAGTCACAAGACTGCTAGAGGTTCACACTCATCCTGACCTTGGAAAAGAGGCGGTGACTCCAGCCAACAAACAGAAGGGAGTATTACCCTGGAAGACACAAAGGTAAAGGGAAAACTCCAACATTTAAATGGCTGCCTGGGCATGTGATGCAAATGACAGAGGACAAAATGAATTAACTGCATGATGTCAAAGTGAACTAATACTTCATGCACTCTCATGCCTTGCCTGTGCTTGCTTAACTGTTGTCTTCTCACTCTCTCACTGTGTCCATGAGCCAAGCAGCTTATTTTTAGGATGGGCTTTTACAAGGTGCTCAGAAAAGGAACTGGAAGCTGGATTACTGTGTGTGTAAGGATGTGATGTGGAGCCTGGAGAGGTCATTGCAGAGGTCTGGCCCTAGGCACTGAAGCAAGCATGCTGAAATCTGGATGCAGCAGAAGGCAGCACAGGCTCTGCAGTGGGACACACAGGCACCCTTGACTCCACAGCCCAGCTGCTGTCCCATGTGCCCAAGGTGCCCTCCAGCACCATTCCCAGCCTCGTGTGCTCACTTCCTGCTCATTCAGCTCCAAACACCATCTGCTCCCACCCAGGCTGGCAGCCTGTGTCCCTGTTGTGGCACAATGCTGTGGCCTGTCCTGGCTGTGACAGGGAGTAATGGGGAAAGGCAAAGAGGGGCTTGCAGCACACAGTGAACCCCAGCCCAACAGCCACACAGAGGCAGAGGCACAAGTATTTTGGCAAGTGTAATAGATGGCTTGGATATTACTTTCAGACAATTGTTGTCATCCCAGATTTCTCCATGGCTGCAAAAGAGTTACTGCCAGCAAATCAGGGAATCCTTCTGCACATACATGCGGGCCATTAGGAGGCACAGCCTTCATCACAGACAGATTCAATTGCTTAGATACTGAGCTGGAGAATCATTTTTCACAATCCCAGCAGAAGAAGCCAATTGTAGCTGCAAGATGAGTGCTTAGGAGCACTGTTTGTTGAACAGCCAATTGCCATTCTAAACCTAATCCTAAGAAATAAGCCACGTATTAGAGATAAAGCTGGAATTAGCAGGGCATATGGGACCTAATATTCATAGGATTACATGTAAAATATTAAGGTCTGATCCTGATGACCTTTCCTGTATCAGCAGTCTCACTGATATTTCTTATATTCATGAGTATAGGCCTATTTTTTAGACAAATAATAGCTGTGATGATAAATTACAGATAAAGCTGTGTGGACATGCTGAAATCTTTAAAATATAACTGGTGACTTTGACTACCTGGTTTTGGATAGTTCTTTTAAACTTCCCTTAAAGAGTCCAAATTGAAGACATCCTCAATGATTACTCAAAAAATTGCCTCTTGATCTTTGGGGAGCAGACCTTGAAGTCTACAAGGGAAAATACAGACTATATTTCTCTACTGCACGACCTTTAGAAAGGTGGCAATGCTGAAGAAAAAAAAATCTAGTTTAAGTTACATTTAAATTAACACAACATAAAATAACACAAAACTCAGACCACGACAGCACTTAGGTATGACATTACTAGCATTTAGATAGGTGTGATAACATTAAAAGCCTTGATATATTTGGAGGCAAGACTGAAACTGGAACATCTCCATAATTAATATGTATATATCTTGATGAGGAAATAGGTACATATCATTCAGTAATGCTATCAGTGGGGCCTGAGGGAAGATACAAACATAAGTTGCTTGCATCTGACTTTCTACTAAAAATGCAGGGTAAGTTATTTATTATAGCATCAGCCCACTCATATGTGCAGGTCACTGAGAGTCAAAAGCATGTTTGCACTTACCTTGTCTGTGCTTTCCCATGTGTGCTCTGTCCTGCATGTCACAGCAGAAATACCAGGATTAGACCCCTGTCACTGAATCAGCGATAAAGACCATTAATTCAATCTGTCATCACTGGACGCCCATTCCCAGCTGATCTGATTGATTTCCAGTGGATTAGCCTAGTTACATCAGATGCTAAAATAACCCAGTAACCTATGACCAAGAATGGTATCGGGAGAGGAGACATTGCACGCAACCTTCTGCACCTCTCTCGTCCTTCTTAAAATACTGGGCCGTGGCAGGCACATATTGATCCCACACATGACAACAGCTGTTAGCCAGACACACAGATCCATTGTCTGCATTGCTGATGGCCATCTAAGGACAATAATCACACTTGCCATCAAGGCAGACCTTTGCTCTGAGGACCCTGTCTTGAGGTCATTAAGGGTCCATAATTCTGACTTAATGCTGGAAGATGCCAGGATCTCTGAGCAGTGTGAAGTCTCTGGAGCTTCCCTCAGACTTCTGCTGTAGGTTTTCAGCATAAAGATTTTACCTAATGCAGCTGAGCCTCCCCATGCTTTGGTAGCTGGAGTGAGGAGGAAGCTCAACATCAGTTAGAGATGCTGAAGAGCTCTTTATATCCACTGCAGAGCTGCTGTGGCTCCATGCAAGTCCCAAATAGCGTGACCTGACATGGGTGCTTTCATTATCCTGAAAAATTAGACCTTTTCAATTTACATAACTGGAACATTCTAAGCTGCAGCGAGGGTCTTATCACTGTTGTGCATCTGTATCACAACCTCTCAGGGCAGGCTGCTGGCACCAGGCAGCTGCCCCCATTGTGCTGCTCCTCCCCACTTCTCTGGGAAGCACTGTTCTGGGCTCACATGCAAACACATGTTCTGTTGTAATGGGGAAATACTCTTCCAAGTATGAAATAACATTGTGAAGCATTGCTGTGTTTGCTGCTTCTGCTTGTGTGTCTTCCCTCAGCTCAGCCCACACCACCCACAGCCCCCCATGCTACATTGGAAGCCACAGAGGAACCCACAGTGGCCCTGGGGTCCCCATTGCCCTCTCACAGGAAGGGGTCTCTCACGGGGGCACAGGTCAGGAGGAAAGGTCTGAGAAGCAGTCACAGTGTGCCAGACACTTGGGCTGCACTAGGAACATCCAGCTTGTACTGATCTAACAGATTCCCACAGAATTCTGAAGATCCTAGATACTGGAGAGACATCAGGGCCTTGGCCAACCTCAGTCTCCAGTTGCACATACTTTGCCTGCAGTTGTAGGCTACAAATTGCATGTACAAGCCAGAAAGCCCCTGTTACACCACATAAGCTCCCAGGATGGGAGTAATCTTTCTATAAACACACAGGAAGAAACAGCTCAGTGAGAACCTGGAAATTTAGCCCCATGAATAGATTCTTAGTGCAGCAGTGATAGAACAAGCCCCTTCTTGAACATGTCGGTGTCCTGACAATACCAACAGGGCCCAGACTGTCTGGGACCTCCAAAATCCACCTTGCTGCTGCAACTGCTCTATTCACAGAACAGGTGTCACTGTGTGGATGCCCTGTGCCATTTTGATTGTCCAGGAATAGCTACCCAGTCCTTTGCCACCCTGCAAGATGCTTCATGTCACAGTGTCCTGGTCCACAGTTCTGGACCCCATGGAAAGGTTGAGAGTGCCCTTTCTGGGAGCTGCCTGAGCACAGGCATTGCTGCAGTTCAGTATTGCAGCATGATTGAGGTAGAAGTACCTACCATTCATCTTTCAGAGACTTTGCATAAAGCCAGATGTATAGGAAGGGGAAATGCAAATAAGCCTATCAAGTCCTCTTCCTTCAGGGAAACCTACTTCCTAAATGCAGTGGGATATTGATTGATGGTCTGGGCTCCTTTTGAGCTAGAAAGAGAATACTGATCTCTGGGGCTTTCCATAAGAAATGCAGTGCAGCTGGGCCAATTTTCTTTTAAAGGTACATGAGAGTGCCAGGATTGCTGCACACAAAGGATAACTTCTGCAGGCTCCATGGAGCATAAAAGAAAATAGTTACAATCCCTCTTAGGAATAAAGGGAGAATATTTTACTTTGGATTTTTAATGCAGTTTATCACAGTAAAGAGATACGCTGAAACATTAAGGTTTCATTTTTCATTTTTCATACAAAGAGTTAAACCCATTACCAAAAGACGTCTCCACTTAAGAATCTGCTTATCAGATTGTTTTCCTAGGTGAGAAGATAACAGAATATATTTTTCCAGGTTATGCTCCCTTCATAAATCAAGTCAATGCAATACTACTGACTCTGATGGGCATTTAAATATAGTTTTGCCCACAGATGTAGGAGCAGAACTTTGGCAGAAGAATGAGGGGCAGATTTAATTAGCATTCCAATTCAAGGAAATAAATGGAATTGTCTGTCACAAAATGATGCTTGTATCAAGAGGTTTTATTGCAATATTTGTGCTCAAGACCAAATGACTTACTGTTGCTTAAAAGTGATATCAGCAGCTTAGTTTCTTCCATTTTTAAAATACTATCTTGTAGGTAGGTTAAACAAATCGGTGATGTCAGAACATGCTCCTAGGACATGCTTGTAGTCTATATGTATGGTAGCATGTGTGCCTTCACCTGTGCATCGATCCTGCTGTGACTGATACAAGTTCTCAGGTGAATACTAGAGAAAAAATAAGCCAAATAACTACTTCCTCCCAGAGTGATTTGAATAGGAAAATGAAAACTTTCTTCTGAGCTATTGTTTAGGCAAATATAAGAAGGCATATGTGGCCTGCCTCCCCAAAAATTCTCTCATCTTCTGCATTAAATGTAGCAGCAATTTAGTTCAGAGGTCATAGCATTTTGAGTGCTTTTAAAACATTCTTTTCTCTAAGTACCAGTTCCATTTTCCAAAGGTTGCAATGTAGTGGGAGGCTAACAACATCCATCAGGCAGATCCAGTGGCACTGATGGGTTATTTAATTTTGCATGTGGTGGGTCTCAGCATCAAGTGACCCACATGTAGATTCAAATAGAAATTTAAAATTCCAGATCTAATTTTGGTCAGCTGCAGCAAAAATATGGGGACAGCCTGGCTTCTCACACTGACACATCAAGTCCTTGTTCCCAAAAGCTTCACTGGTAGTAGTGCCCAGGTAAGGAGTTGGTTCCTGGGGGATGCTACAATTACTCAGTAGTACCAGTTCCAGCCAGACTCCCCAGCAAGCTGCCATGCAGTCCTGATAAGACATAAAAAAATATTCCCAGCCAGACTCCCTGGAGTGTGGCTCTGACTTTATGGCTGGCACTGGAATAACGTTGTCAGAAAGGCAAAGAATCACCAAGGACATGGACCTTGCAAATCTATACCCCATGCACTATCCTCTAGTATCAGTACTGGTTTGAATTGCTGAGCTGGTTTGAAATGCTAGAAGGTGGAGTTCTCATCCTATAAACTGCCAGAAAAGTGTTGCAGTGATAACCAGAGCTGTTTGAATAACTTCCTAGTAATAGATAAATGCATGGATTTGGGGTTATATGTATATAAATACAGAACATGTGGAACTTACAAAACTATATGCTATAAATAATCCGTTTATTTAGAGCTAACAGAGTGCACAATGGTGTACAAAGGGGAACTCAGAGCACTTAGATTTGCTGTTGATTGACACTGTAAGCATGTGGCATGACTGTCAAGACTTTCTTCACAGCCAGTGAATAGAAGAAACAGGAGTTTCTGGGGTCCCTTTCATCTTGCCCTAAAGTAGACCCCAAAAGTAGGGCATGCAAACTGCACCCCAGAAGTGCCTGTCTCTTCTTTGACTGCAAAGGGAACATAGGGTGACTGCAGTAAAGAGGTCAATGCCTAAGTTAAAGGTTTAAAAATAGAGGTGCTAAATTCCACCCATGTGGTTCAGATAAGGGAGAGAAAGTGAAACAGGTCAGAAAACGTTTGATGTGTTCAGTCTGGTTGGTTACTTTTTAATATCACTGAGTATGATTTCCAGCCACAGAGCTGTCAGTAAAGGGATGATTAGGGTCCTAAATATGGAAGAAACTTTAATTAGCTATTGATACAGCAGGGCTTAGATCTGTGGAGATCAGAGTCCCTTTGTGCCAGAGTCTGTTCTAAGAAATGACGGGAAACAACACCAGTCCCAGCCAGTTTGTAGGCTCAACAACCAGAAGCAGAGAAGGGAAGAAATGCAGAGAGAAGTTGCTCCCTCATTACTTTCAAGTTACTTTCAAGTCAGTGAAACACTGCACAATGAGAAGGGATAGATGCTTGAAGGAAATACATACCGAAATTTGTCTGCCAGACCTGCCATCCACCTGGCAAATCCCAGGAAGGACCTGGTCTCTGGGAGGTGTCTTGCTTAAGGCTTCCTGGGGCAAGAGCAGTGTAAGAAACCTCCTTAACCATGCTAAGAGGTGGCACTGGAGGCAATGTGGCCACGTACTGTGGAAGACAATGAGATGGATGTGAGCAGGAGATGTGGCATGAGCAGGGCCTGGCAAACAGTATCAAGTAAACACAAAGGCCAGAGGGAGGAAGGTTTCTGGGGCTGAACTAGTGCCATGAGGACCAGGTATTACAGCAGAGTGAAATTGTGTACAGAAAACACAAGGACTCAGTGAACCTGATGCACACACCTCTGGGTAGGAAAAGGAATTAACAGGTCTGGTGTGATCAGAGAAATGTGGAACAAAAGCAGTTTTGGTAGCAGCACTTTGGGCAAGGCTGGAGAAAGGTGAAGGGGAAATGTTACAGAGGCACAAAGTAGTGGCGCTTGGTGGAGTGAGAGGCTGCATTTTCAGACAAGTTCTGGGCATGATAATGTTGGCTCTGAAAGCCAGAAAGAAACATATCCACACACACTGGTGGAGAAGCCTCTACACTTCTGACAGCATTTCCTAATGCCCTAGGAAGGCTTCTGTTCAAAGCTCAAGCGGAGCTGAAAGGTGCTTGGCTGAAGTGTCATGTGGCTGCAGGCTCCATCCAGCTCTCAGAGCTGTGTCACTGGCATCCCTGACTTACCCACCACCTCCAGGAGGGACCAACACTCATCCTTGTAACCCCAGGACTGCATTCCTGCTGAGGCTGTAGAGTGCTGTTCAAAATCCAGCATCTGCTTGGAAATAAAAATAAATAGGATAATGTCAGCAGAGCAAGCTCCAGGGCACACACATGGGTATGAGCCCTGTCCAGGGAAAGTGCACAGAAAGACCCTTTGGTAGAGTGGGGTATTCAATGTTTGTATCCCACATCCTGAACCAACAGTGTAATCACTATCATTGCAGTAAAACAGAGGAATTAACAGTGTTTTCTTACTGGGACTGTTACTTTCTGTGGATTTATCAAATAGCTGAAAGGAAAATTAAATACACGGGATCTGTTTGAAAGAAGTAATTATTTTTTTAGTCTTGTTTTGGTGAAAATCTAGCATTCAATCCAATTTGCAATTTCTTATTCTGATTTTGTCATTCAGTTGTAGAACAAAAAAAAACCAATACTCCTATTATTTACACAGTCCTAAATTCTACCCTCCATATGCCTCGGAAAAACAATAGCTTAAGAGCTTGTTTGATCCCTTTCTCCTGTCTGCAGTAGGGCCTTCTGATATGTATGAGGTGACTAATTGTCTTTCATTTATTTTGTAAGGATGCCTTTATTGTTACATGAAGTTGCCATCTGTCCATCTTGGAGGCGATAGTCCCAGAAGATTTTAATCCTCAATGATTACATAGCTTCAGGTGCCTCTCTAAAGGACAAAGATTGGCCTACTTTCCTGCCCGTGGTATGCAGAAGCTTCTCCATCAAGCAGCTTTTGAGTGAAAGGCTCACCCTGAATGGCTAGATCACACTTCACCTGCTCTGAGAAGGAGCTTTGTGAAAGACAGAGTCATTCAGTCAGATGGCCAAATTTAGAATATCTGACAAATTTAGTTTTAGGTCAGCTGCTTTTTTTTGTTTAGTTTCTTCTACCTCACCTCAAACCCTTTTCTTTAAAAAATAAAACAGATTGATGATCATGCATATTTTTTCTTTTGAAATTAGAATCTGACATATAGTTTCAAAGATGTCTAAGTAAAATATTTCTGCTTACTAGAAATTTCCCCTTTTTTAAAGTCAAGAGCAATTATCTTAACTGGAACCATATTCATGAATAATATCCATTCCAACAGAAAGAGCATTTTTCACCAAATGTTACACATACATATGCACACACAATGTCAAGCAAATCCCCAAAGGTGCTGCTTATATAAGACATATTACCCTCCCTTCACTTCTTCATGGATGACTGCACTGTGGGATTTTTATTTTTTTGCAAATGGGATAATAATTAGAAGTAGCATTCATCTGAGTGCTTCGTGACCTTTGCAGCCAGAACTAGAATAAGCAGGGATGTGGTTTGGAGTGACTGCTGAACACACCCTTCTGTTTGTACTTCACAGGCATTGGTGCAGACCCTGGACTCTGATTAAAGCCTGAAAATTAAAATATGTAGGGCTGGTTGGCTCAGCCTTCCAGCTCTCCAGGTTCAGTAAACCCAGCTATAGCCAGCACCAGCATTGCCTACTCTGCAGAATAAACCCCAATTTCAAAAATAAAGGGAAAGTCCCTTGCAGGAGTGATCCAAGGCCATCCACTGGACACCAGCTTAAATCTGGCCTGGGCTGGCAATGACCACAAAGCTGGCAGGGTCTGACAGCTGTCCCTGACAGCAAAAAGGATTAGCTGTGTCAGCCTGGATGGCTGATGGGCCCAGCAGGCAGCCCTGTGGCACCATTGACCCAGCCAGACCCTGACATCTCGCCCTGTTCGGTGTCATCCAAAGCATCCTGGCATGGCCAGGCAGAGGGTGCTCCAGGGCTCAGTCCCTTGTCCCTCATCTCAGCATGGCCAAATACAGATGCTGAAAGGTACGTGTGTGAAGTGCTGGGGAAAAAAGCAGAATAAAGCACGGGCAAAAGAACCCTTCATGAGAAAGATAAGGCAGACAGAGGATTGTAGGAGAACTATAATACTGCCTAGCGACAAATTATTATTGCCCAAGCATTAGTCCTGAGAAAGTATATTACTACACTTTCACCTTGGTGAAGCAGCCCATGCTGTAATTTATGAAAGCACAATCAGTACATTCTAATATAGGAATAAAAAGGTTGACTGAATTTGCCGATAAATTCTCAACTGAGACAGTGTAGAAATGAGACAATTTGCAAAATTCTGGCTGAGTTAAGTCAATTCAACTACAGCCTTTAAAATGGACTTGGCTGAAGTCTGCTTTATAAATCAAGATCCAAATCACCCATATGCTTCTGCCAGAGCAGGATAGAAGGTCTAGAAGCAGAAAGCAGCACCTTCTGTGCTGTTATAATGCTGAAGAGGAGCAGCAAAGCCCGGCTGGCTCACTGCCATGCTGTGCCAGCCCATTGCCCCAACCCTGGGCATCAGTGTGGCCATCCATGGCACTGGGAATAGTGACAGAGCTGCCCTAAGCTGTGCCACAGGGAAAAGATGATCAAGCTGCTTTAGATCCAGCCTACTCAAAATTCATGCTTCAGTAGAGGCCTGGGAGGTGGAGCACATACAGGGGGTGCTCAGAGCAGGTAGATGGAAGAAGGCTGCTGATTCCTCCTCCAGCAGTGCCTTGCTCCAGACCTCTCAGTCCTCTGTGCCTCGATTTACTCATCTGAGTGTAAGAATGCTTAGTTCCCTCTAAGGGTTACTGACAGAAGGATTTAATATTTACACAGTGTTGAGGCAAGTGTTACAAAACACTTTTCAGTGAGCAGCTGGAATGGCATCTATTTCAGATCTGCTTATTTTCTCTCAGCCTTCTGGAGGTTATAAAACAATTTAATATTACCCATGGCACCTGACAACATCGAGCCAATTCTGGCTTTTTTCAAGGTTGATCACAGAGCTTACCCGAGGTAGAACAGGGCTCCAGGCTCTCTGGAATTACAGAGTTCAGACAGGTTCTGAGTCACAGCCAGAGAGAACGATCAAGCTCCAGCTGCCAAACCGGTGCAGGGCTTTGAGCTCCTTCCAGAGCACAAGTCCTAACGTAATCACTTATGTTCCTTTTACTTCCAACCTACCTGCTCACAGTTGTATAAGATCACTTGGAGGAACAGCACCCGAGATCTGGCATCCTAGACAAACTCAGTAGCACAGCTTCAACCTTAAACGGGTTGAAGGTTGTGTACTATGCCTCGTGCCTTAGCCAGGCTCTTATTATAGAGACATTTACTTGGTGCCCTGGACAGAACATGATCAAGTTTTAATCTGAGATACTCAGTAAATGTGACAGTGCTAAACTTAAGGGATTTCAGCCAAGAATAAAAACAAGCATGGCATGAGGAAAGAGAGAATGAAGGGAAGAAAGGAAACAAATTTATTGCCACAGCTGATCACATATGCTGTCTCAGAGGAGATGCTATGAAAGATATGCAACATAATTTGCACTAATTAGAAGAACATTCCAATGGATAAATATTTTAGATTTCAACACATGTACTGCAGAGGTCATCAGCAGAAGGCCTAAAGAGAGGAACATATCATGAGTGGAAGCAGCTGCTCACACTCTGGTTTTCCCTGTAGATAATATAAATGACATTGATAAGTCGAGCACCATTCAGAGAAATGTTTCAAATATGACTTAAAATGCAGAAGGAGAGAAGAGGATGAACTCTAAGATAAAGAGCAAGTTCAGACACGAAAGTTTTTTGTTACCTGGGAACATGTAAGGGCCAGAAAGGGTTACTGTGGCTGGTTTTTGGCAGGTACACTTCCAGCAATGGAAAATTAATGTGCTCCTTGGCATCTCCTACCTCTCTACAAGTCATTATTTCTGCCTGCTGCTGACCAGAACAGCCTGATTCAGGCTTTTCCCTTGGTGCAGCCTGTTCCATGTTTTCAATTTTCCTTCCATAAAGCACTTCTATTCAGCACTATTTCTCACCTAAACACCAGTCACTAACCCCTCTTTTTGAATGATCTGTTTGACAACTGACAGGGCTGTACCAGTAAAATGAGCTTCTCCTTGCCAAAGACAGCAACTGCTAACTCAGGACAGTTGTCATCTTCTAATGGGAATTCCACCAGGCTGCAGAGGAATCTTTGCTGGTCTCTGTGGATTATTCGTTTCTATTATTTTTTGCTGGAAGACCAATACGTAAAGACGCATTTTAAATGGATTACTTGTTTTACAATCTGATTTCCAACTGAAATTAGTAGAATAGAAATTACATGGCTCTCAGCTGGAATTTTCTGAGGAAAACAAAACTACTTCATCTCTAGAGACTGTTTCTAGCTAATCCTGTGGAGTACATTTGATTTTACAAAGATTTGCCCAGCAAAATAAAGGATAGGTGCCAGAGGCCAAGGTTTTGCCATACATATTTCTTGGTTACAGTTTTTGCCCAGAGTTCCAGCCTCCAATTGAACCTGCTGCTCCTTAAAAAACACTACACTAAAGTTGGGGGTGAGGGGCAAAGTAGTCCATAATGGGTGAGGGAAATAGGTATCAGACTAAACAAATTGCTGAATCAAGTCCCTACAGCTGTCTTGGCTCTGTTCTTCACAAAACGCAACTGTTGTTCATTAGCTGTCTTGGCCTCTCTTAGAAAGACCTAAAAAAACAAGCTGATGCTGAAGGTGCATGGTGAGAACATGGAGCTTCTGCCCAGGGCTCGGTGCCTGACTGGAGCTGCCCTGTCCTGGCAGCAGCACTCACACAACAGGCAGGGAGAGCTTTACAAAGCAGTGTTTGCTGAGCATCCACGGAGAACACTTGTGCATCCAGAAAAGGTCAGCACTTACATGAGAGCACGCGCCCTCCTCCAGGTGTTACAGTACACCGAATCCCTCTACCTTATTCATCATAACACAAACACCAGAAAGCTGCCCTAAACACAGTGTTCTGCATGGCAGGGGGCTGCCAGCTAATGCAGATTTAAACATTGCAGAAGTGAAAGCAAAAAAAAAGCCACAGAAGTTGAACTGGCTGTAACTGGGAACTGAATCTATGAAAGAGGGCCATGAAATACTGTCTTGAGTATCTCTTTTGGTAGTTAAGAGTTTCCCCGAAGTGCAAGGCACCTTACTCCTCGGACAGAGGAAGTTTTGTTGGTTTCACCAGCACTAGCAGAGGTCACAAATATTTCTAAATCATGGAAAACCAGAGAAAATAAAACTGAAAGTATAAGGAATAACCATGTGATTCTCAGCAGGTGTTTTTCTCATCAGCTCTTAAGGAGAACAAATTATGGCATTTGCATAATCTAGTTCAACACCAAATGATCCTTAAGACCAGAGATTTTTGGTCTGTATAATGTGATTTATTTCTTTTGCTAATTAAGTATATTTCTTTGACTATTTGTTTCTTTTGAATTGTGCATATGGAGATCAAGTTATTGTTTTTCTCTTTGCTGCAACTGATGGAAAATCTTCTGCCCTCTAAACAAAAAATTTAAAAATTCTGGACAGATGTTATCTGTGTGCCTTTTTACCTCCCACAAATTGTGAAGAAAAATATATCAATTAATGCATTTATTTGTAGACACAGGTCTGCTTTGCAAATGGGGTGAGTCAAGCGTATGTTGCCTGCCTCAGCTGACAGCAACTTGAGAAGTGACAGTAAGCTGACCACTTTTCATCATGTGAAATTAGGTTGTTTGGACTGGATTAGATCAGATTTCCTCTGATCCATCTCGGCTGTTACTCACCACTTTGTGTTCTTTGAGATGGTCACAAAGACTCTGATTGTTCATTTTTTTCCAGTCTGACAATTCAGTGGCTTGCTTGCCCCTTTGAGTAGGTGTTAGCCTAGCCCCCTTTCAGTCTCGTGGATGCTCACTGCTCTGACACAATTCTATTGGAACAACTGAAAGCAGCTTTAAGGCTGTCTCAGCCAACTCCTTCACTATTTTGGGGCAGAATTCACCAGGCACAGACAACCTGGACACATGTAGTTTATCCAATTACTTCCTAACCTGCCATTTTCCTGTTCCAACCTGAGTTGCTGTTGCTTTTTTTTTTCTTCCCCCCCCCCCCCCCCCCATGTTTGTGTTCATTCTGTCAGTCAGTTAAGCGAGCATTTCTTTTAGTTTTACTTAAATTTTGTCATCTTCAGCATACTGCCAAAACATCAGCAGTGTAATCCCCCAGTCTAACACCCAGGCCTCTAATGTGAATAGTAGTCAAATAGTTTGTTGCTGAGACCTGAAATATAATTGTGCATCAGCCATTTGAACTATGAGCCTCAGACAGCTTTCCTGAAGCTAAACTTAACACCTGAGGTTCCTTGACTTATTGCACACCTATAAAATGCTTGAAGAGTTCACAGAGTGCAATATGGCTAGATAGCAAGCTCAGAGGAGGTCATACTGGCAGCTTCTATCTGAAGCAGCTTGTCAGGGTCCAACAACTAAGCCCATCTAAGTTTTGCCATATTTAAGCCCTGAGAAAATCCAAATGTACAGCTATCATAACTAATCCCTTTGCTTCTTCATTGACAATCTGTGTGCACTGTTTCTGCTGATCTCCCCCAGGGCAAGGGCTTCCAGCAGAGGATACACATTGTTTTCCTCTCCACAGGAAAACAGGCACAAGGCATGCACAAGGCATGCACAAGGCATGCCTGCATCTCCTGTCCCCTGGCTGTGGGTTGTCTTTGCCCCTATAGTTCTCCAGGCCATAAAGATTCCCGGAAAGATTGTCTTATTAGAGCTCTTACTGCAATTTGCCCTCATGAGCTTACAATATTGCCTTGCAAATGTTTGGCACTTTCAGATTGCTCAAACCTGCAAGATGATAAACCCAAAATAGCACCCAGATATCACCACTGTCTCTCTCTGTTACGGAGTTCTTTATTATCATTAGTACTGACTTATCTGACTGACTTGCACTGTAAGAGCACAAGCCTTGTTCATAAACAGGATCCCCTCCTCCCATCAGAGTGCTAAAAACACCTGTGAGAATATATCTTTTTCTACCTCCCTCAGGGCTTTTAAATGAACTTGAAGCAGGGGAGCATGTAACAAAGGTGGAGCTGGTAGAAAAATGAGAAAGGAGAACTGATTGTATGAGTTAACTGTAGGCATTAAGTGTGGCTCTTAATTGTTTGAAAACCTTAAACACATTGACAGAAAGGTCACCTGAACTATTCTTGGTTCTCATCATCAGATTCCTTTTAATTATTTGCAACAGTGGATTGGACATAAAAAAGAGAGACTAGCAGTCTTCTGGTTTGGGCTCTTGGTGTGATGGCTGTAACAGAGTCACAGAGGCCTTTACCAGGGGAAGTCAGACAAAAGGGCACTCATGGCTTGAAGCCCATTTAAAATAGAAATGACAGGTATAAGGCAAAACATGCTGATGAACAAGAGTAGTTAAGGAGAGAGGAGTACAACTGTGGAGCATCCCAATCGTGTGGTCAAGGTGCACTATTTAGTCTAAGCCTGGACTGCAAGTGGTCCAGGCTTACACACAACTTTCTGTCCCCTGCATGAGCTACTTTGGAAATCAAGTATACAGTTGCCTGTTACCCTGAGGTTCCTTTCTTGTTCTGTTTTAAGAGGGCAGAACTATGTCCCAGTTAAGAAGCTGCAATCTGATAGACTCTCATTGCCAAAAGGGAGTGTCTCTGCTGATGACAGCGCTGCTTTGGAGGTAACAGGAATGAGTCAGTTTATTAATTTGGGTTTTTTTGAAGATGCATGAAACCATCAGTTATGATGTGGTCATATCTACAGACTCTAGGTTATACCCAGGAGAACTGAATAGGTTTTTTTTAAAATAGATGTTTACCTCTTCTTCTTCTGGCTTTGTTAGCTGAAGACTCCTGGTACATAGGCTTGAAATAAATTGTTTTGAGCAAGTCCTAGTCTGCCTTGGGATTTTGGCCAACAAAAAGAGATACTGATCATAATATCAATTGTTTCTACACAGGGGATTTTATACAGAAATCCTGACGTTAGTGGATTAAGATCCAGTGGATATAAGCCTCAAGACTGTGCAGTTGAGAAAAGCACAAACTTTTTTTCCCCCCTCAGTGTAGTCATCCCTTTTGAGATCAGGCTTCTAACATCAAGCCATTTCTTGTTTCTGAAATAGTAGATAATTTTTTTGGCAGCATTCCTGCAATCCAAGGAAAGGAAAATCTTGTTGCCAGTATTCTGGCTGAATTAAAATGGGATTGGCACAAAAGTTAGGTTGAAATAACCTATGCAGATAACTTAATCTGGCAGTAAATGAGGTGCTGTTTATAGCCACATTAAGAAGCGTGAGAATGCAGGGGTGGAGCTCCTCGGTTGATTTTGTAGAGAAAGCAAGGAACGCAAGAGAAGGAGACTTGCCTCTTGCCAGCCTCAGGCAAAGAGTCAAGCTTGGGAGGGAACAGCCTAGAGGACAGAGCTGCTGAGAAACACCCAGCCTCCTGCACAAAGAAATGTGCTCCTCCTTCTTTCCCACAGCACAGCAATGCCTGTGAAAAATTACAGCATGTTGGCCACAGAACAACAATTTTAAAGCTGCATTTAACACATTTGTAATGTATTCAGCTGAGGGCTTTTTTTCCTACCTAGTAGTGAGGGTTCTGAAAAGCCTGAGACCTCAGAAGCTATCTGCATTAGTTCTCCTTGAAAGTTATATTTTTAGAAATAATTTATTTTTAAAACATACTTTGCCAGCACAAATAGGGTTTGGAGCCTCTCTGGGCTGCCCACAGGTATGAAAAGCCAAGCCCTGCCTCAAAAAATGCAAGCACTGAGGGAAATCCAGGATATGAAAAGGGTTTGGAAAAATTTGCTACAGCCATGTTTATAGGATGCAAACAGATGTACTCACATGCAAAGGAGTAATTTTTCTGTGAAACAGAATTGAAACCAGGAAATAAAACTGATGTGCCATGCCTGCACTTCCAAAAAGCCTGCTTCCATGCCCTGTGGAGAGAAATGAGAGAACCAGGATGCCACTTGCTTCCATGCAAGAATGTAGACATGCATATATGCATATGAACACAAGGAAAAAATAATACACACACACTTATACATGTAAGCATGTGCCTGTGTACATATTTATGGGTAAGCAGAGATTTTCAGTCCCCTGAGCCTTAAGTGAATTACTGGCTGCCATGCCTGAGGGCATCAGTGAGTTTCAAAGGCAGGAGGAGCCTGGCAAAGCTGGCTGCTGGAGAAGGAGCTGGCAAGGGGGCAGCAGCAGCTGCTGGGGACAGGAGTAGGAGGCTGCAGCCAGAGCTGTGCAAATTCCTCACTTGCATTCCTGTCTGGGCAGGGAGAAGTGGAAAAACACTTTTTTTGCCCGAAGTAGAAACTGCTGGACTTGATTTCTTCTTGACTATGCCACTATGGCAATGAGAGAAAGGGCAAAATGAAACACGGGCAATGCGCTTTTCTCTGGTGGAATGCAAGGACATGGAAACTCACAGCCAGGATCATACCGAGGGGATGATGGGGTTGGCAAGATACAGAAGGAAGATGATACTACCAGGCATGGTTTATATGAGTCAGAAGAGAATAATAGAGGTATTACAATGCAGAAAAGATGAGGACAATGAACTCATGCTAGTGGAGAATGTAGTTCAGCTGCCCATTTCTCCCTCCTTCCTGATTTCTTTTATCAAAAGAATCAAGACAATCCTATGGGGAGGAGCGAGGGAATGGGTCCAAAGCCATACTGCAACAATAATATGGATGGCTGTGATAAAAGAAAAGAGAGGGGTGAAAAAAATGCACAAAGGAACAGACCTTATGAAAGAAGAATGAAGGTGTCAGAAGGGCAGAGGGAATGTGGAAAGGCAACATGAGAGAAAGAGAAGGACACCTGCAGCAATGAAATCATAGATTTCTGTGACTAGCAAACACAATGTCTGAAAGAAGAAAGCCAGAAACCCCAAAAGCTGGAGCAAGAGTTGTATTAAGGCATTTGAGTACTGCTGGTCTGTCTGGGATCAACTGAAAAGTAAAAGATGATAAGCAAGATGGTTCATAGGTAGCGGGGTTGTCTTGATGGGTGCTGAAGCTTCTGAAGCCAGATATTATGATAGCAGTGACACCAGAGATAGAGAGCAAACTGTATTTTTTCTGCTTATTTCTAGATGCACCTCACCCACATTATAAAACTTTAAAAAGAGAACACATTTTAATCAGTGAGAAAAAAAACCCTAGAATTTCTCTTAAGTCTTAGTCTTACTAAATAACAGGGACTTAAAATTGAAATCACCTGTCCATATGAGAATGGCAGATCAAACTTCTAACCTTCAGCACTCTAGGATAAAAAAAGTATTGTTCACATGATTATCAGGCTTATGCTTTACTATGTTTAACAGTTTCACATATAAACATTCTTCTTTTTTAAATTTAAAACTACACTATTATATTTACACTTTTATATTTAAAACAACTTCACACAAAGTCATTCAAAGCATTGTGCAAGTCTGAGACCTTAAAATGACATTCAACTCCAGAATGAGCAAAACCAGAGAATTAAGAATCTGACTCTCTTCTCAGAAGGTTATCAAGAAAAGTATCTGTGAACCCAGTGGAATTGTGCCAATGTAAAGTAGATGTGAGTGAAAGGTGAGTAAGTTCTGGATGCCCAGAGAGAATGGTTGTAAACAAGGTGTCAACACATTTCCTCCTGATGCTGGTATGAAGGCCTTGTTAACACAGCGTGATGACACTTGAATTGTCATGGAGCTGCGTCACTCGTTTTCAGCAGAGGACAGATATGTCAAGATTTTAGACAGGATGAAAGTAGAGCTAGATCTGCTTATAATCATGCATGACCAGCTGCTCTGAAGCAGTAACAGCTCTATGTGTGGAAGCAGTGCACAGAAATGATGAATGTGTATAGCAGACCACAATTGAAGTACATTTAAATACTGATTCCAGGCTAAACAGCCTGGAGAATTGTAAGTCTTTTACAAAATTGATATTGTACCAAGGAAATGGTTGATATTATCTCACTTATGCGTGTAGAACAATTAATGAGCATTTACTGTACTAAGACAATAGGACTGGAAGACTAAGCTTAACAAAATTAAATGTCCCAGATAGCTTGTCCCAGAAAACCTACTTCAGACTTTAGATGCAATATGCCTAGCCTGAAAGCACAGATGAGAAAAACAGACTTCAAAAACTTTGTCAGAAACTTCATGTGCAAAAATAGAAAGTTAAAGTTTTAACAAATGATTAGTGGTTCACGAACATAGGTCTAATTTACAAACTGGCAGCTTTACTGAAGAAAACGCATCGAGCTAAATATATATTGTGTTATCAAACTCCTCAGCCAGCCTCCCAAAAACATAACATTAGTTTAAAAAATGTACAATTTTATCTGTATGCTAAGAACTACTTTTTACTACAAAATTAATTGCTAAATTAGTTTTAATCTTTGATATTTAGTTCTGTGAGGAACTGCTATCTTTTCATCTGTAAGACATTTCTCTAAGTCATCCATATAGTAATAGAAGCAGTGTCATTTTCTAGTGTTACAACTTCCCCTCAAGCCAACAGCAGAGCTATATTTGGAAACATTTTTGATTTGCAGACTCCATTTTATATGGTCACCTATGAAGATCACAAGAAGACACTTCTTTCCTGAACAAAATTAAACCAACCCTTTCCTCAAAACTGATTTTTGGAATTTCCTGATTCATTATACTTGCAGACCCAGACACTTTTAAGTAAACTCTTTTAAATGAGAAAAAACAAAGGTACTGGTCAGGTCCTCTAGAGGTGTCTGTATCTCTTTTTTGCTAAGAGAAGAAAAATAAAAGGTTAATTTATACTGGGAACCAAACTTTAAGATGGCTGATGCTGGCAGACAGACTCCAGCTCTCCCAGCTCTGTACCAGGAAGATACAAGATATATTCCATTGAAAAGTTTACATTGTTGCTCAACAAAACAGAAGCAATCAAAATAAAATTATTTCCTGAGGAAGGTTTTGGAGAGAACATGGTTTTCAATAGACGGTATGCACAATAGCCTGTAACTGTGACATTCCCAGAAAGTGGCTGAATTTTGCCTATACACAACTTTTTACACTAAACAGTGCCAAACATTTTTGCTTTATACAACTACTTTCAATTGTTACTCAACCAGAGAGACACATACTACTGCCATGCTCCAGTCAGTCATGCTGGTTCTTCAAGCAGTGCCACTTGGTGCTGATTGACCTTGACAGACTTTGGCACCAGAAGATCCAAGCAAAAAGAAATTCCATAGTCAACACTTGGAGAAAAAACTTGAGATTTGATAGACATAGCCTGACGCTGAACCACAATTGCTGTATATGTACCTGTGATTGCTTAATCAGGCAGATTTTATTTTCCTGTGGCTAGCTTCCAGATATTAAATAAATTTAATGAAACATAAAATTGATGTCCTTGATAGCCACTGTTATCAATAGCATGCCCTAATGATCCGCTTCATTCAGAAGCATTATATTCTATCCTATGATTCTCTAATCCTAGGACCACACTTCATCTACTTCTTCCACTGATGATTTACCAGTATGTTGGGCCAAAGCCCCAAAGACTAATTCAATGACAAGCAGAAGTCCTCCTACCTGTCCCCAATGGACAAAATGACAGAAGCACAGAACATGTTTTTCAATACCAACTATCGAGCTGTAGTGATTTGAGTTTGTCAATTTGAGTTTTTGGTTAAACACCAGCACCCTTACTAAAATTACTCAATTTTGTTAAGAGATAAGGATTACAAGTAGATAAAGCAGGTTCAGACTTTAAGGAATAGAAAGATCATTTATTAACAGACTTTAAAAAAAAAAGGAATAATAAAAATCAGGAACCAGAACAAAACCTTTAGAACATCCTTCTTCCCCACGCCCACCTCTCCATTTCTTTCCCACTGACCATACAAAAAGATAACACTTCAACTTTTAGTTAGTTTACCACCTCTGGAATAGTCCTTTTCTTCAATTCATGTACGGGAGAGAAGTTTTCTCTTGCTTTACTATGTTGATTTCCCCCATAAGAAATACAGTTCCTATGGTTGTCAGCCACACAACAAGCAGCCGCCCGGAAGGAAAAGATCTGCTTGTTCTGGAAATCCCTCCCACTTCAGTAGCTTTCCCAGGACCACTACAGTGGGTATATGATGGTCACTGAGGTACTCTTTTGAGGATGAACATTTCTATTACAGCGGCAATGAAATCCCCTTTTCTCATTATTGGCAACATAAGTCTTCTACTATTCCCGGGGCAAGGAATCTTTACACAGGAGTCTTAGTTCACTGGCTGTAGCTAGAACATTACATCCCCCCTTTTTCACTCCTTTAGACCATTGCTCATATATTACAGGGTATATTATAGCTGCATTTATCAACATGTCTTTACAAGAGAACTTTCAGCCCTAAAGTTGGAGTACTCCTCATCTCCTCCCTCTCTGGATGTAGGTTTTGCTTCATTCATTAACTTGGAGTCTTCATGCTGTAGTTTTTTTGCAGGTGTCCTCACTCTTTCTGTGCAGGGGAAAACGGGTGTTTTCAAGTCCCATCCTGACACTGAAAAGGTTAATTTGTCTCTCAGCTGGGTGATGGTCACATGAGCTCTGCCCATGCTGTTTGAGTGTAGCATTCCCAGTGCCTGAGCTGAGGGAGAGGAGCCGCCTGTGCCGCTCTCCATCCAAGCCGCGCCTGAGCTGCAGGGGGTCAGCCCGAGCCTTCTCCCGCGCTGGGCCACGCCGTGGAGCTGGCCCGGCCCAGCAGGGCCAGTGAGGCTGAGTCAGTTTAGCCTGGGGCAACGGAGCAAGGCTTTCTCGGCTAGGCTGGAATGGAGTGGAGTCCATCTGGCTTTCCCCACCCACAGCTGCCATGAGTCGGTCCAGGCTCGCCCACTCCCCCTTCCCCTCCGCACCATCTCGGCCAACAGCCGAGGCCACGAGGCTTGGCCGGACCTCACCATGTGGCATGGAGGGGAGAGAGCGACCTCTTCTCTCAGTCAGCCGGAAGTCTAAAAGAGACCTTCCTCAGATTCTCTCTTGGTTTTATGAGTTCTGGAGGCAGAAACTGTGATACCTCCTTTTGGATATGTCATTTCTGGCTCAACCTCCTTCCTTCTGTAGCAGGTACTTCAATTAAGGTTACCCCACGACACGAGCCCATGACCATGCGAGTTTCTGTGCCCATCTCACAGAATGTCTCCAGGGCCTCCTGAGGGCTCACCAGCCCTGCCCTGTGCTCCTGCCAAGCCTGGTTAGACCAGGCCAAGCTCAATCAGAAAGACTCAGACACTTTAAAAAAAAGTGTGAGACTCCCTCAGGAGACCTCTGGATCTTTTTCTCATGCAACAAGTGTCCTCTTGGTGTGTCAGCATGCATTCTGCTCCATTCCTGCTCTCAGCCTTTCCCCAAAGTGGGAGAAGCTCTGGCAGGAAGCCACACAGATGATGGTGCCTTTCTGGATCTGTGGTTTGCCGATGTCTGGCTTATTGACAGGAGGGGAGGGACCTGAGTGATCAGGAGGCTGTGGTTTCTCTTTATTTCCATGTAAATGCCTGAATAGCCAATATTATTATTTGTAACTATCTGATCTGAAATGCTTTGTAATACAGAAATTTGTTCCTCTTCTTTACATATTTTATTTCAATTCATATTTCCCAATATACCTCCAGATACTTGAAAGCCTAACTCCCATTGATACTAATCTTTCTCCTGACCGTGAAGGAGGTCTCAGTAAGGTAATAAATAATGATTATAGCCTCTGTGAGTTCTTTCTCACTGCCATGGGTGCGTGAAGTCATGTGAAGTGGTCTCAGTGTACTTTGTCTGGTCCCATTCATGTCCAAAAACACTGGCAAGCAATTGTGGAGTGTTAATTTATTTTCACCTGCTAAGCACTTGATTTTTGAATTTCACCCTTCTTTTATTCTGCATTGAAAAAGCTTCTGGAAGCATGGAGGGAAGACATTCTCTATTTTTGTCACTGCTACTGCTACTGCTGCTGCAGCTTTTGATTATTCTTAGTTTGTGAGAACCTACAGAAAATGTTTTTCTTGTATTTTCATACTTTTGTTTACCTAAAACTACCTCAGTATTGCATAAAGGTTTTCTAGAAGCAGTGGAAAACAAAAACATAATACAGTACTCAAAAAGTAATACAGTACTTAAAGGCAGTTCTTGATTTATGTTCTTGTGTCGTTTATGTGTTCTTGGGAAGGATATTATTTGCTCTCATTGGTTGGAAATTCTTGAATGTACATTATCCAATTACATAGTTATATCATGTACATCACATATTTTACACCTTTAGTCTCAACATCTTTTTGGTCTGACTGTGGTATATGAAATATAAATATAAAATAGCTACTAAACAAATAACTTATTATGTACAAAAAAGGATTTTATTTCACTTGCTTGAGAGTTTTTTAATGTAGTGCCTAAAACCTCCAATGTTGTTGTTAGACAAAATAAAATGCAATAGGATCAGACCTGGAAAAAAAAGGAGGCACAGAATGGAATCAACAGGTTCTAAGTTGCAGGGAAAACACCCTGTACACATGCAGAATAAAATGGGCACTTTTGCCTTAACTCTATCCAAATAAAATAATCTTTCCAGCTATGTGAGGCTGCATGTAAAGGCAAGATAAATTAGCTTTGGTATCAGGATGAAATTAGCTACGGTATCATACATTTATTCTGAAATCAAATTGAGGGTTACAAAAATAAATGAGGTTTTGCTCAGAACAAAATGGATAATAGTTCTTTCTGGCAAGATTTCTGCCGCTTGTTACTCTCTGTGTAACATATTTATTTTCTACTTTGGATGGTGAAATATAATCTAGCAGTCAGACAAATATATGAGGTTTTTGGCTTGTGTTTTTTGCATTCTTATCTAAAGTAATTTTTCTCAAGAATCAAAACAACCTGATTTTTGCAATCAGTAGAAAAAATGCTAGGCTGCTCTACAGATTAGCAATCACAACACAAATTACTGTCAGCGAGCAAAATCAAGAAGTGCAGTCAAGGAGTGAGGACTGTTAATGTTCATTCGGAAAAAAATATATATCATGTAATATTTTATTAATTGGTCTTGAAATATTTATTATTTTTATTGAATGTATACACAATAAATCTTACGTCATCTACTTACCTCACAAAAATGACATGCAATACAAATGCACAAGAAGCCTTTGATAACCTAGGTGGGGAGCTGAAATTTGGTAATACAAGGCACTCAAATCAGACACAAAGTGCTTCAGACAGGAACTAATTGCTGGAAGTTGAAGATAGACAAATTCAGACGAGAAATAAAGTCAAAGTATTGTAACTATGGGGAGAGTCACTGATGTTCAACGCACATTCTTCTTATGAAGAATACCACTGGGAATATAATTGATTGGTTTTTTAACATATCCTCTATTTCCAGTACTGATGTGGAGTCTAAAGAAGGATTTTTGTTTAGTGAGTCTTAGGGCATGTGCTACACAGGACTTCAGATCAGGTTATCATCATAGAGCCATCTGAACTCAAAATCTGTGAATTTGTACTTTGAAACAGCTTTGAAATCCATGTGCTGATGGGCACTTGTCCCAGGTAGATGCTGAGAGTTCTGGGTTAATTTACATTTTGACCCATTTCATAGATTTAGAGCTTCTGCTGGAGAATACTCTCTTGACCCATTTTTGCAGTTGCCTCCATTTCTGACAATAGCTACATTTTCTTATATTCTTTTCTCTTGTTCACTATTCAGATGCTGTTGTACAAGGTGAACTTTGAAGAGACAGTCTAGATACAGAAGCTGTCTAACAAGAAAAATGCCTGTGGGCTGAAAATATAATGGTTGATCTGGATCTGGCTGATAGACTCGTTACCTGAAGGATATCTCAGTTGATTTTCAAATACAGAACAAGGACAAGACTCTGATAAAAGAGCATTGATTAGAAAAGCTTGCTAGGTGAAAGAACAGGTAACAGAAAGGAAATCAAAGTCACCAGGTAGCACACTTTACTAATTCTTGTCTACAGCTTTAACTGCTCCCACTTCACCATCTTGTTAGATGTGTGGGTTTTGTATCTTTTTGACAGGCGGGCTAGAAAGACAAAACCTACAGGAGGATCAAAATTACCAAACAGAGCTGTCAACATTTTGTGTCACTTGTGTTTGACTGGAGATTCCTGGAGATCCAAGTAGCTCATTTCCTTCATACCAAAAGTGAGAATGAGTCTTACTGACCCATTCTCACAACTCTTTTAGGGTATCAATCCGTTCTTCCACAAATTTAAGTAGTTTCTTTCTGACAAGCTTGTTTGTGCCTGCCAGATTCTTTCATATTGCATATGTAAGGGGCACCCAATATGTTGTGAAAAAGTCTTCAGGAACTGATGAAGATTCCTTGATATTACTAAATGGAATAGGAAACCTTAACTGTGGTGTGCAGTCTGTTTATTCATGGAGAGATCCATCTTCCCAGAGTTTGGCTCCACAAATATTTCCACCTATTCCTTCAGTCTACACTTCCTTATCCATGTTGTGCACTGACTTGATACTGACAGGCCATGTCGAATACTGAATTCCCTGGTTTCCCTCTCAATCTCAACACATCGTTCTTCCTTACCACATCCTTCCCCTGCTCCTGGCTTTCAGCACTGTTGGCAACAGCATCAAAGTCTGCAAAGCCTCAAAAATGAAAAGATGGGGCAATCATAGCCTGAGGGGGCAAAGTCACAGGCTGCTGAGAGTGGGAGGAAAGGTTAGGGCTTGTCATGGATGTACAGATGCTCTCTCCACAGCATTGCTGAGGAGAGAGCCCATGCAGGCTCACTGCATTCATGTTATTCTTGCCCAGGGCTCTGCTAAAATTAGTGTCAGTCTCAAAGGAAACATGCAACTTTTAAAGATACAAAGCTAAATTTTTTGCAAGCACTATCTGTGCTACGAATCAATGATTAAGAAGCATCAAACCACTGATTTGAAACAGATTTTAAAGATGCAGACTGTAGAAATATAGTTCTTTTCATCTGGTCTGATATTACAAGGGACAGCACAGCAAAGTTGTGTTTCCTAATTAGACCTGGATGGACAGCACATTAATCTAAAGTTCTAACAGAACCATGCTGGCATTGAACATTCCCATTGAGGGCACAGAGAATTTCATGTTTGCCATAATGTCTGGTACATATAAGTCAGTGTCATAACAGGTCATTCTTCTCCTATGAAAAAAGCAACACCAGGATGTCCTATCCACTCCTCCAGGATCTGTATCAAAATAGAAATTACCTTCAAAATCACTTCAGGAGAAGAAAATGGCAGTTTTGACTTACTTTGAGCTATATGGGAAAGAAGGACTTAAGCAGAGTGCTTTTATTTCTTTCTCTCAACTGAAGGTGACAGTAGTCTGGTTGTTTTTCAAGGTTCTACATTAAAGTTTACTTATATCTAGGTGAAAAAAGAGAAAAGTCCCAAACCCAACTAACTCTTTTATGACGTATCTGGCCTAAGCTGACAAGCATACTGCATGGGTGATTTATATTTAGAGCAAGACCCAGAGGCATCTAAAGCAATCTTCTTCCAAAAGTAGAAGTTGTCATATTCTAAATCTGCTCTTAAAGTAAACTGGATCTCAGTGTTATTTTCTGGAGAAAACATACAACACTCAGAAGAAAGGGAAATGTTTGAGAACAAACATATGAATTCCAGAGTTCAGTGAGGCACCTGATGTCATGATGCCTTAAGCTTTTTCATGAGTGCTCAAAGCAATTTTGTTTTAGTCAGTGAGTTGTATGAACGGCATTTATACAACTAATAGACATTCTTCAACAAGTTACCAGTAAGTGCATTGATTGTAGATGGCTTGGTTTTTCACAAATTAGGTTTGCTTTCTTCCAATTGATGCTTGTGGCAGAGGTGCTGTGTTGGGTGCTGTTTTCTAAGCTGATGTCATCCTCAAAGCTGCTGGAGCCACAGCATGTCCCTGGGGCACGTCCTCTGCCTGAGCTCCTGTCTTTTGCAGCTACTGTCATTTCAAAGACTTCACATCACAGTGCTTGGGGAACATGGGAAATGAAAACGCCTCCTTCTGTGAGATCTGCTTGCTTGAGGTTAACTGTTGTTTTTTTTCCCCAAGCAAATGTTTCCTGGGGATGTGCTCAAAGAATGTCATGCTTCATGGCTGAAATATTCTGCTGATCCTCAGTTAACCTCTCATGTAGATCATGGAGGATTTTGCTCTACAGTGGCAAAGGGTTCAAATTTTCCAGATAGGTGAAAATAAATATAGGAAGTTTCTTCTCTCTAGACTAATCTGCATAGCAAAACTTCTAAACAGTTATGTCTTTCTCTGTAAAGACCATGAAGCAGTCAGGTGTTCTGCCTGATATTGATGGCCACTATGAATGGCCTTCTTGTCAAACAAGTTCCTCTCCATTGCTATTAACTCCCTCAAAATGAGCAGGGAGGGTCATTATATTCAACTGGTGTTGTTTCAGCACACCTAATGGTATGACAGTTGAATATTTACTCAGAAACCTTATTTCTCAAGGGATCAACACATTTTGATCACTTATCTTTCAATTAAAAAAATTAAATACGCATATATATGAAGCAGTGTGCATACCTCTTTGTACTTCAACTTTCAGTCTGAAAAGAGAAAGCTCTTCTGAAATGAATGCCATGGGAAAACCCTAGGAAATTCAGGAATTTCGCATTCTTACAGGAGTTGGGAAAAGGTGTGGAGCAGTGCAGAATTTCTATTTTATGTCTTGGAGGCAGCAAACACAACTTTAGCTAAAAGCCAAAAGAGAAAAATTATTTTTAAAAATACATTATAAAAATAATCTGCTATCACTGGGAGAAGTGTACTCCCTTTCTATCAGCTCCTGTGCCTCTGGTCCTATGGTCTGCTTCCTGTGGTTCTGGCAGTTTGCCAATGGAGACCTCCATCTTTAAAATGAAAAAAAGAAAGAAAAAGTTAGTGGCACATATCAATACTGAATTACTTCATTAAAAACTCAGAGAGGAGCACTTGCTATGGAAAAAATGTTTTCACTTTCATTTCAGCAGTGTATCTATATATTACCTGTCTGTACACAGGCACTCCCCATGTACTGAAGATGTCTCAGTTAGACCTGTGTTGTAACTTCACATCACATATGGCCCATGTTACATCTCAGAAATAGACCATTTAGTACATATTCTCAAAACTGCAGTTCAGGTAAGTTACCAGTCTAGCACCCCATTAAAACTCCCAGAAGAAGACATCTTTTTGCTGTCTGAATGAATCTTTATGCATACAGTGGTTCAGGAATTAATTTCTTTGACTATGCCATTTTGAGGTGTCATTAGGTTCAGAAGCTCCGAATTGTTAATTTTCCAGAAATGTTTCCCAGGAATGTGGAGTCCTCCAAGCTACCCTGGTTATCTCACAGTGACAAGAAGCTTGGTGTGCCTTACTGAGCAGAGCAATGGAAGTGCAAGGTGCAAATCTTATCCAGGAAGCTAACTGGGAAGATGTCATTGCAACAATGAACACCCAGCTTCCAGGTTAATGTTCATTTCATAGTCCTTCACACCAATCAAAAACCTAGCAGCGGAAGCAGAGGACTTGAGCATGTGGGAAGAACTCGACCCTACAACTGCAGATTGGATAAATCTATTAAGTTGCGTGGGAAGGACCCAGAGAAAAATGGACAACAGAATAAAACAAAATATGGATTTAGCAAAAATTGACCAACATGAAGAGCTTCCAGGAAATCAGTTACCTAGAAAATTTAAATTTACTTTTTTTTTTTTTTTTTTTTTTTTTTTAATTTAATTATCAGGGCCCCAATTTCCTTGCCAATAGGCTGTCAGTAGCTGGGCTCCCATTCACCTGTGCCTCCTTGTGTTGCAGCAGCTCTCATGGGTAAATGCCCCAGACACAAATTCTGCACTTGAAGGGGTAGGACTAGCACAGAGCCCTCAGGACAGAAACTGAAGAAGCAGGGTTTTTTTCATTCAGGAAAAACCCCCTGAAACTATGCTCAGCACTCTTCAGAGCGCTGACACTGTCCAGTCATTCTCTGATACTTTCAATTCGCATTTTCCCTAGCTGATGCCCTGCAGACAGCAAGGACTCCAATCTTCACCCACTAATTCCTGGAAAGGAACTGCCCTGGAGTGGCATCACTTGTTGGGAGACAGACAGCTGTGGCCCATCTGCAGCCTGCTCACTGACAGAAAGACAATACCAGGATAGCAAACAAAGACCAGGAGGAGATAAAACATTGAATTAAAAGAGGAGAGCACAAGTGGAAATAGCACTGAATGAAGAGACAGAAAAAGGCAAAGGTCACAGTACTGGGAAGCTAATGTCAGAAGATAAAAGATGTTTGTGTTTTGCTGCTTTGCTTCATCCTCTTTTCTTTTTATACGTGGCTTTTCATTATCTTTTTCATGTTATCTTTCCTACCTTTGTTTTCTTCCTTTCTTGCCTCCTGGCTTTTTACTGTCCATTTTTCAGTGTTTTATGTTTACAGAAAAAGATCATTAGCCTTTGCAAACTGAAGTTAAACACTATTTGAAAATACCCACCTGATTCAAAATACTCACCAAAACTTTGCATATTGCACAACTGGGGAGACAGAATATTACTGTGCTTTATGCAGCATTAAAAGCACACGTTAAAAGTCTAACCTCAAAGCAGTAGTGTTTCTAACCTTTAATTTCTCTTTGAAACACTTTCTCTTTCTGACCCAGTGAGTCATGAATTCGTTTTCAGATTCAGCAGCTTGTAGTTTGTTGCACACCTTCAGAGACTGAAAGTCCAATGCACTGACCTTTGCCAAATGAGTACTTTTGCCATTATTTTACTGTACAGAAGAGGACTCTGTGATGACAGTGACTCTTTATCTCTAAAGAATATGGAGACGACATCTTCAAAAGATGTTCTTGAACTGGCCAGCTCATGCAGGGGGAAATCTCCTGGGTATTTATTTTATTTATGGTTTCTGTCTGTGCTGTAACACCACAGCACACTTTGCCAAGCACTAGAATGGGCATTGGCACCTATCATTTCTGCCACATTTGATTTCCTTCTATGAGCTACCTACTTATTAGGCCTAGCCCCACATGTTAATATTGACCATTTCACACACAACTAAATCTGTTTATAGGGAGTTACCTGTAGGTAGCAACCTCTGCCTTCCTGCAAATTAAAATTAATATCTCAGCCAAGCAAAAAATGTGTTCTATAATTTAAAGCTGGGATCCTAATTAAAGGTGGAACTGCCTGTGAATGGTCTTTTTGAAATCACTGGGATTCATTTTACTAATAAAATAGCACACATACTGAAGTATCCCCTTGGGCCTCTTTTCTCTTTTTCTCTATCTGTAGAATGCCTGCAGGAATTTTCCTTGGTTTGCTTAATATTCCAAATTATACAATGATTTTAAGTTTCAAATTTTTAAATTTATTGTGAACTATTTGTGTGTTAATATGCACATTTATTCCTTTGGAAGGAGATCACAAATGATGATAGTAAATTAAACCCTCTGTTTCATTTTCACATCACATATTTTCTATTCTTCTTTTCCCACCCTTCACACCTGAATATACACATCTTCCAAGCATTCACACAGCAGTGTAAATGAGAGGCTGGACAACTTAGGGTACTTCCACACCAAAGAAACAGTAGTAAGGTATTGAAGGAAACACTGAGAAGATTCCTCTTAACTTTCCCTCCACACTATAAATACATGCCTGCACATCTCTTCTTGTTACTGAAATATCAGCCTGACCATGCTCACTTGAAATCCTTTTTTACACTTCTGAGATCAGTGGGGAAGGGTAAGGAGGCTCATTACAGAAGACAAAGTACCATATGGGTTGCACATACTATTCTTAGGAAACATGGCCAGGGGCTTATTTTATGTACATTCAAGAGATGCAGTCTGCGTTTTCCATGGTTAGCCTACATAGGATTTACACCCTGCAAAAGAGAGAGCTGAAGAACTCTTCACAGTGGTCTGATACCTTCAGTTCCCACTCAACTCAGCATATCATGTTGGTTCTTTTTTTTGTTGCCCTAACAAACCTTGATTATATTTTAATAAGAAAGCTCTTTCCCAGCATGTAGCCTTAATTTTGCTTTTCAGCAGGTGGCTCGTGGTTTAGCTCAAAAGTAACCATGTTAATCCTGACAGTAGATTATAGTAGTTAATGATATAACACTCAGACCCTGGGACTTAATGATTCATTTTCCTTTTATTATAAAAAAATTGTGCCCAGAGAAAGCCTGGGTGAGGAAAACAACTTGATCAGAGTTCCTTCTGGATTCTGAGCTCCTCTGACCCATTATCTTTTAATTATGCCTCAGTTTTGTGCTTTCATAGGGCAGTGATTTTAATGATTTTAATGAGCTTTATTACAAGTAAGTGAGATATGTAATTTCTCAATTTCAGTACACCCTATGAGATATTGGGCTCCCTGACTCAGGGGAGCTGAAACTTCTTAGTACCTGACAGAATTAAATCCCAGCTTCTACGAAACACTGCTGTGAAGAGTAGCTGAGGGCCATAAACCCTTTAAAGTCAAGTCTGTTTCATTTCACATGTGGAATTGGACGAGGAAAGGTTACCAGTGTTTCAACAGCTGGGACTAACCCCATGTGTGAACAGCTGGTTTTGAAACAGAGTAGCCCACACAATGAGTGCAAGAAAGATTACACTGAGCTTCTGTATTGATTTTCAAGGTGGTTATAACAGGAAACTGAATTCAGAAATGACATGAGGTTTAACAAGTTTGTGGTTTATCTCTGAAACAGTTCAATAGAAATCCTACATATCATCTGCAAACTAAACTTGCAGTAGCAGTTGTTTTATAGGGCCTTTTTGGCAAAGACAACATTCAAGTGACAGGAGAGCCAATAGTTTCAATTTATGTCTCTGCAATTATCACATCTTCTTTATTTGTGCAGCTGGGGGAACAGAGGAGCTTCACAACATGGTGGGAAGGGTCCATAGAAGAAGAGAAGCCAGAGTCACATACATAATTTCCTTCTTTTCTTCTTTCAGAGGTTCACTTTTCTACTGAGTACATAAAGAAGGGTATGCCATCAGCTGAAAAGATTCAACCAGCATTAGGCTTTTTCCTTGAGATCAGTTTTATATTAATGCTATTCCAATGACTCCACCAGAATTGCTTCTGCTGTATGAGACAGGAAAACAGGAATCCTTCTCCTCCCATTAGACATGTTGGGAGTATACACAAAGGAATAAGTCTAATGTTCTAATGATATTAATTCTATAATAATCCAGAAGTTATATAGGAAATATATAGTACAGAAATTTAGAAATATTGGCATAGTCTGGTGAAAAGGAAAAGCATTTTATTTAATATGCAACTTGACAGCACTAAAATACAAATATATTGTGAGATCACCTCCCACAAAACAGCTGTAATAGCAGAAGAATAAAAATTATTTGTATGCTTTCAGACTTACAGATCTCAGAGATTCTTTTCAGGGTGTACTCACTGACCACTAAAACATCCTTTGTTGTGTCTTAGTACTGTAATAGAAATTGTGGATTATGTGTTCTTAAACCGCAGTTCTTAAACCCTTGAACACAGAATGAAGTTTAACCTCAACAGAACACACACTGGAATGAAGGCCAACAAACATCTGAACCTGGCAAGCCAGTTTAGCTTCATATACTCCCATGTCAGTATGAATATGTACTAGAAGTTGACTTGTGGCAGTAGCTCTCTGCACTCTTGCTCTGAATACATAACTTTACCTTTTATAATTGCATTGAAATGAAATTTTATTCTAAGTTGAAGACGCTCTGCTGGGAATGTTTTGTTTCTGGGAACGGCAGAGAGAGCGTGGAGTTGCAAACCTTATGTGTGTACCACATAGCGACATGCATGTTTGAGAGCTATTGGAGTCCTGACAGGTGTGCTTTCCATCTGCAGTGCAAGTATTTGTAGGTTGCTGTATTTTGAAGTGCCTGCACTGCTCTCAGAATGATCTGCTGAAAGACAACACTGTAGTTTACACAGTCCTGCTCATGCCTAAATTATCCACAACAAATTAATGAGAGCCTGGTGCTGATTGCATTCAGGCCATCCTGAGGCAACCACTTACTGGGCTTAAGGGTTTACTTTTAAAATACATATTACTGGCTGAGACAACAGGCTTGGACATATGTTTAATTAATGGTGAGACATACTGTAAGTGTTTTAATGTTTCCAGCTTAGTATCTAAGGTCTGCTTCACAAGAACATTTTAAAAGGTGTTGAGAATGAGTAAAGATCCTCCTTAATGAAAACTCTGATTAGTAGGAGGGGATGATTAAAAGATGGCAGAAAACCACATTCTTACTTTCTGAGTTCAAGGTTTGTCTTACTTCTACTTTTCATAGAGTCACAGAATCATTTAGGTTGGGAAAGACCCGTAAGTTTATCAAATCCAAAAACTAACCTGACACTACCAAGTCTATCACTAAACCATGTCACTAGATGCCATGTCCTCCAACTCCCTGGTGTTTGAGGAGCCTTGTATATGCTTCACCTAGTGCTGATTTGTCTACAGCCAAAACAGTTTGCCTGGTGTGCCTGGTGAGAATGGACAAAACATAGCAAGGTGCTGAGCAATCATTGCACCTGTCACTGCGGGAGTCCCACAGTGCCATCACTGCAGCTTTGGACATGCATGGCTTCTCAGGAATTCCCTAGTGCCTGGCCACAAAAGCCTTTGCTAATACCAGAGTGGCAGAGATGCTTTGTGACTGACCAGCCAGCCTTGCTTGCCCTACAACTACATACCAAAGCCCCATTTAATTAACCCATTGGACAGGTAAGTGGACTGGCATAGGAGATCTCACAGGGTTGCTAAGGAAATACAATGCTTTAACAGGGCAGCTGGATATGAACTGGGTCCCCAGGCAGCCTGACAAAACAGACCTCAGCAACCCCTCACAGTCTGCTTAGAATTAATATCTGTCTTGGTCACAAGGGCCCTGACTGAATGGCTCAAGAAACACAGCATGCTCTGTATCTCTCCACACTGTACTGGCATAATATCTTCAATAATGCATTTTAATGTACTGTGTGGGCAGGAATACTTATAGACAAGGTTTTACAGATAGCATGTTTTATTCTAGAATACTCTGGTTCTGTTGGGCTTTCTTTAAATTAATTTTAATTTTGTCATTTAATGGTTGTGATTTTGCCACTTTATTTTTACCAAATAGTTGTTAGGTTTTGCACTGGAATGCTTGGCACACTTTATCATGGAAGGATGATATCTGTAACAGACCAACCTAAGCCTCTTCAAGACAGCTGAGGCAAGCAGCCTTCTGATTGTCCCCAGCACCTCCAACTGCCCCTTCACCTTCTTCCTTAGGTGCCCACTGTGGTACAGAATCAGTTATTGCCTTTCTCCCACTGAGCTGGCACTTTCCAGCCAGCAGGCCTCTTTGGGTACCCATCGGGAAAGAAAGTTTTAAGGTATTTCTCTTAAAAACAAATGCTTTGATGACACTACCTTGCGAGTCTCTTGCAAGTACCAGTTGGGCTTGTTGGAGTGGGTCCAGAGGAAGACCACAAAAATGACCAGAGGAATGGAGCACCTCCACTGTGAAGACAGGCTGAGACAGGCAGGGTTGTTCAGTCTGGAGAAGAAAAGGCTCCAGGGAAACTTACTGTGGCCTTTTGACACTTAAAGGGGACTTATAAGAATAACAGGAGTAACCTTTTTGGTAGGACCTATTGCAATAGGACAAGGGGGTAGGTTTAGACTACATACAAGGAAGAAATTTTTCACAAGGGTGATGAAACACTGGCACAGCTGGTGCCACCAGAGAGGTGATGATGCTCCATCCCTGAAAACATTCAAGGTCAGGTTGGATGGGGCTCTGAGCAACCTGATCTAGTTGAAACTGTTCCTGCTCCTTGCAGGGGGCTGGATGAGATGCCTTTGAAAGTTCCTTCCAACCTAAACTATTCTATGATTCTAAGTAGTCTGTCACTCATGAATACTCAGTGGATTTGTTGGCAAGAAAGGGAAGACTAATCTTCTATCATTACAGGTTAGTTCACACCTTTGGGTAATAAAAGCTGAGTGAGCAGGAAAAAGGATCAATAAATTCCTGATTCATTTTACTCTCTAATTTCTGAGCACTGTACACTTTCTCCTGTCAGGTGCCTAACATTTATTTCTGTCCTGGGAACTGAAGCCTGCTGATCTCATCCTAAGTAGCACTGGTCTGGAAAGTGCCGATATGTTCAGTATGGCCAGCATCAGAAAGAAGAAAGTTTTGTGGACACTCAACAGGAAATAGTTCAGATTTCTGAGACTTGGCATGGAATAATTAACCTTTCCTTTGTCTTTGAGTATTTAGGTTTTGCTTTCTTCTTTTCTCCACAGAGAAAATAATACATATCTACCTCTATGATTTTGAAGAGGGCTGTTAAAGGCATTGTTATTTGCAGCCAAGGTATTTTGCGATTACATTAGCAGGTTCCTCCTCTTTATCAACATAAATCCTGCATGAAAGGAGCTTTTAAATGGAAGTTTTTTCCACTGCATTCAGAAGGAATCAAGGTGGGTTTGCCCTTATCTTGAGTTGCACTTCAGACTCCACTGGGTACTATCCTTGACAGCAAACGTCAGGATGGGCTGCAGATGGAGAAAGAGACAGAGAAAGGCATTCAAGCAGGCACAAGGCCACTTGCAGGATCCAAGACTAATGCTTACAGCACACACAGTCTTAGAAAGAGAATAGCTGGACGGGTACCAATGTAATGTGCTCCCACTAAGTTAATTTAGATACTGTTTACTATGTGATAGACTAGCTCAATTTTTTACATAGTCTTCATAGCAGTCCAAGAGTGTTTGAATAAACAGTGGAAAGCATACTGTGGGTGGTGTACTCAACTGGAAAGGGGTTGAAACAGGACACTTAGTGGCTTTGTCTTATCTCAGTGTTTAGGTGCAAGTAACCCCTCAACATGCATGAAACGATCCGTGACACTGACAGTCAGAAAAGACATCATTCAAGATTAAGAACTCCTGCAATAATTGGTATGAATTCCAGTTTTTTATCCAGCCTGAGCGTGAACAAGCTTCCCTTCCTCCCCTCCCCTCCCCTCCCTCGACTAACTACAAAAGTATCTTTTTTTTTTTTTGCTGTCTGCCATTCCTGAAACATTTAAGGTATCTCAGAAGATTAATGTTATCAGAGTGTTTGATATGCAGATACCTTTGATGTGCATGCACTGCCTGTGAAAATGATGAGAAAATACAGAAAGTAATCAGAAAACACCATTTATACACCTGGCAGACAATGGGAAGGGACATTGGGAGTGCCTGTGGACATCTGGGGGAATACTGAGGAAGACAAAGCTTTCTTTCAGCTACCGTGAAGGGAAAAGATTAGGTGGATGTGGACAGGAGAAGGTAGGATTGTTTTCTCTATATGACAGGAGGGGTTAGGGAAATTGTTTATTTCTTTGTACCAGTACAGGAAATGTCTTTGCTTATGCATGTATCTGTGGCACTGGAAGAGCCAAAGGCATGATTTGATTTTTTTATTTTTTTGTTTAGACATAGGGAAACGGGAGATTAATTTTTCTGTCTTTTCTGTGGAAGGGGTGAAGGGAGGTCTGTCTATACATCTTCCAGCTGTCTCAAAAAGAAAAACCTGCGAGATCTGTATGGATTTCAAAAAGGGCTGAGCATAGGTAGGACAGTTCATTTCAACGCTGTTCCAAGCGGTGAAAATGTTTCGTCTTCTATTTTTGGGAGTAATGACGTTCGAGCTGACAAACCAGGAATTCAAAGCATTGTACTCCACAAAGCACGTCGTGCAGTTTGGAAAACAAGGCCAATAACGCCCCTCGCACTCTCATTCTTGGCTGAGGCACTTACGCCTCCAAGGCAATCCCAAAAGCTTCTTTTCCCTATCCCACCCCCCCCCCTTTTTTTTTTTTTTTTTTTTTTACTAAAGTTTTCATTAAAACACGACGCGTTTCAAGTTATTTATCCTTCGTCCCACGGGGCCACCTTTGTCTTTCCGGTCGGACAGTGGTCCCCGCCGCCTGACGATCTGCCGAACCCCCGGCTCCTCTGCCCCTACACACGTACTCCCCCGCGGGCATCACCACGTCCCCCTGGCGCACACCCCTGGCAGGGTGGGGCTGCCCGGGCGGCCGGAGCCTGTCCCTGTCCCTGTCCCTGTCCCCGTCCCTGTGCCTGTGCCCGAGCCCGTCCCGCCCTGCCCGGGGCCAAAATGGCCGAGCCGCCGCGGTGCCCAACGGCCGGGCGCGCCCTGGCCCCGCAGCCCGCGCGGCGGGGCCGTTGTGCGGGCGGCCGGCCGGGTGGACGTGCGGCGCCCGGGGGCAGCCGCGGGCCGCTCCGCCTCGGCGGCGGCGGAGCGGTAGGGAACAGGAGGGAGCGGCGGGGAGGGACGGAAGGAGGGCATGCGGCCGACGGGGCGGGGACTGCCGATCCTGTGCGCTGTTTGTCCCCGCTCCGCCGCGCGAGGAGGAGGGTCCTGTCCAGCCGACTGCTGCTGCCCCCTCCTCCGTGCGAGGGGACCGGGGCGACCGGGGCGGGGGCGGGGGAGGTGATGAGCCTGGGCCGGGGGCTGCGGCGGCGGCGCGGCTGCTGCTGCTGCGGCTGCGGCGGGAGGCGACGGCGGGCCGTTGGAGGGTCTGTCCGGCCGGCCCGGGGCCAGGGGGATGCAGCGCAGGACGTGTCTGGGTCTGGGTGTAGCTGATCGGAGAAGAGAGGCAGACGCCGCCCGGAGAGGCCGAGGAGCAGCGGAGGAGAGCCGCCCTGACATGCCTTTTCCTCTCCCTCCTCTCCAGCGGCCATGTTAAACAGAAAACCCTCAGCTAGCGCCGCCGGTGGTGCTGCCTACCCAGCCGGTAAGGAGAGGAGCGAGGGCCGCCGCGATCGCCACCGCTGGGCCGGGCTGCGGAGGCCCGGCGGAGGGGGACGGAGGCGGGGGGGTCTGGGGCGCCCCGCGGCTGCCGCCGCAGAGGTGCCGTGTGTGCCGAACAATGATCCGCCCTCCCCCCGCGGCCCCCGAGCCCGGGGGGCCGTCGGGGGCTGCGCGCTGGGCTCCGGTGAGCCGCTGTTGTGCGGGATGGCGAGTTCGCCTCGGGGGAGTGGGGCGGGGTGAGGGGGGGCCGAGAGAAATCACGTAGGGAAACGACCCAAGGAGAACTGGAGATCGCCGCGAGTGCCGGAGCGGCTGCGTTTGACAAGGGGCAGCGGTGCTCGCCGCCGCTTCCCGCGGCAGACTTGTGAACTCCTGGCGGGTCCCCGGCGGCGCCGGGATTTCGCCGGGCCAGACGGCTCGGGGGGAGGCGGGGGGCGCGGGCAGCCGTCCAGCCCCGAGGCGTGCGCGGAGCACAGCCGGCTCGTTCTCCCGGTTAGGCGCCTGCCGGTGGCAGGTTAATCTCGGATGAAGGGTTTAGCCGGGCGAGCACGGCCCGCCCGCGCTATTAGCCGGCTCGGTGCTTGTGTGCGCCGCGGCGGTGATTAGCTTTTAATGGCTTCTGCCCGAAGCAAGACGGGCGGCGGTGCCGGCCGAGCGCTGGAGCCGCCGCCGCCCCGACGGGCTCGCTGCCCGCCGCGCTCACCCCTCTGCTCTCCGCAGGCAGGGCAGGGGACAGCGGCCGCCCGCTGCCGTCTTCTCCGGGCACCGGAGCCGGGGTCTCCCGGGCAGGAGCTGGGACTGGCCCGCCGTCGCCCCTCGCATTGCCGCCGCTCAGGGCCAGCAACGCTTCCCACACGGTGAGCCCGGGCACGGGGAGGGTGTGGGCGGGGAAGGGGTGTCTGGCCCCGGGGTGTCGCGGCGCCGCTCGCCGGGTGTCCCCAGCGGCGGGACCGAGCGCACATGGGCCCCCCGAGGCGCATGGTGCTGGAGCAACGTGCACTTAATTTCTGCAGGCTCCGATGCTTGCATGCTTGTTGTGAGGCTGGGACCGTGTAACTGCACACACTGCTTTCTCCTTCCCCAGCCCCGTTCCCCGCCCCGTCCCCCCCCCCCGCTTCCCCCAGTCTGGTTGTGTGTCTCATTTTCAGTGACAAATTCGGTCTTCTGCATTCGCATAGAGGAGATGTTCTGGTGAATGCATTTTTTGACATGAGGTTAGTCACTGTGATTAAAGTGTCATATGAACTGTGGTGAAAAATGAAGGCTGCTCTCTGCTTTACATGTCTGATTAGCTCAGGCCGATCACAGTCTTTCCTAGAAATAGCTATCACTGTGCTTAGGGACAATGATTGGATGAATCTGCCTTTATTACTGCAGTAGATTATCTATAAAGAAAAAACGACTGATGGCATGAAAAGGATGTTATTTCCCGGTTCTGTGATATCTCACGTTATCTCCCACTCCTAGTTAATCTACTAGGAATGAAACTTCCCAAGTATGCCACTATATATGGATAAGAGAAGGTATCTCTGTCCTGAAGGCATGACAGAGTAGAGAGAGTGGCCTATATACTGTCATATTAACACTAAATATCTGAAATTTTTATTTCATACATTTCCTTCTAAATTCTGAAAGATTTCATACTGACCCTGAAAGGCATTGATGGCATACTTTTCATAGAATTAATGAGTTCTTCGTGGATGCTCACATACTGTCTTTGTAAACATATGGCAGAGTTTTAAATGGTAATGTGATTATGGGCTAGTGGAAGGTGAAACTGTGCATTTAGATATTAGTGTTTCAGTGACTTTCCATGTAGCTTCAGGGGTAAATTATCTTACTCAAATGCATTTATATAAAGAATTTAAAAAGTCAGTATATATAGTGTAGTCTCAAAAGAAATGAGGAATATTCTGCAAATTCAAGGTGGAGCTTCATACTTGAGATTAACTTCATTTTATATTTATGTAGCTAGTGTATGTGTCTGAATTAGTTCGTAAGTATAAAAGGCCAATTTTTTCACATTTGTATACCAGTTAAGTGCTGCTTGATTTTAGAATTGGGGCAACAGCTTAGGATTTTTTGTTTTTTAAATTAAAATCATAAAAGAAGGAAAACAGTGCAAACAGCCTGGGCACCAATCATGCAAGTGCATTTACAGTAGGGCCCACAAATATCAGGGCCTCACATGTAACAGAGCCTAGACTTAATTTAGGATTTGTGAAAGTGTGATGGTCCAGCTGTTTATCTGTGACTACTTACTAATTTTGGAAGTACACAATTTTAGTATTTTTATACAAAGATTTTGTGTATATGTATTATATATAGTGTCTGTGCATATATATATGTAAAGATGCAATCTTTATAAAAGTATTCAAATGTTACATTTCTGTGTTTCAAGTACCTTTACAAGCATATGATTTTGTATGTGTGCATATGTTTATATGTAGCATATATATGTATACTTATGGAAGCATGCAGGACTGATCAAGCATTATATGGTTATGCATCATGTCCCTCTAGATTCTGACTGTCCCAAAGTCTGTCTTTCCTTTGTGATAAAGAGCCTACTCGATAGGGTTTATTTAGCCTTGGGTGCTGTTACAGAAATGCCTCATACTGCCTTGCTCGATCTTGTAGGTGGTTATTTTGTGGTTAGCTAACATAACTTTTTGTGATAAGGATCAGATATGACACCAGAATGCTGGATTTTAACCTGAAAAAAAAGGGGGGGGCAGTATCTGTTCTATAAATTTAGACCTCAGCTGACACAGACAGACTGAAACCATTGGTTTTGTATCCCACCACTTCCTCCAATCAGATCTGTTTAAAATGGGTCCTTTCAGTTTTCCTAAATTATTTTCCTTCTTTGTGTTCATTTGCTTATCCTGTTTTTATCTCTGTTGTATCTGTGTGACTTCAGTAATAGCTAAAAACAGTATTTCTGTTTGTGCTTCAAACTTTCAAAGGTGTGGTGTGCTTAAGTGGGTGAACTGATGGTGTTTATATATAAATGTGTGTAGTATGTGTACTAGTTGTGAGAGAAACTGAGATTGAAGTTATGTTTTGTTTAAGCTAAAGGGTTTTTCCTTTAATTCAGACGGAGAAGAAATCAACTACCGGCCATGTTTCTTGCTTGTGTGATTCAGCCTCTGCTGAAACTGTGATCTCCTACTGTCGAGTGAAATTTTATTGTTCGATAGATTATAAATAGCATGGGTAGAAGGGGACAAGATGATGTTTTACACACGCTTCATAAAATGGGACAGAGGCTTTGGTAGCAGTCTTTGCAAGCACAGCAGCCTTTGTTGCTAAGCAAGTGGGGTTGTGTGTTGTACCAGGGAAAGGTTCTGTTTATTTTTTTTTAAATGTGCCTTCATCCTAAGCTTATTTGTGTATGCTTCCATCCCTGGCTGTCTTTTTTGCCTCCTGGTGAAAAACATGAACCTGTTTCCAATCCCTTGTCCTCTTCATTTTCCTCTCCAGAGTCATTGCTTTCTCTTTTGAAGCCATAAGTTCTTGCCTTGGTGATTGGGACCTTTCTTTTTCCATTCTCGCTCTCCTATTTCATTATGGTGTTCTTTCATCCAGTTGACATTCTGCAGTAGCGATTATCTTGCTTGCCTGCTGCTCAGCTTGTGTAAATCCCAAACTGTCTGTGAGTCCTCTTCCAGACTCGTCTGTCTTCTGCCTAGCTCCATCCCTGTTCTTTCTTACTTGGCACGTATTCCTGCACTGTACCTGTTTCTCTTGTAGTATAGTAGTATTAATATTTTTATCCTCCTGTCTAGTACTGTAAAACAACCAATTTATAATGCATGATTCAGTGCCCTCCCTCCTTCAAGCCCTTTCCAAGATTTCTGTACAGCAAGCCTATTTTCTTTTTCCACCAGGGTTGAATGTTTGTCTATATACTTTTACATCAGTCATTGTCTCAATCTTGATTTTTTTAAATCTAATTTTTTAATTTACTTACATTATAATGGAACAGAGATTCCTGGACTCTATTAATACAAAGATCTGGTAGGTCACGTCCTGCCTATTTTTGCTGTTGTCATCTGCTTTAAAGCAGGTAAAACCAAAGCAAATACCTTCTTATTGTGATGTTTTCATGTCTTAAATTGTGACAGAAATGCTGTCACATTTGAGTGGAAATAACTATGCAGTCATGACCTGGATTTTACTATATCTAGTTTTCTTTGGATGTTTTTTCCTCCATGTAAAATTTGTATCTGGTGGGCATATAAGGCTATCTTAACTTTCAAGGGCTGTGGAGGTTGGTTGTGAAATTTGGGTTCCAGCAGATGGTGACTGTGGTGCTGTGGGGGCTGCAGTACTTCTGAGCACATCTCTCATATTTGTATAGTTGACCTTACCCAAGGGGTTCAATTTATTGTGCATTGACTGTCCTTTTGGGTTTCATCATGTGTAATAAATGCAGGGTGTCCAGAAGTATTCAAACTCACTGTACCCCTAACAGAATGAAAAAATTTAAGAATCAATATCATTCTTGAGGCATAGTTCAGTCTGTGAAAATATTTGCTCTATGAAAGTAAGGTTAACTTCTCAAAAAATAAGCGTATATGGACCAGATAAAACAACAGCAAAAATCCAAGTGGTGTGTTCTTTCTGCCACTTTTGTTGAGCCACAAACTCAACAAAGGCTTAGTCTTCTTTGGTGTATAAAAACTGTACTCATGGTGAAACCATTAGGGATAATCCAGTATTATTACCATTGTACTAATTAGCAAGTATTTTTGATTCTGAACAGAGGAATGCTGCTGAATTAGTTTATCAAAGAAAAATAATGCCTTTTGTACATTTGCTTAGGCTTTTGTTTTGTAGTCAACAAAATAGGCAGTGAAGCATGCTACACCTGATACCATATGCCTCTCCTGTGTTAGACACAGTAGGGCTGAAACTGGCACGCCCAGAAATGCTGTAAAGAAAGGGGTATCTAGTGTAACAATTATTCTTTAATTAAGTTACTACTTTAGAACACTGTTTCTCCCTTTGTCCTCATCTGTGAGAAGTAATAGCAGATAATGACATCTTATTCCTGTGCAGTATTTCAGCAGGCCATCATGATTGCTCTATTATTAAGATTCATTTTACAAACCTTTTTAGATTTTGATTGACAGCAAAATGCTTTTTCTGAGGTTTTGCTCAAAATAAAATGATAATATATAGCTGAATCATGTATCTGACTTGGATAGTTTTATAGGGTGCTAATAATCACACAGAGTGACTATTACAGAGATGAAATATGATACGATTATATAATATCGTGATGCATTTGGAAGATAAAGTTGACAAGAGTTACATGCTCCTGTGGGGTTCAGTCTTGTAAAATGGTCTTGAAACAGATCATTGCATTGGGTGAGTGTACTGCAAAGGAATTGTAAATGGGTTTGCCACCTTGTTAGCAAGCTGGACTCATTTTTATACTACTTCCATGTTGTTACAGGTCTGTAGCCTAAGTATAGTAGTTAAAATTCTACTTCTGTTCCTAAATCCATTTGTGAAGGCCAAACAAACCAAAAGAAACCCAAATAATACCACCCTCAAATTAACGTTTTGTTGCTTTTTTATTTATTTATCGGTCATAATTTAGGGTGTAGTTTTGTTTTGTTTTGCTTGGTGTATCTACTGGCATAGTCATCAACTTCCATAAAATGAACATACCAAAGTAAAAGTAAAATCTTAATGGTGATTTTGAAGTTCTGATAAACTACTAAGAGAGGAAAGAAGGACCGCATTGTAACATTTGCAGTTATGTAATTGATGGTGCCAGAAGATTCAGGAAAGATGAGTTCAAGCTCACCAGTTATTTCAATGTATTTTATAGCCTTACAATAGTAAGTTTTTGATTATGTATGCTACAAAAGTATGTAAATCTTAGAAGGTGTGGATGGGTTTGAGCGCAGACAATACAATATATAATGAGTAAGTGCACTCAGGTTATCAGTTGTGTAGGCTGTTGGTTCTGGAATTTACAGGTCCATCTATAGAAGCAAAATGGAGACGTTATAAACCTCTCAGGCTTGTGGTTTCGATTGAAAGGCTGGTGGAGCTTCTGCGTACTAAGAACAGTTTGGTACTGGACTAATAAGATTGTAGTCTTTTGTAGTTGTGGTTTAGGAACTTACGGTGTTGCTGTTGAAGCCTGTGGAGCATGTGAGCAGTGCAAGCCTGAACTTGACAGCAATCTCAGACACCCAGTAGCCAGAAGTAGATAGGCAGAGCAAAGGACTAGTGTGAATCCAACCCTCATCCAGGTTGGAAATAGTAGAGGAAAGTTCGTTTTTCACATGGATTTTGTGGTTATGTTGTGTCTGATAGCTCTGAAACTCCTGTTGGGCTTTTTCGAAAGAAGAGCGGTGTCTCTATTCTCCTGTGCAGCTTTTGGAATAGAGCCCGTGTTAATGTGGTTTTTTCTACAAAGAAAACCAGTGCTACTGTCTGCATCTGCATTTGCATTCCCAGGCAGCAGCTGACTGAAACTGGCAAAACCAGTCACTTTGGATTTGAGTTGAAGTTGGAAAAATGCTGGTGATTTCATTCTGCTGCTTGGAAAAAAAAGCTGACCTGTCAGCAGCAAGAGAAACCATGAATCTGCCTGAAGATGCAGGAAGCAGGGCTACATGTGTCCACAAACACAGTCTTCAGAAAAAAGAACTTTTTAGTCTCTGTTGAGAAGGAATATATGGGATTTTTTCCCAAGTCCTGAAGAACTTCTCAGTATGTATATTAAAGCAAGCAGTGCTTAGGAAGGGTGGAAAATATGTAACTGTGAAAACAGGTGACTTGAGAGAAAAAAAATCAAGATCTGAGCTGTGGCAAAGAGTATTTGGGTTAAAAAGTTCTTAAAGAAGACTTTCTCGGAGATACTCTTTCTTCCTCATTGTCTGCATTAGTACTGTCCACTCCCAGTTTGTCTAGATATGTTCTGCTTTGTTGTTCAGTTAGTGTTGGAGAAGAAATTTTTGTACCTAGAGTTTCCTAGCTTGAGTCTTGGGAATTTTATGTTTACTCTGCTGCTTCATTATGCCTTTCTTAGACAGTTCTGCACCTATGTGCTGAACCTATGACACATCTTACTAACTAGATCTGGTTCATCTGAAATGAGTGATTTAGCAGCTCTTGGGGCAATTTTTTTTTCTTTACAGTAACTGCTGTTTATATAAAGGATCAGGGCAACCTTCAGGAAACTGCTGCTGCAGTGTGCCTCAAACTTGACCTGAAGGAATTGCCTGTAGGCATGATAAGTTCTCTTAATGATTTAATTTCTGTTGCTTTTGAGACATCAAACTAGGAGGGGAGTTTTTGTTGATTTCCTGTATATCTTCACTGTGCTTAAATGTTACAAACATCTTTGCTCTGAACTGTGATTGTGTGGTAGTGATTTCTGAGATTGATCAAATTTGATAGTGTGAGCCTAAATTTCTCTGCAAACAAACATACACACTCAAACTGCAATGATGAATGAACCAGCTATTCAACATCAGTCAAAAAATGAACCAGTTATTCAGCGTCAGTCAAAATGGAATCAAAAGAGCAGTGAACTTGGCAGAAGCAGTTCCCGAGAGTTCTTGTTCGTACATTATGTGAGTTTCAGAGCTGCAAATTTCAAAATACTGTCCAAAGGTGAAGCTGGTGTCCAGCTGGCAAGTCTTTGGGAACAAGTTGCTGAATTAACAAAAGTATGCTTCTGCCGTATCAGACTGATGCCTTAACAGAAGCACAAAGGATGCTTGAGTCTGCCTTGCATGTCTGGGTTTTTTCATTAGGAAGCACTTCTGTTGCAGCACAGGTTTCATTGCCTCATATCACAGCACACAACTGTCATTTTCTGATTACATTTCAGCAACCTTAAGTGAACAGGGAATGTGTTATCCTTAGCTGCCTATAAAAAATACAGTTCAGATGAAAAGTGCTCTCAACCCTGGCTTGATCATCTGTCTGACAGTGTCAGTGAACTTTTCGTTAGTAATTTGACATAAATATTAAGACTGGTGAATCAGCTGGAGAAACAGCAGGGGAATTCTTCCCACATTTGTGTAAGACCAGGCAGAAGACAAACTAATTATCCTCTACTTGAGAGCAAATGGGGAATTCTAAGGATAGCTATTTTAGTGGCAGGTATGCTTGTAAATTTCTTGTTTCTTCTTAAAAATAACAGGTTTGGTGCCATAGTTGTTTTCACACCCCAGTACTTTGCTGTTTGCTTGAAAATGCTGAATGCTGCTGTTTATTCCCATGTAAGCACTGTCAAGAGCAAATCTAATTTCTAAAATCTATTAATGCTTTTTTCCATTCCTTTAAAATAAAGTTACTGTATGTTGCTTAAGGCAAAGATTTGCTCTCTACTCAAGTCTGCATAAGGCCCCAAATCTAATGTGGTTAAAAATTATTGTTAGATTGGTTTGGGATAGTGCTAAAGGATAAAGGATGTGCTTAGTCTTCATTGATCAAAATGTTTAGCTGAATTGTGAATGTCTGAGTTCTAAGCAGTAAGTTACGTTCTTTAACTTAAGAAATGCGTGGGTTCTTTTCCTCTTTGTGCATCTCACAGCACATTCCTTATTGCTTAAAAATGTATGTGGAACTTTTGATGTACAACAAATTTAGGAGCAACTTAAAATCTTGATTTCTGAGAAGAGGTGATGAGAGCCGTAGCCATGTAGGTTCCAGCAGGCATTATATATTACCTCCAGCATTTGTAAAACTGCTGCTATTTTCTATAAAGTCTGATGTCCCTCGAGCATACATCTTGGTGTTACAGGACTGCTGCCTTGAAGATTCTTTGGAGAAAGTGTTAGCTTCTCATGGTAGCATGTTTGTGATTGCCTTGTTGCAGACATTTTGGAGAGTCATGAAAATAGCGTTTGAGAAACAAGAATCAGGAAATTTAATAGCACCTAGCATTATCAAAGTATATGTGCTGTATTTTTTAGATTTGCTGTAAACAATTCATATCTAAGGAAACACTTTGTTTTGAGGTGATTTAGGCAGAACGGAGAGTTGCAGAGTGAATGTTGAAGCACGGAGTTCATGTCTTTCTTGTTAACTGGGTATGTATTTATTTTCAATTTTAGGTTGGAAGCAGTAAGCACACAATGAATGAGCACCTACATGTTGGTAACCATGGACAAATCCAGGTTCAGCAGCTCTTTGAAGATAATAGTAACAAGAGAACAGTTTTGACAACACAGCCAAATGGACTTACAACGCTAGGCAAATCTGGATTGCCAGTGGTTCAGGACAGACAGTCAGAGAGTGCCCACAGGCGACAAGGGAGCTCCAGCTCTTTAAAATCTACAGATGGAACGGGGAAGGTAAAAGCTTCTGTTATCACACCAGAGCAAGCAATGAAGCAATACATGCAAAAATTAACAGCTTTTGAACATCATGAGATTTTTAGCTACCCTGAAATATACTTCTTGGGTCCAAATGCGAAGAAGCGACAAGGTGTGATTGGTGGTTCAAACAACTGTGGGTATGATGATGACCAAGGGTCTTACATACAAGTACCCCATGATCATATTGCGTACAGGTATGAAGTCCTGAAAGTTATCGGGAAAGGAAGCTTTGGGCAGGTGGTGAAGGCCTACGATCACAAGCTGCATCAGCACGTGGCACTAAAAATGGTGAGAAATGAAAAACGTTTCCACCGCCAAGCTGCAGAAGAAATTAAGATCCTGGAACATCTCCGGAAACAAGATAAGGATAACAACATGAATGTTATTCACATGTTGGAAAATTTCACATTCCGCAGCCATATCTGCATGACATTTGAGTTGCTGAGCATGAACCTTTATGAATTAATAAAGAAAAACAAGTTTCAAGGCTTTAGCCTACCTTTGGTTCGGAAGTTTGCCCACTCAATTTTACAGTGCTTGGATGCTTTGCACAAAAACAGAATCATTCACTGTGACCTTAAACCTGAGAACATTCTGTTGAAACAACAGGGTAGAAGTGGTATTAAAGTGATTGATTTTGGCTCAAGTTGTTATGAGCATCAGCGTGTCTATACTTACATTCAGTCACGATTTTATCGTGCACCCGAAGTCATCCTTGGTGCTCGTTATGGGATGCCCATAGATATGTGGAGCTTGGGCTGTATCCTAGCAGAGCTTCTGACCGGTTATCCACTTCTACCTGGAGAAGATGAAGGAGACCAGCTGGCTTGTATGATTGAACTACTGGGCATGCCTTCTACAAGACTCTTAGAGGCATCCAAGCGAGCGAAAAACTTTGTGAGTTCTAAGGGTTACCCCCGCTATTGCAGCATCACAACCTTGTCTGATGGCTCTGTAATACTTAATGGTGGACGCTCTCGCAGGGGAAAACTGCGTGGCCCACCAGAGAGCAGAGAGTGGGGTAACGCATTAAAGGGATGTGATGATCCCCTCTTCCTTGACTTCTTAAAACAGTGTTTAGAATGGGATCCTGCTGTCCGTATGACACCCAGCCAGGCTTTGCGGCATCCCTGGCTAAGGAGACGGTTGCCAAAACCTCCAACTGGGGAAAAGGCCTCAGCAAAGAGAATTACAGAGAGTACTGGTGCTATAACTTCAATTTCCAAGTTACCTCCAACTTCAAGCTCAGCTTCAAAACTGAGGACTAATTTGGCACAGATGACGGATGCCAATGGAAATATTCAGCAAAGAACAGTGTTGCCAAAACTCGTTAGCTGAGTTTGAAAAACCCAATGCTGTTAATATGAGAGATACAATGTGGCTGAGCCTTATTTGTATGAAAAATTAGCTCAGATATGCATTTTTATTTGCTCAATAAATCTATTCATTTGTATCTTTTCAGCACTCATTTTAAATGTAAGAAATGTTGATTTTGTTTTTATAAAAATATGGGGACAATGCTTTAAGTTTTTATACTTATTTTTTAAAATGTTTGTCTTCTACAGTACAATTAGCCTTACTGTAACAAGTGTGACACAGTAATAAACATCAGTGGCAGGCCACTGGTTACAACATGACTGTCATGCATTGCAGCGTGGTATCAAAGGTATAAACCTTTTTCTTCCATGGTTCATATTAGTTTTAACCTGGGGTAAATTTGAAAGACTACGTTTTGGATTTTATGGGTTTGGTCTGGATTCTGTGCACCCTCACATCTATGACTGACTGGACTCCAGGGAGAATACTCAAAGAATACAGTTAAGCACTTGCAAACTTGTAGTTTAAAGTGGAGCCATAGCATGTTCTATTGTCATTTTTTATGTGGTAGCCCAGAGAAAGTCATGGTATCACTAATGATACTGTCATCTCCTATGGAATACTTTCTCTGTTTGGGCTTTGGTTAAAATGATCATTTAAACATAATGCAAAAAATAACACTGGGGCTAAAACGACTGTCTTACTTTGCATGCCATGTGGTAGAGCGAGAGGAACGGGTAGTCTTGGAAAGCGTGAAAATGGCAGTATGTCTGTTTCTCTGAATTTGAAAGTGGCTAATCAGTTGGTAAGGCAAAATGTTCCGAACTTCGTTTCAGGTCTCTAACACTGAGCATTCACACAGGCTCTCCTTTTGTCTTTTTTGGTTTTTTCCCCCTCTCGTCTATTCTGTTTTTTCTAATGTGCAGCTTGATCTCCCAAAATCACATAGGTAGAAGTGCTCATCCTGTCAGTTTTATACTGTAACTTCCAGACTGTTAAACTACATGGGTTTCAAGGTTGCTTTTATTTCCTCTGACAGTGTTTGAGCGCCTGTGACTTCTGTGGTACATTTACACTTCAGATCAAATCTACATGTAGGGGCAAACATGATGTTACTACATTGCTTCCTGAAGAGGAGTACTTCACCTTAGACAGCTTAACGGTAGAAGGAAAGATCCTCAGTGAAAAGCTTTTCAGTTGGAAGACTGAAAAGCTGATATACTTGGCATGAATCACACTAATTTAGAAGTTATTTGGATGTTCTAGCTTGCCATTATTCCTTTTTTTTTTTAAAGTGAAATTCCAAAAAATGATAAATGCTCCAAGGAGAGGCTCATTTGTAAACAGTGAGGCTATCACATTCTGAAGAGAATAGCTCCATCCTAGATACTTTCTAATAAGGGAAAATTATCAAAGGAAAGCTAAGCACTTGGAATTTGACTTAATCTTTGGCATTTGTAGATGAAAATTAACTTTGAAAGAACAGTTAGAGATATGTGTAGATTTATTCACGTGTGTGTGTGCTAATGCTTGATTCTTCATTTTTACTTTTAACTGCATTCATGGAAGAAAGATGGTCTTTACTGAAGAGTAATATCTAGATCTATGAGAGAGGTATTCACATGTTGTAGCATGTTTTCAACAGGAGCAGTTTGAAATCTGAGATCAGTATTTTTAATGCGTACAATGGCTGTGGTCTGCATTGGATGTATAAAACATTTGAAAAGGGAATTTTAAACACAGAATAACCTAGAAGGGTTTATGGATTTTAGAACAAGACATACTAGAATGGATAGCATTAAACCTCAGTAACTTTACTTATAGACAGCATTTATATGCACAGATTTTACTGAGTTACTTGTACAAATGGTGAAAATTACTTAAAGCATGGTCCCCTGAGAGGCCAAGAAAGTTTCCGGTTAAGTTCTCGTTCATATTCGTTAATTTACCACTTACAGCTTAACTTTTGTTTGTTGGTTTGTTTTATTTTAATTTAACGTAAGACTGGGGGAGGGATATAAAGAAAAAAAATGACAGAATTCTCAGGAAACATATCGCTGAACTTCTTGCCAAAAAGTCAACACCTAAAGAAGCTCCAAAATAATTTCTGAGTAGAAGATGTTATTTGTTGATTGATAAATGTAAAAATTAGACTGTCAATCAACCATTTTTCTTACTTTCTAAAATAAAAAGATAATTTCCTGCCTCTAGTCACATTAAATTATTTAGTGTTAACTGTTCACAACTTTATACAATATATGTAAGTGCAATATGTAAACATGTATGAAATCATGTTAAAAGTGAAATATAATAATACTTCTAAGAAAAGTGGGGTTTAGAATATGAATATCCAGTAAATTATGGTCAGTAAATTCTAAGTCTGGAGAAGAGATATATTAATTTTAATGTAAAATTAACTAACTGTCATTACTGTAGGAATACAATACTATGTATTTTTCTACAGTAACAGGGAATCTTTACTTCCTCCACCACCTACTTGGCTTTACCACTCCTTTCTACCTTAACTCTTCCTTCAGAAGTTGGGAAATAGGGATGCTGATGTTAAGGGTGAAAGAAGAATCATCTCCCTTGATATTCTTTAAAGCAGACATTGATACATGTTCCTGCCTTTTGTGGCAACTTAAGGTGAAAACATTCATGATATTCATGGGTCATTACTGGGCTACAACCACTAAATTTTAGTTTTCATGTAACCAGTTCTTAATGCCAATAATGCATTTATGGTCCACCTTCTTCATAAATGCTACCGGAAACTTAAAGGCCAAAATATAGTGTGAAGAGCTATTTTTTTAACCCAGATTCAGTGGAACTTCCTCTATACTAAAGGAGCAGCTACATCAAGCTTTTTAAGTGATGTAGCTGCATTTTATTGTAGCTTATTTATACCTGTAAAAAAAAGGGTGGGGAGGGGGGAAAGGACATTGCCTCTTGCTTTGATGTGATTTTTTTCTAAGGGCTCTGATAATTAGGCTGATAGAAGTTGGCTTGGAAGCAGTGCTTAGTCTCACATGTTACCATTGTCTGGGGATGTCTGAGCTATTTTCAGATTTAGTAACAGCACAGTGTTGTCTTTGGTTGCAGTCTCGCTTGGCTCAGTTTCTTGCACCACTGGTGTGTTCATTACCACTTAACTGTTGGAACAAGAGAGTGATGCAAGATGTGTAGATTAAGGATAGAGGATGGATTGTGCCCTTGGTGTTAACAATGTGCCTTTTGTTACAAATGCATCTTGGCCTCTTTAACCCTTGAAATACTGCTTAGTAGGGATGAAATCTATTTTTAAGTGCTATACCTGTCTTAAAACATCCTGTAGATGATCAAGGCCTTAATAGAAACAATAAGGCAATCACACTGTTGGGGTGGAGAGGACACTCTGTTCTTGTAGTACTGTCTCATTAAGGGGTTAAAGATGGCCCTTCCTCATTGGTTGTACTTTAACATCAAATTGATTTGTTTTTAAATAATTTTTTGTTATAATGACACTAACAGAAATCAACTGTATTTGTAAAAATTTACCTCAAACTCTTTAGTTTTATAGTGTGATTTAATCCCAGGGCATTTGGTATGAACCAAAGTGCATTCCTTTTATATGTGTCTGGCTCTTATAAAAGTGACCAGGGATTTTTACAATTTGGGTGCAAGGCACTTAAGCCACTTTTAACTTGATGGGTGGTTTGGAGTTACAAATGACTTCATGGGAATGTTGAAAACACTTAAAAGACATAAGTAGCATCGGGCAATATTAAAATCTTTAGGAAAGGGTGTGCATTATTTAATGCTCTCCATTTGTTAAATTTTTTTCCCATCAGTAATATTTGTGATAAATATGAAAAGAACTCTTTTTATAGTCAGCAAAGATTAGAATATTGCCCAGTGTAATGCTATAGTAGCATTTAAATAAAATAACATTTGTGAATTATTGTTTCTAGGGGCTTGTACATCTCTGCTACAAATTGTAATTACTCAGTTCAACTGCTACAATTGCATCTAAGCAGTAGCTTGGGTTTCTATTGGGCAATGACTTAGACACGTGACTGTAATATGCTGCAACTGTGTGTACTGAAAACGTGAAAAATGATTGAATGTGGACTGTGTATATATTTATGTATAATTTTCTGTGAGATGCTGCTGTTGCCACTTAACATTAAAGATGTTGTAGTGGGTTTTAATCCTAGTGGCCAGTTTTATGATACTGTGTGTATTGTACAGCTGATGACAGGAGTTAAGACTGTTCTAGTGAATATTTGTTACATTTTATTGTTGTGGCCAGAGATCATTTCAGAATAAAATTTTATGTCCTACTTTAATTCTCTCCACTGTACTTTGGGTTTTTTTGTAGTCGTAAAGAGAGCCTTTGGAATGCTGACATTTCTTGAATGTGGAATGGCCTTCTCCTAGCCTGCTCAGTCAGTGGCAGCAGCGCCTTTTACCCTGAGCTTGCTTGCTGGTATCTCTATATAGAAATCACCCATTGCTGGAGGATGACTCTTCTTCGGCTGTTTGTGTCTTGACAGCCTTGAATATTGCCCAAAGGCTGCTTTTGTCCTGTGGTTTCTAAAGTTCTTCTCAGGATTTAGAAAGTAATATGTTTCGTGTTTCTATTTACCCTGTATTCAAGAAAAGATCTTTGGCAGAAATTTTGTGGACATGGCTGTTATAACTTTTTTAAGCTGCTTTTGAAAGATTTTTTTAAATGTCTGATTTTATAAGGGATACTTGATTGAGACAGGGACAGTGTATTCTTAAATCTGCTTTAAAAAGACCCAGATTTCTGCACTAATATTTGTGTCAGATTGAGTTTTCAGAGCTTGTCAGACTATAAAGTCCCAGTATAATGAGAACATACAAAACAGGCTAGACTGAGCTAGATTCTGTTCACAAATACATCCAGAGTAATTTCACCATTTAGTGCAGAACTGTCTTGTGAGTGATTGGCCACATTCTCTACTTGGAAATGTCCATGTGCACCCAGAGCAGTTTCTCTGAAAAGCTGTCTGGTTTGGGTGAGCCCAGGCTGAAATCAAGGGATTTTAATTGGACTTTTTTAGGGTCTCCTGTTCAGCATAGTTGGGAGATTTTAGAGCACAAACCTCATCGATATTAAATACAGATAAATATGGTTTACAGTTTGAAAGAGCAGTCAGCCAAAAATTACATCTTTGTGGCCTGTTTGTGGTTGTGTTCTTCTGAGGACAAAGGCCTTTTTTTCATTTTAATTAGTTAAACTTTTTTATGGAAAAATGTCTAACTAACTAACTCCAGCCATCTAATCTTCTTGCCAACTTTTGCACTCTGTTGTCACTTTTTTTTCATTTGAAGAAGGGTCAGGGCCATCTCCCTTCATTTCAGTTGTCTAGAAGTTGGCTTTTGGCCTGTGCCATTTGCTGAGACTCCCAGTAGCTGGTGCAGAATTTGTGTTGGCCTTTGTCAGCACTTCCTTCCTAGTCTCTAAGCGCTCAGATCCCTCCCTAAAATGGGAGCTTTGGAATCCCACTCTGAATGACAGTCTGTAGTTGCTGCTACCTCTACTGTGAAAAAACTGTTTTTGTGAAAAAACTGTCTCCCTTTGGATACCAGCTGTGCTCTGGTATCCAAAGCTCTTGTTTTTTACAGAAAATCCCGTAAAGAATGCAAGAAGTGTAATGATCATCAGGTACTGTGTTGTTCACTTACAGATGCTGTTGCTTCTCTTCAAAATGCTGTCTTGTCCTGCTTTGTAAAGATCTGCTTATTGAAAGATCCAGCAGGAATTTTATTCTTGTACAAGACTTAAGAAATGAAAAAGGTACTATGGAATGTATCTGTATAGGGCTGTCTATGGTCAGGAACTGGTATGGAGAGGGAAAAAAGGCACCTGTAAGACAAATTGGGCCAAGTTTTGGGTAAGCATGATTCTTCTGGGGTTCATGAAAGTTTAAGAATTTCTGCAGTATCAGGGTGAGAATGGAAAAGTCTTACATGCTTCTCAGTGTCTTAAACTATTATTTCAGTGGAAAAACATTCTTTTGAAAGCCTGTCATTTTAAACTCTGCTAATAATTAAAGATAACATTAAAGAATCTTTTCTGTAGCTAGAACTTTATAAACATTGTTATAAATTTCTTTTTGAAATGTGATTTATAGTGCTGTTACTCTGCTAGCATAATCTTACATTTTATATTTTATTGTTCCTGAGAGGAAGAACATTCCTTGTCTTTTTCTGAAGTGCATGGTAGTAGACATCTCCCAGCCATCAGATGTGCTGTATCAGAGTGAAAGTGGCATTGGTAGAACTGGTTTCTGTTCCTTTGCAGAAATCCTCTACAGCTCTTGGAACTGGGGTTTCTGTGTCATTTTCCCTCTTTGATTTTTTCTGCTGTTTGCTTGCTTGTTCATTTGTTTGTTTTTAAGAAGTGCTTTCCAGCTTCTGGCTGTGGTGAGTCTTGGATCTCTGCTAGCTATCGAGCACTTTGGGCAGGGAATACTGCAAAAACAATGTTTCTTTAGCTTTTTCCCAACAATAAACAGAAAGTCTGGCTCTGTACCAAACTCCTAAGACAGGGAAAGTACATTCACCTCTGTCTGCTGGGTCCACAGCGGCTGTTAACCTCGTTGTTTAACTTCTGCATGAAGCTCAGTGGAAATGCCAGGTGCTGCAGAATGAAATGGCTTGTGTCCATCACTTTGAGGGGGAAAATGAGACTACAGTGGAAGGTCATGACATCTTTTCTGGGAAAATCAGGGATAGGGATGGAGCTAGGGAGGGCTTTGTTGAGAAGTTCTTGTACTGTAAGCTCTGTGTAACACTGTTGGAAGTGGCAAATACAGTGCTCCTTCTAGCAGAGTGGGAACTGTTCCCTCCGTTTTGCAGAGTGTTTTCATTTCTGTACTGTGGTTTGGTTATCTGCAGCTTGCACATAGCTATGCATACCTTAGGTACCTAAACATGCTGTCTGGAGCAGCTGCAAACAGTGAAATACATTTTATAACTTACATGGGCACTGGAAAATCCAAAGGTTCTCATTCAGAGGCCATCTGACCTGACATATAGCACCCGAAGTCCATTCAAGATTGTCTAAATGCAAAGCATTGCTGTGAACTGTTAAACCTTGACTGAACATAGTAAGGGAGAGAAATGTCCACAATGCAGAACAACAATTCACAATTCTTTTATAAAGACTTTGGGGCAGGTTTCAAGTATTGCACTGATTAATTTAAGACTACATCTTTAATTTAATAAAAGTGATCTGAATAAAGACATAATAATAAGATTTTTATTTTAGCTTCAATATGGCAGTAAAAATTCCACATTTAATTTCATTATTTTTTCCCCCAACTGTGGGTTCTTGCAGACACTACAAATACACTTTCCTCCAACCATCTAGATATAGACATATACTCAATTATCAGCTCCTGACAGATAAGCAGGACCCAAAATTAAGGAATGTATGTCTGTGTGTGTGTACAACATATATATATGCATGTGTGTACACATATACGACTCTTTGAAAAACAAACCTAAATATCCTGCATGCATTCTTTGTAGTGCTTTACAAAAAAAAAGGGATGTAGCTTTGTTTTCCCCTTGCCTCTTTGAAGTTTCAGTGTTAAGTCCAACATTTTTGCACTACACACACATCAATGCCATTTCTCACTGCTGTACTCATTTCACCATCAGGGTGCACACAGTGAACCTCAGCTTTCCTGCTGGAGGCAGAGGGTGCTCAGTGAGCAGGAGTCAGGTGTCACCCCAAAGATAGGTGGCCCTGTCACATTTTCTGAAGTGGACCTTCATCAATGAGAGAGCTGTTCTGTAGCTTACCCTGCTTGGCAACTGAAATAATTGCTTTGTAGCTAAAGCCTGAGTCTGTGTGCTTAGACTTGGGTTTGTAAACTTCAGCTGAGAAAGAAATCCTGAGTTAGAGTTTGTAAAGTCCACAGCTGGAGTTAAAAATGGGTTTCTAAGCATCCTAGTACTTGTCTCATCCAACTGTGACACTTAAAAAATGGCCTTTAAGATTTGGAAGACTGCCTTTGAAGGTCTGTGCAGAGGGTGCTTTGTCCAGGACAGCCCTCGACTGCTGGCCTTGTCTAAGCTGCACACAGATGGCATTGCCTTTGGCTACCCTGGGAGGCTGGCGCTCCTCCAGCACTTCTGGCATCCTCGAGGTACAAAGAACACTTCATGGAGAAAACCACTGAGAAGTGTTGCTAAGGAGAAACTAAACATTTATGTCTCAAGGGCTGTGCGCACTGCACAGGAGACCGCACTGCTCCTTGCCTGGGTATCAGTTCTGTGAGCTGTTCTTTCCTGCTGGACCTGTTCCTCCACAGACACCTCCCAGTCCTGCCAGCACCCATCTCTGTGCCCTGTTGGGGTAGACCAGCCAGTCTCATTCCTCCTGAGCTAGCCCATCATTGCCTACAGCTCCATGTGCAAATCTCTTGCCAAAGTCTGTGAACAGCTGGTCTGGTGCTTCCAAGGTGAAGTTGCTGCCATCGGGTTGCCAGCAGGGTGCTGCAGCCCACGGGTGTGAGCCCAGCTGTGCGCCTGTAAAGCTGTGGCACTGGCCCTGCTCCCTGTGAGGTGCTCCTGTCCCTTACCGTGTGCGGAGCAGGGACATTTTCCCTCTCCTCTGGTGCATAGCAGAGCCAAAGCGTGATGCTTAGGTGAGTGCTCTCATGCTGCAGGAGGAGGAAGAAAGTTCTCCCTACCCTGGGACTGGTAGCATCAGGCAGAGCAGCTTAGCACCTGTCAGGGTGGGATGCGAGGAAGCTGTAACACGCTGTTCCATTGGCACAGAGGGGAATGTTCAAATCACAAGCTTTTGCAGATGGTCTGTCTTAATTAGCTTTGACAAGTACCTAAGTTACTTTAAGTTACACCACAAACAGTATCCTGAAGCTTTCATTTTTGTCACTTTTAAATACAGCTTTTTCCCTCCTCCTGGTACAGCATTTGCATGTTTTGTCCATATAAGGCTCTTGAGAAGAAATAAGATCTTTACGTAGCTTAGGAGCTATATTTTGATTGACGAAATGATTTTTAATTAGGAGGTAGCTCCTGCCAGCACTCTTCATATGTTGCTTGAGAATTGCCTGCAGCATATCAGTGCCAGCAGAGCTGACAGCAAAGCACACTGGTGCCTTCTCAAAGCAAATACCTTGCAACCCCAAATTTCCTCCTTCCTCATAGTGACTCAGACAAATTATCTTTATGGCCAGTGACTGCAGGAGTTAGAGGGTTTCGCTCCAAAGGCCATTAGCAGAATACTTAGCCATGCAGTTATTGATGGTCTATTATGTGGGAGTAGTGGTGCTGGCAGCCTTGTTAGAGCCCCTGAATGAACTCTGTGTGAAAAGAAGCTGAAGGTAAGTGTGCCTCTGCCTTTGAAGCATGCAAAGCAGAAGCCTTTCCTCACCTGGTAGAAGACACTTGATCTGATTGCCAAAAAGGTGGTTCTGGAGTGGGCTCCCTTGGGCAAGATTAGAAACAGAAAAAAATGGCTACTGTGGGCCTTTGAGGAGATACAAATGGGTTTTCTTTTTATCCTCTGATGAAATTATGACATGACAGGCACCTAGAATATTCTAGCCAGGAAGGTGTTGGGCACACAATCCATCCTCAGCTGTAGCAGAGGATCAATATATGACTCTGTTCCCAGTGTTTTGGTTTTCCCTTGGCTGAGGTGGATCTGTGTCTGCTGAGGTGGACCTTGGCTGAGGTGGATCTGTGGGGTGTCTGCTGGGCTGACAAATTCTCCTTTTGGACAAAGCTGAGGAAATCCTTGTGAGCTACCCTGTCTGTAGATGGGCAGGTTGGAAAGACAGGGAGCGTGGTGGTTGCAAAGTGCAGTAAGCAATAAACAAGCTATCACTTTTCTTCCTCTTGGTGATTTCATCCAACTCCCTATTGCATTGAACTTTGGTATTAAAAAACAATCACCTGCTTGAGCCATGAGTGCCCTATGTATAAAAAACAGGTACAAGGCACATAAACTCAGAAGATTGAAAATAGAAGTTACCTGTGGAGAACTATTTTATTTCCCTCCTGGATCTCAGCTTTCAGAGTCTTATATTTGTATATTTCTTTTCTATCTTCCAAGCAAGACAAGCAGAACTTTTCTGGGAGCTTAGGGCCGAAAGGGTATCCACTGTCACAGCAGATATTTCATAAAATCCCTTATCTAAATGTGCTGTTTCTCTACCATAAAAGCAGTTAGCTTACTAGCACCTACTGCTTCTGTTGAAAGACTACTATAAAACACTCTTTCTCTGATGGTTAGAAATGTGCTTTCAGCTTAAAATAGTTGATAATTTTTTTTCATGCTATTTGTTCTTGTGCCAACATTGTCTTACGGCTTGAATGATTCTTCTGCTGTGCTGGTATTTGGACATATATTTATAAAGTGTAATGATACCTCCCTCAGCCTTTCCTTTGCTAGGCTAGTGCTATTAAGCTATATTTGTCTCATCAGTAAAACTAACTCCTCATGCCTGTCCTGCCAGGTCTCTGCACCTGTTCTAGCTTCAGTTCAGCTTTCTTAGAGCCATGGTTGGCATCCTGCTAGTGGTCCCACCAGGAGTATGCACAGTACTAAAACACCCCCCTCCCTGCCCACTGCTGTACTTCTCCCAGAGCATCCCGGGATTTTTCCTCTCTGTGTCATGCCAGCAGCTCTGTTCAGGCCATTCTTCAGTTCTTTGGCGGCTCCCCTGCCTCTCCTTCTTTGTGCTGTGCACAGATGATGAGATGCAAGTTACAGTAAAATTTCTCCTGGCTGGTATGTATCTACTTGACTTTGTTAGATTGGATTTCCGTTGCCTTATTGTGAGAAATGAAACCTCATGATTCTCATGACTATATGTAATTTGAGCAGCCAGAACTTTTAGGCAAACATTAGAAATTATGTGACTGTAAGGAAAAAATAATCATATTCAGCATTCATTTTTCAGAGATACGTTTCAGATGTGATGCAGTTGGCTCTAATGTACGTTGATGCATCAAGGTGTTGCCATTACACAAAAAAAAATAAAAAGGCAAAGATGTTTCGACTGATGTTGCCAAGTCTCATGACTTCAACTGGTGTTTTTCCTGAAATCTTCTCTCCTAGAATTGTTACTACAAGTTAAATTTTCTAACTTTTACTGAAATAAGTTTCTAGTTTCAGAAAGAAGTATGTTGTAAACCCCAAATCCAGAGAACAATTCCTTGAACTTGAACAGATTACAAAAAGAAAGCAGGTTTAAATCCTAGACTACTGAATTTGCTGGGCATGTAGCAATAATGCTAAGGTTTTCAGAGTATTTAGAGTCTTCAGTGCTACCAAAGCATATGAAATAGTACTATTTGAACTAAAAATCCTGGTTTTCTACATACTTAATTGAGATTTGCTTCAAGTCAGAATGGTGGGACATGCTGAGCCACACCTGGCTATCTTGCATTGAAATCTCTTATTCTGAGTGCTCAGGTACACCCTTCTATGCTAAAAAGACACGAAGAAGGAAGATAATAAGTGTAAAGCAGCCATGGAAAGCAGGAAATATTTAAAATCGCTGGGGTGAATTTAGTGCCTGTGAGGAACTGATGATGAGGCTGAACTTTGCAATGCATGCTCCTATCACGGGTCATGAGAAAGCAACCAAGGGGCTGGCCCCTGCTTCTGCCAATTCCCACTCCTGCGTCACTCACGAAAGGGTTGCAGCTGGTGAGAGGGGTTGGATATGCCAAGTTGCAGGCTTGAGTAGGATTCACAAATGAGTTTAAGACAAGATTTGAAGGCTTGTCTTCACAAGTGGTATGTTTAGATGGTGTTGACCCCTACTGCTGTCTGTGCCGTACTGTGTTCATCCCAAATGCAGGGATTTCTCTAAAGAAAGCAAAGCCACATTGATGACCAGGAGGAAGCTTCAGTGTAGGTGTTCACTGCCCTTTTTATTCTATTTAACAGTGAACTAAGAATGCAGTTTTCTTGCAAAGAAAGGCTTCTTCTTGGGATTGTTTCTGCTCTTTCCTTCAATACAAAGTTTCCTGGTCAAGTTAGGAGAATGCAGTGAATGGAAGCGCAAGACAGTATTATGGATGACTGAATTAAAGTTGGAAAAAACCCCATTTTTCAAGCACATTTTGAATATTTATTTTGAAATATTATCAAAAGCAGGAATTTTAAATCTTAGGTTTTCTTTTGGTTTTATTTCTGCACTTTACAATTTTTACATTCCTTTTCAGCACTTGCTGCTTTTCCTTTTTTTTTGCCACAGGAACCTGGAGAATGAAGAAAACAGATAAAAAGTGAAAGACAAAAACTGATTAAAAGTGAAAGAAGTCAGAGGAAGTCAGTTTAAACATGAAACTAAAAACACTGCAGAAATTTTGCGTAGAACTTTCATTTTCAGACACAGAAAATTTGCTGAAAAAAAATCAGTTAAACAAATGAAGCATATCTACATTTGGATTTTTTTGTACAGAGAGGTTTTATCTGACTAGAACTCAAATCCTACTAAGATTTTATTGTCTGTTTAGTTTAATACACGTAAACATTTCTTACTGCCAGGGTGGATTAGAAATCATGTTCAAAGGGCTTCTGTAAAGCTTCTAATTGCTCTGAGGTCTCACAATAAGGACCTTAAGCCCAAAAGAATTCCCTTTGTGTGGTGACTGGAAAACATGACAATATTATGGTCTGGCTTTGGATGAATGGCAGAGGAGATGACAACCAAGGCCCACTGCTGAATAAGTCAATATTCACACCCAAGGATTTGCTTTATTTTTCAAGGAGGTGCGTTTGCTTCCCAAAGACACTGTTTAGATTAAATCAGTTCAGGAGAATAAAGGTAGCCAGGTGCAACTAAATTCTGGTCCAAGGCTAGAATAGATTTTGGTTTTGGCATTATTTACCCACTTAATATCTATTTCTTTTTTCTTTTTATCTGCCTTTCATACCAAGGTTATTAGGAAAAGAACATCAACTTGACTTTAGCCTTCAAAATGGGCAAGGGCCAGGCTCGTAAGGCAACCTCCTCTAGGAGCCAGCTGATTTGTGTACATTGGGCGGTGCAAAAAGCCAGCATGGAGGAGGAACATGGCTTGGTTACTGACAGCTGCTGTCCAGCTGATGTGATTCAGTAATAGCCAGTGACAGGCAGAAACTATAGAAGATACAAATGATAATTCTTTGGGGAGCTCCAGAGATAAATAATTCATCAAAATGAATTTTATAGTAGGGGTCAAGAGAAATTGAAGACAGCTTGAGTGTTAACTCTCTGAGGGAGAAATTGACAGATTGGTTTTGTACAAACTGTGCAGGGGGGAAATGCAGGCAAATTAAATGTAAATGGAGAATACAACATTGTTCCTACTACCTGGAACCGAAGTAAGGGAGACATGGGAAATTTTAAAAAGGAAGCATGTTATTAAGGAAGTGTCAATAACTGAAACTGGTGCTGGATAACAGTGCCAGAGAGGTGCTGGGTAACAGCAAAGGAGAGTGAGTTATCACAGGTCCATATTATATGGATCATATAATCACAGCAGAAGAACGTCGTCTTAGTAATCAGCTCAATCACTTGCCCACAGTTAGGAGCCCATTCATCTCCCCAAAGAATTTCATGTATCTGAGTCAGGACACATCAGTCTGTGAGGGAAGGACAGAAGTGCTGATCTGGGACATCGTTCTGGTTCCCACAGGTGCCAGGGACTTACCCACAGGGTGGCTGAAACCATTCTCTGCTGGCTGGGCTAAGTCACCGTGTGTGACCTGGTGCTACTCTGCAGCTGCATCTTTCCAGGAGGAGGAAATCCATCATGTCTGATGCAGCTCAGAGTTCCTGAAGGAAAAACACTGGTGCTTCAACTAAGCAAGTTTAATGTCTATTTCTCTGGGACTTTTAAAAGCATTTCTTGGTGGAGCTCGCCTAGCACAAGGTGACTATTTTTTCCACAGGCTATAATTCTGCAGCTGTTTGTGTTTGGGTTTTATGTTTACCTTACTTTGTGAACTCTGACTAGTCAAATAACTTCATCCAGGCCAAACTTGGTATTTGAATAAACACGGGCTTAGGAATGAGTTGTTATAAGCCTGTGAAAATGGCATGTTTCTTATGTACAGTACAAAATTTTCCACCCAGTCTTATATTTTCAAACATGGTCTCTAATTTTGTGTATCCAAATTTAGTCTCCCAGAGGCTGACTTTCAGAGTTCTTGCCTGCCCCCAAGTTTGAGCGTGTATAGCCCCCAGAATAGCTTCTCCAGGCCAAATTGCTTCATTTCAGTCCATGTTTTGTGGTAGTCTGGGTTCATATTTTATCATTGTCTCAGAACTGCTGTCTGCAACATGAAATGTTTTCCACACTGTAAGTTTTGTGCTCCCTAAATCTGTGAAACTTTCTTCTCTGGAAACTTTATTACTGTCTTAGATCAAAGGTTTCCTTCCTATCCAGACCCAGAAAAAAGCCAAAATACTTTCTTTTCCTTTATAGTCATACGTAGACTGCAACTATGAGAGTAAAAGGAGAGATGCTGTAACTACTTCAATTATTTAGCTGAGTAACTCTGAGAAAATCTCCTTTCAGCAAAATGGGGGAGGAGAATCAGAAAATAAAGCACTTAAAATGTTATGTTTTTCATATGCTAACTTTGCTTTGTCAAAAGCAGAGAGTTTGCTGCTTTCTCTTTTTCCTCTTGTGTGTTTGCACCTTTTCACAGGGAGGCATTTCTCTGTTCTGATCTGATAACAAGTTAAAATGTGATTTTCTCTCTTATGTTCGGAGATTTTGCTGTGATTTAGGGAAAAAGGATGTGCATGTGGTAATGTACCAGTTTCCAAAAATAAATAGAAGAACACTATGGTGAATTTTGCTGATTGCAGGACTAATGCTCTCTCTTATTACTGGATTCCTGCTGCGTGCAGGTAGCATTAAAAGAGGCTGGAAAACCACAAGGGACTCTGTAGGGTTTTTTTCCTCTTTGAGACAAAAAAGCTTGCCTCTCCTGTCAGTTATAGGCAATTGCCAGAGCCAGATGAGAAGCAATGACATGACAAATAAATGCCTGCAGCACATGATAGGGCCAGCCTGTGTCTAAAAGCTACTGTCCAGGCTGTTTCTACAGTGAGAGCAACCAAGCCACTGTTTTAACTCTGAATTCTTCAAGATCACTCCATTTAATCCACTAGGTAATGTGAGGACCACTTCCATGGCAATATAGCCTAGAAAATAAAGAAGGAAGAAAAGCTTCTACACCATTTTTCAGAAAGCAAGAAGCAGCTGAGGCCTGTACAAAGGATGTCAGCTGCTGATGAAGAGGAGCGTGTTTTCTTGACTGAGCAAGTGGCAGAGCGTGAGAAGCAGCGTGCGTACACAAAGTCACTTGCTGGGAACCTACCAGTGAGTTTTTCTCAAGGCTTTTTTGTGCAATAAACCCAACATTGACTGACAATTTTGCAAATGTATGTGCAGACAAAGAATAGAAACTTGCAGCCCTTATACCATGAGGGAGTGCAGTGCCAGTTTTTGCCCATCTCCTGCGATGCCCAGTGGTGTCTGTTGCTGTCTGCCCCATCAATTCACACTTCCTTTGAGGAACAAGGGATGAGGGTTAGTGCGGTCCTGGTGGAACACAGGCTAGTGGCAGGATTCTGCATTGTGTGGGGCAGTGGTCAAGGCTCCATTCCATAAGAACCACAGCCTACACTGCTCTCCTGCTCTTCAGCTTGGCCAGGGAGCCCTCAGGCAAGCAGGCACTGGATCATTGCTTGTAAATAACTCAAACCAAAGCAAGCAATAATAAGCCAGGAGCATGAGTTGGAGGAGCAAATGCACTTGCCTCACTCTAGAGTGAGAAATGACAGGCAGAAAGATGCTCCTGTGCTCAGTGTGAGGCAGGTGTCCTCCAACCAGAACCCCCTAAACCATGTGCAGGGAATCCTGGAGGACACAGACTATATCCAGTCCACTGTAAAAATCCCCAAATGCTTACAATGCAAACAAAGGATTCCCAGCAGCCATAGGTTAGTGCTGGACCACAGCTCTTGCTAACAGGGAGAATTCCACTACAAAATTATAGTAGAGGAAACAAGAATTTTTCTTGTTTTCCCTCTCCATACCTGGATACTCTCTTCTTTTCCTTTACTTGTAGGGGCAAAAGAAAATGCTGCTCTTTTTTTTCAGGGCCAGACTCATGGATATGTACTGGCATTCCCCAGCAGCAGCGTAGGATTAATCTTATGTTTCTCTGTAGGTCTCCCTTGCTCTCAGCTCTCTGACTTTTGGTGTCAGTGCAGCAGGTCCCACTGACCTGTAGCATTACCCATACAGAATGCCTTTGAAGTGAGGCACTTCAGTCTGAGTCCCAGTACAAGAGTGCCTATCACAGACCTGATGCTCCTGATGAATAAATCTCTCATGGCGCTCTGCTCTTGCTGCTGGGGCAGTAAAACAAAGGGGTGGCACAAATCCTTTCCCTCTGTGTGGTTTAAACAAGCTGTTCACTTGCTGATGTTATCTGGACATTACTGGAGGGCAGTTTTGCTAGTCTAATTCTCCAGAGAGATATTTGTTCACTACGTTGGTGCTCAATAGGGATGCTCATTTTGATCTTTCTGCACTGAGACCACAACAGCCAATCTACAGTGTTAAGTGTTTCTATCATTTTTACAGGTGTGGCTTTTCGCCACACATTTGTCAAGTTTAAAAAGAAAATAATTTCCATTATTTCCTCTGAAAAACAGGATTAACCTGCAGCAAATTCTTATAGCTATACTTCACTCCAAGAATGGGATGTCTGCTCATGTAGATATGAATACATTGGCAGCATGACACACTGATATGGATAATAATGCAATCTCGTGAATTGCTCCCCATAAAGCTTGTCTAACCTCGTACTCTCCATATTGATCCTGGGAGTGACAAATTCCATCTGAGGAAGGCAGCACTTTGAGATATTGAAGTGTAATTTATGGATTCATTTACTGGGATTCCAGAATTGATTTCCTTAAATGTTATGGAGCATATCTGATGCAAGTCCCCTGTGATTTGGAACAATATAGTAAAATATCATCAATTCCTAGTTCCCTTTGTAATCATTTTATGAAGGCAGAATGTCCTTTGTTAAATGGACATCTGTGGGTGAATTAGGTGCAACTATAATTAAATTTTCATTTAGAATTGGAACTAAATTAAAATCATATAAATAACAGAATCTTCAGGATTGCTATTTCTAATTACTAAGGTAACCACTCTTCCTGGAGTAGGTTTTTGTTGATGCATTAATAACTCCCAATTCATGTTACGTATTTATCTAACACAATATATTATATTTTAAATGTTTAACAGAAGGCTCCCTTAAAGAAGGTTGTAATAAAGTACTCTAACAGATATTAAGTAGTTTCAAGTGTACTGCAGATTCTCTCAGTACCTTCTGCTGCTCCTGAAGGCTGCTACAATAAAAATCCACATTGCAATGTGCTGCAACCATATCTAGAATGGTGTTCTTGGAGTGCCTTGAAGAAACTGGGTTCTTGAAGTGCCACACAGAGTGCTAGCACACTGGTTTGTGTGGCATGCATACACACTCACCCCCAATAGCATCATTTAATTACATTTTTCTTCCCTTCAGGGTTGGTTTGATATGTACTTGGGAGGCTTTGCATGTCATTCTGCAAAGTAGTCAATGCCTAGGGTTAAGGGTTTGGACTGTGTTTCAGAGTAATAAAAGCATTACTCTTGTGTCTTCTATTGAACTGTTTGTAAGCATTTATCTGTTGAATCAGACTCCTCCACACATACCATGCTCAGCATGCGCTTGTTTTCAATGTGGAAAGAAAGTGTTTAATGTAGAGCTTTAACTGGGTAACATCCAATTAGTCTTACCTACTTCTCCATCTCTGTAGTACTGCCACCAGCACTGGAGTCGTGGTGTTCACTGCCCCAGGGTGACAGGCAGCGCAGGAGCTCGGACAGGCTCCACTTGCTCCACTTGCACCCCTCCAAGCCCAAGCATTTTACTTCATCTTCCCTGAGTCCTTCCAAACCCAACTGGGTGGCCTGGTTGCAGATCACTCCAACTGACTTTGGCTTCTCTAATGTAAATGTAAAATGTAAAACAACAGCAGAAGTAAAGATTGTTAGGACACAGAAGTAGGCAGTGAATATAATCCTCACTTAGGAGAGGATAAGAAAAGGGAAAGCAACATTGTGGAAAATGTTAACCACTTTTTAAAGATACTGTGATGGTAAGGCTAGTACAAAAAAATCATATAGAATATAATTCTCTGACAGCAAGAAGCAATTTGGGACACCTTTCTATCATTCTGATATCTAGTTGCTCATTGCTCTCATATGTAAAATGCAGCACAATTATTTTCATGACTTGTACAGTCTTTTTAACTACATTTTTGCAACCTACCTTTCCATTTTTGCCTAAGAAGTGCTTTAAAATATTAGACAGCTGTCACCAATAAAACAATAACCCTCTCTGATTTATTGAAATGTATAGAAATATAGAATTTTTATGCCAGAATACATCTGACAAAGTTGTTTTTCACCAAACTTAGGCCTTCTTATAGGTGAATACACTGTAGACCAGTGCAACATGAATCCAATGTCAGTCGCAATGAGACAATTGCACACAGTTTTTTATACTTCTTAATTACAATCATTCCAGAAACTGAGCTGGATCTTTTGAGCGTGGTGAAAGCAATAAAACACTGTTGCGATTTGCTTTTAGCAGCTCAGATCAAGGTCCCAGTCAGCCTTCTGGCACCGATCTGCTGGAATGGATTTCATCATCTAGGGGCTGTTCATGCTGTGTTTTGTAATTAAGGCATTTAGTAACTGTAGTTCTGTGAGTCCTGTATGTAATTTTATATGCATTGTTATAGTACTTGCCCTGCTAATTTGGCGTCACTCATGGTGCATCTCGCAGGCTCTGATTTGACCAAGGGGGCAGCCTGTCTGGGTAGATTCTGACAACAGCCATGTCTGTGCAAAAGACCCATGTAAAAGTGCCAAAATTCACTCTATCTGACATGATCTTCCAACCTTCTAGAAGAAAATAGCTTTCTAGGACCTTCTTGCCATGTAAACAGCCTTTGGACTGGATGAGTGCTCTCCAACACTGTGACTCTCAAGAGATTATTTCCTGTAGGCAAATCCTAATATCCCCAAGTTGTCTACTTTAGGCCTAGGTAATTTTATCATGAGTCTTCGAAAAATTATAGAAGAATGACAATAATTTATGTTGGATGAACCTTGGGAGATTATCTATGTCAATCCCCTGCTCAGACCTTGTTTAACTTTGTTCATTTGTTTTGTTGGGTTTTGAATATCTTCAAGGATGGAGGCTCTACAACCCCTCTGGATACCCAGTCTGTTTTTTTTTCATCCTAGTGGTGAATTTTTTTCCCCTAATATCTAGGGGATTTGCTTTGTTGCAACTCATGTCCACTGTTTGGACAAACATGCTGACGTAAGATTTTCATGCAGTGTGACACCAGGCTCCATCTGCTAAGTCTGTACTGGTGGAGTTGGATGTTCTTTAACTGCAGGGCTACTTGGGTTATTTGAAATCAGCTGTTGGTCTCAGTCCAGTATTGTCACCTGTGTCACAGTGCTGCCAAGGTCATTCGAACTGCTTGTCAACTTTTCTAGCAGACTGAATGAAGAAGATAAGGGCTGAAAGGACAGATAAAACCATCCCCTCCATGCCCAATGAGCACTTTTCTGAAAGGCTTAAAGGATACTTGCCAGCAGCTGCTGGTGCTTTGCTGATGTCTGCCCCAAGTTTCATGTCTCGCTAAAGGGAGGGATGCCTTTTGCCAGGGCAGTCATTGCAGCACTTCCTGTGAGCACCAGAAGTTATCTCTGCACTCACCAAGCTCCTGTGACTGCTGCCAAACTGGTGCTCTGTGGCATGGCTCATTCTCCCAGCCATTTTAACTATTGCATATGCTTCATGTTGCAGATCATTGTAGGGTGGAGCTGCCTTCTTGGTGCAGACTTTATTTCAGTATTTTCACCTCAACCAGCTGGACACATGGGGTCCCTAAAGACTCCCCTGTGACAGCTATCAGTGCAGAGTCTGCAGTCCAGCTGTGTCCAGCTCTAGACACAATTTATTTTTATTTTGCTATGACAGAGTTGGTTTGCATTTCTTTGGCCTTTAACTTCCTGGTTCTTTGTCTCGATGATAAATTGTACAAAACAGGAAACATCCTCTTTATGGTAGCACAGCATTATAAAGTAAATAAAAAAATGTGTAGAAAATATTCAAGGGATAAGAGAAGGCAGTGTGCCAAGAGCCACTGCAGTACACTAGGCATCATAGCTGAGTAAATGTTCAGTGCCTATACAGAAAAGAGTATATCCAGCAGAGATAACCTTCTTAGCCAGGATAAATTGAGAATCAGCAGAAGGATTTTCATCTGCTCATCTATAAAGCTCTCTCCCATAAGGTCTGATCCTGGGCAGCTGCTTAGAGCAAGCTCTGACAGCACAGACTTTTTTGTACTGAAGGCACAGGATGTCTCTCTGCTGTTGGGCCTTCTGCAAACCAAAGCATGTCCCTTCTTTCCCAAAAATTCTCTGAAAGGTGGTCTTTGTAGGTTGTCTGGAGACACTCTCCCACCTCCGGATCCTTTTAAAAACCTCTCTGGGCAGACATCATTTGAGTCTAACACCATTTGCTTTGTGTTCATTGCTGAGGACTGAGACAGAGACAGAAATTGTCCTTGATTTAAGACATTCCTGTGTCATAGACCTGTCTTTAAAGATCTGAGTAAGACTCTGCTGCTTCCTTGTCAACCTTCAATCATTGAAAATGATCAGAGCAATTTTTTTTCAGTAAGAAATACCTTTTTAGGGGCAGGGAATTTTCTCATCTTATTCACGGTAATGTTTTCTGGCAACAGAGAGGACATATAATTGGAGACAGGCTTTCTCAAGTCTGATTTTGAAGATTTTTCATGTGTTTTTTTAAAATCCCTTCTCTGTCAGAGAAATATATGTCAGATCTAGTTTGGTAGCTGCCAGAGTGTTCTTCTAATTCTTTACTTTAGCTAATGCTTTCCCATCTCTCCCCTCTCCCACCCTCTGTGCCTAAAGTCCCAGGGCTGAGTCTGAAATGTAACTGAGTCTGAAACAGAGACCAAACCCTGTACGTGATTCACCAGCAGAGACGGACAGTTCTCAGGGCAACAAGGGCACAAGAAAGTCTGAGCTCTGTTTTCACTGGAGTCCTTCATGTGTTAGGGAAGGCAAGAAAAACACCATGGTTGCCCATGTCTTGGCCGGGATTTTTAGCTAAGGCTTCCTGCATACCTCTGAAACACTGTAGAGCATTCTGGACATCTTGGCCATGCTGCCAGACCTTGGCTGCTGCATAACTCCTCTGACTCCCAGCATGCTTGGAACACACGCTAACTTCAAGGGTATTGGTGGGCTGAAAATCCAGCTGCACTTCTGAAGCTCAAACACAGGCTCAGGAATCCAACTTCAGCTTTGATTTTTTTGAAAAAGTATACCTTCAGTCAACAAAGTGATACAGGGCTTGGCCTGGCTTTCTTTCAAAAGTCAGGAGTGCATTATGGATCTCATGCAGTCTCTGCTCTGATGTGAGCCAGCCTTCAGAAGGCTGTGGCTTTCTCAGATAAACGGAGCCTTATCTAATTAGTTATTTATATATCAACAGTCCCCACAGAGTGCTGAACATTGAAAAATTATATCATAGGTGTAAGCAGGAAATTAAGTCTCATGCTTTGAAATGGAAGAAGGCAGTAACGATTCTGGCAATAACTTCTCACTATGTCCCCTCACATAGGCTGTCTTTGTGATCTTTCTTGACCCTTAAGCTGAGCCCTGGAAAGTAAGTGCAGTAGCCCCAGCTCTGCATTTTTTCAGAGGCTGATACCTTCCAGCTTCTCAGTGAATCCACTCAGCCCTCTCACAGTAGAAGTGCAGCCCAGCTAAGCCAAACAGCCTCATCTCAGTTTGGAGCAGCCTGTGCCCGGGAAGGAGCCAGGGAGAGATGGATTGCAACCCTCTCACAGCCACAGGGATATGCCTGATGCAATCCAGACAGCTGTCTGCTGCAGATTTGACTGAGCTCACCAAAGACCTCCACAAGCTACTCATCTTAGATGGCAGTCCAAAGGGTGAAGGCCCTCTGTCCTTTTTGCAATCCAGTCTGCCACTTATGCAATTTCCCCTTTTCTTTAAAGGTGAAAATTAAATTGATATTGCTTTACCATTTTATAGACAAATGCTTTGATAAGTAACTGCTCAGCGGCCATTGGGATAAATACAGAATGTGGTAAATATCCTGATAGACAGGTGAGCTTTTTAAAAGACACGATTTTGTTTGTAACACAGAAGAGGTAGATTTCTGATTGTTAGATTTGGCAGGGGTGGGTCTCTTCAAGTTATTACCTTCTGTGCCGAGTGAGTACTGACATTAGATAGTCAAGCTGCATAACACATAGAGATTATTCATATTCAGTAAATAAATATGCTTGCATTTCTCCAGCCCTGGAGTGAAACTGTTCCCTCTGGCTGAAGGAGGCTCCAGCTGCTGCACTGACAGAATGAGCCAGAGGTGAGGTCAAGGTATTGCTTAGGGCCAGCCTGCTCTCCACAACAACAAAGACTTCTCCAGGGACAAAAGCCTTTTTTCCAGAAAAGATTCCTTAAAAAGTATTAAAAAAAAAAAAAAAAAATCACAGTCTCTGCTCTCAAATGAGTGTATGTTCCCTCTGAATAGAGATCTGCATATCACTGGGTAGTAGCAAGAAAAGCAAGAAGCTGGATTTATTTGTTTGAGCCACCCAGTAATGTTGCAGGAAAACTAAAAGGTTTTGCAAAAATGTGTCAGCAAACCTCTGCCAAAACACAGCCAGAAAGCTGGCAGCCTTTCTGCCAGGCTGCCTCAGGTCTCCTAGGACTTTGCATTTTAAAAGAAAGAGGAAATCAAAGTGAATTTTTAAAAAATGTTTAATGAAACCCCTCATTGCGTATACTGATCAGGTAATGCTGACACAAACCCACCTGGGGCATGCTGATACCAGGGTGTCCACAAAGCTTGCTCAAACTGGTGGCATGTGCATCCTCTCGTACTGCTTCCACAGCAGACCCTCAGATGAAAACCTTTGCCCTTCCTCTCCCTTCATAGCTTTTGGAGCGTGGTAGAGGCAGGCTCAATACTCAGAGTGCATCTTCCCTGGTTCTTTCACTTGCTAGAAGACCTTGCTAGTTATTCTTTTCATTTGAAAATGCTTGCTTTCATTCTGTGCTGTGGTATTGTGGGTCACTTCAGTCAGCCTCTACACTAAACCATATTTATTGCATTCTACCATATTATCGTTGACTGTACCCTGCTGTTCCTCACCTTTATAACAACAATAAAGCCTTAAAATTAAAGCAATTTCATTTTGGATAGAAAAATGTAATAAGCTCTTGAGTGAGCCTCTGAAAGGTCACAGTTGTTCTAAATAAATATTAAAATCAATGCGTGATATTGGTGAATTCTGATGAGAAATCTTTATTAAAAACTGAACTTAATTTTTAATAAGAGGATCTGCAAGCCTTAACATTGAGGGTCTTTGTGTGTACGTATAGGAGCATACACACGCCATGGGCACATAGCAGCGTTCACTGGGATTCCAAATTCTGAAGTTTTTCCACAAACTCTAGTGAAAGAAAATACAAATTCTTAATGTAATTTAGATCCAGGTAGTAAGATGATTGTAAAGGGCAAGGGGAATTTCATTGTCCATTTCTATTTAGCAATCTCAGGTACTTCCCATTGAAACTGCTCCTTGTCTTTTACATTTCTTCGCTCAGAACAGTGTTTAAAGGATAGCTTTGGTTATCTTCCTTTTGTGATATCCTTTCTGCTCCTGCCATAATTTAACTTGTGACACAGTTTACAAAGTACAATGAGGGTTATCATTTGGGTGATTAAATTACTATATTTAAATACCCTTTTTGAGCTTGTTGCCATTGGTACAGACTGTGTGGTTGCTGACATTTTCACAATGGATCCTGCAAATTTGACTAGTCCTCCTACTTTTCTGATCTTCTCAGCCCATGGACTATGGATTATGTCTTCAGATCTTGGATTTTGTTGCAGGCAAAATAAGGACATTATTTTGTCTCTCATAGCCTTTCAGAAATGAGAAATGCTGTTGAAAAAGCTTTGTCTTGCAGGATTTTAAGGCATGGAATGATCAGTACATGAGCTATGGCATGGGTTATGCAGTACATGCCATTACCTGCTCCATGTCTTAAATTAGAGACTGGAAATCCGTCTTGTAATCAGCCCCTGATTATGCTATTTGCTGTTGTTACATGCTGAAGGAGGAGAGCATCTGCTGCTTCTTTTTAAGCACTTGTTAATGAAGCAAGCCTTCCTGCCAAGAACATAAGTGAAGGACTGCCTGTATTCCAGCAAGAGAAAACTGGACTGGGAGATGTATCTAAGGTTCGTGCGAGGTGTGAAATCCTGCTGGAGATGGGTGGGAGATTGTAGTTCTGTGGCCAGCTCCTGGGGGAGGAACTGTCCTACACCCTCTTACAATTCAGAGGAGCCTTCCTCTGCTTTGCAGCCCTTCTTCTGTAGAGGGTTGTTGCTGGAGTGGTGAACACTGAATCCATCAGCACCTGTGTTCTGCAGCCTTTGTCTACCTTGCTGTTTGTCCTCACTAAGAAATCTTTGCATTGTGATTGTCTTGCTCCACTTCTGTTTCCCAGGAGAGCCCTTTGACTTGTAGTAGTAATTTGCTGGGACTCAGGGGCCACTTAGTTGAAATAGTAAAGCTGATGCTTTCTTCTTTGTACTTTCAGTGGTAACCCAGGAATCTGGCAAGGAGGGATGAACCATCCAGCTTCAACCTGCATGTTTTTTCTGGGAAAGGGCATTGTGAGCTATTTTCTTCAGAATGTGATAGTCTCACTGTTTACAACTGAGCCTCTCCTTGGAGCATTTATCATTTTTTGGGATTTCACTTTAAAAAATAATGGAATAATGGCAAGCTAGAACATCCAAATAACTTCTAAATTAGTGCAATTCATGCCAAGTATATCAGCACTAAGCCAAAAATCCAAAATCTTGGACAACAGATGATTCAGCTAGTTGATGTATATTCATTAATTGTTATGGCAGAAGGGAGGGAACAATGCACAAATGGAAGGGAATTCTTCTTTTCAGTTTATGTATACAAATATTAAAAGGGGACTGGTTTTGTTTAATTGTTAAATTCCAGAGTTGCTTTGGTTTGGTTTTTTTTCCAAAATCATATTAGTCAGGGCACACAGTTGGAGAAACAATAGCTAATTTAATTTATCATCTTTTGCATGCACAGCTGTGGATGGGAAGGAAGGCTCTGTTTAGGCATCAATGTTCTTCATGATTCAGCCTTGCTAGCTCTAAGCCATTTTAAGAAGCATGCTTGGTTACTAATCTTTGTGTGAGAAAATTCAAAGCTCCTCGAAAGCTGGAAATGTTGAGTTCACAGCTCAAAGTCTGTTCCAGCTTGGGGGCTGGCTCCCTATGTGTTGTCCTCTCTGTTGCTTAGCACTGCCTGACTTTCACAACATTTAATCACAGGCCTGCAAGACCATACAGAGAGGGGGCTACAAATAGCAACTTGCAGGGGAAGAGTCTCAAGGGCTTTCCCCTCCTTTCTGACAGCTGTTGCTGAACAGTGACACAAACACTTTGTTTAGTAGTTGTTCTTCTCCTGTGAGCTCTAAAACAAAACCACCCAATTAAATGCCTTTCTGAGTGTTGTTTTACTGCTAATCTTGGGTTAAGGGATAAAGGGACAAAAACCAAATACTGTGTGATTTGTTACCCATTAAAAGGGTGACTGGTGTCTCACCTTGCATTTATACTCTTAACCTGAAGTTTGTCATAAATCATTGAATGCACGTGACCTCAGTGAAGTGCAGATACTAGCATATAACTCAAAACAAGCTATTCCAGTGCATGCATAGAAGTGCTAGTGGCTTGTTTTCGGTTCTTTCATGATGGTTCTATGCAGAAAAGTGTGAAAGGAGGAAATGGGAGTGCTTCCTATTTCTGCAGCCTTTCTTTTTGGGATGTTGCAGTAGGATACCCCTCCATGGGTATCCATGACAGGGAAACTGGAACTAAATAATCATTATGGAGACTTCCAATCCAAGCCATACTATGAGTCAATGATTCTACAAAAGATCATGTGTCTAAATGTCTCCCAATCCTGTCAGTTGTGAGTCCAGCACCCTTCAGAGGGGCACCAGAGAGAACAAAGGGAAAGGGAAAATGGGTTTGTGAAGGGGGCGTCACCATTTCTGATACTGGCCATCAGGATTACCAGAAGACTGTGAAGACAGAAGAAGGAAAGGAAGGAGAAAGGAAGGACATACGATGAGCAGTCCTCAAATGCACTAGCCTGCAACAGAGTAGAAATAGTGGTAAAAGAAAAATGAGTGGGGTCCAGTTTAGGTGCTGAGAATCAGTGGTGAAACACAAGCATGAATTTCCTGCTGATTTTTTTTCTGCTTTGAATATTACTGAAATGACTCGCTTGCTGCCACAAAAAGATGTACAGTTTCTAGGAAGCACAAACCATCAGCTGTGTCATACTCGGGTTTTACAACTACGTGCTTTGGAAGGCAAGCACTGCACCACCTAAAAACTGCACCTGGCTAAAGGCTGAGTGGAATAAATGCTGAAGTGAGTACTTAAGCCTGAAAACGCGTGTCAAGGTTGAGATTGGTGAAGACATGATTGTGCTGTCTGCAGGTAACATGGCCTGAGCTTGTTTCACTTTAGAGACTGCCTTTGTTAGCCAAAATTACTGAATATGAACAACAAAAAGTAGTTGTGCTGTATGTGAGAAAGATGTCAGGAATTGAAAGGTTGACTGGGGGAATTGCAGATTTTCTTTCAAACCATTTTCATTGTAAGGGGAGCCCTTTGGAAAAACAAAACTAAGCAAAACAAAAAGTACCATTTTGGGCTATCCTCTTTTGACACCCTAGAAAGTATTTCTGCTAAAAAGATTCCCAGACCTGTGTCCACATCTCCTTTCAGTCATATTAACCCAGGCTGTAGAGAGGAACCAATCAGCTCTTTCTTGTTTTATAATTGTGATTTCTTTTTCAATTGTTTCAAATCTGCTTTGTTTGTGGTAAAGAGAACTACCTTTTCTTTCCACTCAAAGAATGGCTGCATGATGCAAAGAAGCAGGAAGACAGAGCACCATATTCCAGGATAATGTATCCATTAGCAAGGGACAGGAGTCACAGGTTTTGCTCTGAGTTTTAAAAACCAAAGTGATGAGAATCCGAGCCCTGAGCACTGTGGGTGACCTGACTTTTGCTTTATGGGCTCTCTGCACTGCCAGCTGTCCTGCTGTGCTCAGGAGCACCCCTTTGCCTCCCTGCTTAGCGAACCTCTCTCGATGTGCCAAATTTATCTGCCCTTCTGTGGCAGGTGTTTGTGGAGAGGCACTGGGAGAAGATGGCTGTGGGCATAACAAGTCTGCAGGGCAAGCAGGTTTCCAGACCATGTGCAAGGAGAGATCATTTTAATTGCCATGTACAACCCTGTAAGTAAAATAGGTTAGCCCTGCTGGCAAAGCTTGGTGCATGGAGGAGGCCCTGGAGGAACCTGTCTCTGAGTGCCTGTAAGTCTTTAGGAGTCCATATCCTCCTTCCCCAGAGACCTGTGTGACTCACTGGCTTGAGGAGCCTGGAGTCTGCACGAGGTCTGGGACTGAGTGGTTGGTGGGGACCCATCAGATGTCCTGGCGTAAGGTGTCACACGTGTTCCAGCTGGTTGTGTGACATTCTCAAGGATGTTTGAATATTGTTATCCTTCATTGGCTATTCCTGGTTTTGTACGATCTCATATCCACACTTATCACAGTTATCTATCTCTTCAATCAGTCATTGCATTTTCACCTTCACGTCATCTTGTCCTGACTAAAACACAGTTAAAACCTGCTAGACCAACACTCTCCTTTTTCTTCTCCTATTTGATCCTGGACTCTGGTTTATGTTTAACTAGGTTTTCATGTGAGTTTGACCTTTTGCCATCTAGAAGATGCCTCCTACAACACAGTTTTTCTACTCTGCCTGTAACCTCCTGAGACAATCTTCATCGAATTACTCTTTTTTTTTGTTGTTCTGGTAGTTAGTGGATATAGTGGCAATGTAAGTTGCTTTTGTCCATTTTTTTGTGTGAGATGACAGATTACATAGTCTGTGAAAAACAATTTGAATAGGTTTATATCTAACAAACTGTAATCTGTGGCAAACAGTGTTAATAGGTTTGTGAAAAGCACATGAGGATGTGCGTTTAAAACGGAACCAAATAGAGCTGAAACTTCTGGTTTAAGAAACAATTCACCTTTGCTGCTTAAAGAAACAATTTACCTTGGTTGCCATGTACTTATAAAACATAGGTTAAAAATAATGTTCTTAGAGCCTTAGTCATCTTGAGAATTTTACTTATGGCAAGAGGTAATTATTATTGCATCTGATAAATATCATGTCTGTATCTTGGTGCTGAAGAGCTCTGTATTCATACAAGTTCTTTTCAGGGAGAAGAATAAAATAAGCAAAAATCCCAAATTGCTTTATTTTTCATTCTGTTGCATCACTGGCATTTATACCAATGCCTTAGCCTTAAGCTTATCTCAAAGTCACTTTTATTAAAGTCACTTTCAAGCTCACCCTAATAAATGTCAATTGTATTATTTACTCCCCTTCTGAAGCAAAAGTTAGTTGTGATGGTCATGAAAGTTGTATAGGTCTGGAAACATAAGCCAAAATTTTATATATTTATCATTTTTTTATATATATCAACAGCTATGATAAGGCTTACTTTTGAAGAGGACTTTAAAGAGTCTGAAAATTAAATTTCACACAGAAAAGCTTGCCATAAGTAAGAAAAACATTTGTCCTTGTCTTTCTTTGTTAGAAAGATCTTTCCAGCCACTGTTTTTTTCCTTTTCCAACTCTTTGTTTTTTCCTCTACTGCACTATGACCAGTGCAATGCAGCAATACTCTACAGATGACTGGAGGGTTTTTGTTGCTGTCAGGTATGAGTCCCCAGAGTGCACATTTCCAGGTTTTCCTGGCAGTGCCAAGGACAGTGGTTTCTTTGCATTTCCGACAGCCCCAGCCGGAGCAGGGTGCGGTGCTGGGTTCCTGGGCTTTGCCTGTGCCAAGAGGGAGTGGAGTCACCTGGATTCACAGCCCCAGGCCAGCTTGTCCTTGCCCTGTCTCTGAGCCAGCCCTCGGCTGTGTACCTGACTGCCCTTTGAGTGCTGTCTGCACAAGGCTTTGCACGTGTTTGACCCTGGATTTGAGGAACAGCCCTTGGCTTTTCCAAGGAACTCAGAGAGCCATTTGCAGAGCTTCCAGTGCTGGGCTGCCTTTCCAGCATCTCAGTCAGGAAGAGCATCCTTGCTTCCCTGCTAGGGCCAGTCCGGCTGGGCTTCGCTGGAGAAGTCCTTTGATATCTTGGTTGTAATGAACATATTAAACCTGCTGAGAGGGAGGAACTGTTTGCTTATGGGTCTGAGGCAAACTGGTTAAGTCTTTAAGTTCATGTGTAACATACCGAGATGACAGGTTTTCACTAGGATTGGATTTAAGTAATGTATGTATGCAAATCCAAACTCTTGCAGCAAGCTCGTATTATAATTTTTGATGTCAAAGGTGACTGGCTTGATTACATAAGGAGAACAATTTTAAATCACCTTTCCTATTGTCAAACAAACTGTAAGTAAATTCCCTGAGCCCTAGTCCTTATACAAATGACAGTGCCTCATATTAGCTGTACATAACAGCTGCTACCTGTGTTCCTCCTAACCACAGGAATGCAGAAAGGAGTTCTTATAGCAAAAAGTATGCAGTTCTGCACTCCTTTTAATAAAAAAGCAAGGTCCATTTGAAGACAGTGTACTTCAAAATCCATGGAAGAAACAAACCTGGTCTGCTGCTTTTTGTCACAAAACAACATTATAAGTCTCTCCAGTGTGGAAGGTGCCTTGTCCAGCCAGCTGCTGCAATAGGCTTCAGCACCAGGAAGGCTTTGAATGGATGGCACTGTGGGTGTGGGGGAAGGGGACCTGCCCCAGCTGAGTAATGAATGTCTTATAGTTCGGGTGAAGTCCAGAGGGTGAAAGTCTGAGCAGGTCAGGTTGTTGCTTCCTGGTCTTCATGGCTGGTTTTTCTACTACAAAAATGAAGCCTGTTGGCAGGCACGGGAAAGAAAACGTGCACTGCATGTTGGCATGCTTTCCCTACCCTGGATCAATGTGTAGGTGTCCCTGAGTCCTCTCATAAAAATGTCATGCAGCTGTAAAATGAGTACATGTATAAAAACTAGGCTGATGATTGTAGAGTTTTATTAGTGATAGAATGCAAAAGAGAGAACAGTTTCATTTTGTTGCTGTCTATAAAGACAGACCAGAATAGACCTGCTTAGGCTGCCATTTCTGTTTAGCTCAGTGTAAACTGGCAGACTTCAACCTCTGAGAGGTTTGTAAGTTGCAACAGAGTGAGGATACAGCACTGACCACAGACATGCACTCACAGGTCAGTTCCTCATATGAATACTTTAAACACAACTCCCTGAACTACTCTGTTCCTGGCTGTGAAGCCTAAAATTGGAATAATTGGATATAAGGTTCTGTGCCTGTCAGCTCAGCCTCCTTCAGCTGAGCCTTGCAGTAAATACGTTGGTTTCTCTACATTTATGGATTCCAGAAGCGAGACTGCCAGCCGCCAGCTGTAAGTGGGGGAAACTACTTATCCCTAAGATGGTAACAAGACAAACTGACACCTTTTTTTTCCTTGCAGGATTATCTATCCTCATCAATCACATCTCATACTTGCAAATTAAATTAACAGTTTTCCATGTCAACTGAGTTTTCATTGCACAAACTCTGTGGCGATCACAAAGAACCAACGGAAATGTTTGCACACATAAACACCAGGCACCTTGGAAACAAAACAAAGGAACCTGACCTGCCTCTGCAGGATGTGAAACCAGATACTACAGGGGGGGTAGAGACATGGTGGAGCAGCTAAAGTCACTAGAACACACATATTCAAGGGTAGGCATTGCTCAGAAATGGAGGTGTAATCAAAGTGACATTCATGGCTTCCAGTGAACTTCAGGGATCTGAGAGTGGATGGAGCAAGAGATGTTGTAGTTAATAGAGAGTTCATTTTGGTCCAAATGGTTTTGGAGAAGGAAGTAAAACCTCTGTGGGAATAGTGCTGAGAACTGGTTAAAGCACTTCCTTTCCTCTCTCAGCCACCACCAACCACCATAACCAACCCTGCAGCCTTAAAGCTTCCTTAGCCGCCATGCTATCTCCTTTCTCTTTTCTTACTGCCTCATGAATCCTACCTGAATTCATCTTTTCAGGATTCTAACTGGATTTCTCCATGCCTTTCACTGACCAGACTGTGCAACCTCTCATTACAGTCTGCAGATTATATATAATGCATTGATAAGCTTCACTCTTTGTTTGCACAATGTTTGAGCCATCTGGCAGCATGTACATTTCCTTTAGTTGGTGTAATTGCCCTCTTTGTTAAAAAATATGCCTAACCTTTATATTTCAGGAAGGCAAATCTTGGGAGGCAGCTCTAGAGAGAACAAGATGTCATCTCTGCCTAATATGAAATATTTTCCTTGTGAGAGCAGCAAAGCCTGGCTCTTACTGGAGGGCCTTTGTGCCACCTTCCCAGTGACCCTCCAAGCACCCATCCCTCTCCACTGCATTGCCAGCACTGGTGTGGGGTCTCATCATGCATGTCCAGATGTGCCTTGTGCCCTGAGAGGGAATGTCCTGCAGGGGCTGCCACAGAAGAAGCTTGGCCACCACCTTGGGCAAGTTCCACGGCCTTCCTTGTGCTCCATGGTCCTCCAGATATCACAGACCTGAGATGATGAGAATCACAGTATCCTGCCTCATGGATAAACTGAAGAATTTTATCCCAGTATTGTTATGCTTTTTTACTATTGTAAGAAGTCTCAGGTGATATGAAGGGGTAGAAGAACCATTTTTTAAAAAAATTGAATGTTCCAGACTTGGAATAATTGGGGGAATAAGACATCCTAAACATATATCCCTGGGAGATAATACAGGTTGATAATGGTCAAATCCTTCTTGTCTGGAATGGCTTTAGATCCAATGTGGCTCATTTGCCCTTACAGTCTCTGTAAGTCTCTGGCATATAAAAATTATCTGTCAAGCTCCACATCCATGTGGCAGGACTCTTTCTTACGTCCAAGACTGACCAAGCCATGCTTTCTGTGTCAGTGCAAGAAAATCTATACAAATATAGTTTTAAATTTAGATTATATTACTGTAGTTGAAGGTTCAGGATTTAAAAGACAAATGGATCAAATGCATTATTCACCTAATATTAGAGAACATAAGATTTCTGGGAGGTAAGCCAGGAGGTCAGTAAGAACCAAGGAGCACTCTGTTTTGAAGAATAATAATGTGATTGCAAGTGTCTGTATGATGCAGGGCAAATGAGTGGGTTTAAAATGTCTATGTGTAGATTGAATTGAGATGAATCACCATAATTTTCAAGGACAGCATGGTTTGGACATCATCTCTGGTTTGGAAAAAGCCAGCCAGTACATCCAAATGCACGAATGTAGGAGTTTGTGTATTCAATTCTTCTCTCCACCAGGGACTCCTCTGCAGGATGCCTTTTATGTCTCAGATGTAGAAATGAAATGGAATTAAAAGGTCAAAATATTCATCAGTTTCACTAACAACAGCCCAGTGCTTGTATTTCTTGCAATGGCCTCATAGAGGACTTCCCAACCCAGCCGTGATGTAGCAGGCTGAAGAGATTGGTAAAGTGGGTTAAACATCAGGTGCTTAGGTTGTGCCAAGCTGTGTGCTTCTCTGCCTGTGCTGGGGCCAAGATCTGCTTTATGTTTTATGTGGAGGTGTGAGGGGAACTGGAGGCTATAGGTGAGTACATTAAGGAGAAAGAGAGAACTGTGTACACCTTGGTGTGCTGTAGGTATGAACTGCAGATGTCTACAGAAGTACGCTTAAGCAACCCCCATCTTGACCTCCACTTAAAATGTCTTGATCAGTCTCTAATTGCTCTCTTGCCTCAGCATAAGGCTTCTTGCTCAAGAGAGGCTGTGAAACCAGAGCACTGCTCAGGGCTCAGCTGCTGCTTCTGTCCTCCCTCAATCACATTAAGGACTTAGAGGTGTTACTGCTCTCTGAGCCAGTCTTCTTGCTACAAATTATAGATTAAGTCAAAATGGCACTGCTAACTTTGCTTCATCTGCCAACAATTTTGAATGAATCTGATCAGAGAGTCACAATTCCTCTACTGACAGGATCTGGCAAGAATTGATCATTAGCTCAGTTTTGTCAGTAAACTTAGAGGTGCGTCCCATCAGACCCGCTCTGTCACAGCTCCTGCTGAGTGCTCACATGGCAGCTGTGGTTTGGCTGCTGTGCCATCAGAATGCTTGTGACATTCTGCTCCATGACTTTTTTTAAGCAGGTCCAGATGGTATCGTTTCCCTTTTTTCCCTGAACCTGGCCAAGACAGATGTCTGGATGAGAATCAGCTGGCAGAAAAGCTGGCAAGAGAAGGTGAGGTGCAAGGTGTGAGGAGATGGGCAAAATGAGCAACCCAAGATGCAGTTGCAAGTTGTCACTGCACTGCCACAGCCCAACTGGGCCACCTTTGCCAATGAGTTTGGCCATTTTTTAGCATTTACGAGAATCTGCTGGCTTTTGGATTCCCAGTTAATGAACATTCCAGGCAGTATTTTCCTACAAAGCACCTCAAGCATCAGGAGGGACCCTGATTTTTCTTGGTCTCATTTTCAGATAAGAGTATTGCAAGGTGCTGCCCTGGCAGCTGCCTGTGACAAGCCTGGTGAGGCTTCCTCTAGGAGACAATCTAGGGGCTGCCTGGCTGTGATGAGGGCATCAGCAGTATCTCGTTTGTTTCGAGCTGCTTCTGGAATCCATTCTACCGAGTCTACCTCATCAACTTTGTTACGGCATTTGGGCAGCTCCCAGTAACAATTTGAAGTGCTTACCAGCCTAAGTCTGGGATATGGAAGCAATCATAGCAGACTTTTTACTTTTCTACAGAAAGCTTGGATTTGGCACCACCACCTTATTTCCTTATTTTTGTTTGTTTAGATTTGAGTATTTTTTGCCCATGCTCTCCCTCCCACTTTTTTTTTTTTTTTTTTTTTTTTTTTAATATAATTGCCTGACTTTTGTTTTGGGGAAGAAAGAATAAAAAGAAGTGCTTGGAAACTCAGAGTTCCTGCTTAAACATTCCAATATAGGCTGTATTGATTTTTGTGTTTGTGGAGGTCTTATCTGAAGAAGACAAACATTCAAAAACCAACAAATCAGTTTTTTGAGATAAAATTACATATTATATGTACACTTTTGATAGATATACAGAATTGATGTCTTCCCGAGTAAACAAGCATCTGAATCAAAAGATTAATGATGTACAGCACAAGTCAGCTGAGATGGTGATTATCTAACACCTCCAGCATGAGGGGATGTTCATTCTCTCTAGCTCTGAATTGCCTAAATGCTTACCTCAAGTATATTGAAGAGGATGAGATGATTATCTTCCCTCAATGAGCATTTTCAAGAGCCACTGGTAGAATATTTAATTTCAGAGGAATACCTCCAATCTGTACCTTTTTTTTTTTCTGGTGGCCCACTACTGTTTACCTTATGAAGACAGGTATTTTAGATCACACTTGATTTATTGTTGATGAACACCAGCTGGTAGGTTATATCAATGTATTAAAAGGAGTTTGCTGCATTGGGGCCTAGCAAGGTGGTGTAAGACAATCTATTTATTCAATTTGTAGTGCTAGAAACACACAGTAGCTACTGGCTTGTTCTGACAATAAATAATATGTAGTTGTCACTTTCAGTACTGAGGGAACCTGAGTGACAGGAACCTCTATTTATTTGCAGTTTTAGCTTCCTTCATGCATCACTGAAAGTGGAAATAAAACACAGAAAAGAAAAAAACAACCTCTCCTATAAGCTTCAGTGGAGCATTAACATATTGCAAGAAGTTCCTGGAGGGATTTTCCATCTGCCTTTACCTACTGGGGTTACGGGAGCTTATCCACCCACAGCAGCCACAAAGAAATGTTTTCCAAATATAAAAGCTTCGCTGAGCATTACACCCTGCTAGAGATGACCTTTATCCTAAGATTTTAGAATTTGGGATGTTTGGTCTCCTACTTTGCAATCTTAATAAATTATTTTGATTTTCTGTGCATTGTTTCCTCTCCCGCCCACTTGTAAAAAGCAAGGAGTGGTTTTCACAGCCAGTTAAGAATAGATGCAATGTACTATAAATTATACACTTCCAAACAGTACATTTTGTGTCAAATAAATGTTCCCATCTTCTCTTCTGCACTTTTGCAATGGTTACACTGATTACACTTTGTTGCTGCTTTAAAGTTTCCTTCAGCATGCCTTTTCCATAATGAATTCTGTTTCTTCTGGCCTTTGTGCAGCACTGATTTATAATGTATATTTCCTTATAAACCTCAAAAGAGCTGGAGGTGTCTAAATGAACACTTCTGTTGCATGCCCAGGGGGTGCTTTTACAGTTTGGAAAACCTCAGCCTGCAGCTTGAAGTCCCAAATGGTGTATTCTCAGAGCATCCTGGTGTTTACAGTATGATGGTGAAAGGAGCAGAGATGTTTAATAAGACAGAGGTGCTTGAGACTTTGGAGCAAAAATAGTCATTGTGAGGTTGAGGGGCAGAAAAAGGCCTGTGCCATATTTGTAGCTTCTTTTCATGCAAACCTGCTGTCATTCTACAGGGAGGCAAATTTCTTCCATGTAGCTCTGCTGGTTGATTTTCAGGATCTGTGTTTTCAAGGACTCCTGCGTAACTCATAGAATCATGCAGGAAAGGTTTTTAAATGAGTAATACAAACATTGGCAAATGGTTACAGATGAAATCAACTACTGCTCTCTGTAATAATCTCTCGGGCTCTATCTCCATGGCCTCCACACCACAATGCCCTGCAGGGATGTACATGCCAGCACTGCTCACAAGCTTCATCTTTCTCACAAAACTACGGTGGGAAGCGTGACTAAAATGACCCCCACGTTGCTTTATATAACCATTTATGAGCCTAAAACAGATTCACAGTGAACACTGTTTGCATTTTGTCCCTTCTTGCCCTAGCCAGATGTTTCTGTAAGCTGGTTGGCTGTTGTGAGAGATGGAGGGCCCAAGTGGGAATTCTCAGTGCTGGTGTCAACTGGAGGTTGGCGTCACTCGCTATTGCACAGCCGTGCCCTTTCGTGAGAAGTCAGTCGGCTCTGCTGACAGCTGATCTGCAGCCAAGACACCGAAAGGTTAAGTCACAGCTCCTCTGTGCCTGCTGCTGCTCAGTTTCCCGTGGCATGGGGAGGGATGATCGTGTGGTCCCAGTTTACCCTCTTGAGTCCTTCCTGAGCATTCACTTGGTTGCAGTGCTCTACCATATTAGGAGTGTATGGAGCAAAGCCCAGGAGCCTGGATCAGTAACTCTCCTGTCAATCTGAAGAGCTGCTGCTATATTTAGTAACAGGCACATGGGAATAGCAGCTTAAATGTGGGAGGGGGCTGCTGGAATGCCAAAATGTGTTTGCATCCACTTGACTCTTGATGGAAACTCTCAGACTGTGCTATCTTTAGAGGGTCTTGTATAGAAATAAATTACATTTCCCTATTTTTTTCCAATTAAAAGAAAAGTAATTTAGTTGCTGTATACCTCCACCACAATAGTTCTGATGAACACCAATTACAGCAGAGCAAAACAAAGCCCTTGTTAAATGTTTATTTACCCTCTTGTTTCAGTCTCATGCAAACTAATCAGCAAAAGTGTATTGCATTTAAATACAATTATGGCAGCCATTATAATGTGAACAATTAGGTTGCAGTGGTTATTTTTTCTTTTTTCTTAGTTTCATGTAATCATGAAGATGAGCAAAAGATGTACCTTGTGTTTGAAATGCCCAAATAGGAGAGTGAGATAGTACTGTTAGGAGCAGGAAGATTTTAATTTGCAATTAGCACACTTTCCTCACTGTAAACAAATGGTTCCTCTGACATCTAGTGACCACAAAACAAGAAAGACCCTCCTAAATTACTAAATTCAAAAGGATTTAGTGCGGTGGCAATCTGATGCATCTGATGAACCACACTTTAACAGAAATGTACAGCTATTTTTCACCCAGAAAAGCAGGTTTCTGGGTTTTCAGCAAAGAGCAGTGTTGTGTGATTTTCTTTCCATTGTCTACCTAGGCTGAGTGCTGTCTTGTGAAGGTCAAGTGACTCCTCTGCGGTCTGATACTGAGTCAATAGCTAAACATGGAACCAGGATTCCCCTTCTTCCCACACATCTATGTGTCACTTGTCTACATAATCTCTAGGAAAAGCTTGTGGGGCCAAAAAACCACCAGGAAGCCTGAGGGAGTAAATTCAGTTAAATCCCCTTGTAGAAATTTATTCCTCAGTGCATCCAGGGAAAATATTAGAATATCGGCACTAAATGACTCATTAAGGCTGGTGTTTTGTTTCTTTTTGGTTGGTTGGTTGGTTGGTTGGTTGGAGTTTTTTGTTTGTTTGTTTTTTGGGTTTTGGTTGGTTGGTTGGTTTTGGGTTTTTTGCTGAACTAGGAAAAAAGGAGTATCTTGAGAGCTCTGTGATCCTGCTGTGGGTTTTGAATGCCCGAACCCATTGCCCTGGCTCTCAGCAGCACTGCAGTGTCACACCCATTCTGCCACACCTTCACTCTCCAGCCCTGTAGGCAGTGAGCATGACAGAGCCTGGAAATCCTGAGGCAGCTCATGGCAGATAATATTCCGTGGTTTTCTTCTGGATCTGGTCAGCTTCTCTCTACACATGAATATGACTGGACACTCTTTCTCCAAGAAAAACCTATCTGCCTTTGTTTAGCATTTGTCTAGTGCTGTCTAGCTTCTCCAGGTATGCAAGATATACTTGGCAAATACACAGAGATTTATTTTATATTTTGAAGGTATACACACTTATCCACATATGTACTTGCTTTATAGCCACTAGTGATCTTTGATAAGATGATAAGATTTGCCTATTTTTGTGTTTTCTTCATTCTTCATTTAAAAAAAGAAAACCAACTCTAAATGAGCGTATGACTTGGTAACAGTATTGTCTGAGCAGTATTTTCATGATGGCATTGTGACCCAAGCCTGGGATGCCAAGAAGCACTCCTGCTCAGCCTCCTGCAGGCAGAAATTGTACAGCCCAGGATAGGTAATGCATGAAAACGGCCTCCTCCTGAGGTGCACAGAATTACAGCAATTTGGAAATGACTGGAAATGATGGTACTTCCCATCCACTCTTGGTAGTGCAGTGTTTAACTCCCGAGTCCAGAACCACCACAGCAGAAATTCCTGCTTTTTTATTGGACTCTCTTTGTCCCTCTAGTTATAACAGATGCTCCAGCTTTATAATGGAAAATTGGTTTTTTTCTGATGTAAATTCCTTTCTCTGGCTTCCTCCACTACTTGACTGATATTTCATGTGCATACTTCTAAATCAGCATTGAGTTTTTCTAAAAACCAGAAGGTAAATGCAGCAAAACAATGAGGAGACACCACAGCTTCAAAGGGAGTTACCTCAATTGCTGGCATTTGACCTGGCGTAAGTCAGTATCTAAGGAGTTTCATTAGCATTTATTTTTCCTTATGAGAATTCATCCACTTTCTTTCTGTCTTAGCTGCTGCTAGGAATACAGCAAAGAAAATTATGCTTTTTTCCATTAATTAGGGTTTCTTTCCAAATCACATGACGCTGTGTGAATAATCGGATGTCTATTATGTGTACAGATAAAATCGTGAGTACAGTTTGTAAATATGCAATATATACCCAGAGAGTGTCCTGAAATTTTTCATGCTGTTGCCAAACGAGTGTGTCTGTCTGGAATACGAACAGCATTGACTGACATGGGGAATCTGGGGATTCTGGATCTCCCTGCCTCAAAATAGAGGCTGTGAGGCACTAAAGCACTCAGTAAACAGTGCCCTCTCCATCCACAGGTCTCCAACACGTGCGTCATGGTAGGCAAGCATGTGTTTATCTTTGGTTTATGGTAACTTAGCAAGTATCACATACAGTTGTTAATAGCCAGATCTCTAGAATGAATGCACAGCATGGGTAGGAAGTGGGTGGATGCAGAGGGTTAGTCATGTCACAAGCTTACATCCTGGGTCATTGAGGTGCAGGAATAATTAGTAGCTCTCGCCCATGGGTGCGTATCACAGAGATGCACACTCTGTGGCAGGGTTCACTGCTGCTCAGGAGCCACCTCCCCACAGTGGGAGCTCACCCTTTGGAATCAACAGACCTGGGTAGACAGATGGATCCTGAGGAGCTGTCTCTGGCAGAACACAGTGCCACACAGAGGATTAGTGCAGCTATATTCAGTGCAATGAAAGACTGATATACAGGTGTAGCCTCTTCATTTCCTCTGTACTCCAGGTGTTTTTAAAACAGTGTCTGAATGCAGCTGTAATGCACTGTAAGAACAAATGCTTAAAATAACCTAAAGAAAGGAACAAATCACTTTTGAAAGAAATCACTATGGATAAGCATCTTTCTGTTTTTCTGTGACTGGGTCATTCTGCTTTCCTCATTGTTGGTGTCCAGTATCTGTTGATTGCCTGTAACTGGAAACTCAAATGGGTGGAACGATGGACACTTCTAGCACTCTAGAAAGTCTAACCATCACGTTAAGCTGACTTTCAAAATAATTGTGTTGATCTACTTGACTGAACAGAGGCACAACAATTTCCTGAGCAGGAAAACCCTTAAGATGGCACGGGGTGATTTACTAGTTCAGAGGCCTTGATCGGTGGGATATGAAAGAGAAGTTAGGGAGTGATGTTTCAGAGGTGTTAGAAAGTTTCCTTCCTTTGTCACTGTTCAGCTGTCCTTTTCCTCAGAGTATTGACTCAAAAGATCAGAAATTGCACTGTTCAGAGGCATTTGTTTGTGTCAGGTATCCAGCTGTGCTTCTGATCTCCATCTGTATCTGTCTGGGTTCCTGTATCACTTCCATTGATATTATCCATACCAGTAAATGAACAAATGCAATCACAACTTCCGCTTCTCTCCCAAGGAAATAAAATCTAAAATTTCTCCCTTTATCTGATGACTGCAACCAGAAGAACTGTTGGAAAGTGCCATCCTGAACACTTCTCACTTGCACATCACACAGGGATGCTTCTTAGCTCTGAGAGAATTGTACGTCACTGATCCATTCTTCTCTATGACTTTTCTCAATTGATGTTAGTCTTATTTTGCCCAAAATGGCTCAGGATCCTTAAAACCAGTCTTCATTTAGTGCATTTTATTGTATTTGTGACTGGGAAGATAGATGATGGAAATACTTGCTGAGAAAATAGGAGCCTTTGAGATACTACTCTTGGCCATTTATTTTAGAAAAACTGAGATTGAGGGAAACTTATTGTTTCCGATGGGCTTCAGATACAGCTGTAAGTTTCATACTGGAAAATATGGGAGTTTCCCCCTCTATATCCAGAACTGATCTGAGCTGAAAGATACAATAAACACACCTTCCATCAGCAGCTAAGGAGGCACTCAAGGTTTATCATCCCCTGTTTCAGTGATGAATGACACCTCCAATAATCAGTCCCAGAGAGTGCAAAGAGTAAAGCAAATAAACCCAGCTGCTCTAGCAGGCACAAGAAGTCTTTAGGTCGAGATAAAACACTAAAAGCATTTGTGTTTTTCTTCCTATGTAGGGTTCTCCATTCCTGAACAATCACCCTTCTCTAGGGTGGCAGGGAGGGATGCCCTCACTTTAGTCCCCCTCTACATCACTCCTCCTCATGCCTGGATTGGTATTGCACTCATGCAGTCATTGTTCCTGGCATTTAACCATGCCTCGGCACCTTGACAGAGTATTCTTTGCTTGCAGTTCTATTCCAGCTGTTCCAGGGTTTCTAGGCCAAGCCTGAAGCCTGGGGTCCACAGACATCTCATTAGGCAGCCTTCAACTCCATTGTTTCCCCTACTGCATTTAGATTAAGCCTGCTCACAAGTTTTGCATGTGGAAGTATGAGGAACACTCAATAACTCTCCTGTGTTTGTCTTCTGTCAAGTTAAATAATCTCTTTGACAGCCTCCCATGGTCTTTCCTTGAGAGCCAAGATCCCCAGTGCCCCCCTTGTTGATCAGGGGTGTGTAGAGTGGCACGGGCACCTGCTCACAAAACCACCACAGAAAAAATTTTCTCCAATCACCAAAAAAACCTGCCTCACCCAGAACTTGGTCTGGCTCCAGGCTGGATTTTCATTTGTTCAGCCATGGGCTGCTTGTCTTGCTTTGAGCAGCAATATCTTGAAAAGTCAAATTGGTGTGGAAAATTGAAACTGATGAGTATTAGGGTGGGATCTAGATTCCCTACCAAAATTAAGGGCTTTGAGAAACAAGTGATCTGTCAAAAACATGAAGGTTGAGGACATGGGAGAGAGAAGCAGGACTTGCCAGAGAAAAAAGGTGTTTTTATGTGTCACACACTTGAGTGGATGTGAACTGCTCAGTCTCAGAGACAACAAATGAAGCTAAAAATTTCATTGTTTCTTGTGGAGGTTGCACAAGTTTTCACTGGGAGTCTTCAATACCCTGCATGTTGAGATGGGAAATCTTAGGATTGAAAGTGTAAAGGGATTATCCAGGGGGAAAGGTCTTTTTTTGAGAGGCGCGATTGATAGCTGAAATCCTGGGAGCCACAGTCACATGTTTGCAGAAAGCTTCCCCTCAGCACACAGTTAGATTTTTGCCTTCATAAATATTGTCCTTTCAGGACATATTTGCTAAATCATGTCCAGTTCACTATCATTTGCCAGCCTCCTTTAACTTCATTAGTGCTGTGGCCCGGTGCATATTGTTTAAAATGCATGATGTTTCTTGGGAATGGCACATAAGAAATTATGCAAACTGTTTAGAATAGCTTCACCTCAAGCATTCAGCATGGGTAAGTTAAAAGGAATTTGAGAGAACTGCACTGTACTGACATATTACATTAAGGTCAGTAATTAAGTAATGTGCATGCAGTAACACAAATAAGACAGTAAGAGAAACGGATGGCAGCAAGCACCCTGGCTCCCAGGGATGTGTGACCATGTAGGGCCATATTCCTCACTGCAGTGCTGCCTGCTTGGGCAGAGTTAGGGCAGAGCTGCCCTTTTTTGTTTTCTATAGTGATGGCAGACATACATGCTTATACTGAGCACACTGCCATACCGCAGCATTGCACAGCCATCTGCAGTTTGGGTGAAATCAGCAGTGCTGTGTCTGTTGATTTGAAATTTGTTCTGGCCAGATATTCAATAGATGTTTCAGATTAACATGAGTGTGTGTGTGTATATACTTACGTTTTAATTTTTCCAAACTGTAACTGTACCCTGACATTGCCCTTTCCCTAGTAGCATCAGAATGGTATTGATAAAGTACATCCATTTTACCAATGCAAACCAAACAAAATTTATGAAAAAGCAGTGTATGCCAGCCAATAATTTTGGTGGACTGTGGGCATTGCCCTTTGCTACACAGAGAAGACTGGCTGTTCCAGGCTGTCCATGTACATGGTCAGGGCTGGAGCAGATGTCAGGCCATTTGAGTGGCATTAACTGGCTCTTATCCCACTTCTGAGTACAGGGAATAAGCATTGTGGTGGTCCATTCCCTTCCTTGCAGGTACAAATACAGCAGGGGATTGTGCTTGGTTTTAAAACACCTTCCTTGTCCCTCCTGAGGTGCAGATCACACCATCACTTACTTCTGTGAGGTGAAATGCCTTCTGAGTCAACGGCTTCTGCTGAACCTGCTAATTGTTAAGTGTCTGTAATTACCTTCTAACCTCTCTCTCGCTTCTTTTCCCCCCCTTCCTTTAGCACATTCTTTGCTACTGTTTTACTAATCCAGGTACCTACACGAAAGGGAGTCACTGAGTTTGCTCCTGGACTGAGCATCTCCCTGTAACTTGCATTAAGTGGTTCACAAGAGTAAGGCTTACAGTAATAGTCTGTATTCTTCCAGAAAGGGTGTGTTTTAGGTCAAAGGATGAGCATGTGGTTGTGAAGACTGTTGAATAGTGATTAAAACCATCAGGAAATTAATTGTTTATTCAATGAAGCGGAAGGCTGTGCTGGATTCCCTGGCAACAGTCTGAGGCACTGTGTTGTGATGAAATTGCTCTCTTTCCCCTAAAGCCAAAGCAGCAGCCAGGGCCATGGTGTGAGGCTGTCCCAGGCTCTTATAGCAAGGGCAGGACAAGTTACCTTCACTGAATGGTGGAGTGTCACAGAGGGGTGGGAAGTGCCAGAGCATCTCCAGGCTGCTTTGCCATTCTGAGAGTTCTTCTCCCTAGGGAATCCCTGGCTGAAAGTAGTGTGATTCCCATTGCAAAGCTGCACAAGCTGACATTCAGAGTAGGGGACTTCCCTTCCCCAAAATACAGCTTAGCCTTAAATAATGTCATATTCCGTGAACTTTCCCTACCTTCCCCCCTTTTTATTTAAATGCTCTGATCCTGTGTGTTTCAGTTGGGGAAGTGCTGGTGACCAGGTTAAATTTTGCAGTTTACCACTTCTGCTCATCCCATTGTGTTTAGGAAGTACTTGTCAAAAGGCCCTACTTAAATTTCAGTCATTTGCTGACCCATAAAGTGTTTTGCATGCCTTCTGTTGGTGATTTACAAAACAATAAATGAAATACAAATAAAGAGGCAACCATCACAAATGCCCATTTAACATCTCCCTCTCTGTGTCTGTCTCTCACGCTTTATTGGTATAATTATAGCTCATCTCCCCATGTTCCCTTAGCAACAGATGAGGAGGTGGATGGCTGCCTGTCCGCACCACTGCCTCGCTCCCAGGACATGGCCAGTGGTGCTGCCCTGCCTTCTGCCCCGAGGGGGGATGCTGCCAGGAGGGGAGCTTCTGCACAGTGACCCACAGCCATAAGTACTCAGACATGCTCTTTTCAAGTACTGACAGGTTTCTCAGATGATCTCTTGGGGATTTTATTTGAGTTTTATAAGAAATATGTACACAATGTTGCCTACAGTTTTCTTTCTTAAAACATGTTACATGTGATTGATACCACACCACATATGCCAATCCCTTGGGCCAAAGCCCAGGGTCTGCCTGTGGCTGAGTCCTGCTCAGAGCAGGAGAGCTGTGATCACCTGAGTGTCTGTGCCCCCAGTATGGCCCTGGTCTGCATTACCTGAGGGCCCCATGGTAGCTGAGGGGAGAGGAACAGGACCTGTGTCCTGCAGGTCCCATCATGTCCCACAGCCCTGGATGCTCCTGGCACGTGGGGTGGCTGGCTAGGGCTGAAATCTGGCTGGCTTCTCTGCAGCTCCACAAGGCTGGGCTGAGGCTTGACCACTCCCCACCTGGTATCCCCTTGGCTAGAGTTCTGCATTTACTTGCAGAACAAGGCAACTTCTTTGGCAAGGAAGCACAATAGAAATAAAGGCCCAGATGTTCTCAGAAAACACTAGTTAAGGTATTGTCAGTCTCATTCTATTAAGTTCAGAAAGATAAAGCCACTGGTATTGTTAAATTAAATCAAACCTATTCCTCTCTGGAAATGTCTAGTTCCAGTTTAGACTGGAACAATTGTGTGTGCTGCCTGAGACTTATTTCATGCTCCCCTCTCAGATTTTAAGGCACTCATGCAGCCAAAGCAAGCTGCAGCTGTCTGCTGTGTAATTCCGTGCAAACTGCAGGCTTGGGCTTCATTCCTGCCTGCACAAGGGCTTGTTAAAGGTGCAGGAGTTCAAAACATGCAGAGCTGAAAGGACAAGACCAGATTTCAAATAGACAGACCTCCAACTAAGCAAGTTTAAAATTACTCAGAAATGTGCTTTATCTTTTTCAGAAATGTCAAAATAGATCTTGTTTTTGCAGGGCTGAGCATCAACCCTGCTTTCCCGTAGCATGGCAGCATGTGGATTGAACTGGGGCATGCCTTTTCTGTCTGGTATGTGTCTCTGGGTGACCAAAACAGAAAAGTCTCTTGTTCTTGAGAAGGTGACATAGTTACATGATCGTGTGAGGCTGGACGAAGGTTTTCCAAACTTCTTCTGTGGACAAAGTGACCGTAATACAAAATGCTATCATTTTATAATGCAGGATATGCTGCAGTGCTCTTCCATCCCCATCTCTGCTCTGAGTCTGCCCAGTGTCATTACTGCCAGTTAAAGCCAAAATGAAATCACAGGGAGGGAGTAACCTTCACCTGCAGACCAGGGTGAAACAGAAGGGGACAGTTCAGTCAAGTCTTGTTTCTGTTTAACCCATTGAGGTGAAATTTATAACATTTAATGAACAAACAAGCTCCAAGTACAGGTCCTGAAAACAGGACGGGGCTCAGAGACAACCCTGAGGAACCTCCAAGTGGTTGTTTTCAGGGAAGAGAGGTAGGTGCACATGGAAGATTATTCTGTTTGACTACTTGCTCCATTTTCTGATTGGTTTGGAAACATGTCTCTCCTGACTTCAAAGATATGTGGGCAGAACTGAACTCCCTGTTTGTGAGTCCACCAGAGTCAGACTAGGGGCAAATATAAACCCAAAATAGACCAGCTCTGGCAGCCTGACTGTGAACAGAAGCCACCAGCTGTTGACAGTACAAAAACTATCCAAAAAATCTGTAGTGCTAGTGCAAGTTGGCTCCTTGCATCCACCGTGAGTGACAGCTGTAGAGAAGTCTTTGGAGAAGCAGAGCATGCCTTGCCCATTTCCAGAAAAAGAATGTGCCTTGGCTGACCCTGGCTGAGGGCTGCCTTGGTTTATAAGCCAAAGGCTCAGAGAGACGGCTCAAAAAGATACAGGATTGCTTATGATAAGTTGTGGGTCCAAGTCTCTTTCTAATTCAGCTCTTTCAAGGGACGTGTGAAGTGTGTCCATTCGTCTTCCTGCCTTCTCACCACCAGCTCTTCCAGACTCAACACCAGTCAGTGTCCCTAGTGCTGGGCAACTAGATCCCTCAGTCAACACCAACACCACAGAACTTTCTTCCTTTGGAATAACACAAACACCATCCAGCTTTCTTCCTTTGGAACAGCCTCACTTCCCCCTGGAGTTTCAGAGACTTGATGAGGGGCATTGCTGGCTTTCACTGGCCAGCTTGCTGACAGAGGAGTTAGTTTGCAGTGCTTAGCCTTGGAGATGTGTTGAAATTGAGTGATCTCCTAATGAGCTGGACCATCTGCCCCCTTGATGCTGAATAGCCTCACACTCCACAGGCATAAAAAGACAGTCCTCATCCCTTTCTAGGCTGCATCAGCATTGATACAAGCTGTCTACATTTTGGGAGATAAAATATTTCCTAGGCTCAGCCATGATTCTTCCCAGCTTCAGGTCTTCTGAGAGACTTGGACTACAGAGTTAGGAAGTATTTGAACATGTCTTTTTAATTGATCTAAGTGGTAACAAAATTTACTTCAGGGGCTTAATTTGGGAGTAATAAAAAATCGGATGGTAGCCCCAACCCTAACCTGACTTTAGTAAACAAATTGTAGTGAAATGTAGGTATTTCCATACCTGCAGAATTGTGTCCACCTTCTTAGAAGAACATTGGTCTCTTAGACATCTCAAATGCAGTGCAATGTTGCAAACTTTGGTTCTGCAATTTCAAGCCTTATATTGGCTCAAGAAGTGGCTGACTGCTTAGGCTGAAAGAGATTCTAGGGAAAGGATCACCTTGGCCAAGCTGCTTTTTAAACTCTTTTCTAAATATCCACAAACAACCAGTCCTAGATATGACCTCTGGGTTTTGGTGCATTTTGATCTTTTCTGCTGTTACCTTCGTTATACATGTTTAGACACAGTCACTGGCCTGGCTTATGCTGAATAAACTGTCTCAATGGGATTTTATGCAGCATCAGGCAGACCTAATTTGACTAAATAAAGTCCATGCAGCCCCATGGTTATCTCTGTCAACAGTGCTTGAAGCAACACCTATTTTCAATATGGTAACTAGAAGTACCATGGCTTATCTTGTATTATGGGTCCCAATTACAGACCACAGAAGGAGGCAGGAGAAAACCTGAGAGTGTGACATTCTTCAGCACAAGGAAGCCTGAGTAAATCTGCAGATCTTTAACTGAACCTCTTCCTGTAAAACACATCCCATTATAGAGCAAGGGGATCTGTAAAAGTCTGCTTTGATCTCTGCCAGTACATGTACTTACTTATGCATTGTGCAGGCAATGAAAGAAATACATGTTGTTTTCTAACCCTCATCTGTATGTGTCAATGTCTGTAGACCTTCTAAAACCCACTTTCATTATGTGTGGGGTCCCAGCCTACTCCTGTGTGTGATAATTAGAAACTGAGCCTTCCAGGCTGCTTTCTCTCATTCGTTGTTATTTGATCAGGTAAAGAATTACCAGGAAAGAAGGAGTCATCAGGATTGGCTTTTAAAATTATTTTAAAGTGCCTCTTTGCTCCTATGGCTGGACCTGGTAGATGTGCCTGAAAAGTCTGCTAAAAATTAAAATGTGTATTGCATGTATCATAGATTGCGATTGTAAATAGCTGGCTTTCAGATCAAAAGGCCAGCTCCCTGGGCATCTCAAATCTCTGAGATGGATAAAAAAAATAATTGGTTATATTAGTCAATGCAAAATAAAAGGTCTAATTTTTACCTTTGTACATTGCTTATACCAGAGGATCTACATGTTTATACTAAGGGTACTAGATTTGTTGTAGGGTTTGCCTCTTCTCAGCTTCTTCTTTGCTTCCTGGTGTACTGGCTGCTCCTACCCAGAGACCACTTGTTTGTGCAGTGCATGCTTGGACAAAGGAAAACAAAGGTAGACAATTTTTTCCTTGGCTGACTGTCACCTTATTTTATTTTCATATTTTCATTTCAGTGATAGACTGGAATCATACTTATATTAAAAAAAAAATCTTAGTGGTAACCATACAAAGCCCCTAAGTTTTAAAATTACATATGCCTAAATATGGGGGTGAAGTGTCACCTTGCTAAATTTCACAGTCTCCTACAAGGCATGGACCCACTTTAAAAAAGTCATCCTAATCTTTTTTCTTCCCCTCTGAAATAAGCCAGGGTCACTATTTTAACCACTCCTCTCAAAAACAGCCAGACTGTTATCAGCAGATGTTATAAAACAAGAAGCTGTGTGGCTTGATACACAGCCCTACGTGGAAAAGTTCAGCTAAAAACCCAAGTGAGGTTCATTAACTAGTAACAGCACATGGGCTAATCATACAGTAATGAGCTTTCAAGGGCAGAATCTGATTAAATAGTTTAGATTTCAGAAGACAAATTGCTGGACACTTGTCAGCATTAGGGGAATTAGTCTGGGGCAGATTCCACAGGCAATTCCAGTCTTTTGTGAATCAAGGAATCCTTTTTTTCTTGAAATTATGATACAATTAATATTGTGCTGATAGACTAAATCTCTCCACAATCAAGCCTAAATAATCTGCAGAGCAGTGCACTGCATGTATCAGTTTGTGTTGGTGTATTAACCATACTTCTGTGTATACTTCTATGTGTTATACCTTCTTACTAGCAACGGTATGCTGTAATTAGCCTCCCTGGAGTCTTAATTCAGGAAGCAAAGTTAGTAATTTCAGCTCATCTCTTTTCCAGTGTATGTACACATGTGCAAACACACACACACAAACAAAATGTTCAGCTGCCAGAACTGTGTGTCTGAGTTGACAACTGTTTTAAGAGCAGAACGCAATAACCATTAAGCTGAGGAACAAGATCAACTAGCATTCCTGAGCTGCTCTTTAACTTCTTACACTGTAATTTATCTAGTAATTTTTAAAATGACAGTGTGTGTCTGTCTCACTAAGGTTATATGGGATTTCTCATGCTTACCAGGGTAAGCTCTTTCTCCTGTCAATGTGAATTTCTTCAGAGCAACTATGGAATCCCCATGTGCTCGGCAGGAGCTGATGCACTGTGGATAATGGATTTCTCCCTACCAAACTGGTGGCTTTTAAATTCAGGCTGCATGTGATGAAAGTCATGCCACGTTCTGTCTTTACGCCTAATTCCCCTTTCAACCCACTTGCTCAGTCTATCCTTGTGAGAGATCAATTTTCCAACTGTCTTCTGGAAGATTAGAACTCTGTGATTATTATGTAAATTATTTTTGTTCTTTTTATTAGCTTTGTGTGAATTATGTTTAACCTACCGGTTCTCCGTATTTCCAAACATGTCATACTCATCCATTTCAAGGATATTTGCTGACAGAATAATCAAATCCATACCCCTAGTGTAGTAAGAGTAAGTGAAGGGAAGGATGTGACTTTATGACCGGGGTGAGCTATCACGGCTTCAGTCTCACAGAAGTGTTCTACATTTGGCAGTGCAATGCAAGGTTTCCCTTTGCATTTCCCAAGCAGCCCTTGGGAAGTAGTCCACTGTGATCATTGCAGCTGTTTCCTGGATAGTTCCAGTTGTTCCACTATTTGTTTTGTAATCTCTTCTCCGACAATCAAGGTAGCATAGGGAGGTGAACATGACAAGTCTGAACTTCTAGGGAAAAACATAAGGTAGATATCATCAGCTTGTTTCTCCTTCACTCACCACCTCCCCTGCCTCTCATTTTAGCTAATTCTCTCTCCACCCAAACCATTTTTCTGGTTAGCAGAAAATGGATCATGTAACACGTGCTGTGTCTCTGTCATGAGTCCATGCTCGAGCTCCCTGCCCAGGAGCCACCCAAAAGATAGGAATGTCCCTTCTTCATCAGACCAAAGGGGACCCTGCCCAAGATTGGGGATTTTCACAGCAGCAGATGCCAACAGAGAACTGCATCCAGTATAGGCATTTCCATCAGAGTTTCTCTCTGGTGAAAAACTGCCACCCATGTGAATGTTTGATTCACCTACCTTAATGCAAATGCTTAAAATAGGGCTAAGGAATAGCTGCCTAAAAGGTGCCTTTTTCTGTCACTGGAGCATGAAGGAGCTGGGTTGAGAAGGCCAGCTTTTCACATCTTGATTATCAGTGTCTGAAGTCAAGGAACCTAAGTCCCACTCACACAATGTTTTAAGGCAAAACCAAATTCCTCTCATGAGGAAGGGAATAAAGGAAGGAAAACCATAATATTATTTGAGTAAAAATAGTAAATGCATAAAAAAAATTTAAATTAGCATTGTTGCCATGACTGTGCTGGTTATTCTACTCATACTTTCTGAAATTCTGTGTCTTAAATATTTAATCTGTCGATTTTAGAGGCCTTTGCTACATACTGCTCTGTGTATGCACTGACAACCAACAGAGGTTCATTTTTATTGGCCTTGCTTTAGGACTTACAGAATATGTATATTTTATTCCAGCAAGCTACTCTACAGAGAGGGTTGTAATCCAATAAACAAACATAGCCTGAAAGACAGAGGCTCTCCAATGATGATTCTCTATTCAAGGTATTTTTTGGCATTCTGGTCTATGCATGAAGAATATATAATGGCCCATCTCTGTTTCAGACACTTGTTTTCATGATGAAAGGCAGAAGGGATAATTCAAGCCTGATGTCTGGTTTGTATTAATTGAATTAAAATAATGAACTAAAATGCTGTTTTCTATCAGCTCTCCCTGAAGCATCAGCCAACATATGCATAACTGTCTAGGTACTGAAGTTCAACAAATACACACAATTTAAAAAAAAGGGAAAAAATAATTTGAATGAATATTTTTTTAATCCAAGCTGTTCTTTTCTTTTTAGCAAACTTTCATGTGATAATACATAGGATGGGATATTCAGGGATTTTAGTTTTGAGGGGAGAATTCTGGATTGCCACTTTTATATTACTAACCTAAAGAGGAGAGGATAAGGTGCTTCTGTCACCAGTAAGTAGTACATGGTGCAGAATTTATGTGGGAAAGCTTCTTCTAATGCTGGTTCTGGCACTGAAGCAGGTCTTTCATGAGAATGATGGGCAAAAACTTTGAAGGGTAGTTCTTGGTTGTTCCTTGTTAATCTTATTTTTTCATGTAGAGGACAACAGGACAAACTGAAAACCACAGGTCACTGTGAGAGCCACTGTGATGCTGAAACCACCATGTGATTGTGACCAGTGTAAAAAACAGGAATTTAATAAATTAATTTCTTTGTACTTCCATATGAGCGAGCAGTGTGCCCTTGCGGCCGGGCAAGGGAGGGGGTTGTCCCACTCTGCTCTGCACTGGTGCGGCCTCACCTGGAGTCCGGGGGGCAGTTTTGGGAGCCACAATAGCAAAAAGATATAAAACTATTAGAGAGCTTCTGAAGGAGGGCCATGAGGATGGTGAATGGCCATGAGGATGGTGAATGGCCATGAGGAGAAGTTGTATGAGAAGGAGCTCAGGTTGCTTGATCTGTTCATCCTGGAGGAGACTGAGGGGAGACCTCATTGTGGTCTTCAGCTTCCTCAGAGGGAAAGCAGAGGAGCAGGTACCGATCTCTTCACTCTTGTGACCAGGGATAGAACTCAAGGAAACAGCATGAAACTGTGTCAGGGGAGGTTTAGGTTGAATATCAGTAAACGGTTTTTCACCCAGAAGGTGGCTGGGCACTGGAACAGGCTCCCCAAGGAACTGGTCATAACCCCAGACTTGACAGAGGCCGAGAAGCGTTTGAACAATGCTCTTGGACACCTGGTGACTCTTGGGGTGCTGTGTGTAGGGTCAGGGGTTGGACTCGATGATCCTGATGGGTCTCTTCTAATTCAAAATGTTCTATGATTCTATGATTTTTCATTTCCTGTCAATTTTTTTTTTTAGAGTAATCTTGGATTATGAAAGGCAAGTATGATTTGGAAGACATGGTCTGTCCGGCTTCCCTGCAGAAGTGCTTTGCAGCAGCCGCCACTGAGTTGTGTTTGAAGTGCTGTGCAAGAAACAGCAGCTTTGTCATAATTCCACAAAGTAGATGTGGGGAAAGGTATTTGTCTACAACATGTTACAGACCAACCAATAAAGAAAGAAAGTCAGTCCTTGGAAGACAGTGCTATGGCTGAGGATTTTTATATTAACTTGCTCCAAGACAGCAAAGCCAAGTATTCTCTCTTATGTCTAGTTTCCTGAATTAATGATCACCAGGGGGCTTTTGAAGGAGCATGAGTCAGTGTTTTCACTTGAGGGCACCAGATACACTCAAAGTAGAAATGCAGGCAAACTTTTAATATGCTTTGGGGATAAATACAAACTAAAAGGAAAAATCATACTCATCCAGCCATCAGCTTTAAAATGAAGTATAAACAAGACTGTCAGCCTTTACACTGTTCAACTTTATTCTGAATCTTTAGTATTATCCTGTTCTTTATCCTGTTGTAAAAATGCATGCACACATAAATCACAAATATATAAAAATTTACTACTTGTATATATGTGTACACATGTGTGTGAAAATTGGGAGTTTCAGATTGCATTGGACACTTTTGACATGCTAACTTATAAATAATCCTCACTGAGTGTACAAAGATTCCACCTAAAGCATTCATCATGTTTCCTTTGAATCAGCATAAGGAGGCCCGGAAACCTAAAAGAGTAAATGACCATTTGTCAGTAAATGACAACTCTCTTGTGGTCTATGACAACTGGATGAAACTAATGTAAGACCTGATTTCGTTCAGATGGAAATTTAAAAAAAGCTTCATGGAGACTACAAGCTGCTTAATCAGGGTGTTGCCCTTGAAATCTGTCTGCACTTTTATAAAATAATCCTATTAGCATAGCACATCTGGAATACATCTTCCAGGACTTTAAACTAATGCAATCAGAGGTAGAAACAGTATTTCATCTAGCTCAAATCTCTAAATCTTCTTGTTGTTTAGAAGCCTGGATGCCACGTATTATTTACAGTCTATGCCACACTAGTAACAAGAGTGAGTTAGTTAGATCTTCTTATTGCTGAGTGCTGAACCTTTTCATTGTGATAAAATACTGAGCAAGCCATTAAGAAGGAAATAATGGCTTATAGAAATATGATGTACTGTAATGCTTTGCAGTGGCTGTAAAGCTATCCACCTCCCATTTATCGGTGAGTCTGATGATTACTTATCAATAGCAATTGAGCTGCAAAGCTCTTTCTGGGGATGAATAAAAACATGCAGAGACCCAGGGATGCACACAGCCTATTTATTGTGGTCAGCCAATGGGTTTTCAGACTCAGGGCTCACTATAGTCAACACTGGTTACAAGAAGGGAAAAGGGAGAAAGAGAAGTGCAGGAATTTGTTCCACATAGAGAACAGATTTAAGCTCCGGGCAATATGGAGTCAATGCTATTTAGGCCTCCATTTGGCAAGGACTTAAGCATGTGCTTAAGTTCAAGCAAATGAATAGCTTGAGTCCAACACGTGATGCTACTGGAAAGCCCCATAAATATCTGAGTATTAAGAGTCATCCTGGCAGAATTCTTTTACATTTTCTATATTTTCTTAATTTATATTTTCTTTACATAGTCTTTATCTCTTAAATGTAAGTGTTTTGTGAAACCAAGAGCTCTGCAACTGGATGTCCCCAGGCACTAATTATTGCCAATTTGTCAGCCTGATGGACTATTTTGTTGACACTCAACAAACACGTGAATTTACAGTTCTGTTCCAGCTTTTAGAATAATCTGGGTAGCTTTTTTCTTCCTTTCATGGTAACATATTCTCTCTTTCTGTATAAGCATAAATAGTTTAATATTTTCTTCTCTTCAATTATTTAGTAGAAACTTTTGTACTTCAAAATTTCAGATGGGAACGCCTGAGGGAAATTGCCCAGCAAAAATGAGTATATTCTTGACCCACTCGTTTTTGAAGATGATGGTTTTTAGTCGACAGTAGTTCCTGGGCATCATTATGAGTCACACTTTCAAGTCACTGATGATTTCCTAAATTAATCTGATACAAATAAATTCCCCACTATTGTTAGCCATATCTCTTCTCCCCATGACTAGGTCTGAAAGGGGATAAAAGAGCCCATGGTGAAGTCACCACCATACAAAATGTCTCCCTATAAGAATTGCCATGTCTTTCTATTCTTCTTATGATCTCTCCTGTGCGATACTACTCCTAGTCATTCCTCATTTTGGAATAACAAGCCTCTGATGAAACACCAGAGTCAGGATGGCTGATACAAATACTTTTTTGCCATCCACTCTATGCTTCCCTGCATGGCTGTGGACAGAGGCTCTTCTGAGAAGGGCCAGTGCAGGGGAATGAAAAAGCAGAGAGGAAAGCAGAGACTTGGATCACAGCAGTGCTGTGGAGGTCTCTCACTGTGACATCAAGACAGTGTGGGTATCTTCTCCTTCTAGTACTGACGGGTGGTGAGTGTGTGTGTGTTGCTGGCACTGGCTCCATGCTTGTAGCCTTATTCTCTGGAGCTTTGCAGTTCCACCTGTTCTTCAGAAAATATGTGTGTTAGTTGCCTTGGTATTTTCCTAAATAAACCCAAGGCTTGCAGGCACAGGGCAGAGTCTACAGTCCTGCCCTCCATGAGCAGCCCAGGAGCCCAAGATGGGGAAAGAGTGGACAAGGGCAAATAAACCACAGACACAGTCCAGGGAAGGTCAAAAATCATGAGCAGGTAATAAACTGGTAAGTTTGTCACTAAAATCACATACCCTTGATTTATACAGATAACACCTTTCCAGGGTTCTGGTTGCCTGGATACTCAGAAACTGGATTCATTGAAACTAAATAAAAACTCTAAATGGAAAAGGTAAAATTTTAAACTTTTTTTAAAATTTACATTCATATGATTGCATTTAGTAGCATTTATTACAAGTGACTAAGCAAAGTATATATAACATTTTTTTTGCAAATACCCAACATATTCTCTGTTGCACATAAAATTTCACTCCATATTTTTTGGAGAGGGACTGGGAAAACCATAATATTTCTTTTGTTTGTTTCCTACAGCAAAAGAGTTCCTCTTTTCTCTCCATCTTTCTGTTGTAGGCAGAATCTCATTCCCCAGAGGAAGTAAAGCAAAGATACCATAATGAATATGTTATAAATTCCACCTCAGGGCATGTTCTACTTCTAGGAAAGGAGTTAAAATTAGAAGTGTTTCTTCAAATAAATATGTGTGTTGCTTCATTTTAGAGGTCCTCAGAGCTTTGAACAGCTGCATGAACTGGAGAAGTGCTGAAGCATAAAGCATCCTAAACACCTCTTCTGTGTGAGCTTGTGTGAGGGGAACCTGCAGGTACCTGTGGGTGTGCATGGGGAAATGGTCACCAGAAAATAGCAGGTTCAGGAGAGAAAAAATGTGGACTCAGGAAGGTGTGAACACCCTGGACACTGGTGGTCCTGCTTAATCTCTGAGAGCTGAGAAACTCAGGACACCCAGGGTCGCCTGACAGTGTCTAGCTAATTTATACCATGACATGAGGCTTTGACAGGCAGAGGTCCAATGCTCAACTCAAGCAAAAGGAAAGGCTCTTATTGGCACTTAAAAATGTCCTGCTATGTACAAACAAACAACAAGAGAGAGCCCCAGCTCCAGGGGATGTACAGAATAATTAGACAGTACAGTGATGATGATGGCAGGGAAACCATAGCAGGCAGGGAAGGATTTGCTCAATATCACAAACAAGGCAGGTCCTTTGCAGGGCAAGTACACTGACCCAGCTCTGGGGCTATGCCCAGTAATATGTACTTCCCTGTTTCTGTAGTTTTATGACAAAAAAGTCAGGTTTACCAGCATTTCTTCTTCATTTCTACCTTATCTTCATCTGACCTCTTTTAAAACAAACAGGGGAAAAAAAGGAGAGAATTTGCATGTTTTTTAAAATTCTTTTAAAGTAGTCCTGGACAACAGAGGCTGGAACCACTACTAGTGATGGATTGTAGTACAGCATTCCAGGCCTCAAAATGGAAAATGGAAATCCTCAAAAGAGCAAAAAGTAATCCAGTCTTGTCTCCCTATCTTGGTGTGGGTTGTAAAAAATATAATTCCTGTTTCTTAGAGGGAGAATAATAATTGTAAAGAAAAGCATTCATGCACCAGGCTTCAATTTATAATGAATGTGTTTTAATGGGAAAGCAGTTTACTGCTTTGGAGTAGATTCACTTGAAAGTACAATGGGACAGCTTCTTTGATGGCTTTCTTGAAGAGCACAGTTGAGAACATGAATCATTCATGACTTATCATCTGCAATTGATGTCTTATTTATTCCATCCTTTTAATTTAATTTACTTGTAGATATGGGAGATTAAATCACACTTCTCCTGCTTAGGCAAAACATAATATGAATGAAAACCTAATCAGAGAGATGGCAGCAGCCTAAAACTGTTGTGCTGGCTAAAACACAAACAGGCAAGGTGTAAAAATGAAGAGGCGTGGTAGAAACCGTAACACCCATAGAAAGTGGGTGGAGGGGTTATTTTAGGTAACAGTAGTTCACAGCTCAGTTGGGCTGGGTGCTGAGCTGCCTTGATAAAAAGTTGCATAAGAAATACTCAGATAAAATCATGGTCTTGATATCACTATCTTCAAGGATATCTAGAACTTAAGAACTCACTTAATGTTCTGCTTCTTGCTGTCTGGGTTAAGTGCCAGAAAACAGAGGTTCAAAATGTTTCATTTCTCTGTGGTGTCTGCAGCTCTCATTCTACAAGAGACTCCATGAGGATTGTGGTTCTCGAGAAATACTCCATGGATTTTGGTACTTTCAGTTTTAACACTTTGTTGCCCTTTCATGGGCACAAATGTACCCCTCAGCTCCTCCCAAGTCCATTCTGCAATCTGGCAATCACTGCTCTTTCTAGCCTTGGCAAACTCAGCAATTCATGCCAGGAGAAGAGCTCCTTGCCGTCTCTCAGGCAGCCCCAGCTACTCCCCCACACTACTGTGTTGGTCCTCTACTCCAACCCATCTTAAAAGACCTTGCACTTGAGCTTTACCCAGGACTTGCCCCTTCTTACCTTCACACAATTGCCAAAATGTCTGGAAATTGGGTGAAGGGAGAGAAGGGAAGATGGGGAGGGGACAACCAGCTGGCTGCCAGCTCCCATCTTTCCCCAAGTAGGTGTTACTGTGTCCAGAAAGAGATGTACCACTACAAAGGGATCCAGATCTGAAAAAAATATGGCTTCTGACATGTAGCTAAAGGACAGACTTGTTTGCACTTATTTGGAGTAAAAGTAATTTTTTTTCTGGTATTTATAACTAGTTAGGATGTAGGTGCACCTGATTTTTCTTTGTCTAGCTCCTGCTTTCACGTGGGCTTGTGTTATACTAAAAAACATCCAGACATGTTTTCTGAATGTCAGTCTGTTCATTTGAGTTTTAATTTCCCAACCAAGATAAGAAGCTTGAAAACTGATATCCCAGAGGGAAATTGGCTGAAATGCTGTAAACTACAGACTGTGCTAAAAGAAAGCCACCTACTGAGAAATATATCAGCACTGAACATATGTTTAAAATTGACTTTTAAAATAGATGTAACTGGGGATTAACTACTATCACTGTACTGGCAACTCAGCGCCAGTGTGTGTGCAAAGAGAGCGTGGGGATTTTAATCAACTCATTCATTCATGTCAAATATTCCTAGCTTATGTAAAAAACAAATCCAACTCTTCCGTATGTCCCTAAGTGCCCCTGACAGCTGACTATGATTTGATCGAAACACCTCTTTTTCTGAGTGCAACTTCCTCTTCCTTTCAAAATGATCAGTTTAAAAGCATCAGACCTCTAGATTACTTCCATTACTTTTCAAAAGAAAAGTTTAACTTAAATATTAATGCTCTGGCTGAAGATGATTTATCTTCAGTGCTTTATTACTTATTAGACTCTCCATTGCTGAGGAAGAAATGTATTACAAGCAGAACCTACTTAATCAGCTGTTCAGGACTTTCGACACTCAGTGGAAAACACCCACAGAATCACCAATTAGTCCTTTTGCATGAGCACTGACTATTCAGAGGGAGACAGCTGGGTCAGTCTTCTTGACAGAAGAACATTCATTGTAAACAGGGTTTGCAAAGGAATGCAAAGGAGTCTTCTTTGAGAGTCGATAGGTGGCTGGCAAATTCAGCTCACAGAGAAAGAAAAAAAAAAAAAGATATTTGGAGGAGATGCTGTTTATGGTTATGTGGATTTAGTTCCTCCCAGTCATCAGGACACCTAATGAGCCCAGGGCTTGTAGCTGCAGGAGTTTTGCTAGTTCAGCTGTGCATGGCTGGAGTCACATTGAACACAGGTGAGAGCTTGGCATAAGCCTTACATATCCCTCCAGAGACCACCAACCCAGTTATGCGATAGACCGAAACACAGCTGTAGCAAAGATCTCATATTTAGTTGCGTGATGCATTTTAGGGAGGTAAGTTCCTTGAATGGCTTTCTGTTGTAACAAGGAACCACCACAGTTTGCTCACTGTAGAGGAGAGAGGTGGGTACCCCTGATCACATAGATACTTCAAAACATATGTGTATGGATTTTCTGTCATCATCTGGAGGTAACTGTATGATTCTCTTATTTGTAATACTAAATATTGCTCCCAAAAATGCATGCCCAAGTGACACATATAAGATACAGCATTTAGCAGTGAAGTGATCAAATTGCCAGGACACTAGTCTGCACAGGCACTGTAACATCTCAATCCCAGTGATTACTGTCTTTTACTACAAGTACAATATTTGGTGCCTACTACATTCCTCTGCTTTTGTTATGCTTGCCAACACTGATAGTGACTCACAGTAAAACAAAGGTAACTCCTGACATCCTTCAGGAGCTCCCACTCATCAATGAGAAACCATAAAGCTTCAATGTTTCAATGTGGAAATCAGTGAGTTTGAATGCTGGCTTGTGTGGCTAATGCTTATCTTTCAGCACATAATCAGCTCAGTGCTGATGAGTTAGAAAGGCTTGGATACAGCCAATCAAGCTGAGGCAGGGCTTATTCCAGAAAGCTTCTATTTTTGGAGCAGCTGAACCATATAAAGACTTAACAGGTTATTCCAGATGAGTCTTATTACTGCATTTCCAAAATGCCGTGGATGGTGGTTGTGTAGGAGGACAGTAAGAAGTGTGAGCAACCTGGTCTAGTGGAAGGTGTCTCTGCCCATGGCAGGGGGGCTGAAAGTAGATGATCTTTAAAGTCCTTTCCCACTTAAACCATTCTATGATGCTATGATTCTAAGACTGTGTCAAAGTTGGCCACAATAATTTGGGAAACCTCCCTGTCCTTCAACACATGCATGGAGACTGAAGCAATGGAGCAGCATTGCCATGCTTTGCCTTGGTATGGGCTGAATTGTCTGTACATTGTCAGGATGGCATGGATGTCACTGAGCAGGACTCATGGAGGGTAGGCAAACCATACTGAGTGTCCTCTCAAAGGAGACCTGGGCACAGTAAGTCAGACAGAGAATGGGTGACAAATGTTTTTCTTGTGTCCTTTGCAATGTAAGGAAGTGTAAAGAGTGAGAAATGTGGGCTCAGGAGGATAAGAAGTGCCTTAAAATTGCAAGATACGTGTTCAGAGAAGAAGCAGAGATCAGGGGAACAGGGGCAGAGTACATATGTTTGTAGCTGAATGAAGAGCCTGGCTTGACTGTTGTACAATCAAGGGTTCAGGACAGTATCTGTAAATGAGACAGAGAGATCCTCTGCCTCCAAAAGGAAACCTAATGGGTGCTTGCTGCTGCATAGGTGGCAGTGTCCCAAGACACCATGCCCAGCAAGCCTGGACATGCTCAAGACCACTGACAGAGCATCTCAGCACCGATCCAGCTGCCTTGGTGGTGACTTCTGGTGTGGACACAGGGCTGATGGAGCTGCCTTGCATTGCCTGGCACATACCATGTCAGGTCCTGTATGTTCACAGGATGTTTTTGCTCTGTAGCAGCAGGGACCTGGGCAGAGGGAGGTTTCTACACCTGTGGCAAGAATGTATTGTATGCATGCAAGAATATTTTTAATGTTTAGCAGTGGCCCAGCAGACATCATGCCCATGGTGGTATGAGCCATGCTGGCAGAGGAGCAGGGGCTACAGGTCAGTGTGTGTCTGTATGTGTGAGTTCTCAAATGAGGAGCGTGCCTCCTCGGATTTGACACACTTGCCATTGTGCTTTCCTATGTGCTGGCTGTGTCTGAAAGGACACACTGCTTCATTCAGGAAACCATTGCCAAAATTCAGCTGCATCACAGCAAGGCATTTGGGGGTTACCTTTTCCCGACCTGTAGGGCTCTTTGCACAGCCCAGCTCTCTGTCTTGCTTATGGCCCCTGATAAGTCAGTGTTGTCATAAAGCCATAAAGAAGTCTGCATTTCTGTGCCCATCCTCTGGGAGTTTCTCATGCCTCCTGCCTTTCCCTGGAGGCTGAGTGGAAGAGGGCCATGGCACAGCACTGCTGGCAGAGAGTGAGCTGGCAGGGCACAGATCTCCTGCAAAATCACACTCCCTGTGCACCATTGCAGAAAGGCGTGCTGATCCCTCCACTGCACACAAGACAGAGCATGGCTGTTTTCCAGGACACCTCCCAAAAGCTAACATCTGGCTAGCAGGGCTGCAGCACAGCAGATGCCACCTGGGTAAAGGGAGCTGCTGGCTGTGAAGGCATGGAAAAACAGCTGAGAGCCTGGCACAGCCTTCAGGCCTCAGAAACACAGACAGGGTTGTGCTTGCTGAGGTAAAACTGCTGCCTATTCTCACATGAGGGAAATCTCATGGGTTGCCTCCACAGAGCAAACTGCATGGCTCCTTTCATATCTGTGTATTCAGGTGGCACCAGTGTAGTTCCCTGTGGGGACATGCTCCTGATCCCTGCCTCCAGGCTCCAGCTCTGACACTTGGAAAGCAGTCTCCACATGAGCATCATGTCTTCTCACCCTCTCCTCCCTCATTCCTTTCTGTACAGCAGCCTCTCTGCCAAGCAGCTTGAGCATGGCACAGTGAGGCACACGGTCAGCCCAAGAAAATGAGCATAAACCCCTTGCTGCTGTTTGTCTCTGAATAGCACCCCTTGGTGATGTACTGCTGCACGAGATACCCTCCACTGCAGCATCAACAAGTATTACTTGAGCAAGAAGAAAGCCTCCACTACTTTACAATGCCTCTCACTCAATATGAAGGAAGACACTGTAATCTAAAATGCTTCTGTTTCCATCAGGAGATTTCTCTCTTTGTGCTGGCCTCCATTTGCAGAGTTGTTTCAATAAAAACTGAGCCACTGGCCATGTTTTCCACAGAATAATGAAGCTGCTGATGTTCCACAGGATAACATTTCATTTACACTCTTTATCCTGCTGTCTCTTTTCTTTCAATTGAATGAAGGAATCGCTGATTTCGTTAGAAGTGCAGAAAAAAATCTTCCAGCCTGTCTTTAATGTTAGATGCAGAAGAGTTTTGGCTTTTCTCTGGTCAAAAGCTACTGTGTAGCACCATCCTGTATTTACATCTTCCCATGTCTTCTCCTGGTAAAGTCTGGCCCTTCACTCTGCCCCGACTTTCATTAATGCTCTTCCCAGCTTTGCAGCTCCTCCCCAGGCAGCTGCCAGCTGCCTCTTTTGCTGTTGCTGTTCTTCCTTATCCTACTTGTCCAAAAATCCATAATGAGAAGCTAAATTTCTGAGAAGATATTTTAAAAGCTGGTCTTAATAGTACATTTTTATTCCACATACCCTTCACTCATCAGGAGATAAATTCAAAGTATAAAGATGTGCTTTACAGAACAGCTACAAGTAATTGGTGCTGTACAGATATTTTTGAATGAATCCATGTGAAAGTCATCTGTTTTCAAGTTTCTCAATAAATCTTGTTTACTTTGGTTGAAACTCTGTTCAGTCATGAATTAGAAAGTTGGGTTAAGCTTTTTTGGTTTTTTTGATTTGGGTATTGGAGGGTCCATTTTTGCCTTTTTTTTTTTTTTTTTTTTTTTTTTTTTTGGTTGATTGGCTGGTTGGTTTTTTGGGTTTTTTTGGTTTTTTTGTTTGGAGGGACCTGACACAGTTCAGCACTTTCACATGGTTTTGACATGAGATCAGGTAACCCTTTGAAGCCAATAGGTTCAGAGTAGTTGCAGTTTGAGGTTTGGAAGCTGTAAAAACAGTCTATACCAACTGGCAAGTAGACTTCTGGAGGTGTGAGGTGTGTAAACTGAAACCAGAAAGGTTTCAGCTGCACCAGGGTGCTGATGGCAGGCTGCATTGCAGTGCCTTGCTGCCTGCCAGCTGAGAGGGGGAGAGGTGTCTGCTCTGGCACAGAGATGGTGGGCTGGCAGGAGGGCAGGTGCCACCAACCTTCACACCTGTGGGCTACACCAGTGGTCTGTTCTCTGATGTCTCGAGTGCCAGGCTAGGGATTAAATCACCTATACATCACCTGCATCTTGTTCTTGGAGCTTTTTTAGGAGCTGCACAGGAACAGCAAGGGTAGGCAGGCAGCGGTGAAGCCCTAGGACAGACTGGGTTCTGCAGTCCCCTCCAGTGCTCCCATTTGGCTGCACGTGCCCTGAAGCAAAGTGTGTCAGAGCATTGTTCCTCTGCATCTCCTTTTCCTAGTGCTGACACATTCCAGTGTACCTGTGGCACTCTGCTCTTGCTGGAAGGCTAAGCATTGGGAACAGAGTTACAGGGAAAAGAGGTTCTTCTTGCCCTGAATACCAGCAAAGTGCTTGGTACCTGAACTTTTTGCTCATTGCCACCACCAACTCTCTGGAAACCAGTGTGCTGTGCAGTGAGCAGTTATCTGTGGCTCTACAGTTCCCTCCCCAGGGCATAGGAGAAAGAGGTTTTAGTTGTGAGAGGTGTGCTCTTCTCTTTTCCCTTGGATTGCTACTGCCCATATTCAGCAAGACCTGGGCCAGGTGGGAAGATTACTTTGTGTATGTGGGAACATCAGCTGTGTTTAATTTAGGGACATAATTTTGTCTGCCCCTGTAATTTCATTAGTTTATCAGAATATATTGTAGGCAAAGTGACCAATGCGAATAAATAAAGCTAGATAAATTGAACATGACAACTAGAAACACTTTGAAGCACATCCCAAAAAGTGTTCCCATGCTGACCCTACTTCAACACAGCTTCAGATGTGTGCCGTGACTGCAGCAGTACCACCATCAGCTGCTGCTGGTTCTTCTCCTCCTCACCAATATCCTGCTCAAGAAAAGCAGAGGGAAGCTGAAACCCTGAGGCACAAGCAGCAGCTCCTGCCTACCCTTCAAGTAGTATCAGGACCAAGAGGAATCCATGGTCACTTGTGTTTGTGATTAAGGAATGAAATTCAACCTGAAAATCTATCAGAAAGGGACTGCTACCAAAGTGACATGAAAGAGTGAAGAGAAACACATGACAGGAAAGAAAGGGAATGAAAATGGCAGGAAGGAGGAATAAGGAGATAAATAAAAAAGCAAACCAGAACAAAAAATTAGTTTCCATACAAGCAAAATTCCTCACTTTATTTCATCTGTGCTCATTTCAGTCCAAGTGTAAGTGTTCTCAGAAGGTGATCTCGTCTCTTTAAATGGACTGTAAATTTTAGCAGTAGAAAAAAAGCAGTATAACATCTCTTGTTTGCGAGGAGAGAAGTGAGAGATCTGTCCTGCAGCTGTGATACCACTGCATCCAGTGGCGAGTCCAAGCTGAGATGTGTTTCTAGGTGGAATTGGCAGTGGGGCTGACACTTTCTATGCATGAAATCTGAGTAAATACACTCTCCCTTTCTCAGTCTGAGAGGTTTCAAGGCCCCCCTGATGTAGTGCCTCTACTATGCAGTATCAGGAAGATGTTTATCTACCATGGTTTCGGGACATGTGCAAATGATGCATTCAGCTCCAAGTTTCAAGCCTGAGCAGGACTGGAAGCTGTATGTGGTCCTGAACTGCTCACTGTGGGGCAGAGAAGTCTGAGCTTCCCCTTTGTTCATCACTAAATAGCAGCCTGAGAGGAAGCTGGGTTGGGCTGGATTCTTCAAAGATGAGTGACTTTCATGTTGTACATAATACACATTTTCAACAGAAATGCCCTTGGGGTTGGACTGGTGCCACCTTCCATGTAAAGCCCCTGGAAGACTCACTGTGGGTCAGCAGGGAAAGACCAAATCCTCCTGATGTGGAGGCAAGAGGGAGAACACTCTTGGCAAAGCTGTTGCTTGTTTCAGGTAACGAACTTGGTAAACAAGGCTCTGAATTATTGAACCTCTGAAAAGGGATTTGAGATGAAAATATGAGGAGCTTCATCAAAAGACAAACAAACTTTATTTGCATGCAAAGAAATATATCCAGCTTTACTAAGACTAAGATCTGGGCTGCCAGGCGCATTGTTTGAAGCTCTGTCAGAAGAGATTACTTGTTTCATTTAGTAATCATAACTAGCATCCTAATGGATTAAAAATACCTCTTTCACCTCCACAATTTCTTTTTTTGATTAACCTGACTCGCCCTGGAATAACTCAACCCAGGGCCTTTGAGTTGCTCTATCAGACATGCAACACAACCTTCAAGGGATTAAACCTGCCTCTGCCTCCTACCTCCAAGAACGATTAAACAAAAATAACACAGTTTTTAAGAGGCAGGACTGAATCAAAGCAGCCCTTTGAAATATCTGCCAACTCAGAAGTCAGCTCTCCAAAGAAATTACTCTAAATGAGTGAGTGTGAGTAGGCAGTGTGATAGCTGGGGCAATTTCCAACAGTGATGCTCATCAGGCATATAATGCTGCTGAAAGTAAAGCTGACAGGGTACTCACATACCTGAAGATCAAGGTTAAGGAGATTCAACCTGCCCCTCCCAAAAGTCCTGTCACGCTTCCCCTCAGAGTCAGAATTTGTTTTCTAATGGATGGGTCTGATGCCATGTTAATATTGTAGACTTAGTGAAGTGAAAAATAAATGAAAACTTGAAATGGAAATTAGAACCAGGCGCAAGGTAATAATTCAATGTGATCCAGACATTATTAGCAGTAGTACTGTATTGCACTTCTTATCCTATGACACGGAACAAAATGCTTCCTTTTTTTTCCCCACTGAGTTTGCTAGAAGACCTGCAGAGCTGCTTTTAAAAGGCATTTCTTCTCACCATGAAACAGCTATTGAGACCCTGGGATGACAGCCGTTCCTGGTCATCCAAGAGCAGAGGCAGCAACAGCTGTGCCACAGCCAAAGGGCCTGTGGGTATCTGTGCACTGCCCTAGAGTTATTTGAAATCAGCTGCAGAAAGGCTCACACTGGGCATCAAGATGAGCTTTGGGCCTGGCACACTGTGCTCAGGCTCCTTGGCTCAGCATCACTGCTGGACAGCACAGAACCACACTTCACGCGTGACCCAGACATCCAGCATTCCTTTCTCCTGTGCTCCACAGTTACACTGGTCCCTCTAATGGAGGTAGAAATGTAATGTCTTCACAAGGAAAATGAATGAACACGTATTTCTAAAATGTATATTTTCTATATTCGTATTTCTGTATCCATCTCTCCCTCATGTCCTGTTCGGTGAGATTTTGGTGAAATTTACTGTCCTCTTGCTCCAGCTTTTCAAACACATCCAATCAGTTTTATAGCTCTGCAGAGGGGTATCTAGTGTATGTGCTTGCCAGCATAGAGCAGCAACTTATAATCGGTTTATTTTCAGCAAGCTGCGTTCTTTGGTGTCTGGCCAGAGGGTTTTACATCAGCTGCACACAGATTTTTGGAAGGCACCTGGTGTGATTTTCTGCTGGAGAGCACCTGGGAAAGCAGAGTTGAACTCAGGAGAGGAATCACACTCTTCAGGTTCAGTGTCCTCAGGCCAATTGTATGACTAGAAATCTGCTTTATTTCTCAGCTGCTCACATGTGCAACAATTTTGATTTCAGTCTTAAAAATACCTCTCAGGTTTCTCCCTCTAAGAAGAAAATGGCTATATAACAAATAAGATTTTGAGTGATAACACAAGGAGATTCTTCTGTTGTCACTTCCTCTGTCTGGCTGGGCATATTCTCATGGTTAAAGGGTAGAAAAGAAGTCCTGTAGTTCAAAGCTTGATTTCAAGTCAGTGGAGAGACTTTGAGGTGCTCTGGCACAGGTTGTGAATACTAGTTTTGTCCTCTGAATGAGTTTATGTTGTGGATATGCAAAACACTTCATATCTCTAAGTTTCAAAATGTTTGAGTTGTGCTCCTGGTACAATAATGCCCTGAGTTTAGAGATGACAGTGTGCAAATACAGATGGCTCTGTGGATTAATATTGCTCACTGTTCTGAGGGCACATGAGGAATTGCTTTTTTCTGGCTATGTACTTGACATGTGGCACTCTTTAGGCCAGAAAATGGGTTTAGAGCTGCACAGTTGAATTTTGCAAATGCACACTGGGTCATTTGTATATTTGACTGTTCGATTCATGCACACAACTACAGCAGCAATCCAGCATAAGCCTGTTTAAAATCTGTCCCTGGCAGTCAACTGGGCATTTCTAATCAAGCCTGACTCTGGAGCTACTTTCATACTCCAAAGGGATTGCACTATCACGAATCACTGGGTACCATTTCCAAATGGTGTAATTGCTGAATGACAGCTGGAGGAAATGCTGCCTGCTTCCTAATTTATAGGAAAAGTCATTTGTTTAAATGAGAATTAGCTCTTTATAATTTGGAAAAACCAAGTATTATATGGCAATGTAAATATGTCAGAGAAGTAGTGTGTTAACCTGAAGCAAGGCAGAAAATGCTAGAAATCTGAGGAGCCTTGTGTGTACATTGTCCTGTGGATCCCAGAACAAAACTGGTCCCTATGGTTTTCCATCTGTAAAACGCCTCTAGTTTTATAATTATCTCCTTCTAAGGTCTATTGGAAAGATTTATTCTTTAGTGTTTGCAAAATATTTTGAGATTCCCAATGGAATATGTTCCATCACTGTAAAATATGCATTATTCATCCCCTTTTTAGAATTGAGTTCTGACTTAAGAAACAAGAGATTGTCTTGCAAGCAAAATGCAGCTAAAATGAACAAACTAATATCTGTGCTTTTCACAAGACCACATACCTTAAGGAATTTTTTCTTTTGGGTTTTTGGCTTTTCTAAGATCCAGTTAATTCAGATTTCTCAGAAATTAGTCTACAGTCCACTCTGGATGATCTAACTACACTGGATATAGATCCAACAGTATGGACATTTGCCTTATCAATGTGGTATTTGACTTATCTGGAAGCATGTTAGCCCAGATTAATACATTCAGCTGACTTAAAGCAGCTCTGCATCACCAGTGGATGATCTCTTCACAGTAATTCCACTGGGCTCTGCAAACTGAATTTGCATGGAGTTATCTCAGGTCTGGAAGGAAGATCAAATTCATTGTCACTCTGCCTTGGCTCTGTGTGTTCCAAGCTAGTTAATGATGCCTTCTGCTCATCAGTCTCGGGCAGAGTTGTCAGCCCAGTGCAGTGCGGGTACTCAGTGTGGTTCTGCACCTCAAGAAACAAGCCAGGCCAGAGCTTGCTCTGTTGGGTCTGTAATATAGAGACACTCCAGCATTGCTGCTGGAAGCAGTCTGTATCTGCCAGGGTTCCTGGCTCCCTCTGGCCATCTGTGCTGGGCTGGGGGCCACGCTCACTCCTGTCTCCTGCTGGGGAGATGTACCATCCCCAGACACTGGAGAGTGCAGAGCTGACAGCTGCTGTAAACTGAGGCAGCACACTTGACTCCAGGTCACACCGCAACAGTTTGCATCAGAGGGTTTAGCACAGTGCCTTGATGTCACAAGACCTTCAGTACATTTTCACCAGTTCTAGAAAGGTAGAAAGGGTAAGAAAGAGAAAAGCTGGTTATTCACATTCTCATCAGAAATGGCTCACTACACCAGAAAAGAGAGCAAAGCTGTCATGTCACAGGCAGCTTTAAAATAATTTATAAATAAGTGGCCAGGACATTCATCATGCCACAGGTGTCACTTAACTTGGCAGCATTATAGGTTTATAGTTTCACACACACTTGTTTTTAGTGGCCTCACAGATAGGCTATAGTGGCCCAGCACTTGTCCTCCCATCTGCCAAACTTTGCTAGATATTTGGGTGCTCTTCTGGACAAGAGACCAGGATCAGAGGGAGAGACAGCTTCTTTCTCTCCTTAACATGCTTCCCTTCCAGCAACAAATCCTGTTTTTCATCAAAAAGGCAGCCCACTCTTCCTCCTAAAAATACTTCTAGTTCTAATTAAAGGTGGGGTTGCAAACTTGGAGATGGGTTCTCCGGTAGATTTGGACTCCTTTGCAGTCCTTCAGCAGGTCAGCAGAGGGGTACACCAAGTTCATTTATCCATGAGAGTCAGGACAACACTGACCCCAATCTGTTGAATTATTATGTAGAGAATGTTATCCACCAGTTTTCCTGGGTTCTCTTCAGAACTTCCCTGGGGATATTTGGTAGGGAAGTTGCACAGAAAGGAGAAAATCAGTCAAGAAGGATTTAGATAAGGAACAACAAGAAACATCAAGTTCCAAAAAAACTTGATGTTAAGAACAAAACAGTCTGTAAGCTGTTTGGTGGCAAGAGGGCGGTTAGGAGAAAATTGGGTTCATTATCCAACAAGCAGATAGTCTGCTGCAGAGAGGACCAGGAATGAAGCAAATAATTAAAATATACAGCAGTCTTCACTAATCATGATTTGAGGACAAATAAAACCATCAGAGAAAAGAGGAAGCACTTGGATTTAAAAAGATTAGTGCAATTAGCTTCTTTGAGGTTTTGTTGTCCTGACAATGTTCACCTCCAGGCGCTCAGAGTGCTTGGAGGAGGCTGGATTTCCACAGCACCTTAGCACAGCTTTGGAGATGCCCAGTGGCAGAATCTCTTGATACCCATCCTTCCCTTAGGTATGATCTACAAACTGGACTGGTGCTATACCTTGGGTTGAAATAATCCTTCAAAGATGAAGAGGGAGAGCATTATTTTCTAACTGGCAAAATTACAGTACAGTTTTACTTACACAGATGGAGATTCGGGGCAAGTGCTGGTTTCAGGACTAGGAAAAGTGATGACGAGACAGGACAGCAAGAGATAGGGAAGGCATTAGGTGCAGTGGTGGTAGGAGGCAGGAATTTCTCACACCACTTTCTGTCAAACCTGGCCCAGTAAAGGACAAGGGGGTTTCACAGGAATTAACGTTATCATTGAAAATCCGTGGTGGTCAGAGTTGGCTGCTGAAACTGGAAAGCAGAAAAGTTATTCTATACACTTAAAGAAGAAAAGAAAGTCTGCACGAACTATAAATCTACCAGCCTGGATTTACCTTCTAGAGGAAAAGGAGAAACTACTTATAAGCACAAAGAAGCCACAATGAATATACTTTTTTCAAGTACTAAACAACCCAAGTGACTGTATTTTTTCCCAGATGGTATCAAAAGCCTGATAAAAAGGAGAAAAGCAAAAGATGTCTGATAGCATGAGTGCAGTAGGGGGTTTGATCCTGTATTTCCCCTGATATTTTTAATGGCAGACTATAGTAACATGTTCTTGGAGAAACTGAAAGGTTGCTGCTCGAATTTTTGAAAATCCACTCCCAAGAAATAATTGGCAAAGGTTTAATATCAAGCCAGAAAAGCAGATCACATGAGGGCCCAGAGGTCTGTCTGTGGTCCAAGGCACATCAGTATTTTCTGCAGTGTTTGAGAGGCTGTTAAAAGGTGAAGGTTACAAACAGGTACCTGGTGCAGGGCCAGGAAGAGCTGCAAGTAATTTGAAGGCAAGCCTTGGACTTTAATATGAGCATGACAAATGGGAGAAATGGTCTGGAAAAGTAGGAAGCAATTCTCTAAGAAGTGCAAAGTCAGATGAGCACGTGTGACTGATGTTTTATCCAGAGGTGAGTTGACTGGGGCCTTCAGGGATGCCCAGGTGATGTACCAGTGTTCTGCCCAGATTCTTCTTTCCAGTAGGAAGATATTTTTTGGATTGAAAAAACCAAAGGAAATGGAAAAGCAGTATGCTAAGTTCAGTGTTTGCCTGAGCTGTGTCTGATCCTAGAAACTGCAGTCAATCTTTTTTAGTACAGCGAGTAATATTGCCTAAATAGAGCAAATTTAAAGAGAGACACTGAAGTGTATCCTGCACTGTTTGAAAGTGACTTGTTTTTTGCCATGTAAATCCACACAAAATTTGGCCAAAGCATTTAGTATGGATTAACTCCAACTGCACTAGCAAACAGGAAATGCACGTATAGAGAAAGAACAACAGATAGACCAGTTTTATCCAATATATTCCAGTAAAACATGAAGGAATTAGGAAATTATTAAAGTAAGGCTATGTAAAGGGCAGTTCCCTGTCACGAACCTGACTTTTCTGGATCAATTCTATACAATAAAAATAGACTGGCTGAGTAAAGTCAGAGGAAAAAAATTGACCAAGTTTTCTCCTCTGCTGCACCTAAAATATATAAAATATACTTTTATATATAAAATATACTACTTATAATATAATCCTTGAAATATACTACTTACACTTTTATAAAATATACTACTTATATATAAAATATACTACTTATATATAAAATATACTTTCATTGTTCACAGTGGAAGGACAAACATTTGCACAACTGAGATTACAGAGAGGAGAAGAGTGTTCCAGGTGCTGTACAGACCCCTCCTAGGGATAATCCTGCCCCTAACCTATTACAGTTGATGCAGAAGATAGAGACAAGCTGACAAGTATGAAAATGAGCCTTCCTGAGGGCAAGGCCTGAAACATTAGCCAGGTCTCCAGACCTTTTGTGTATTGCTTCACCCACTGATGGATTGCTTGGGACTAGTGGAGCTATAGGCTGCCACTGAATTCAGTGCACACTTGGTATGTAGGTGCCTGCACCACTTAAATCTCTGCTAACTGGTGCTACAAGTGACAGCAACCACAGGAAGACCCATAAAATTATCATGTGAGAATAATGCATGTTCACTCACAAAATAAGGGGAGGCAGCTCACACCCCATTGTCCCAGGCTTGCTGGTGCATCCACTCACTGGTGCTGTGCTCAGGGCCAGCACAGGCCCCACGGGGCTCCAGGGCACCGAGTCCTTCTTGGGCACTGAACTCTCTTGCAGACAGTTTCTGATACCCTGCATTTTCCTAGCTTAATTCCAGCCTGTAGAATTAAATGCCATGTAACAAATTACATTGTCAAAGCAGACTGAGGATAAATGAATCCTTCCAGCCTCATTCAGCTAGTACAGAATAAATAATGTGATATTTCTCAGCCCATTGAACAGGGAACAGACAATGCCAACTGATTCCTTCCCCCTAATTGAGAAGAAATGGACAGTTAATGCAGCTGGGAGGGAAATGGAGAGGTCTGGCATTTCCAGTGCTGCAGATGAAAGTCTCTGAAAACTCTTTTGCTTGGCAAAGTGTCAGAAAGCATCCTTCCTCTTTTGATTGTAGCAAAAAGAGGGCATTTCTAAGCAGACCTTAAAAATTTTACATGTTGTGCTGGATGACTGCAGCAAAGAAGAGCAGCCTAGGTTTCAAAGCAAACCAGTTAATCACTGGGGTTAATTAGACCCCTGCAGTCATGAATGGCCACAGGTTCCACATTATTCTTCTCATTCCAATGAGAACTGAGCACATCGCTTGCAGAGGAATATTTGTGTTTTGTATTTTCCTTCACCATTGACTGCAATAGAAAAGAAAATTACAGCCTGGCTACAAATGTCCATGAAACTGGAAGTGTTGGCTGTCTTGAGTGGACTGCTGATATTCTGCTTGCTAAATATATGCTCCTCTCCTGATCGCTATTAGCTATCAGTGCTTTCAAAATGGTTTTATTTCTTAGGGTCCAACTATAGCAGCTCTCTCTGCTACCCCCTTTTCCCAGTGATGTTGGGAGGTAGGAGCCTGAGAATAAGCTTTCCACTTGTGATAGACAGCCATTGCACAGCTCATCTACCTTTGAGGTGAGGGCCGTATATCACATCTTCTCTGACACTACTTTTATGCTGTGGATGCTGCAGAGTAAATGAATGATGACCTAAGGTTAAAGATCTGTCTTGCTGGACACGTGCTTTTGTAAGAGACGTGACATTGCCAGGCCATTATCTCACAGTTCTTCAGAATTAGAAGAAGTTCTGCGATAGACATGAGACCTGCAGTCTTCACTTTCTCAGTGTCAACCAAGTTAGAAATATAAGAAGTCCCGGATTATACCTTTATGGTCCTGTAATTTCAAGAAATAAGAGATAAGGACAATATACTTTTTCTTTTTCAGTGAACTGAATTATTAATGAAAACTAATAATTTTAGAATGGTAGAAATTAGGAAGAGCTTTTAGCTACTGATAAGCACAAGTGTCTGTGGAAAGGAATATTAACAATGTACAGTGTGGGTGTATTGGAGGCAGAAATGTGAAGTAAATCCTGTGCTGATATTGTGTTGCTCAAGCAGAGTTCTCCAACCCAGTGTGCTCAGTGCCTGTGTTCTCACAGCTAGCAGAAACACTTTAAAAGCTGTTCATAGTGGGAAGGAATGTGCATCTGTAAGTATCAGTCAGTGGTGCACCCTGTCAGTCATGTTCCTGGGGTTTGTCTGTGCTGAGCTGCAGTTCACACAAGGATGGAGAGGGAGGAGGAGGCTCTCAGTTCACCTCACATTGCCAGAACTCAGGCCAATCTGATCCTTGTATTAAAAATAACCTGTGGCTATCTCCAGCTTGTGCCTGCCATCTCTAGGGTGTGTTTTGGAAGGAGAACTTGGAGTGTGCCAGCAGGTCCGGAGCCAAAGCACACTGTCGATGTTTGCCGTGGGAGCAGTCTAAAGTCTGGCAAATGTTGATCCTTTCAGCAGTGAGGAACACAAGCATGGCCAAGGAGCATGGATCTTACAAACCTAACCTCTCGGGTTCTGACTGCTATAGTCCATGCATGTTTTCTGAAGGTGGGCACTGAGGGATTGTTATGATCTAATTATTAAAGTTCTTTAGAGATACCTCTGTCCGAATTAAGGTACAAGTGAGACCATATGCCAATCAATAGTATGGGTTTTATTTGATAGTAAATATGAGAGAGAGAGAGAGAAGAGGAGAGAGAAAAGAGGAAGTAGGGAGAAATAAGAAAGAGAGAGAGAGAAGGAAAGAGAGAAAAGAGAGAGTAGGGAGAAAGATGGGGGGGACAGAGAGGGACAGGGACAAAAAGGTATCACCACTCTGTGGGTCCCATTGGTGTTCTGATGTCCTCTTCGGGTGGTCTCGGTGGTGGAAGTCCCCCGAAAGCACAGAGTGCCATGGGTTGATATACACTCAGGCCAGGTGGAAATGTCCAGGCTTGTCCCCCCAGGGGAGGGGGCAGCCTCCAGCAGCAGACTCTGCTTGCATCACGTGCAGTCTTGTGGTGCAAGGCATCTGGGGAGCACTTTGGGGGGTCTGTGTGATGGACTGTGACTCCCCCTCAGCTGCCTCTCACGTGAGAGTCCCGTGGATGTGGCTTGTGGGGTTGGGGAGGCTTCACAGCTGGGCCAGTTTGTGTACTGGAGGATGCGTGTGTATTGCCTCTGATCAGAGGTTACGCCATCCTCCTCCCCCCTTCAGCTGGGGGAGGCTAAGGCTGTGTAAACGTGGCTTCTGTGAGCTGTGCTTTGCCCCCACCCCAAACTCAGCCAGAAATGGTTCTCAGTACAGCTGGTGACTTCAGCTTCTGTGGATATATTCCTTTCTTTTAGACTGAGATGATTGAACAATAGGCTTTTCCCTTTATCTAATCTCAGCAGTTTGACTCAGTTCAAAGTCCCAGTCAGGTATCTTCAGGGAAGCTTCTCCGACCAAAACTTTACATCAATGTTTGAGGCATGAACTATTTTCAGTCTCTGACAGGGATGAATGCTAAGTAGGGCCTGTGGTCCTACCAACTCAGCACAGGTGGAAACATGCCCATCTGAAATAAATCCCTTGACTTTAATGCACACACTGATAAATGACTCAGTTTTGCCTGTCTCTGTCAGAGGGGGATGACTGACCCATTCAGCTTTTAATATCCCTATATTATGTCTTACTTTTATTGTAGCCAAAACCCACAAGTATCTGTTCATCCTTCCACTTCTCTCCCCAAATTTATGATATTCTGACAGGTTCTGGACTGTCCACCCATTGCCTGTGACAATCTTTACAAAAGAAGGTCCTGCTCAGGGGGCATTTCTGTGCACTGTGGGGCATGTATGGGTTGTGATGGAGCATGATGAGTAATGGGACTGTTTCTTGGCAGCTTCCACTGGCCAGGGCCACCAGCTGAGTCTGGTGGTGCTCCAGCCCTCCTGGGCATTTCAGGGGAAACCTGATTGACTGGCTCTGCCAATACTGCTGCTCTCTGGGAAAAAAACCCTTTTGACAAAATCATTGTTTATTGTTTCATGCACAAAATCATATCAATCTTGAAAGATATCCCATGAAAGCATTTGGTTTTTAAATGGAAAAATATATTTAAAGGGAAAAAAAAGAAATTTTAGTTCAAACTATTCGCATGTTTTTGTGCTTCCCATATTCCAGCCAAACATAAGACTTTTTATTGCTATTTCTTTATCATTTATTATTATCAGAATTACTACTGCATAATTCAATATTCTATTATAATATAATAACTAAGTCCAAATATCTGAATAATTTACTGCCAACTTCAGTTATTTAAAAATCATTATAATCAGCTGCTGTTTTACATGGAATAAAACAACCTACTTTACATAGCATAGTGTTTTCCAATACATAGAGACAACATGAAAATTCTGTGAAAATTTGACTAACAAAACAAAAAATTTGCATATTTTCTTTAAAATGTTGCTCAGCTATTATATGCATGAAACATTTAATATAGAAAATAAATTACTCCACTCAGAACTAACTGGGAATTATCCATAATGATTTTTTTAAAGTTTTGCACATTAATAAACCATCTCCAAGTTATTAAGCATATAAAAATTTCATTAGAAGGTTAAAAGGCATATATATGCATGTGTGTGTGTCTGCACTTTTCAGATGGAATACTTCAATTCGATATAATTTCAGATTTTTCTGAGAACTCCTTACATTGAACAGACTATTTTAAAGACTTTCTGTTCCAGAGGAGCTTTGCAAATTATTCACAGTTACTCCAAGGCAGAGTAAAGGCAGAGGAAAGGTCCCAGGGCTCTCTGTGATGCCAAGTTTTGGGGCTCTGAAGTATGCCCATGTGTGACCCTGGGCACACAGCTCATCATTAAGGGCTACAAACGGCACTTTCCCCTGGCAGTGGGGGTATCCACAAGACAGAGGGGAGCCTTGCAGGGAGCATCCTACTTGTGCCACATGGCTGGGGGCTCTGCACCTCAGCACACTGTGGATGAGCCCTTGGGAGCTGAGCACCAAAAGGCACAAAGTTCTCTCATAACGCCCTTGCTGCCGTCCTTGCAGTCCATCAGTGGCCGATGGACAGAGGTGGCACTGCCACCAAAAGAGCTGCTGGCCTCTCTTCCCAGGGCACCCCCAGCTCGCTGGAGCTGCTCCTGAGCAAACCTCAGCTTTTGGCAGCTGTGAGATTTCAAGTGTGTGTTTGCCCTATGGGTCTTTCCCAATGCCAAATAGGATCAGTGCCCAGAATTTATTTACTTGCATTTCAAGCTGAACACCATTATAAACAGCTAAATTAGAGAGTGAAGAGGGCTCGGCAGGTACACCCAAGGGAAGGAGCTTTAAAGAAATTTGGCAAGACTCTAAGGTGTATTTTGATAATGAGCACAAAATGCAGATAAAAGCAAAATAGAAAGTGAATGCTGGACACCTGCACTTGGCAGGAAAAACAGACCCAGCAAAAACATGAATGCAATTCACACCCATCTTTGGAGTCTGCTCTCTTAAAAAACCTACAGCTTATAAAAATTTTACTGAGTCAGTTCTAGAAGGCAAAGTTTGAAATGTGATCCCGCTTCTTCAAAATTAAGCTGTTTAATATTTGATTAGAGAAAAATACAGTGGCCAGCTTTGAGAAGTTTGCTTCACTTACAGCCATAATTAAGGATGATATTATTTTGGCCTTGTATATGCTTGTGCAAGTGTGTGCTTGTTTATATGCCTTCAACATAGGGGTAGAAGGGAGCACACAGCTTACAGTGCATTAGGGGCACTATGTTTTGTGCACTAAACCCTGTGAAAATGTAAACATAAACAACATTGGTCAGACCTGAGTAATATAACAAATGGAAAAGGAGAAACAAAGTTTGTCATGAAGTTGAGTTCATAACACTCTACAGAATAGGTCACTTCAGGAAAGGTTTGGAGTGATGCTGGGCCAAACTTCACGCCCTTCAACCCATCTGGAAAGGATGCTCTAGGAAACAGGCATGAAAAGCAAAGATATATTATATAGCAATCCTTTTTGTTATATGGAAGAAAAGAGAGAAATACCAGCAAGCTCACATCATTTGCAAGGTATTCAATGTTTTAAGGACAAGTATGAACCCCAGAAAAATGAAAAATGAAGCCATCTTTTATCAAAACATGTTTTCAGTCTGTGAAACACCTAATCAATTAGTGATTTTGTGTGCTGATGAAAAAACATTCATAGTTTTGATATAAAATTACAAGAAACTTACATTTGATGGTTTGAAACAGGCTGAGTTCTTATGACCAGATAATTCAAACAAAATGTATTGAGTACACCCAAGATTTAATCAAAAGGCCTCTAATTCAGGTGTGTTTTCTTCATCTAGAGTAATTTCCTCTGTCCTATAATGCTCACTCCTGCTTGGTAGTTATTAGAAATCTAACAAAAAAGGTGTATTGTGAAAAACCTTGAAACTCTGCCAGGGAATAAGAGCCCTAGCCTCGTTTTGTGCAGGGCTCATTTTGGCAGCTTGTTTGTCCTGCCTCATGTCTGCAAGTCACAAGCACCAGTTCTGCCTGTGCAGAAACACAGAGCTTTTCTTGGGAGCATTTTCTTCTCATCACTCCAGTTTTTCTTCCTACTTCCCTTTTGCTCTGCCTTCACACTGACTAAAACCCATGGAAAAAGCATGTCAGCAGCAAAAAAAGCTCCCCACAACTGCAAGGCTGACTCCAGTGGTGACCAGTTAGAGCTGTGCAAGGAAGCATGCCAGCAATGGGAGAGAAGAGGGGTACAGCCTCCCCTGTCATCACCTCTCTGTCACCAGTAGCTTCAGCCAGTCCTGTTGAGTTTATTGTGACCTTCATGAACTTTTTTACAACTTCATCTAAGTACTTTTTACATTGATATCCTGTGGCAATTGCTCTGTGCTCGAAATTAAACTCAACAAGAAGACATGTTACATTTCTTCTTGGGGAAACAAGAAGTGCTTGAATATTTTCCAGCTTCAAAAGTAAATTAACAAAATCCCAAACTACAGGAGGTTTATCTCCCAAGCAACTTTTCCAGATGGAGAGGCAATTTGGAATAATACTTTCATGAAAAGTCGTAAGCATTCCTACCATAACAATACCATTGTGGGTGTACACTCTGCCATAGTCAGATGGATTTTTCTGAGTTTAAGCTCACTATTCTACCTTAGATGACACAGGAGATGTGTGCTCTGCCTCTTAACAGGAAGTTCTTCATACACAGTAGCACAGTAATGTGAAGTGCAGATTGTAACAGCCATTAATTAACCTGCTGACCACTGTTAACCCATTTGTATATTCCTCGTGATAATAAATTACACTGAAACTGAAGGCAGAAAAATCAAATGAGTAACATGTGAAAGCTTTGCAGAGATACTAAGGGCAAAAGGGCTTATGAGGTCTAATTTATTTTCAGTAGTCTACATCGCTTTGAAAAAATCCTGAGCAAATGATTCAGCAGAGTTATCTGAGGAAACTGGGCACCAGAAGAAGGGGGTGTCTTGTTCAGTCTTTGCAATTTATCTTCTGACTGTCTCTGCTCTAGTCAAACAAATATAAAATGGACTGATGAAGACATTAAATGAAATGGTAATTTAGAGACACCATGCAAGAAGACCAGAAGAGGGTTTGCCACAAGAATATGGCCTTGATGTTTTTCCCAAAGTGAGGCATCATGGTGGAGCAGGCACTCAAAGAGCCTGCTTTTTGTAGGCTTGAAATGCAAACTGAGATGTTTTATTTAGGCTGTAATCTCATCCTTCACACAGAATCTAATCCAGAGAAAAGGTACCATCAGTGTCAGATAAAACATACCTTTGGCCAAAGTAACCACGGTTTTTGCATTACTGCTTTTACTTTTACCATCCTTTTCTTCCATTCGGCCACGGATGTTAGTGTCCCACTTCCATTGGGCCTAGGCCAGCAATGTTTCCTCTGCAGAGGAGCTTAGTGCAGAGTTGAACCTATGGTGTGTCAGGACATCCCTTCCAGCCCTACATGCCCTGGGAACTCTACTACCTTTCGCTCAAGGGAGTGAAGAGCTCTGTAACTGCAGGCAGGACTGCACAAGTGAAGGATTTTTGGTCAAGCTGCACAAGAGTTTGCAAAGCAGGCTTCATAACTTATACCTGGAACCTGTGGCCAAAGAACTTCCGCTGGATTTAATCTGTGAAATTTGGGATTTGAAGGGATAGGCATCCTCTAAGGAAGAGCTAGCTCTATCAGATCACAGCAGAGGTAGAAAAGTTCAGCTGATGCCTCTCTCATATATGCTTTGACCAGATCTTCTGTGATAAGGTATCTTTTGTGGATCACTTTAATTAAATGGGCTGTCACACAGAAGCAGGAATATTTTAATGCAGGCAGGTTCCTGGTGTTAATATAGAGACAAGTATGTCAGAGTGAGCAAGCCACTGGTCTAAATTCGGCTACAAGATTGGGTGAGTCGTCTGCAGGCAAGAGGTTAATGTCAGCACAGTTCTTAGGAAAGACTGACTCTTAAAATATCATATCTGAACGCATGGTCTTCTCAAGCTACAAAAATCTGCCAGGCCCATTGCCAAGAGGAATTGGGTTGCACATGCTGCAGCTTTGGTTCCTTGGTGCTCCAGCAGGATGATCTACACACATACACATTTCCAAATCCAGGACAGCCTTTTTATCTTGAAATGGCAGTGGGTGCAAAGGAATTTTCCCCCAGCAGTTGTACACCCTCTGGATGAACATGCTGTATTCCATACGGCTCAAACATCTAGGAGGAAAATCCCTGATTAATAAAAGCCACAGCTAGCTTTCCTATCTCCTCTGCACAGCAGCCTACAAAAATGTTCCACCTTAGTGCTTGTTCTGCAAGAATTCAGATTCACTTCCACTCTATATGTAAGCTATTTTTATGTGATTTGAAGACTAAACTCCTGGTATCTTCAGGAAGTCAGCTGAGGTACCTGAAACAGCAGCAACATCTGCCTTGGGTCCCTCTGTGACAAGGAGAGAGTAGACCCACTCAATGCTGATTGGGATCCTATTTGCAAATATCATCCCACTTACACAAGAAAAAATGTGTGAATGCATGTTTCTGTGGGTGTGCAGAGAGGTGGTTGTAAGTGTATTCATATCCTTACAGTTTTACAGGACAATTTGATCCTGTCTGAAAATGCAGGCTAAGGTATTTAAAAGCAGAGAGAATAATCTGTGGAGAGATATACAGTATCCTGCTAAAAATGTTTTATGTCTGGTCTGGGAATACTTATATTTTAAGTAGGCTATAAATGAATACTTAACCACTTCAATGCTGTGAAATGATGACCCTCACGTGGTCTTGGGACATGCTGCATGGTCTCCTTTAGCTGCCACTCCACTGAAAATAATGGGAGCGTGCGTAACAGAGCCAGCCTGGAGCAAAGAATTGCCTCCAGGAACTACGAGACTGTCCTCTGCCTGATGTAATGTGCTGATGATTTCAAAGCAATGTAATTCTGCTATCCTAGATGCAATAAATGCTATTTATAAATTCCAAATCAAAAGCACATGTAGGCTGATCCCCATATTTTAATACCTGGAATAGTACTGCTGCAGCTATACAAACCACAAATCATTTTTGTAAGAAAGAGGGAAATATATATCACTTAGTACATAAATCACTTTTGGGTAGTAATGTTGCATGACATAAAAAATATTACCTAATATAAATTTTTAACCAATAAAGGTGCAAAGTTTAGCTATTCCAATTCATTATATTTCTTATTGGAAGCTCTTTGGACAATCCCCGCACATTTGTTTTGCCCTTGCGAGCTTTTCTAATCTTAGCATGAATGATCATTCATCTAAGAATTCATGCCTGAAATGAAATGATTCACCATTTGTTTTTCTCTTCCAGTAAATGTTTGTTACCCAGTCATAGGAGGGAAAGCACAGAGTGACTATGCAGCTCTTCACACAGCACAAATAGTGAATAGCAGCAAGAAGCATTGAGCCAGTTCTGGAGATGAACTGTATCAGTGCAAGGTTATATTAGATATAAATCCCTCTTCTTTCCTTTCATGCTCCACCTGAGAATCAATCACTCCCAACTAAGCACAGTTCAGTTCTTACCAAGGGCATCTCAGCTTCACCACTGAGCTTACTGGAGCTAGTGGCAGGACAAGACATCCTGGTGGCAGGATAAGTCTCTCCTCCCCAGACTGTGAGGAAGCAGAGCCTGAAGGAGGCACTTCAGGCTGTCCTGCCTGTGTTTCAGTGGCTCTGTACTTCTCTTGACTGGTCAGGTGCCATTGGTGTTGGCTTGCATCTTACTTCCAACACCAAAGGAAAAATAGGAGTTTCAAATGCAGAAAAATATGAAAACCAAATCAGGGCTTTTAATGAAGGTCCAGGTGGGCATAATCAAGACTGAGTGTGTGCCAGGCTGTACTAAAACAAAGCACCACAGCCAGGTCTTCATGTTTCCCAGCATTGCTCCAGTGCTGTTTTCCATCAAAGAGTACCTGGGCTAACACCTGTCTCCCTATTCTTTATGGTTCAGTAAATCTGACAGTGACAGTGTCCCACTATCAGGAGAGAATTCAGAAATCTGGATTATAGCATCCTGTGTAATGTATTGTCTTACCCATTAGCTACAACACTACAAGAACAAGTGCAAAGCAGAGGTCAGTCTGCAGCCATCAAACTGGTGCACTTGGGAAAATTGTGTTTACAAAGTCATCTGAAATCAGCTGAGCTCTGATTCCCAGAGCATTTGGTAAGAAGGTCATTTTCTCTATCTGATATACTGAGCCTACCTTTTTTGTCCCCAGAATAAAATAACCTCTCTGGACCCTGTTGAGTAAACTGTGTCTGAATGTCTTCTACAGACCAGGGCTAGTACAACAACAACAACAACAACAAAAAAGCCAAAGAAATGTGTAAAAAAGTTTCACAAGGAAAAAAAGGCTCTGTATTCTAAAGTCCCTAACTTTGGAGACAAGGAATGTTTGTGTATTGAATGAGAAATAAATAACCGGAGGAGTAAATTATTCAGGATTTAAGCACAGCACTAGAATCATTGTTAATTCTGCTACCAACCAAAAAAACCACCTGCAATTAAAAGTCAGTGAAGAAAGGCAAGATATAGCTCACACTAATCTGATCTTGGCTGGAGCCTCCCATGTCATGTAAAATAATGATATACTCAAATAAATGGCCTTTGTGACTGTGGCTCACAATAACAGGGATTGCTTTCAACACAGGCAGTTCTGCTCCTTTAGAGCTGTGTCTGGGGTGGTTATGGATTCTCAGGTTCCTCTGCTGCCACGTGAGGCTGCTGTGTAAGGGCTCCCTTGTGGCCTCACTGCTGAATGGGTGGGTGATGCTCAGGTATCATGTTTCTCCACCAAGTGTCCCTGCACAGGACCTTATGGTTTCTCTCTTTGGTGCTTTCATCTTAGTTTTTTGGGTCATGGCTGACTTACACATGCTTTGAATAATTTGTGGGCTAATCATTAGGCTTTCCTGATAAAGGCCTATTTCTGCTAACTATCCCCTGTCAATTTTTTCAATACTATGCACTTCTAATTACATCTCCTGCCAAAGGTGACCTGAGTTTTTTGTGTCATGTCTCAGACTGAGCAGTTTAGAGCACTGTGGATTATACTGCGTGGCACACACTGCACAGAATTTTCACCACTGCATTAGTGCTGTTCATTTTCATTTGTAAATTTGACATCAGTAAGATTTTCTCCACGTTTCAGTGTCTTACATAAGTAGGCCTTAGTGGGAACCACTTCAATCTAAAATGGAGACAGCAAGTAACAGGCTCACTCATTTGGAAAGAGCAACTCATTAAAGAGAGCATAGCACTCACATGATTTTGAGTCTATCTTTACTGTTTCCAGAAGGACAGTTTTCATGGCCAGATGGTCAGCTTTTCCAGCTGTTGAAATATTTTTGTAGGGACCATCATTCAAGCTAAAACTGTGTGTCAGTGGGGATAGACGCTGACCTCTGCAGGAAGAGGGTGGTTTGGCTCAAGGACTGGGCCCTCCCCACCAGAAGGTTGCTGGGAGGTGAATTCTGTGACATCTCTCACTGAACCTCATTACTCAATCTAATGATCCCACTCAAGTCCAGGCACTGCACTGGCATGCAGGACAGCAGAATCAGAGCCTAGCAAGGCCTGGTGTTTTGAATCCTGGCAAAACAGCAACTAATTTATGTGCTGATCATTACCATGTCATTAACATCACCATTTCCTAACAAATTGATTGTGATGCCCTGGCTGGCATTGAGGTGCATCTTACACCACAGAAGCATTGCCAGAAGTCCTTGAATTTGAGCTGCAATGCCAAAACCCAGTCTAGCATGACAATATTCATCACAGCTTGTGAATGGAGGGAAAGCCTGTTCTGGGAATTGCCTTTACTGCCTCAAAACAGCACCATGTGAAATCTCACCTACCCTCACATTGCTACCCCAAGGGTAGAGAGAGGTTTCCTAGAAGTCCTGTGTCACAGCTGCCAACCTCATGCAGTGTTCTGGGTGCTAGAAAGTGCCTTGAATAGCACTAAGGTACTTGTGTACGGGCAGCTGAACCTGCTTCTGGTGAACCAGCTGAACCAGGCTAGCTGTGTGCTAGTGGAAGGATTTAGAAATATGAACAGAGGTTTCTAGTTCTGCTGTATAAACCCCAGTCCCCACGAGTCAGAGAGCACAGATCCTGAAGATTCTCTGTCAGAACCACTGGTCCCATTGGGAGGTCACTGCACCCTGTGTATTCCAGATGATAACTCCTTCCTGCAACCAAGCCATCCATCTCTGCTAGGTGGGAAGACAGCCTGGACACACAGTGCTCAGACAGGTTCCTACACACTCAGACCCACAAACAGGTTCCTTTATTTGGAGTTGAGTTCCACTCCCCATTTACCAGAGGTGAGTTCTATTAAGTGTTTCCAAATATTAATGCCTTTGGTCTGCTTCTCAGACTGAACCAAACTAGCATGGCACTCAAGAGGCTCTGCAAGGAGCTGTGCCTTTAGACATCTGGTTAGCCATTTAGTTACTCATTGTTAAATATATCAGTACATAATTGAGAATTGCAACATTATGAGGGCAATGTACAAAATCTCACCTGCCTGATTATGAAATCATTAACTATTTTATTGTTCTTTGTCATCTTTGTTTTTCTCTGGAAGTAATAAGCATTTTTCCAGTTAGAAGCAGTCACTAACTACTTAGACTGAAATAGCACATTGGTATTTGTTTAAAATCATGACTGCTTTTTTAAACTATTCTTTCATTCCACTGTAATATGAAATTGAAGAAAAGCATTCAGCCCAACTAGATTAAGCTCCCACAATCAGCATAAAATGGCCTTAGTGCATGCTGACACCAAAAAACCTAATTCCAGCCCCTTGTGTCCTTTTGTTCCTGCAGCGGTGTCCCTTTAGCTTTCGGATGAGTTGAGTCAGGAAATCATGATCTGAAAAGGAGTTTTGCTGTGTTTTATACCTGGTTAGTTCTCAACCAGATGTGGCTCAGCCAGGCATTTCACAGAACTTGATGCTGTCACATGAAAGACATAGGAGCAAGTGAATAAAAATAAAGTCTATTATGAAACCGCAATCTGGAAAAGTAACAAAGTTTGAATTTATGGGCTGGGGAAATGAGTGCATCTTGCAACACTTGGACTAGGTAAAAACTATTAATAGCTTAAATTCTAAAGCCTTTGTTTTCTCTACAAAGCAGCAGTGACTGATCAGCAATCACTCTTGCGTGCTGATCTTGCAAGCCTAACAGTCTTTTTCCCACTGCTGAGCGAGTCCCAGATGGTTCATAGAGCTATTTGTCCTACATACTTATAAGGATCCATTATCCAGAGAGCTGACTCGTGCAGCAAAAGATTTTCCAACCCAGAATATTTCCTCCCAGTGCTCTGTGCTATGGTTTTCAGGCACACACGCAATATTTAAATTTATATATTTATTATTTATAATGGAGCCATTCCTTTGAAAAAGACTCCATTGCAAAAAGAAATAAAGAGCACATTTAATGCTGCAATCAGAGCATAGCGAGAATTTGAGGATTGAGATCATTCCACTGCCACAGGGCCAGAAATTTTGCAGCTGAGATTCTCATAAACCAAACACCTGCCTACACGGCTCTCCTCCGAGGGCTCCCCATTCTCAAAATACACCTCAGATTTTATTTTCTCTTGCTGGTTCATGGGCAATTTGAAACTGGGAGGGATCTGTAAGGGAAGGATAGCACATGTGACCAGATTCCTTTTCACCTAAGGTTAGGTTATGTGGCTGGGTACAAGCCCAGCCAGAGCCTGCCAGCACAGAACTGGATAGCCCCCTTGTCATGACACAGCCTCACAGGGAACAGCCCCAATGTGCACTGACAGCAGCTTTACTTATCTGCAACTGGCTCACATGTCTGACCTGGCTGGAGAAGGGCACAGGTGTGGTTGTAAACAACACATCCATGGAATGCAGAATCTGTGGTGAAAGCATCATATTTATGCCCAATGCATGAGGAGCACCTATAGGAAAGCATGTTGTTACAGCAGCATAAGGTGTCCTCATAAAGGATATCTTCCATAAAGGACAAATAAACAAGGTGGCATTGCTGACGTTAGGCCTGGTTGCTGTGTTGCCCTACTCCTTGCAAAACTTGGCAGAGGGGGCTCAGACATCATTTGGAAAGGTAACAGTTTTCACTGTCTGAACCACAGAAACCTCCATTACCCCATGCAAATATTTAGCAAGAGGCACTGTGACCCCTCTTCATGCGCATAAGTCACGGGCCCAGCCAACACAACATTTTAAGGAAAAGATGTCACTGTAGCAGATGCAGCAACTGCTTAACAATGGATTTTTCTTCTCCTTTGCTGAGCATATTCACTGTTTGCTGAACTTAATACTGGCTCTCAGAGTCAGTATAAAAAACTGGCAGGTTTTTTGGCTTGTCACGCCTTGGAATTACACAGAGATCCTGAACCCCCTCAAATCCATTAACACAATACTTATGCTTAGATTGGTTTGGGGATTTTTAGAAAAAGATACAAAAACACAAAAGCAACAATAAAATTTGCTTTGCACGGCTGCAACAATTTCACAGTCACTTGACACCTGCCCTCATAAATCAGCTTCCAGTCCAGCCAAGATGAGTTTCTTTAAAATACCCTTTTATTACTTCACAGGGCACTAGCATTTTGCCATTGCAGACTCTAAACAAGCCTATGCTTTCTGGAACAACTTGGACTCTATCCTCTCTTCTACTTCCAAAATAGAGACTTGTTTTAAAAACGCTGTGCTGGTTCAGACTGCAGTACCTGGGCAAGCATGTAGAGGAGAAAAGATGAGAAGTAGCTGAGCAAAAATGAGGATAGCAGAAGGATACAATCTAGTTCCTAAGGTGGAAGGAAGTCAGCATGTCCAGAAATCCTAGGCCAAGAGAAGGGAGTAGTCCTTTGGAAAATACCTCAGTGATAGAGCTAGTGTGCACAAAACACATCTGGAGCCAGACGTGCTTTGGCCAACAAGGCATGGAGAGAGTCCCAGACCATCAGGTGCTTCCGTCAATCAGCACAAGAAGTGGATTAGCAGCAGCACTGAGCCCTTTGTGGCACACTCAGATGGCTCACTGGGACCTGGTCCTGCAGGAGGAGGTCTACGGCCACTCTGAATCTCATTTACTGAACTACTGGAACTCCTCGTGCAGTGCTTGGGGCATACTGGGAAAAGACTAGTTCAGCACATTCAAGAGGACTGGCCCAGGGCTATTGTTTGCAGGGAGTTAATTTCCCTTGATCATCCTTAGATTTGAATTTGTATGCCCTGGTAAGAACCTGCCTGTGAGGCACAATGGAGTCAACAGCAACCCTAGTTAACCTCAGGACATTTTTGGCATTGCTGCTGCAGAGGAGACTACTAGCAACAGCTTAGTTTGAGGTGGCAGTGTGCTTTCGATATGCACAGATTTGTATTTTTTCTTTTCTTGATTGAGGACCGGAAGACTAAAATATCTACATTTAGTCATCTCCACGTGAGCTGTGTACCTATGGTCCCAGAAATGGAGATCTTTCTAGTACAGTCAGCCTGGCCATGACATTGAGAGTCTAGTTCTTGGCAAACCAAATTATTTCCTAGAATCCCTTGACTGTATTGGGAAGTTAAATAACCTTGGACATGACCAGGCTGTTGGCAGTGCTGAGTGCCAAATGGGATGCTTCAGGATGTTATTTCAGGTCTTGATGTGCTATACTGGGAGGTCCTGCATTGCATCTGCCACCTCCTTGCAGGTGTCTCAGATTTCCTGTAGCATCTCAAGCAACATGAAAAGTCTCTGTGGAGGCAATTGAATCACCCTTTGAGTTCAAGTGTTGATATCTCTGTGCAAACATTCCAGTGTAGGTACTCCAGTCCTGAGCTGAGTCTTACATAAGGCAGCTCTGTGGCAGAAAACAGCCAGTCTTCACAAGAAGGCTTTGCTGCACCTCCCCATACTGGTGTGTGGTGGGAGAGACATCCCCCACAGCGCAGCATGTGCTGCAAAAATGCAGCTCAGCATTTTTGTCCCTGTGTCCTTTCTGCTCAGTAGGGAAGTTTTTCTTTTGCTCTGTGTGACAATCTTGCCCATGGAGTTCTGGGCCTTTCTACTGGTCCAGTAGAGTAGGGTTTGTTGTAGATCACCCCAGACTAGCTTTGCATACTGAGCTGATTTGGTCTTTGTTGTTGTTCATATTGATGATGCTATTAAGTGTTGTGACCTTTGGAAGGAAATGGAAATGTTTTTCCTGTAGTTGACAATCATCTCACTGCTGATACTGCAACTCTATGCTTTGACTGTTTTACCAAAAATGCTTGGGCCCCTACCACACTCCCCCGGTCCCCTCCCTTCCTCCTGCAGCTCTGCAGGAGTTGTGCTGACAGCATTTTCTGAAAATGTCTACACCCAGCATCCTCCAAAAGGGGAATTTCCCAAGACAATGAAGAAACCACAGTAGGAGGATCTGCTCAGGGCTGGTCAGAAGAAAGCAGGTATAATTCTTGGGATCTCCTCTTCCCTCGTTCTACTTATTCACACTGTTTCATTCAATTAAATATTAGGGAAAAAGGTGTTCCAGTCAGAATATTTTAGAAAAAATATAAAAGGTCAAGAATGTAAGGAAATGGCCAATTTAGAGTAAGGAAGCTGTTGAATAATTGCATTCCTTAAAGATTTCAGCTAAATTCTAGGTAAAGCTCCAGCACCAGAGAGTGGGTGTAAACATGAATGGGATTGAATGAATGAATGGTGAGTTTGAGTCAAGTTACCATCTTTTCAATACATTTATAAAAGTGATGGATCAGTGGACAGCCATCAAATCTCCAGGTTTCTGCCAACCACCATGCAGCCTCCCCATGACACCTCTTTTTTTCCTGACAATCCTAGTAAAAGTTACATGTAAATATGCTTCCAAGCATGTGCTGCCAGCACCTCCTGTAGTTTCCCAGGCATAAGAGGGGCAAAAAGTGGACTGTGGCTCATGAGCCAGCAATGCCAGCAAGCTCAGTCCCTGCAGATGGCTGAAGTGAGCACACACAACCCACCCTGGCACAAATAACCCACAGTGCCAGCACAGGAGGTGAGCACTGGGAAGAGTGAAGCTGTGGGACAGCGTCCATCCTCCCTCTGCATTGCTGAGCCAGGCAGTGCCTGCTGGCACACCAAAATGTCCAAGAAGACATTGCACCCATGTGAATTGATGCACCTGGTGTTTGTACCCTCTACGTGTAGCAACACAAGCAGGAGTGCCTCCTCCACTGTCACACATAAATACCCTGCATTGGAAGAACCTTCTGTTTTATTTCATCACAGTGCTTCTCAGAGTATTACCTGTTTTGTTTTGATTGATTTAAAATGCAGAAAATGGAAAGCAAACTAGTTTTTTGCTCACCAGATGAAACAAGTTTTTTTTAAAAAAACAATTTAAATAACCAAGCTATGGCTTGTTGTTCAGAATGAGACCAAATATATAAAATATATAATTACTGTCATATGTAACTAGTTTTTTGTAACTTGAATAAAATCAAAGACAAAATGAAATGCTTGCTTGCATTGTTTTTTTTCCAATTGACTGCCCAGAAGCCTGTAGTGCATGAAGAGGATGTAAACACAAGAGCTGGATGGGAACTTTTCAATTACATGTTTTGCACCAGAAAATGCTGTTTCATTGAAACCAAAGCTATTCAAGGAAATATAACAGTAGTTGAAACTTTTGTTAGTAACGTTTTGGGGTTCAGAGTTATATTTTTGATTAAATGGAGAAAGAGACTAACAGACTGATAATCTTAATGCAAAAGACTGAGCATCACCCGAGTCTGATTCCCCTCACCAGGTGTGTAAATGCATCACTGCCTTGATGAGCACTTTCTCATTTTCCCTGATTTTTTTTCTGAAAATTTTCAACAACCTTTTGATCATAAGCGTAACTAAAATAACTGCTATCATCTCAAAATGTACTGCAAGCTAGAATTCCTATTTACAGCTAGTCCAACTAACAACCAAATGTATGAGTCTTCTTGGGACATCTATTCAACTCCTGTTCCAGAAAGCTATAAGCTGATAAGAGATTCAAATAAAAGTATGCACTGAAGAAATTACCACAGAGTACATCAATATACGTTCTTGAAACAGGTCTATGAGACGCAGAGTGGCTAAACATTGTCATCTTTGTTTATGGAAATGTCCCAAACTGACCTTCGTCAAGCGGTTATCCAGTAATGGTTTTGGGCAGACAATCCAAAGTAATCTCTTCAGGGCATTCAAGTGTGAGATAGACCAGATATGGGAATCAGAAAGTATCCCCTGTAGCACACAAGTTGTTAGCAAGGAAACTCAAAGGGATCTTCCTGATCCTAGGAATAAAGCACCCCTGACAGGAGCTGGGCATTGAGCATCCAGTCATCAGAGCCTGGCGCCCTTAGCACTGAAAGCCATCCCACCACAACCATGCTCATGTTAAAAGAGTTTGAGGATACACTTGACTGTGCATCTTCCCTCATTAGGTTTGTAGGTTGTATTCTCTCTTCCTAAAGAAATAAAATGCAAAAGCATGCACAATAAAAGCAGGAGGTTTATGATACCAAAACCTTCTATAATACTTAAGCCAGTTACTTGTAGTTTCATGATCTGACAAATCTCTCTTCCCAGACTGGGAATCCTGACTTAGGAAATGCTGTGAGTGGGGTGATATGGATTTGGAAGACCACTGGAGAAAAAATCTGGCTCTTACAAACACAGTAATATTTTCAGAAAATACAACAGCTTTATCTATTATCAAAACAACAGAGGTTTGTTAAGTTTTAGCCAAGTTTCTCAGTTTACATTTGCAAGGAAGTTGCATTTTCTGCAATTGAGAAAGTTTGACCCAACACTCCTATATTGCCGGTGGTCAGCTCTGGATTAAGAAGAGTGAATGGCACATCTCTGCAGAACCCAGGTCATAGGGGATCTACTGACAGGAAATTAACCATCAGTTTAATGCAAGCCCCTTATGGTGAAGGTAGGCAGGTAAGTAGAAAATCATGACTGATGATCACAATGGCTGGTGACAGACTGGGGAGACCTAAAGTTGACACGTGACATCCAGCCATTATCCATCATGGCTCTGACTGCTGTCTTCTGATTACTAGGGGGCTGAATTATTGAGCAGACCAAATTCGTGGCAAGCTGCCACATATGTTCCTGGGAAGGGCAAATGTAATAAGAAACAAACGCGTCGGCTACAATTTTATACTGTCTCCAAGTCTCTCCCATTGTGCTTCCCTGCTGGGTAAGAAAAGGCAGAGGGGAGATTTGACTGTGTGGCGAATGGCTTTGCATGGCGGTGACAGGTATTCAGGGGCAGTAAGACTTCCTGTCATCAAAGAACCAGCACCAAAAAAAATGTTAAGCCTATGGAAAGGCAGCACCTTTGAAAAGGAAAAGGCACACTGAAAAATTTGGCAGGATCAAACCCACTATTATAGTCCTCTCTTTACATCCCAAAACCCTCAGACAATGAAGATGAACTTCTGGGACTATAACTAAATGTAAAATCATCTGCAATAGCATGCTCCAGTCATATAATTTATTTGCATGTGTGTCAGAGTAGAAACTGGCACATGGCCCATCTATGTTCATAGTCCAGCTTCTCTGCCACAGAGAGCCAGGATCTGTGATTTTCAGTCCAAAGGAGTTCCTGACATTTCAGCACTCATTTTCACTACAAAATCAAAAAGTAAAGTTCAGGCTTTCAATGTGTCCCCCTTAGAAGATCCTGGTTTGACAGCAGCACAAGGTGGAGGAGGCAATACTGGTGTGGGGAATGGAGCTGCCTGTGGGACATGAAGCAGCACTTGCCTCCAGCTCCAGCCACACGTCTGGCACTGCCACCATGCCAGGGACTCATGTCGGGAGGATGGAACTGCAAACTCAGTGCCAGGGAGGGAAGCACAGCCATGCTGCACCATCCCACAGCCTCACTCCTGCCTTTGGGGTCTTTTCCAGTTAAATGAATCAAGCATGATGAGGAGTAAACGTGATCAAATAAGTGATTCATATTCATCTGATCTTTTAAGAGAGGGTGAAGTAAAACTCACTTTATCAAATCTGTGGAAGTAACTACCAATGAAGTTATACTGTCTCTGAGTCAGCACTGAAATAAATATTTATCTCTATAATTTCTTCCCAAGAATTTGACTACATTGTGGTTCCTTTTCATAAAAAGTGCCTATAAATTTGCTTTGCGTAAGAAAGGAAGCAATAGCAAAACCAGATACAGAATATGAAGTAATACTTTTGTATCAAAAATAGATTCTAGTGAAAAAATCCTCTCCTTCTATTCAGAGATGCTTCCAATTATCTTCAAAAATGAGATTCCTGAATTGTGCAAACTCTGCCCTCAATGGTGTTGATACAGTTCCATTAAAGTCAATGAGATTACACATGTTTGAATGATGGCAGAATACAGCCCTGCATGTTTATTGCATTTGTCAAACACATTCCAAAGGATAAAAAGTGTATAAATAAAAGTAGCCTATGTAAGTGTCAGTATTTTTACTGAATGGTTGTATATGGTTTTAAATAAGTTCATACAGAGGTGGATTTCTGGGTTTTTCCTCCAAGTGGCCTTTCACACTTCATAAATTTGCCTGTCCAGGCCTTATGTCCCAGGCCTCAACATGTAACTTCAGCAGAATACATGAAGAAAACTCCTGTGAAATTTCAGTGATATAGCTGTCACTTTAACTGTGTATACATTTCTATTTTGGTAAGAAAAGCTTATTGTATTTTGATTAATTGTCTTTGACAGACTAATCTAGGAGCATGAATAGATTCTATTATAGACTATTAACTCCCTAACAGTCCTGGGGTTGGGAGTGTTTCCAGGAGGCAGGTCTCCTTTTGGTCCTACCAGACCTTAATGATACTGTTTGTATTAACATTAGCAGTGGCATTTTTAAAAATTCAATATTAATTGAATCCTCATTTCTTCATTATTTCCTATATACTGTGATTTTCCACGAGAACCATGACTCACGCCAACAAATACCTAGGGAAATATCTTCACCTTGTAAGCTGCAAAATACATTCTACCATCGGGTTAATTTATGACAGCAATTTGGAAGTCTGTTGAGCTGGACACAGCAAGCTGGGAATGGGTGCATCATTGTTAAATTTGGGCAACATGTGACAGTAATATCAAATTCGTTTTTGAGGCAAAATGCATGCAAATTGCAATAACTATAATAATTAAATGAAAGGAAATGGTGCTCTAGATATTTGCAGAAGTTCATTTTTGTGGTTGTTTTGTACACATTCATTGATAATTCCTAATTTTATTAAGTGATTGAAGCAGAGATGGCTCAAGTCAAGATGCCTGACTATTGAATGCACCAGGGCTGAAGTCCTTGGCTTGGAGTGGGCCAGAGGGGTGGGATAACTCTGATAACAACTGCATTTAGCAGAAACACCTTCAAGGAGATGAGGCAGGTTGTTGAAGTCATAGGTGTCTTTTTGTGAGGCTGCTAACTCACACAAAAACCACAAACTGTCAGGTCTGTGCCAGGCTTCACCTTGAATAATCTCGTGTGTCTCTGGAAAGTGCTGGCTGGGGTTTTCTAACTTAGTCTCCCAGCTGGGGAATATAGAGATTGTGACATATAGGAAAGACACAGTTTCTGCAGAGGGGTTTGACAAAAAATGAACATTGCTTTAATTAGAATTTTCTATAGGAAACATTGCCTTTTGATGAAAAGCTCCGTTCAAAATGTTAAAAAGCTATTTGGTTTTTCAGCAGCTGGTAACGACTCTCCCTCACCAAAAACTGCTGAAAATTTGGGGGCTTTCTAGCATCAGTTTCAAAGAAAAACAGTGATGTTCAAAGAACAGATGTATTTTTTGGAAGACTTCATTTAAATAAAGTTCCAGTTTATCTTCAAAAAATGATGCTTTTGCAGGAAATTTTTTGGTCTGCCCTTTGCAAAGAATAAATCTCACTGGAAGCTGTGAGTGTAAATCCCCCCAAGTCATTTATAGCAAACCCCTACAAAATATTTTTAGGAACTGGAAACCCCATAAAAATCACTCCAAGTCAGTCTCTAAATATTTCTAAAGGTTTCTGCGTGTCATCCTTTTGAAAGCCCTACCAAGAGCACCGCAAAATTTTGATAAGGGCCGCACATCTGACAGTCCAAGTCTGAACAGTCCAAAACACAAAACAGTACCTTAAAACCTGCATGGAGATGGGCTCTGTGGGATGCAGTTTTCTTCCCTGCTGGTTGTAGGAGACTGGGTGGTCTGCAAGACAGGTGTTGCTTTTTAATTTACAGAAATCCATAGCACCTACTCAGAGAAAAGGTATGTTTTCCTTTGAAAGCTACCATGTCCAGTTACTGTAAATCACTGGTATTCCAGCTGTTCCCTGGCACAAACAATCCCAAAATTTGCCTGAACACAGTGTCCTCCATGCACACTAAATACAGCCAGCAAGGGGGAGAACTCTCAAATAAAATGCTGCATATTCTGCGAACTCTCACTTCATGGCCCTCTTCTCTGTGCTACTGCAGCACTGGGGTGACTGTGAGAAGAACAGCCTGAGTGCCTTAGGTGTTCAGACTCGTGGATTTCATCCTGTTCACATGCAAAATGTGGGTTTGTCCCCAAAATTTGGGCTGCCCAGCCCTCAGGCAATTTGCAGATGTTTGAATTCACTAGAGATTTTACCCAAACCTGGGCCACTATGTGCTTCTGCAGCCTGCCCTGTGTGAGTGCTGGCTGCTTGCTTACCTTCAGCAGCTCTGGGCAGATGTGCTTGAGAAGGTGTGAAACGGTTTGGGGTAAAGACAAGAAAACCCAGCTCACTCCCTCTGGCTGCTTGAGGTAAACACCATGGTTGCTAAAGATGTGCCAGCATGTCAGTCTGCAGATAGAGAAGACTTTTTTTATGGAATTAAATTTTTTATCATTGCCATTCTTTATTGATTAAACATAAGTTGACCATCTCCATAGGCTAATCTTCAGCTCCTCAGATCAGAGATTTGCATAACTTGCATTGCCTAGGGGTCACGGGTTTTGTCTAGGATGTCCCTCCCTGACTCTTCATTCCTGATGTCCCCTTGTTTTTGAAAGGAGCTATTTTCCTTCTAATCTGTACCCAACAATCAATTATGATCCTCTCACACAAAGCCTGGCTGCATTTGCTGGTAAGCTGAGAAAACAACACATTCCCATGATCCCCATTCAGGCAGTGTGCATAGAGCCTGTCCTGGTCCCTGGTGGTTTGTTGAAATTTAGGGAAGCCTCAATTACAGAGTGCTGTATTTTTGTCATCATTGTTGTTTTAAAATTACAGAGGGTTTCCCACCATTAAGCATGTCAGGTGTAGCTCCTGTTCTATTCCTAAATTCAATTTCCTAGGAAAACAAAGCTTACATCTGTCCCATTGGTCAGCTTCATATTTTTAGTCTCACAGTAATTTTAGCACTCATGGTCAATTTTATCCAGATTTGAAGGGAGGGCAGGACCTTTGTGAAACACAGGGGCTTGGAAGAGAAGAGAAGCACTATTAGGCCCCACTAAATAGGAGCTGGGTATCAGAGAGAGCCATGCTGGCCACCAGGCTTCACCAGTAGTGCTGCTTGTATGAAATGGCTCAGGGTATTTCTTACCTCACATCCAGCTTGCTTGGTAGGTACCTCACAGCCTGGCAAGCATTTCAGTCTTCTCTCAGTCCAGCACTGTAATGTGAGCAATCATAAAGGTGACCTGGTTAGAAGGGGAAAATTACTGAAGAGAAGAAATCATCTGCTGAAAAGTATGAACAGAGAAAGGACAGCCAGCCTGGGACTGCTGATGAATAGCATTCCCTCTAAGGATGGGGCTTGTAAACTACAAGCATCTTTGAAAAGTGCAGCCAGGTTACCTAGAAACTGAAGACATCCTGAAATATTGTAAATGAGCAGAAAAAATGGGGGACTGTAAGACCAACTTATCATCTGAGAAAAACAGTCTTGGAAAAAACAGTGGAAAACAGTCTGGGAAAATAAAATTGCTCTAAAAGAATAGAAAACATCATAATGTTTTGGCTGTTACAGGTAAAACCAGACATCAACAGCATCTATTGACTGCTTGAAGTAGGATGTCCTACGCCCTCTTATGTCCGCATGTCATTAAAAAAAGGTGTTTATTTTATCCAAAACTGGCCTCCTGTCTTACTCAGAGCTTTTTGGTTGAATCCCACACAAACTTTCTACAGGATCTTGGACTGTCACTACAGACGTCTTGGTGACCCCTGGATGACCCCAGGAAGAGAGTGTCTCTGTTATCCTTTCAGTTCAGTCTGTCATCCCCTCTTTTGGGGATGGCTGGGTGTGTAGTCCCCACCTCAGATTGGTTTGTCCCTCCCCTTCTGAGATTTCCTTCTGAAATCTAATTTGTTTTGTATTGACATTATAGACACTCATTGTTTTGCTAGTGACAAGTTGTGGTAATAGGTAAGAATACATAACTACTTGGTTGTGCCTGCTATTGATTGTACTACAATACTAATTGGTGCTATCATTGATTGATACCACACTATTGATTGAGACTGTAATTGGTTGATGCTGGTAATACATAGTAGCTTGAGACATATATATATTAATCCGTATTTGCTTTATTAATCGTAGATTTATTTGCTGGTGGTGATTTTTGTGGTATTTGTGGTAATCTGTAACAAAGTAGAGAGATTAAGAGGAAAAGGCTTCCACGTCCTCAAGGACTGTGAAATCCTGTGACCCTGTGGTCATGATCTGTATCCTTATCCTTAGGTCATGACACCTCATCAGTACCCCTTGTCCTCTCACCACGGGGGGAAGCCACTGTCCAGCAGGTGATGTTTTTCTAAGGGCAAAAGCACATTGCATGGTGAGGCAGAGGGAAATTTCTATCTTTTGTTCTTATTAAATAGGTTCCTTTTTTAAGCCACAACAGTGGTGGGTGTAGGTTAGAGCAAACTCTGGGATAAGCTGCAGGTGATGGATCACCCTCTAAAATACACCTGCACGGGACAAGCACTGCTGGACACACAATGATTAGATTCCCTTCAGGTGCTATAGAAATCAATCAATTAATAACCACAATCATTCTTTCCTGAGACTTTCACTGCAGTTTCCTGACATTATGAGTGGCTGGGGAGCTTTGGCCCTGAAAACCCAAAGCAGAGGCACTGGATTGGTGTGCACAGGAGAGCAGTGTGCTCCCCACAGAAACATGTGTGAGCCGGGCTCTGCTCTCGTTGCTTGCTTTTCAGATCACCTCTTGCAGCACTCTTATGGAAATGCCATTAGCCAGAGCAATCATGTGTGGGTTTTCTTCTCTGTGCTCTGTCCTTTTATGAATCTTGCTAGTTGGCAACAGTAGTGTTTAAATATTGAAGCCAATGACATGGCAAGCAGGTATGTTTTCCCCCAGTTTACTCTATTCATATGATTTTCACAGGAAATCAGAAATCTTTCTTGCATGATCACAGGCTCTAAGAGAAAAATAGCTGTGTGTGTAGAAGGGCAAAACCGCCTGAAAGGAAAAATATTCCTAATTTCTCTAACGTGGGAGCTTGATATTAAGAGTCAATTAGTGGCTGGCCAAATTGGGCTAATTTTAGAAAGCTGCTAACACATAAACTTCCAGCGAAGAGCACTCTTGAATGAATTCTGGATAAATGAATCAGGCTTTCAAATGACTGCATGTGTGAGCTTGCAAACCTACATGAAACTGCCATAAGATGGTCTGTAGTGGCATCATCAATGCCAGATGCATCCCAATGCAAAACAAAGTGAGAGTCCTGTGCTGTGGGAGGTCTTTTTGCCTTGGGCTACACGATGGAGACATAGTGGCTGCTGAAGAGCCAACAGCTCTGTCCTCTCTGGACTTGTGCCCAGAAGGGCAGTGGAGGCCCATCACTGGTGCTGTGGCACTGTGGCACAAGGAGATGAAAGCCCAGTCCCTTCGTGGCATCACACTGGAGATAACTCGCTTTCACAGCACCTCTGGACCATGATCCATCCACAACCTTTGAGGATGCACCAGAGCACAGTTAGTTGTGAGTGGGACAGAGGAGCAGCTTGGAGCGGCAGTGTCTGACATCCAAGTGGCTGCTGCAGCACGTGGAGCCTTGGGAACTCCAACAGGGACCTTAAATCTGACCAGAAAGATCTGAACTTACTCCTCAATAGAAAGAGGACTTCAGCAGGGAAGCATAGAGAGGAAAACAGCTTAGTGTTATCATTTCCAGAAGCTGAAGAGAATTTGCAAGGATCTATGCCAGGCTTTCACCTTGGCTCTCTCTTGACTCTTCCCACCTTTCCTCCTCTCTTTCACTACTCTTCCTGTTCTTTTCATTCATGTGGTTTGAAATAGCAATGTTGCTTTCTCTTGCATTTTTTGATAGACCTTTATGTACCTTTAAACCAATGTAAATTAAACCTATCTCTATACATCAATGCATACTGATAATACAATAACGGCAGTATATATATGCTGTATAAGATATGCATGGTACATGCTATATGTATGTTAAATATGCAACATACTGATATAAATTATATATCAGTATATATATTCTAGGTGTATATATATGTGTGTGCACATATTTATATATCTATGCTTAAATTTTTTAAGGCCCACAGCTTTACTAGTTTTACTTAGAAAGCTTAACAAAACAGATAATTCTTTCTACTGTTGATTTAACTGGAATTTATTAACAGTGATTACCATTGGTAAGTTAAATAAGAGGCTGATTTAACTAGGGCAGGCCATCCGTTAGATTTTTACTTGCATTTTCTACCCTGTTAAGCATCACAGCTGCAGTTAAAACAATTGGCACCATCTGTCAGGATGCTTATTTTCAGTTGCCTATCGGTAGAACCTAATCTCAGCTAATGTTTCAGCTCTTGCTTTAACTTATCTGCCAGTGGCTACATATATTATTCCCAATTCCTTTATCAAAATGAAAGCATAAAACAAAAGATGAAGAGAGTCTCCAGCAACAGTATTTTCTTCTCCTAAAGGACGTATAAGCAGTGTAGCAGACCTTGGCCCCTGTGATGCTCTCTACTCCCTGCAGAGCTGTGTGTAGCAAGAGCAGTCTGTGTACTCCTAGGGGTACACAAGCTCTTCTCCCAGGGTATAGCAATCAGAGCAAGCCAGTGAGGAAAGATGGAGAACAGAAGTGAAGTTTTCCACATGATGAAGTAAAAACACATTTTACATCATCTGTAAGACAGCCAAAATATTATGCATGATTTGTTTTTCCAGAGGTACTCAGCACTGAAAGCACCTCACCAAATGAGGCCCAAAGGGCATCATTACAGAGAAGGCATCTGTGCACACACTGAGCAAGGTGATGAACTGCAGTGAGCCCAGGAGCTGCCACCCAGCACTAACCATCTTTCAGCCTCGTGCAAGAGCATCCTGTGTTACTTCCAAGACACCACGGGAGGGCTGCTTCCCATCCAGCCCTGGCTAAGTGTGTCCACAGAGCTCTGGCAGTCTCAAATTAGCAGAACGTGCTTGACTCCTCAGCTCCCTGCCTGCATGGAGACCTTGCAGTCACCTGCAGACCACCAGCAGGACACACCCCACCAGGATGTGCTGTGCTCTGCCCCAGCTTGCTAACAGGGCACTAAACCCACAGCTGGCCTCCAGCACTGGCCATGCTGCAATCCCTGAGGGCAGCTTTGCTTTATGCCACATTTGAGGAACTGTTTGAAGACTGAGGCCACTCTTGGAGCTGTGTGGGGATCTTCTGCCACTTTGTACTTGTCCCTCTCATGAGTCTCCTCTCCTGCAGACCCCTCAGGGCAGGACACAAGCCCTTTTATCTTTGCAAAGCAGCCAGCAGAGGGGCACCCTAAGGCCTCCTCTGACAGTTGTCATCAGATATATAATAACTTTGTAGAATGTACTCTTACTATTTAGCTGATTTCCAAAACCAGACTGGATATACAGTGTTGGGAAAAGACTTGAATGGATCAAAAAGGTCTGATCCTTGGTACCTCACTGCCTGGTGATGCTTTAGTGAGCAGTCTGAAGGCACTTCCTGTTTTTTTATACATGTTTTCCCCGTGTTTTGCAAAGAAAGCCTGTTTTTTCACAAAATGAAAAAAGTGCTACTAACTCAAAATACAAGCCCTCTCTTTTATAGTCATCTTCTTGAGAAACAGACAAATGTTGAATCAAACAGAAGAAAAAAAAGCCTACAACTTTTCCATGGCCCTGAGAACAAATGATAGAAATCACCAGTTCCTGTTGAAGGTGAGCAGAATTGATTTGCAACCTGAAGAAACTGCTTAGCAGTGCATGAAAGACTCAAGCCTGCTGTGCTGACTCGGGCAAATCTGCTGCTTAAACAAGCAGCCTGACACTTCAGATAAGGTATTTTTCCAGTGCTCAAGATCTCTGTATGAAATCAAATCAATGACTCTGTACCCTGCTCGTACCAGCACGTGCCCATCTGTGTGTACATCTCCGTGATGGAGCATTTGTGGGCTTCCAGCCATGACAGAGCTGTGCAGCAGGCAGCCTGGCTTTTTAAAGGTGTATGTCTGCAGTCACATTCACTGTGCCCCATTCAAACAGAACCATGGGGCATCTCAAGCTGCCTGAAAAATCAAAGTTAGCTATTTTACCATGCCTGCAGGAACCCCTCTGAGCTGGGTCATACCATATGATAAAGGCAACCCAGACACTGCCCTCAAAACCCATACCCAGTGCTAAAAACTTGGTTTCCCAGTATTTCAGAAACTGTGGGCAGGAGACAGAGTGGTTATTTTTCCTAATGAATAGACCATTGGGAAACGGTCCTATCTGTGGGACCCTACAGATATTTACTACATTGTTTCTGAAAACTGAAGTGGTCTGGAGAGAGGGGGATAGTGGGTGACAAAAATTGCAGATGACACTAAATTATTCAGAGTACTTAAATCTGAAGCTGACTTTGGAGACCTGCAAAAAACTACTTCATGGTGTTGAGTGACAGGGCAATAAGTGAAAAAGCTGATAAGCAATAAAAAAGGCTGATAAGCACTGAACAACATGCTTGGGACAAAAAAAGATGTACGAAATGACAGGCCTTCATTGCTACTGCTCAGGAAAGTGGCTTTGTCATCACTGTAGAAAGCTCTCTGAAAATATCTGTTGACACACAGAAGCTGTTAAAAGGCAAATTGAACGGTAGGACTTGTTAAGGAAGTGTAGAGCACAAAATGAAGCTCATCATTTAACCTGTGAATAAGTCCATGGTGTACATGTCCCTCAAAATCTTGGTGCAGCTCTGGTTATGTCATCTCACATCAAAATGGAAAAAAAAAGTAGGATGACTGGAAGCATCCTCTACAAAGATAAGGAGTGGCTTCCACTGATGGAGAGCTAAAGCCTCAGAGCTTCATTAGTCTGGAAAAGCAACAGCCACAACAGAAGCCTGTGGACATGAGGGGTGCAAAACAAGGGATAGGGTTTTTATCCCTGCCACTGGATTCTGCAGGAGCCATGAGTGTAAGGACACCACTCTGGGATGAGACCATTTCATGGAGCTTTGATTCTGTATGTGATTGCCAGGGTGCATCCCTGGCTTGGAGAAGTCCCATGTCCCTGACTTTGAGAGGCTAAATGTGATTTTTCTGTCCTTTCCCTATTTTTTATTCTATTTTGTACTTTTGCTGATGGCCATTTCCACAAGCAAGATGCTCTTCAGGTGGGCCCTTAAACTATATTTTCTTCCATTACACATTCTTGCACTGAGTGTTTTTGGACAAAGAAAGTTGTCGAGATATATAGAGGTAACCTAACAAAGTTTAAGAAGACTAAAGACAAATCTTGCTTGTGCTCTCTTAGCCTAAATGTAGCCACTGGAGATAATCCTGTTTTCTCAAGAATTCATCACACACCTACCTATCTGATTTATTGGCCATGATTTATTCATGATGTAAGAATGGTTGATACGGTCATTGTTTGCAAAACCATTACAGAAGCCCCACTTTGATGGCTTCTTTCTGGCCAGAATTCAAGTTTAGATAGAATATGAATTATTATATTGCACCTCTAAGACTTTCCATTCTGATTTTTTCCTTTTTCCTCCCACAATCTTTGGGACAACAAACCTGTAGCAGTGTGTGAAGGAGGGTGTAGCAGTGCAGTCTTTGATGACTTTCATGTGTAGTCTCAGCAGGAGACTGTACTATTTTCCCTAAAATAATTTTTGTTGCTACGCTGCCTCATTTAAAAGTTAATGGAAACTCGTTTCTATCCTAATTAATAGTTATTGGTGTCTTTAGCCAGAAGTGAAGAACCATGAGACATCCTGACACATATGGCATGTGGAAGTCCTTCACTTCAGCACTTAGGGCAGAACCTGCCCTGATGCAAAAGGGTGTAAAAGCCAAGTTCATCTGCTCCTGCTGGAACTGACAGTTTTTTGCTTAGCAGGTAATCTGTGTGCCCCTGACAGTGCCTAGGGTTAGCCAAATCTGGTCTTGAATAGGGTTTTTCATGGAAATTCTTGCTGATTGCACATATGATGGCAACTCTTGATGGCAACTGAGCTACCTTTGGGTCATTATCACTGCCTGGTAAGAGCACCTGTTGCTGGATAAAATTGTTGTCAAGTTATTTAACCAGCTTGTTGCTGTTGGGTTTTGTTTGAAATTTTTTGCTTATTTGAAATAATAACATGGATGCTCATAGATTGCCACTCTTTTGTATTTGGAAGGTGTATCTTTTTTTCCCTTAATGTATTAGGGGAGAATTTTTAATCCTACCGGTTTCAATAAAATGTATGGATATAGGTGACAATAAAACATCTCTGCTCATTTTATTTTTATTAATGGTACTAGTTCATCCTTGTTGAAGTCCATAGATTTCTAGCAGAGCAAGCAAGAGGTCATCACAGTGGAAACTATGCCCATGTGAAAGTGGGCACTAAAATCTGTACAGTGTCCTCAACACATGCTCCTAGATTGATTGTGGGTAGCTATTTTTAAGAAAGATTGCTCATGGCTTTTTACTGTGTAAAAACCATGTGACATTTGAAGTGGTTAACAAGTAGAAGATAATAGGTAACGATGGGGAAAGCTCAGCTCACGATTTGACACAGGGGCTTATAGGAATAGAGCATCAGTGTGGTGCAGCACTGGTGAGACTGAACCGGTGCCAGCAGAGGTTTCTCACTTTGATCCTCTTGCTTTGGGCACACAAAGGTCGCAAGTTCATTCACCACATCTTTCAGAAACCATCTGTCACACCTTCCTACCACTGTACCCATGTGTTTTGTTTCAGTGCCCCTTTTCCACTCTAGGCACAAGCAGAAAATGTGTTGGGTGCATGTGGTAACAGCTTACTCATAGGAAAATGCCGACGAGCCCAGGAAACAGGGGCAATGTTAAAAAATGGAAAGATGACGGAAGGGGCATGAGCAACCCCACACGTCACTGCGCCTCTTCTTGTCATGGGAAAAGAAAAACGCTCCAGAGAAGGTCATATGTCTCCAGAGGGCACACTGCAATGCGCAAAGGAAGGGCTGTCTCAAGAAATATTTTTCACTTTCTGTGCCCTGGGGCTGGTGGAAAGGCCGATGCAAATGCCATGGAGCCTGTGACAAGGGAGGGCGGAGGGGACCAGTGCGGAGGGTGTGGTGGGAAATGTGTGAATCCCTCTGCCCACAAATCCAGGGAGGGGACTTAATCAGAAAAACCCCAGGGGTTGTATTAGTCTCATCATACCCCCAACCACAAAAAAGTTTTGCTAGAAACTCCGGGCACTGACTCATCCCCTGACATGCACTTTGTCCGTGTGCCAGTGGGCAGCAGAGGGAGCCTCTGCAGGTTGAACCAGAACATTTTGTGCACCCTGGTGGAAAGTAGTGGGCTGAGGTGGTGTGGGAAGTCAACAGCCACATGACAGCAAGCTGGGCAGGGGGACCACCACCACACTGGTGCCTCCATGTCACCTCACGGCACCAAGATGCCAGCTGTCACCCACTCCCCCACAGCACGGCATGGCAGTCTGGCAGGACACTGGCATTCCCAACAGGCACAACTGACCCCTGGACACACCACTGGCATCTGATCTGCCTGCCCTGCGTCAGGCAAAATTCCAGGCTCAGCCCCTGCCTGCAGGTTTGGCTGAAGCTGCCTGCAGGCTGATGTTCAGCCAATACCCACACTGCACATGGCAGCTGTCAGATGTGGACTGCTGCAATGCCACCAACTGCCTGATGGCAATCTCTGCAGTCCTTCAAAGGCACCAGTGCTCTAGGTATCTGCTGTAGAGAAAGCAAGGAGGGAAAACAGTGTTTGTGGAGGAAAAAGAGGACACTTGAACAGGTGTGATGCTCTCATGCATGGTGGATCTGTCGCCTTGTGCTGAAGGCAAGAAAAAGCACAGACCACAAGAGCAGCAAGGAAATGTTGAGTGGAAGAGCTCTGTAAAAGCACCCAGCACTGATGGAGGAGCAAGATCCAGCACACTGGGACACAGGTGGGAACAGCCCCTGGAGATCATCAGTCCACCCCATGCCACTGTCATGGCCATATCCAGCCCCAGGCTTCTGTCATGGCTCTGTGATGGTGAGATTTAAGAGAGGACCAAGTAGTTCAGATGTTGGAATAGATGTGATCTGCCCTTTCTGAGCACCTAGGCTGGCACCAGTGCACACAAGCAGGTGCCTGGGGTTGGAGGGCTTGTGCCCCAAAATACAGTGAAGAGCCTCAAAGAGTCACCAGCTTCCCCAACTTCCAGATGTCTCTCCAAATATGTTAACTACAGTGTTTGTGGAAACTAGAACCTAAACTTGAATCGAAGCCAGGATGTTCTTTCAGTGCTTTTGGAAGAGGACTTACCACTATTTTTATTCACTGAGCTGCCAAATGACTGGGTGATTTTGTCATGAGATTCTCATTTACTCAACCCTGCCCCTCCGCTTATTTAACTGTGCTCTGTGAATTTCTAACTGACCCACAAAAGCACCTGTGCCCTTTGCAGGGCCATAATCACTGCCCAGCTCCTCTTGTGAGGTGACATCTGCCAGGGTAATTAGGGCAGGTCTGTGCTTGGCACTAGGCAGCCCTGCCTCACCGCAGGTCTGCTCAGGGTAATGAACTTGGCTGAGCTCTTAAGAGACATGCTTTCCTACAGAGCCATCAAGAACTGATGAGGAAGAATTTAGTGTTTTAGCTCACTCTAGAGAAGGAAATGGTATTTTCCCATTTCATCAGTCGTGAACTCTTTGCTGATTGTAGGAATACCAAGGCAGTGCCAATACTGGCACTGAAAAAGCTACCAGGAGTCTTGCAAACAGGTGTGTTAAGGGAAATGCCTGGACCTACTTCTATGTTTCCAGGCTGCATTTACATCACAAGCAGCCTCTGATGGGGCTAGTTGGGAATTTTCTCTTGAATTTATTTCTGTCCAAATGTGCAGCTTTGTTTTATAAGCTGTCAGAGAAATTAAAATGGAAGCACTGTCTGCTCCACTGCACACCCAGGGGCTGTTTCTGAGGTGGCATGGCTGACCTCTCCCAAGCTCTCTTCCCCATGACAGTGTCTCATCCCCAGGCTTTGGGGACAGGAAGCAGCTCGCTGTGTGTGGGCACTGTGTGTGGGCAGGGGAACGTGGAACACCCCAGGGTCTGTGGGAAAGCCAGCCCCACTGCTCGGATCCCCAACACACAGATTTGGCTGCCAGCATAATCTGCCTCTCTTGCAATGAGTTTGGGAGGCTGCAGGTGAGAGGCAGTGGCAGTCCAAAAGCTGAGTAAACTGGGAGAGGGGTGGCTGCTTCTTGTGTTCCTTGCACTGATGCTGTTTCTGGTGGCCAGCTGCCCACACGTGAGCCTTTCTGAAAGAGAAATTCTTGTTTATGTTTTGTTTTTCTCCCACTTAGAGGACCTCACAGAAATTAGATTTGGAGCTTCCACCAGTCTGAGTGTTTTATTTTGCAACATGCCTTGAAAACTAGGGAGGAAAACATATAGCTATTTTCATCTTGCTTCAGTTCAGCTGGGGATTTGGAGTAAGAGCGCGAGTCATTTTGTTCACAGTAAGCTGCTGATGCATAAAAATACCACAGAAAGACTATCTGCACAGATGAAAGCAGGAAGTAACAGGAATTTCTGGAGTAAGATTGTTCTTGTGACCATTCTGGGGCAGTTTTATAGATTCAAAAGTACGAAGTTCACATACAGTTCAAATATTTCTTGAATGTTTTATTGGAGTGAAATTCCACAGCATTTGTCATTTACTCACTGCTAGGTCTTTATAGCTCAAGGGGTGTTGGCTGCCTCTTAATCTTATGTTCTTTAGTTCTTCCCACCTTATGTCATTAACCTAGATCTGTGTTCACATTTACAAGGACATCAAGTCCCAAAACAGCAGAGATTCAAGGGGCCAAGCACATAGCAGATCCCTCAGGCTCATCTTAAGTACATTCCTCAGCACAGTAAGAATGCTCTGATTCTGAACAAGCCCTAAGATAACAGCTGGTAGGAGGGATGGAAATATGCAGACTATGGGATATGATATGCTCAATTCCCTGCTGTGTAAGTCTCTTCCATATTTTTCTCAGCATTTGTGATAAGGAGTTTCCAACAGTGACTTCTGCAAATACCTTGAGAGGATCTTGTCCAAGAAATACAGAAAAGAGGTAGAAGAAATGCCTCAATGAAGAGAAAACCTGATGAGAAAAATACTGACTGAGTGTGGTCAGCTAACTCCAGGTGCTCCTGGAGTCAAAGTGCAGTGTTATGCCATTTTCCCAGAAGTTCATGCTTCCCTTCCCAGCCTGTAGCCCAGCAGGGTGATGGCTGGAACACATCAGGAATAGACAGCACTGAAATACTTAAGGCTGTTGCTCCTTTCCATACTTTTTGGCACTGACCAATGTATTTTGACCCCTTCAGCATCTAAGGGCATGAGCTGGACAATAACATTCACCTGGCTTTGGAGAAGTTGGATTAAACTAAGCAGCCAAGCACACTGTCTCCAAGCATGGATACATGGAGATTTTCACAGGATTCTTTGCTTATTCTAGATGGCAGCCAGCTGGATCTCAATTTGTGGTAACCTGATACTTCCCCTCAGAGAATTGCTGTTAGAGTTTCACTATTATTTTCCTGGGCATGATGCTTGCCTTGGGATCTGTGTTCTTAGATGTTTTGGTTAATGTGACTTGTTCATATAAAAATAAGGTCAGGAAAAATATTCTCTGCTTAGCCATTGTGGAATAAAGGTTTAGTTTTTCTTTGGCAAGTTATGTTGTCTTGTGATTTGCAGTAGAGACTGAAAATTGAGCTTTCGACTTGAATCAGCCTAGGGAGAGTTTTCATATAAAAGTAGTCTTTGCATTAAAAGAATCCCAGAAATATTTAAAGGTTGTGAAATCCGTCAATCTGATGTTAGAAAAGGCCGGGGTTTATGTTTTCTGTCAGCTCTCTGCTCTCGAAGTCTCTCCCTTCTTCTCTCTTCAGCACATTGCACATAGTGTTGTCCTTAATCACAGTACTATTTTTTTTTCCATTCCTCTGTGGAGCTGCTTAGGAAAATTTCCCACTGATTTGGTAGCTAATTTTACAAATTCATTTATACCTGTGTGTCTGAGACAACACAGTAAGCAGGTAGGAATCATTCACAGTCCCTGTGTGTTATTCCCATTCAGAGGACAGGAGGATTATGGTTGGGTATCTTTGATGTGCATTGTCCTAAACACAGAAGGAGGCAGCTTTTTCCAACCAGCACTTAACTTAAAGGTGTCTCTTTGGGCTTTCCTCTGTGCCATCCCCTCGGTTCCAGGGGTGGCATGTCATGCTGCCTTTTCTCCTGCTTCTGAACGGTTTTGCCTCCTCCCTCCCTTCCCAGGCACTGATGGCCTTTCATCCATCATATTCAAGTAAGTGGCTTTGCCTGCCTGTGTAGCTTTGGGAAGTGACTTTTTCCTCTGTTTAGTTTCAGAGATCAGGTTTGCAGCAGTAAGTGGCTCTCCCTTGCCATTCCTTCAGGTTGTTAGGACAGTGATCATGCAGTTAAGAACACCTCTGCACACTTGACCTCTTTCTTCCAAGACTGCCTTTGCAATGAACTGCTATGTATTTTCCTCATCCTTTCAATTCTACAGTTTTTGCTACAGTATTTGCAGCTTACATATCTGTCTGATTCTTGTGTGTTCAGTAAAATAATCTGGGAAGATGTTAAATGCATGAAAGAGTGAGATATTGGCTAAGAATATTTTGATAAAGCTTTGTGTTGTTTTCTTTTCATCCTTCTAATGTTAAGAAAAATTATTTCTGCCACAGGAAAAAAGCCTTGAAGAAAGTGCTGGAGACTGGAGGAGGAACCAAAACAAAACCAAAAACAGACAAACAAACAAAAAAAGGTCAGGAAACTACAAAAAGTGAAAACAAGAACAGAACATTGAGAGAACACCAAAAATACATTTTATCACAAGAGGGCAGTGCATATTAACAAGAGAGGAAATAATCCATGTTTCACAGGAGGCTAATCCCTTTTTTAAAAAAATTTCCAAAAGCTCTGCTGACAGTGCTAAATAAATAAAGGAAAAGGCAGAAAAGTCTTAGCATGTGGTAGCAAACCATGCCTTGTGAACTTTGCTGTATACTGGGACAGAAGGAATCTGCTCCTGGGTATCGTGGTTTTTTAAGAGAAATGAGAGAGCTCTGGGTGGCACAGGAGCAGCTGGTCACCCCCATTTTCCTGTTTCCCTGGCAGGCAGTGATGCCACCTGGTGAACTGTCATTTATTTTGCTCATGTTTCATAACATCAGCAGAATGAGCATTCTCACATCAGATGTATTCATCGTGGCAACAATGAAAAAAAATAGAGACAATGTAATGAAATCATTACATATAGTTACATCAATGGTTAATTTTCCACCTCTGTCCCTTTGATCACTTTCTTAACTATGTAAATTTGAAATGTGCAACAGGAGTTAGATTTTCCTACAGATACACATTCTCCTTTGTGCTACAGTATCTCTTTATGTTTCAGGTGAGCTATCCAAGTGGTGTCTTCTCTTCTTGTGTGAGGAAATACGTACAGTGTTTTTGGGGAGAGAAGAGTAGGTTTTCAAGAAACTACAGAATACCATAGAGTAACTTTGCCAGCATATATTTAAAGGTCAGACAACCCTGATACTAACCCTGTATTTGCCAAGGAGTAACAAATTTCTACAGTCAAGAACTCAATGCTCAAGATGGGAGCTACTGTGAAAAGTTGCCACTATTTCTCACGGGCACACAGAGGACACCATCACAAGGCATGCACCCAGTGCCACTGCCAGCACATCTGAGACCTGAGAGCCTGCAGCTGTGCAGGACTCAATTAGAGCCCTCTGATCTTGTATTTTGGAGCTCTTCTGTATTTGTCTGTGAAACAGGATGGGTGCAGTACCAAGTGTTATGCTTAGTTCAGCATGAAAAATCCGTAGACTTGCAACAAATACACCAATTCCCCGTGTGTTTATCCACAGGAAAACAGAAATACAAACCCAAGAGCCGGTTTAAAGGCTTTCCAAAGAAAGAAGGTGTCTCTGCTAAAGAAGGTTGTGTAAGTGAAATCTCAGAGGCCAACTCATATATATTCATCCGTTCAGAGACTGTTCTCTTACTTAATCTAACACAGTGCAGTTTAGCATCAAGACTTAGAAGGTAACTCTGTGTGCCATGGGACCCTGCAGGGCTGCCAGCTCCTGGTTGATGGGTATCATTGTCCTCTTTTGGGGAACAACAGCCTGTGTCAGCTGCATGCTGCAGTGTAGCCAGCTAAAAGCTCCTCATGCTTTCCACTGGGCTAAAACAGCTTTTACTGCACTCTGTTTTAAAACTGACATTCCTGATAATGCCATTCATGTCTGAATCATATCCCAAAACATTTTCAGGTATTCACAGGCTCAGCATTCAATAATGCTTCTCCAAGGAGCATTAAAACCAGGATATATTTGTCAAACAGAGAAAGGAAACCAGGTAGAAGTCAATAAAAACTAAAACTATGTAAAAATGTAAAGCTAAAAAAATGTAGAAAATAAGGGAAGCTAGAGAGAAATCCGTAGCACAAAAAAGGAGTAAGCCTTATTATGAAATCAGGCAATGTAGTTGATGGAGATAGTGTTCAGAAATTAGAAAGAAAAGGGAAATCTCAACAAATATTTGACATATTTCAATAGGAAAGAGATGGTGCACTTGACTGTATGAATATGATGAAGCATTTTCCAGACAATAAATTCCCACGGGAGCAAAAAGCAGTTGTCTGAACAAATATCTGTGCCACTGACCACATTTTTTGAGAAATATTGTAATACTCCAGTGAATTACAATTGGACACTGGCAAAGTTTTGATATTGTGCTAATACTGAGAAAAAGCAGGGAAGGACATGTGAGGTAACAGGCTGGTAAATTTTCTTCAGCAAAAAATTTAAAAGCACATGAGGGAGGCAACAAATGTAGCCTTAAAAGTGAGAATGTGATTAATTCCTGCCAGTTTATGGAGAACAGATCCTTTTAAGCAAACCACAGTTTTTTACTTAGTATCACTTGCTATTTAAAATTTTTAAAATAGCTCAATAATACTCTAGTATATCTCACTGAGTGGAAAGAGAACTGACTTAAAATATGATTACACACCAGGAATTTTCTTCTAAAGGAGATGCAAAAGCAGCCCTATGCCCAGCCTAGCATTCAGACTACATAATCCAGGCAGCCATGAATAGAACTGGTTTTAATAGTGGAGGCTTATTTAAGACAGATGCATCTTCATACAACCAGTATAAGGTTTTACATCTAAATTAAGGAATTCAGACCTACAGAAAAATGACTGATTATTGGAAAGGGATAACTAAAGCCAACCAAGTCCTCAGAGTGAAAATACAACATAAATTTCCGGTGTGATAGTATGGAGAGAAAAATCAAATGACGGACCTCAGATTTTCTAAATATAAAATTAGTAAGAAAATGAAAGGAAGTGGTTTTACTTCCACGTGAGGTGTTGATAAGAATTAATATGGTGACAGCAATTTTGGTATTGATAAGCTGAAAAAAATCATGACAAATACTCAAAATGTCAAGCGAACATCTTTGAGTGAGAGAATCAGAATACAAAATCTGCTTAGATTTTCAGAGTGAAATTGAGAAGTGACTCTATAAGATTAGTAAGAAACTTTTCAGGGGAAAAAAGGACAATTAAAGCCTTTCTTACACAGAAGAACATCAAGAGAGACAGACCAGTGGTTTATCTTGCTTTAGAGTCTCTGAATATATAAGTTTCCATCTTCTGTGGTAGAATCTATTCTTTTTCATTGCAGCTATTTTTTGCCCAGTTGCATGTCTACTCTTAGGTTTTTAGATTCCTGTACAATTAGTAGTTAAGAATCCATAAAAGAGTATAAATTTCCTCTCTTAGATATCTGTAGGATAGGACGAATCATTACTGTAGGTTTTTCTACAATGTAGAACATTGCCATTTCATTGCAGATTCATCATGGATTCAGCATGAACTCATCTATGCTGTGGAAGGTGCATCCAGCATCTGCTTGGATGGTGAATCATGGCCTCATGCACTTTCAGCAGCACTGGAGGACAGACACTGCATAGAGCAGGGCTGCCTTTAAATGATACCGTGGGATTTGGAAAACTCTCCTAAGGCAGCACAATCAAAACAACTGGCCAGCCCTCACGAGCGAAGCAGCCAGATTACATATATATATATATATATATATACATTCCTGTATTCCACAGGAATATCCTGATGCCATGGAGCTGACGATCCTTTCCCTGTTTAGAAACCATGAGAACATCTCTGAAAATGATTGGTGATTATAGATGTCTCAGCCTTTGGACAGGTCTACAAAACATATTTTATGAGGAACGGCTGATGCAGCTGGGTTTGTTCAGCCTCAAGATGAGGAGGCTCAGGAGGACCTCATCGCTCTCTACAACACCCTGAAAGGAGATGGGGGTGGTCTCTTCTGCTGTGGCTGTGCCTGCAATGAGAGGACCAGAGGAAATGGCATTAAGCTGTGACAAGGGAGATTCAGATTAGATACTAGAAAATAATTTTTCACGGAGTGGTCAGGCATTGGAATAGGCTGCCCACAGAGGTGATGGAGTCACCACCCTGAAAGTGTTTCATGGGTGTCTGGTCTGGCTGATGGTTTAGTGGTTTAGGGGTTTGGGTGAATTGTTGGACCTGATGATCTTAAAGGTCTCTTCCAACCTTGATGATTCTATGATTCTTATCTCATGACCTTTTTGTTATATCTTTTCTCCCCTGTCCAGTTGAGTAGGGACATGACAGAGCAGCTTTGCACTTGGCATCCAGCCAGGGTCAAACCACCACCTTTCTCTGGCCAGGAAAGTTCTCCAGTTGTATTACTAAGCATTCAGCCTTGGCAGACTGGCAGTTGATTGAATTATAGATTGAGTAAAAGTTAAAGGAGTATGTTGTTCTTTTGAATTTTGTCTTTGCTTTTGAGTTTACTAATTATCATCCAGATGAGCACCTACTCATTTTGTTTGAATAGCCACCTAATTTACACAAGTACTCTCACAAGTGGTGGTGCCATGCTGGTCACAGAAACATGAGATGAAGACCATAAGCTAAATTTGGGCTTCTTTCCATCAATGGTTTTCCATTTTTTCCATGTGTTGGATGTCCAAGAGTTTTCTATTGCTATGTATTTTCAATCTGAAAATATTCAAATGCCATCATGATCAGGTGGAGGATAAAGCCTGAGAGAGATGGAAGAGATACTGTACTTACATAGGACATGGTTTGGTGAAGTGTGGTTATTTGTTTCTAAAAAAATAATACTTGACCTAGTTAAATTAAATGTGGGTTGTGCTGCAACATTTGAAAACTGGTTACTAAGAAATTATATTGCTTAAAAAAACCCACTATAAACCAATAATTTCTGTGGTCTAAGTCTCAAAGTAATGCAATAGATTAAGCCACTTAAACATGCGTGTTGTATTTCCTTAAAAGTAGCAGTGCTGAAAATGCAGGTGGTTTAATAGTGCTATTTAACCAGAATGTGTTATCTATATGTCACTCATACCAAGAGAGGGAATGTCTCTATAAAGCAGGAAGCATTTCAGCATGGTTTCATTCTTCATCGGTAAATTCACCTTTCATACCTACTGGTAGCTGGTGAAAGAAAGTGGTGATTTAGATCTTTATTGTATTAAACTCAAATTTAAATGTATGCTTATGTACACCTTTAGTTAGTGAAGTGCTTTAGGAACACATCCTAATACATGCAAGTGGCTTCCACCATGGGATCCACCTATTACTCGTCACAAGACACAGCCCTAAAATGAAAAACCAACATCTTTTGATCACTACCAGTGTGAGTCAGGTGTTAACTAATGATGACTAACTAACTAATGATGACTCTACACCTGTTGCCATGCTGGCAACGATTAGAAGTTGTAAGCAGCAACAGAGTGTTTTGATGGTCTTTATTAAGAGTACTAAATGAATCTCTTAAAGAACTGTTTCCCTCTAAGTAGTAACATTTAAAGTGAGTCTTGGTGGTGAGGACTGGAAGAGTATGGAAGGACACTGGGATGTTTCTGAATCAGTTGTCTGTTAACTACTGATCAGCTCTTCTTGTCTCTGCACTGATTACCAGATTTCATAATACCTGCACTATTTCTTTCTCTGAGTCACAGGACCCTTGTTTCAAACACAGATCATGACAGACTTTACAGGCAAGTGGGCCATGTAATGCAGGCAAGGTGTCCATTTGGGAAAAATAAATGAAGATAACTGGGTAAGCATATGAACAACTGGGTCCACAGCCTGACAGGTTGTTACTATCACTCTGATGTTTTCCTCCAGGGATTTCCAGTCCTGAGTAGTAGAAAGGATGAAAAGCATTTGTGTTGACACAGCTGTGGCAGACTCTGGAAACCTTTGTGAATATTTGGCCAGAGCACTTTTTTAAAAAATTACTGGTCCCTGGATCCATTTACCTGTGGACATTGAATCAACAACTTGCTACTGTTGGTAAGGCAGCAAGTTTTGTTTATCTGCAGAGTCCTGATTTTTATTATTTCTTTTTGGAGCAATCTCATATTTAATAACGTTCTCAAAACACAACTGTTCTGGCCAACTAAATGGATTGGCTGGAAGCTAAGTGTCATGTTCTCTATGTTCTTATACTGCTTTCTACCACGCCTCAGCATTGATTTTTGAACTAAGAGTAGATAAACTAATTTTTTTCCCCTAAAGTTAGTGAGCCAGAAGTGGCAATTTTATGCCCAGAATCTCATGTCATTTAACACTGGCCCAGGAAAAATAGCTGGACCATGCTGGAAAAAGTGAGCTATTGATGAGACAGCTTGCCACACAATGAGACAGAAAATTTCCTACTTGGCAGATATTTCAAAATAATTGACTTGGATTTTATGTAATAGTAAACTTGAAATTACAGCAATTTTAAGTGTTTTGAGAAAACAAAATCAATGTTTACCAGGAGGTCCTGAACATATCTTATAAGAAATAATGGGGTCTTAAGGGTATATAATATTTGTATGTGGCTATAGATAAAACATCCACGCCTAACTCATCATTCTCATGCTAGTCTGATGTAACTTTATGAGCTAATTCTCAGGAACTAAACTTGCCTTGACATTTAAGCTCTGTCATGGAGTTCTGGTCCAATTTTATCGAAGTTTGAGTATTAGCCCTTTGAAGGACCTTCAGTGAGATGATGAATCTCAGAGAACTTCTTTTGTGGTGATGAAAATTTGCTCCCTCGGAGAATAAGACCCTGTTCAGGTCTTCTCTCTCCATCCCCCTCCTGAAATCTTTGAAGGATGAGGGACTGTTCTCAAAAAAAAAAAAAAAAAAAAAAAGTCTACTTCTTTTTGCTCATAGTCAGGCCCACCCAAATAACAGCAAGAAGAAATGGCCAGACCCTTTCAAACACATCAGACACCTTCTCTGAAAATTTAAGGCTGTTGATTACTGCCTTATATCCATCACTTTCTCTAAATGCCTTCATGTACCACTTAATTCTGAATCTTTAAATTTAGAAGACTATGGTGAGTTCCTTCCCTTGAGTCACTTTTTTATAACTATAGGCTAACTCTGTACCCTCCATCCAACCAGTGAGTCTTCTTAGCACCAGTTGCATTTTCCTTTCCCATAGTTACTAAATGGAGATCCTGCCACTATAAGCAGGAATGTCAAATCTCTTATCTACCATAGCTAACGCAATTTGAAACCCCACTTTGCATGTGGGTGGAATGAGAAATTATTCTGTAAGTCTGCAGTACACTAATAAAGCTAAAGAGAAAAGTTCTTTTAAGGTGAAATCCAAATGCAGTTTCAAGATAAGAATCTCCTGAGTGAGATAAGACTGCCACAAAATACATGATGGTAGTAGATCAAAAGTAGCTGCTTAGTCATTTCTGAAAGTTTAATTCTAATCACAGACACATAAGACACTTTTCTGTGTGTCTCTCTACTGAAAGAATAGAGGGTGAGGTGTGTTTGTAATCAGCAGGTTTTGAAAGGCGTAGAACCATTTACACATCTGAACAATCAGATGAGAATAGTTGTCTTTAGTCATATTAAATAAACTCTTGTTTGTAATCAATTAACTTCCCAGTGACACTCATGCACCACTTGTTTTACTGTCCTCTCCATTTTTAAGGTCTATTAACAAACCTAAAGCACCAGGATGCCTGCAATTGTATAGGTTTCTGTATCTGTGCATGTTCTGTTTTTTTAATCCCTACTTGGTGCATTTTACTAGACTTCTATTTTTAAATTTTCATATGGTTTTTAGGAGCTCAAATAGAAAAGTTACTTATTGCAAGAGAATAATGCTTTGTAAAGGTGTAAAGATGGCAACTCTGCAGTTGTGGTTTTGATGTACAGAGCTTCTGGATGTGTAGAATCATGGAAACATCAAGGTTGGAAGAGACCTTTAAGATCATCAGGTCCAACAATCCACCCAGCACTACCACTGCAACCCCTAAACCGTCACCCAGAGCCAGATGCAGACACCCCTTAAACACCTCCAGGAGCAGTGACTCCACCAGTGCCTGACTACCCTAACAGTGAAAAATTTTTCCTAATACCTGATCTGAATCTCCCCTGTCACAGATTAAGGCCATTTCCTCTGTTGCTGTCACCACAGGCATGGCAGAAGACACCAGCCCCTGCCTCCTTTCAGGGAGCTGTAGAGAGCAATGAGGTCCTCCTGAGCCTCCTCATCCTGAGAGTAAACAAACCCATCTCCATCAGCTATTCCTCATAAAACATGTTTTCTAGACCTTTCACGAGTGTTGCTGCCCTTTGCTGACCATGCTCCAGCACCTCAATGTCTTTTTAAAGTGAGTGGTCCAGAACTGAACACAGCATTTGAGATGTGGCCTCACCAGTGTTGAGTACAGGGGGATGATTGCTCCCCTAGTCTTGCTGGCCACACTATTCCTGATCCAGCCCAAGATGCTATTGGCCTTCTTGGCCACTCAGGCACACTGTTGGCTCATACTGGGTCAGGTGTCAACCAGCACCCTCAAGTCCCTTTGTGCTTAACAGTTCCCAAGCCACTCCTGGCCTAGCCTGGAGTGCAACAGGTGATTGTTGTGTCCCAAGGGCAGGACCTGGCACTTACTGAGCCTCATGGAACTGTCCTCAGCCCACTGGCGGAGTCTGTCCAGGTCTCTCTGCAGAACCTTCCTACCCTCCAGCGGATCAACACTCCCACCAAATCTAGAGTCATCCACAAATTTGCTGAAGGTACACTCAATCCCCACATCCAGATATTTAATAAAGATGTCAACAGGACTGGACCATGCAATGATTTGTTTAATTCAACTGGGACAAACATTAATGAGTTCCCATTACAGATCTTGATGCCCTTCCAGGGCATGCAACATCTCAAGGTTCTCCTGTCATGAGGGAACATAGAAGGCATCCACTGACTCTTCACTACAGGGCCCAAACTGAGCAGTGCATCCCTCCTCTCTGCCCCCACAATCGCCTCCTTCTCCTCCCCACATCTCTGGGTGATGGTGCTCCCCAAAATCAGCTTGCTCACTCACCACCTCAGCTTGTAGGAACAAAATGACTCCCTCCAGCGCTAGCTTTCCTTGAGTTCCTTGCAAGTTACATCCACCCAGGGAACACTTGTCAAGGGCTTAGTGCCACCATGACAGCCAGCTCTAAAATCAGTATCCAGAGAGTGAGCTGGCAGCCACAGGGGTAGAGGCAGAGTGAGGGTAGGATGGAGTCACCTCAGCCTTGCTAAAAAACATGGAAATAGCTGGGCTAGGAATTTTCTCGTTTTGCTAAATTCTTTTTAAAAATATCCTTAGTGTACTGTGATGTTTGTACATGTGGTTCTTACTGCAGGTATGTATATATATGTGCATGTGTATGTACAGACACCACATATACTTATGGCAAGACTGCTTAACTGCTAAGGGTTTTACTTTGATTTTGTTGACAACAATGAAATTTGTCCTTTTTTATAAGGGTTTTGTCCTTTAACAGCTTCTGTCAAAGATCAGGTGAAAACTGTTTAAGCAGAAGGTATGGGTAGAATTCTTTCCTGCTGGTAATAAGACTGCCAGAGGGCAAAAGTCTGAAATATTCCACATTGCTCTGAGAATTTAAGTCAAGAAGAAAAACTATTTCTGATCAATTTCTTTTGATTTTATGAAGCTGAACTTGGCTGCTCCTTCTCATGTGAATTTGGCTTGAACAGTATCAATCATCATACTGAGGTTTTGGTTTTCACTAATTTCCTTTTCTCCTCTTTTACCTAGGTGCGCTACAGTTTTCTTGTGGTATTGCACCTGTAGGTAAATAAGACCCTACTCTTGACCATCTTGCCTGGTGTTACTACACTTTTGTTTGCCAATGTATTCATAACACACCTGTGACCTTCTGAGAGCAATAAATAAACTAACTGGGACACTTTTCATCTGAGAGACTTCTGGGTCATAAGAAAAAGTAATTTTAACCTCTTTTTCCCCCTTCTACCTTAAATTACTTATTTTGCAATCTTTTTCTCTCCCTCAGCAAGTCTGAGCAAACTCCAGGAAGATGATTAACTTCTGTCTGCCAAAATACCAGGTAATTAATAATTAGCTCTCTAGAACTTCAGATCTGTTTAGCTCAGAGGCCCTTCCTCTGAGTGTGCTGCAGTGTCAGAGGGACAGTAAGGCTGAGGGACAAAGCCATTTCTGACCAGCCAGCTCTCACAGCAGGCTCCATGCTTGCACATCCCATTACATGTGTGCAGTGCTATTCTGAATTGGGAGAATAGACTGGACTAGACTAGACTAGACTAGACTAGAATAGAATAGAATAGAATAGAATAGAATAGAGTCATTTCAGTGGAAGGGACCTACAGCAATCATCTAGTCCAATTACCTGACCAGTTCAGGGATGACTACATGGGACTGTTCATCCCTGTGTCATGGGGTGGTGGCACATGCTGGATGGGATGAGGAGAGAGATAAGGATAAATTCAATGGACCTGCAGTGTCACAGAAGCCTCAGGCAGCTCACTGCAGAGAAGAGGAGTTGTAAGAACTACTGGTTTGGAGGCTGTCACACCACACAAAGTCTGGTGAAGAAATTCCTCTCCCACTAGAGGATGTGGTTGAAGGTCCCTAGTCCCCAGTCCTGCTTCTCAAGATAGAAATGTCATGAAGGTTTTGAACATTAGCAAAGCAATCTTTTGATCTCTTAAAACACAGTACAATGAATCCCCAGAATCTGTCTAAATTAATGTCTAAAAACTCCCCAATGTATTTTTGTCAATGGCTGGATGGAAAATCAATATTTAGGTTTCAGTTAGCTGAAAGTTGATTTCAGCTGGGGAGCATTTGCTGAAGCAAAAGGTCGCCTCTGTATCATAGAAAGTGTATTAACAGGATCTTAAAGATAAAAATGCTGCACAAAACTTGCTCAATACCAAATCTAACTTTTTGCTACCAAACTGTGCTGTCATTTCTGTACTTCATTCAGCATCCATCTCAGCTCTGAACAACATGTCACCCAGGGGGAATTAGCCACATATTTTTAATCAGGCAAAAGTGCTCCAGGACTAGCAGTATTTTGGTTTATGTAAAGCACTTCTATTTTGGAAGTATTATGCATGAATATGACATTTCTTTAGATAACTGACTGCACATGTTGCCTCATCAAACATTTTAGCAGTACTGTTCTTGATGGTAAAAGCATCCTGTGACAGAATGAAATACTAAAGAATATGCAAAAATGTTTTTAAAGCAATCCATAAAACAGCAAACTTTAACTTTTGACCAGAAAATTTTGGTATTTATATTCTGAGTATAACAAGCTGCAATTCTGGGCAGAGGAAATAGTCAGGACTTTTAAAGACAGCTTCTGCTTATACCCTGAAACTATTTCATAGTGGTCAGGGAGATGATTGAAGCTCACACTAGAAACAAAACCTCATTTACAGCTTGTTGGGATATAGAAAACAACCCTCAACCTTTCTGAAAAGTTTTACATTGAAGTACAATATTGCGGATTTCTAAGAAAACAACTCATCTCTGATTTTATTAAGGTGCGGAGGGGTTTGACTTGAACAAACCTTTCAGTTCAGCCATCATTTCCAGTTATATGGAGCCACAGTTCTTGCTATAGAGAGACCGTCATTTGCACTGCACTTATCTCCAGGCACTTTCTGATATCAGTGCTTTCCTCCTAACTGGGGAACTAGAGTAGTCTTTTCCCAATTGCTTCACCAGAAAAAGGCTATCACAAGGCTCCAAGTCAAAGATGGGAAGCCAACATGGTATTTGTAGCCTGTGTTATGGTAGTATATTTTAGATTGTAATATTTGTATTTATTTTATAATTTGCCATTTATTCATTAAAGTTATTTCTCATCCAAGTTGCAACAGAATTGAAGTATTTTAAAACTATGAATTACTCAGTCAAGTAGTTTAAACCTAAGTTCCCCCCCACCTCTTCAATTCGTATTTTCTTTTTATTTAAAGTTAAAAGTCAGTTTGAATGCCAAACAGATTGGTTACCATGAAGTTCCAACTCCCAGTAAAGTAATATTATTAAACTCTCTTTACTTTTCTACATTTAGAAATGCAGGAATAACGTGCAAAAAATGTGCTATGCTTAAGGCAGAGCAGGTCATACTACCTAATGTTTGCATGGCTGGACTTTTCTCAATAGAAGATTTTTTTTTTATGGTTTATAATCCTGTTAGATGTTCAGGTCTTTCATGCTAGGAGTCTAATCCAGGGTGATTATTTTTTCTTAGTTCACCATAAACTATTTAATCCCTTCCAAGGAAATGTTAGAGGGGAAAAAAGCCCTAGCTCTGTTGGTGTTAAAAATACCTGTTGATTTTTCTGACAGCTTTTGTGCTTGTCGCCCAATGAAACCTGGTAAAGGGTGCATTAGGTGTCAGGATTCCTTACTCCTGCTGCTTTGAGAGCTAGAAAAACTATAGCCATGGTATAAACACTTCAAGAAACTCTGGTTTACAAATGGTGGAGAAAGTGCTGTTTCTTTCACTTCAGGAGATTCCATTTTAGTATATAAAAGATCTGGTGAGCCGTTCTCTCCACCAAGCATTCTGCAACCTCTTGGTCCTTCCAGTTCTAAGCCAGCCATACATGCATCTTCTCAGAGCTCTTGCAGGTGGCAGCACTGGAGATGCACAATCCTCACAGAGCAGTTGAGCAGATTTCTCTGGGCTGCAGCTCAAAAGATAGCAGCAGGATATTTCCTGTACAGTTGTTTCCAGATCTTCCAAGATAGGAGACAGAGCTCAAGAACAGAAGTTCCCCTAGCTGATACTCTGAGTTTGTTGGAAATAGACAAATAAAAACAAGCAGTTTTGGCAGAAATATTTCGTATTTTCAAGTTAAGGTTATTTTAAGAAGTTATTCAGCTTCTGCAAATTTGGAGAACACAGAGGACATCCCAACAAGATCTGTGAGATGTCCACTAGAAATCTGCCAACCTCCCTGCCACCCACCACTCCCATGCAGTCCCTTCATTCACAGACACAGAGTGAGGATACTTGCAGGTTGTTCTGCCCTCCAGTCTTAGACAATGCAAGCAGCTCCATTTCCAAGTGCTCTTGGCTCAAGGCTGGCCCTGTCTCTGATGAGCCTCTCCTCAGATTTACATTGTGCTGGAGACTCCAAATCTCAGGATAAATGATGACTATAACACATTTCTCTCTTTGTAGTTTTCTCATTACGAAAAAAATATACTAGATTCCAACATGACAAGACTCTCGTCACCCGTTCTGATGCAGCCAACCAGGGTTGGATTCTGTTTTGGGGAGAGTGACACGGGCAGCTCTTAGATGCATTTTTATAGTACTTCCATTTGGTCAGTATTGTCCTGCGCTTGGCTTTCTGTTCTGATTAATTAATTTTTACCTCATTTACTGAGCAGTTGCGAGGATTTTTTAGTTTATTTTCATGTATGCGTTAGATGCCCTCAGTGCTGCAGCAGCAAATAAAAGAACTGGGAGCAGTGCTGGGGTCTGGCAGGATGCATTGTTCCAGGGGGAAGGAGGTGGACACTAATGGCTGCTCCTGCAGTGGGCCAGAAGGAACTGGGCCAGACCCATGCTGAGATCAGAGGGTGAGGGGATGGTTACTCATCCAGCACAATATCTCACTGCTTGAGGCCCTCCAGGGATGCTTCTGTCAGGCCCCTGGTTGCCTCTCTCCTTACTCAGATCTTGTGTTTTCCTGTTGTGTGGTGGGGACCCAAAGCCCCTAACCCTGCCCCAGGGAAGCAATGGGAGGGAAGAGCTGCACTGACCAGCCCGCAACTCAGCAGGGGGTTTTGATGAAAAAGGGAAAAATACCAACCAAACCATCTCCTTTTTCTCTTATTCAGAATCAGGTAATAATGATTTGAGTCATATGGGCAGTAATGAGTTTGAGTCATATGGGAAAGCCCATCTGCCACTCGCTTTCATCAGCTCACAGTTGAGTTTGCCATGGGTTTGGTATCTTCACTACCTAAGCACTGCTTACTGACAGACATTATTTCTATCATCTGTCCAGCCACTAGTTTTACCAATAAACACCATGAAGGTTTACCGGTTATATTCTTCCCAGTCCAAATTTCTTTTCCATGTCCAGGTTATACTTCACCCACAAATTAGTCCACCATTTTCGAAGGATTTAAGGACTCCTACATCAAACAGAAGTATTTAGGAAATATTTGTCATTCTCCATGTTAAGGAAATTTCCCTGTTGAACAATCCAGAAGCCACGCTGGCAGTCACTCTTGCACCACCTGAGCTGGGACGAAAGCCCCTTTGCAGCTACACTCCCCACACTCACACAGTCACACCAGGTGAAGAATTCTATTACAGAGGAAAAGTTGCAATAAAAACTACACACACATCCTGGCTATTACCTCTTTCTTTGGTGATGTGCTCAGCCTTCCACTGCCCCTCTGGGTCCTACTATTGATGGATGCACTCTAGGGAGTGGAGAGGGATATAGCAAGTTATCCACAGCCCAAGTCTGCTACAGAGAGAAATACAATGCTGATGTCAATGGCTTCTTCTTCCTCAGTCATGGTGACATCTGCAGACTTGCTGAGTCTGTGCTCAGTGCCAATGTCTCTGTCATAAATAAAGATATTGAACAGTGGTCATCCCAAAATTCTCTCCTGAGGAAGACCACTTGTGGGTCTCCATTTGGACTCTTGGGGGGAATAACTATCTCTGTCTGCGTGGACATAAGAGCAATCCATAAGAGCATCTTTAGACGAGAAATAGGCCTCTGTTCAAGGTCGCCCGAAAGACATCTGTGAGAAAGGGAGATACTGAGACAGCAAATAATTCCCAGGTGTCTGAAGAGAAACTTGGCAAATGAAACTGTTGTTGTAGCCTTCTGATACTAAACTTAGTGCTCTAATTAGAATAGAGAAAATACCGTGTGAGAACTTTGTGTGAGAAAGCACTGTGTGAACTGTAGAAGACATAGCTTTATTTTTAGCGTGCTGTGGGATATAAGTATGCTTGCTCTCTGGAATAAAGCAGCTTCACTTGATCACATTGATCTGGCGTGATGTCCCATCATTTTCCCCACAGACACTGAGCCATTGACTGCAAGTCTTTGCATGTAACCACCCAGACAATTTCTTTTGCATCAAACAGTTCATCCCTCAAGCCCAAAGACCTGCAGCTTAACCGCAAGAATGCTATGTGGGGCCATGCCAAGGGCTTTGCAGAAGTCTATGTAGATGACATTAGCAGCTCTTCCATTGTTCACTGACAACATGGTTTGCCCCTGGTGAAGCCACATTCTCTGTGTCTAATTGCCCCCTTGTCACCCCTATATCTTACCTTCCAGGAATATCTGTTCCATGATGTTACTAAGCACAGTTTGATATTTCACAGGGTTGTTATTTTTACCTTTTCAAAAGCATGGATGTGTTTCCCTTTTTTCACTGAGCACGGGCTTTACCTGACTGCCATGACTTTTCAAATACAGTAAAAAGCAGCTTAAGTGCTACATCTACCAGTTCACTTGGGACTCTGGGATGCATGTCTTCAGGTTCCCCAGATGATCTTCTCTTGCAGTGGACAAGTCTTCATTGTCCCAGCTCATGCCTTGAGATTCAGAGGCTCAAGATGTATTGAAGAGCAATTACCATTGAAAACCGAGGCAAATAAAAACTTAGAGTGCGTATCACCCCATGATCAGGAAAAAATTCTGTTTAAGCAAGTGAAAACGAAGCTTCAGGCATGTCAAATAAACTCAGGTAAAGCAAGGCCTGAGGCTTTGTAAACTCACTGCAAAGTCTGTGGCCTGTTTGTAAGAATGGCAATACTGTATATACAAGGCTGCAGGACCCCAGTAAAACAGGGGTCTGTGTAACTGCCTCAGTCCAAAAGTATTTCCCCACCTAATCATGAATGTACTGAGACCCTTTTTGCTATTGCAACCTTGCTTGAGAAGATCCAATTCTCACACATCTCACATATCCATTGGGAAGCCCAATGAAGTCACTAGGACAAGCAGCCATTCATTTCAGCTGACTTCACATAGTTTTTGATTCTTGGTGCAATAACACTGTCAGAGTCAGAAGGGAATATTCAGGCAGTGAATGCACCTCCAGCACACAAGATTCCTCCCTGTGCCTACAGACAAAAAGTAGTACAAAGTGTTAGAAAGCTGCACTGTCTACAGGACACATGCTGCCCCTATTGAAGGTAAAACAGGAGAACTCGGGGAGAGTAATTTAAAAATAACAACAATAAAGGTGGTAATGGTGACAACAGAAACTATCTAGGTGTTTTTGCATTTTGCAGTAAACCACTGTCCTTCTGCAAAGAAGACATCTGCATGTGCTAACCTGGGAACAGCTTTGGTCCAAAGCCTTTGAATTTATGGTGAATAAATTTATTATGATGATGAGGCAGGAGCTAGTTTTCAGTGAAACAGATGATGAGTAAGGTGAAACAAGGCAGTTTTCAAGGAAACACCTCAGTCAAACATGACCTGGTGCAGCCACAGAGGTAGCAATGACTTTGCTGGGCTTCTCAACAAAGAGAAATACATAACCACAGGAAGCAAGCACCCCATTTCATGTTAAGAGTATGTTCTTTCTGCTCCTGAGCAGCTCTACAAAGGAAGCACACCCAAGGAAAACCAGAAGGCTTTCACACTTTTCAGTGGGTTTTATTTTACAGTAAAGAAGAAATAAGAAGTTCCAACCCAGCAGAATTGCCATGGAAAACAAAGCCCCTGCTTTTGTGTGTGTTTTGATTCAGCTTCTTGCTTATTCCTCTGCTATAGTTCGAACAGAATTGAAAGTATTTGGCAATACACAAAGTAGCAACATGGAAAAGTTGCAGAATAATATTTTTAATCTCCGCAGTTTTGCACAAATGTTGGGCTTTTAAAAGAAAATATGGTCATACATTTTAAGCCTGCCTGTGCTTGGCCCTATCTGCACACCCAAGCTCTAAACGTGCAGAGCACTACAATGGCTTTGAAACTGCTCCTTCAAAGCTTTTTCACACATTATTAGATGAATTTGTCTCTGCACTTTTCTTTAGCAGTTCAAATGCAGCTTTTAATCTATGTTCTCCTTCCCTAAGATGCCCTATGTGAAACCATACAAGGAAAATGTTCCCCACAGCTTTGTGAAGTTTTACAGAAGGAAATACATTGCACCTGGCAGCAGGAAGATATCTCTTCACTCCTTTTCCTTCTGGAGGAGCCAGAGAGCTTAAAATGAAAGTAGCAGGTGGGATACTTTTCCAGCTTTCCCTCTCTCTCCTAAAGAGAGAGCTAGAAAGCTGGATAGGGTTTTTGTTTGTTTTTTTATGTTGGGGTTTGGGGTTCTTTTACTAACAGCACAGTTAGCTGCAAACTCTTAATTCAATTAATTTTCTATTACTCTATATTTCTGTATTTCTATTTTTTCTATTATTTCATTAAAAGAAACCACTTGCATCCTGTGGTTTATTTAATCAAGTTTTAGATTGTCAGAAAAAAACCCCAAGTGGCGAAATGCTAATAGGAAAAACCTGATTAATAGAGTTTTGATTCATCTCCAGGCTATGCTTAAATGTGGCATATGTGGTTTACTGTAGCCTTTTTTATTGTATTTTCAATGTATTTTACCTCTTACAAATACTAAATAGGAACAAGAGAAGCTTTCCTTAATGCCACACCAATATTCCCATAATAACATTGAAGGTCAGATGCTGTGTTCCTGCAGTAACATCCCTGTTTGCCCACACCTCAATGACTCCCAGTCTCTGAGGTGTCAGCTTATTGGTAGAAAAATGAAAATAATTGTGTCCTTGTGTCGTGAACATTGTAGTAATTTCCTACTATGCAATTCTGAAGAAGGCATATTGAAATTGAAGAACCTGTTGGCCTTCTATGATGGAGAGACTTCATGAGTGGACAAGGGAAGGGTTATTGTTGTAATTTACCTGGATGACTTTGGTACAATCTCCTGCCACATCCTTTCTCTCTGAACTGGAGAGAGATGGATTTGATGGGTGGACTGTTGTCAGATGAATAAGAAAGTGGTTAGATGGTTGCATCCAGTGGTCTGACAGTCACATCCAGTTTTCAACAGCTCAGAGTCCCAATGGGCATCAGTGACAAGTGGTGTCCTTCAGAGGACCTGTGCTATTTAATGTCTTTGTTAATGACACAGACAAAGGGATAGAGCGCACCCACAGCAAATTTGCAGGTGACACTGAGCTGAGTGGTGCAGTTGTCACAAATGAAGGATGGGATGCCATCCAGAGGGCCCTGTGGGAATCTCATGAGGTTTAACAAGGCCAAGTGCAAGGTGCTGCACCTGGATTGGGGCAAACCCTGGCATCAACACAGATGGGAGATGGACAGATCGAGAGCAGCCCTGCTGAGCAGGACTCGGGATGCTGGGGGAGGAGAGGCTGGACATGACCCAGCCACGGGCACTCACAGCCCAGGGATCCAAACGTGTCCTGGGCTGCACCCAAAGCAGCGTGGGCAGCAGGGGAGGAGAGGGAATTCTGCCGCTCTGCTCTGCTCTGCTCTGGTGAGACCCCAGCTGGAGAGCTGCATCAGCTCTGGGGTCCCCAGCACAGAAAGGACATGGACCTGTTGGAGCCAGTCCAGAGGAGGCCACCAAGATGATCAAAGGGATGGAGCACCTCTCCTGGGAGGGAAGGCTGAGAGAATTGGGTTTGTTCAGCCTGAGAAAGAGAAGGGTTGAGGGGGTGGCCTAATTGTGGCCTTCCAGTACCTGAAGAGAGCCCACCAGAAGGATGGAGAGAGGCTGGCTACAAGGGGTTGTGGTGACAGGGCAAGGCATAATGGCTTCAAACTGAAATAGAGCAGATTTAGATTAGATATTAGGAAAAAATTCTTTGCTGTGAGTGTGGTGAGGCACTGCAACAGGTTGCGAAGTCATGGGTTCTACATCCCTGAAAGTGTCGAAGACCAGACTGGATGGAGTTTTGAGCAACCTGATCTAGTGAAATGTATCCCTGTCCATGGTAGGGGGACCGGAACCAAAAGAATTTCTACATGGAATGTTCTTCACCTAATTTGAAATTGAGTTTATTAAAAGTAACATTAAGCAAATTTGTTTACTAATATTACACATCTGTATCCTGGGCAATTATTTTCTTTCTGTTATTCTGATGGGGAGTATGGTTTCCAATTATATAGATATGTGACTGAGGGGAAAAAATGAAGAAGAATAATAAAAATATTATCAGTATTTGTTTTGATGGTGGTAACATCAGCAAGCCTGATGCTCTGTGCTTTCCTCTATGCCTTTTGCCAATTATTTTGCACTTTCCTCTTTCCATTTCTCCTGCTAAAGAGGTAATAATCCCTTCCATGTCCTGTAAAATGCTGTGAAACCTAGCAAATCAAACTGCAGCATCTGAATAAGAAATTTTTATTTCCTAGAGTATGTGTGTTAAAGAAAATCCTAGTGTAAGGTTCTGAAGACTGAACATCTTGTAAAGAATGGTCAGAAGTCTGTGGAATTTTATTGCGGTTCACCTTGAAAGAATTGGCAGTAAAATCAACCACACTTTTAGGTTTCTTGAATAAGACAGTCAAACACTTCCTCTTTCAGGGATGACCTATGAACCTATTCTACTCTCTACGAGAATCTTCACACCTTTCTCTAAAAAAAAGACAGGCTTCAAATGCTTACCTTTCCTGTTGAAATCGCCTGATTTGTGCAAGAGTTGACCGAGCCTATAGTCATCCACAAAGACTTTTAGACAATTTCCTATTAGTCTGTTGTGGTTTTGCATGCTGCAAAATCAGCTGGGGAGTTTTAAAAAAGGTATGAAAGGAGGTTAAAGGAGTTGAGTGCCTGATAAAAGTGGCATTTGCATACTTTACACACTTCTTTGCAAGGAAAGCATTATGGAAAATCATTGCAAAAGTTATGAAACACTGGCAATAATCTGAGAAATGTATTTGAAGTCTTGATTTGTCTGGCAGGGTTTGTGCTGTTAAGATTTTATTTACATTTGATTCACTACAGAGGGTATTTCTCTCATAGAAGTGAAACTCTAGCATGTAAACAGCACATTGCCCAAAAAGGTATTACTTTACTTGACTGGAGAGAAGCAATTTCTGAGTCTAGGCATGGAGTCTATGATATTCTATGTCTGTGACACAAATAACAAACCTTCTAAATTTAAACATAAGGATTCAGTTTCTTTTCCATTTTACTATCCTGAAGTCCCTCTTGCATCTTCATTTTGACTATGATTCAATGTTTACAGAAGTAAAGGGGATGCTATCCATTGAAACCTGGAGATATTGGATTGGTCCATGGTACATTTAACAGAGATACCAAACTTTTATATAATGTTCAGCAAACCTAAGTAGCTGTTGTATATGGCTTTTTGTGGTTAATTAACACATACACTTGGTGCCACAGAGCTTACTGGAGACAAAGTCTTGGGGTTTTTTCCTCTCTTTGACAAACAAGTTCCTGTACTGTAATTTGTAACTGCGCTTGAAGATACTGGATGAGGTTTTCCTTCTGCAATTCACTTGCCCATCTAAAGCAGCCAAAGAACACAGTTCTTGAAGAAAGTTACCTCCTGTAGTTGAAAAATTATGCCTCATTTTCAGCTGCATCACTTTGCTCCAATGAATGATAAATATAATATGTATATATACATTATATTACATGGTTCAATGTACCACCACATACTAGTTAACAGCAAAGAATAAGCTCAGTTGCTGATATGACCATTTGAAAAAGCAAAAACAAAATAATTGCATTCCAATTCTTTATGTGTATATGAAGTGTCTCAAAAAGTTTTGGGGTTTTGGTTTGGTCTTTTTTTTACGTTTAGGGGATTTTATATATTTACCTTTATCTATCTTCAGGTTTATAGGAGACAGGAATGCTGAGCTCACTTGCAAAGGAGGAGAAAATGTCACCCTTAGCATTTCTCATCCTCTTTGTCTGGCAAAGCCTGTTTCTGTGATCAGGTGGTAGTGGTAGCTAGTCTCATATTTATACCATTTTTTGGTATGTTTTCCTGAGGAGTAACATCAAATTAAGCAGTATTACAAAGCTAGAGAAATTGTCACCTGCCCTCGCACTTTATCTAGTGTGCTCTGACCTCCTGCAGGCTCTGTATGTCTCAGTCTCTCATATGCACCATGTGCTGGCTCAGCTGATCAGATACTAAGTCCTTAAAACCGTTGTGTCATTCATCTTCATGTTTTGCCAAGGTCAAGCTTGCTGTTGTTCCTCAGCACATTGTTAAGGCTATGTTTTGCACAAAGCAGTGGAAAAGTGCTCCAGTGCTTCAAAAAAGTTGGTAAACAGGTGAACTGGATGCCACCTGGAAGGCTGAAGTCAGATCATGATTGTCAAGAAATCCTGTTTTCCAGAAGGTGATGGGATGAATTACTGGTACCTTACAGGTAACCAAAACAGACTGCTGGGATTTTTGGAGAGTTTATAGTCTCGTAGTCTGCAATGGGGCTGCATGAGGCAGCTGCTGGCACCTTGTGACTGCCTTTGGCTGAAGCCTTCATGGTAGTTAATCCCCAAATCCCTCACCTCCATGCTTGCTGGTGTCATCCAGCTGGATCAGGTGTTCTGCCTGACCAAGAATCTGAGGTGAAATCTTTCACACTCCTTCCTTCTATGGTTAGTTTGGAAGTCATTTGAAGGGACTTATATCCACGACAGTGACTGAATTCCCTGGTCTTCTCCTGTTGCTCTTAGCCACACAATTTCCTGTCCTTTCAAAGATGGGTGTGAAAAGGCAAGGACAGGCTGATCCCCAAATGCAGCTGCTTGGGTCAATCTTGCAACATCTGTTATCAATTTCATTTGGGAGTATCTTAGATGGGTATTTGTGTGGTGTGGGTTTGTTGGGGTTCTTTTTACACTCCAAACTGAATTAATAATATTTGCCTTCATAAATATTCTTATCATTAAATTCCAGAGTTCTATTTACTGAGGTCCTGAAGGCCAAGACTGCTGAAGTAAGCAAACTAGCAATTTTCAACGACGAGTAATAAGTGATTTGGGTTTGCACCTCACACACTTCCAGAGTCTTCCACTAGAATATTTACGTGTTCAGGGTGCTCAATCTGTACTTTTTACTTCTCTGAAAGTAGCTGGTCATAGGTTTGAAGCTCAGCTTCACAAGCACGTGAGATTTGTGTAACTCAGGATCGGCTCTCCAAGGACCCTATATCGCTTGTGAGATTTGAGAAACTGTGTGTTTCTGGTCTGCCTCCCTCCCTTTCCTGGCTCTGTTTGTTATTACTCAAATTACTCTATTTATTATTACTCAAATAGGCCAAAACTGTAAGACTCTGCCCCAAAGACTTTCCCTTAGCATAAAACTGGGAAAAACACTCAAGAGGGGACATAACTAAACAGCAAAGTAGGCGCATATGGACAACACGACCTGGAACACTGAGAACTGCATCTCTTTGTATAAGTGTTTGTATCTCCTAAAGGGATACTTGGAGCTAAGTGAGCTGATTTCCACCAAATTAGTCTCATAGGGTCATTTCATTGTGGCAGGTAGAAAGCCCCAGGAGTCACCTAGCTGATGTGCTAATGGGCTTTGCTCACTGTGGGCTTCCTGTGCCTGTGGAGACACAGCCTGGGCATGATCCATCGCAAACGAGAAAGGGTTGAGAAAGGAGTAAAGGATGGGTGAGACAGGAAAAGTAGGCAGGCAGAGGTGGACAGTAGTCATGAAGCGATACACACTTTACCCCAGGGGTTTGCAGCAGGACTGGAGAGAGGCCAGCAACAAAAAGGGAAATTAATTTGAGGAGCATATGAGGGCATACTGAGCACTTGGCACTATGAAGACAGATAACTTTAGACACAGAAGCTGCGGTGAGGAGGGGAAAAAACAGCACAAAGAGCCATCACAGAGGCCAAGGGCAGTGTGATTAACACTGAAAGAAGGAATAATGAAAGCAGAGTCGTGATGACTCAGCAGTGCTGCTTGTCCCCTGCCACTTGGAGGAGGACAGCAGCCAGCCATGGCACTGGCAATGTTTCCACAGCAGAGCAATGAGATCTCCAGCTTCAGTGACGGCCTGGGATGCTCGAAGCTTAAGCCTGTCCCAAAGAGCAAAGAGGAGCTGTCTGTAATACCTACACCCAGTGTTGGTCTCGGAGCCTGAAGTTAGAAGAGAGAGCTTTTCTAGCTCTAAGAGCTCTGCTTGTGGTTTTTGTGTGAGGCCTCACACGGAAAAACACCTCTTTGCAGTACCAGAAAGAAGGAATGCCCCTGGTTGAACTTTTTGCTCTGTGTGCCAGTCGTCCCACCAGTCCTCAGGGAGGCATGCTATAGGGTAACAAAACAAAAGTTTAGTTTTCCTCTTCGGTTTTAACTTTTTCTACCATATGTCTTCTTCCTTGTGGGAATTTCATCAGAATGCATGGTGTCCTTTGGAGGTATGGTACACATTTTTTTTTCTGACGCTCACAGGCTCAAAAACCTGTGCTAGCATCAGGCAATTTTGTTTCCTGTCATTTATTACCCTGTTAGTGTAAATGCTTTTTTTTCTAAAGCACATAACTTGTGGTCAGCTGCATCTGGTACTACTACACAATTACGGTAAATTTACATTTTACCAGCTGAAATTTCCTGTAAGCTTTCTGTGGGCTAGAAATATAAAATGAAACTTAACAAACATAGTCTGACAAATGAAAAAAAAAATTTTTTTGGTTGTTTGTTTTTTTATAACAGTATATCTACTGACTGCTGTCCTACCACAAGTCGTGACAGGCATGACAAAAGCATAGAGCAAAAATTAATTTTCAAGATATTTGCAGGCATTGTTCTCTGTCACAATAAACTTTGATACTCTTATGGGTGGGGATGTTTTTAGTGAACAGTCAGTTCGGAAGGAGCTTGCAAAAGGTCTGTTTTACTCTGTAATGTTCTAAGCTGTGCATAAGAACAGGTACATCATCATTTCTTACCCGTGGTCTCACATTAATGTGTGAAGGCAGGGTCCCTAAGGCCAATGGGGTTTGCTTTATATGAGTTAAACTGAAGTGATTGGTGCCATTAGGTACATGTAGTATAAGGTATCAATAAGTATTAAATAGCATATGCAGCTGAAACTTTGTTCTGCAGGATTTCAGCTATGACTGGAGACTTCTGACTGAGATACATGCAATGAATAATGCCGGTGATGAAATTTCAAAGAGAAAAAGGCAGGTGACCAGAAGTAGCAGCATCCATATTTGTTGGTTGTTCCTATGTAAAATTCTTTCCTATGTCCCCATGTTCACCATCCAGAAGAGAGGAGAAATCTCTTTGTTCAAATTTTTGTTCTCCATTGACTATGGACACCAACAAATGTGCAAATTTTTTTCTCAGCTGACAAACTTTCCTCAAGCTGATCTTTCATAATCAAGCACTGTACTGATCCAGGATGGAGTCAGAGACTACTGAACCTTGCAGCCAACAGATGGGCTGAGCACTTTGCCCACCTGGAAGGCTGAATCCAGACAACACTGCCTTGACTCAGTTTGTGCCAGGCTGTTGATGTAAAGAGATTCGAGGACTTGCCATTCAATCCTGAGTGATTCTTTGTGCCAAACTGTGTAGCATGTGATGACTCAACAATCACATGGGTGAGCTTCCTCTTGGAATTACTGAAGTGGGTATAGAAACAAGATGTATGATGCTATGTAGTCCCACATCTCTGCCGATCAGTTTGCTTTTGTTTGGAGGAAATGGCTTCTGTAGTGCAGAGGTACCAGGGAACACCGCATGCTTTCTTCAAAAGGCAATGTGTTTTGGCCTAGGACAGCAGAAAGTTGTGCAGCAAAGGCACTGGCAACACTTTGAACAGGTTGACAGAACTGAAGACAAAATCCTTTTTTATTGAGTGTACTTGGTCATGTTTTAGATATCTTTCCAACGTGACCTTTCGAATCTGTTTACACCTCCCACACACTGCCTGAGTCAATGAGGGATGGACTAGATATGCAGAGCTGAGTGGTGTATAGCCATTACACTCACACCATGCCACCCTCTCCCCAGATGTGTGCCAGGGGCTGACCCAGGCCTGGAATGTGGTGGGGCTTCTGCACCCTCGTTGGGGCTAGTGGAGAGGCTGTGTCCATGTGTGCTGGTGTTGACTAAGGTAGAGTTAATTTTCTCCACAATGACTAGTATGGGTACATTTTGGATTTGTTCAATGACAAGTTACTTCATCATCTCCCACAAGTTCCCAGCTGTTATGTATGACATCTCAATGTCCCCTGGCCTGGGTTAGATCAGTCATCAAAGGGCTCATTGTCATCAAGGGCAGCATATGGTGAGCAGCTGTGACAGGATGAGGAGGTTGTGAGACAGCCCATCAGACTTCCTACCTGGTATGTGGCACTGCAAGGCTTTCCCCTCCAGATGACCTGGAGCGTGTTCCTTTCCATAGCCATTTTCTGCATCCTGACTGCATGGAAAACCAGAGAAGAAACAGTTTCACTAGCTCAACTCCCGATAAATCTGGAATTTATGGCTGTATGTTGCTATAGTTGTATGTTACATGGAAGAGATTCACAAAGGGGTGTATGGAAAGGCATGGTGTTAATTGGTGCCATAGTGTTTTTAATTTAGTCACACAGATCTGGCAGTGCAGTTCCCACATCATCTGCCCTGCTCACGCATAGGGGAAAAAGGTTTTCAAGAAAGTGGATTTCTTCACAACAGTGTCACAGAAACTGTATGCAACAAAGAGATTTTTATGTTAGGAGCCTTATATAGCATAGCAGTTGGACTAAATCCATGAAGTCATCATTTGAATATCCATGTACATATGGGCATATATGGATAGCCCAGACTCATACCAGACTTTGCAAGCAGGAGATTTTTGGATGCAGTTTCAAAATTCCTGACTGTGCTTTGTTCCAGTAATAGTAATGGACAAGAGCTGTTCAAAGCTGTAAGCTGGTTTGGGCAGTGACAGGTCTGCCTCCAAGGTCTGTCTCAGCTGCAGGCTCTTTGCTTTCCTCATCACAAGGTGTTACTTCTCAGTGTATAACTAACTTGAAGAGCAGACTTTTATTTTGATTTGGGAGGAGGGCAGAGGCATCTGAAAAATTCACTGGAGAAGATAAACTAGGTGAGAGTACTTTTAGAAGGTCATACTGTACATGGCAGCACAGCAGGGAGGTCCGGCACCAGCAGATGAAGTAGAAGATGCTTCACTACTAAAACAGAGTGGCAGGACGGTCTTTAAGCAGATGTGATAGCTGTCCATTGGCCCCCAAAGTTGGTGGAGGCCACAGAGCAGTTTATAGGAAAAATTCATTGGTCTCTTCTCCCACACTTGGTACAGAAATGTGAAAAGAACTTAGTGAAGGCTAGTGTGCATGAGTGATTTGCACTGCACTTTATCAAGTCTCAAAGAAACACACAAATGCTTTTATACCACACCAAAAACTTCCACTAAATATAATTTAGTATTTGGTGTTAAATTGGAAAATACATCTCAATATTTTGCATGTAGAGCTACAATTTAGAAGAACTTGATCCAACACCTATCAGAGTCCTTGTGCCTTGGGCTAAATGTGCAGTTTTAGACTGACCCTTATCTGGAATTAGGAAGTGGGAAATCTGAAATTCAGTGACTTTATCCTTCCTGATTTAGCTTTCATTTTCATTCCCCTCAGCTGATGTTTTTAATCCATTCTTAGACTCTCTTTATCTGATAAGTCTTTAGTCATACTTTTCATGCTTTTTCATGCCATATCAGTTACATTCATTGAGGGCTGAAACCTGGCCTCAGTTCATCATGAAAAGCCATAGAAAGAGATTATTCTGTCCACATATAAAACCACAGGCTTGAAAATGTCCACCTTTCCAAATAAGAAATATGTCTTTTTCTTTTTGTACTCCACTGGAGTAGATGTTCTCAGTCTTTCCAGACTTCTCCCTGACTGGACTCAGTCAATGTCCCAAATTCATTCTACAGTTAACTGCCATTTTTGTCTCAGTATCTTGACTTTTCTGATCTTCCCTTGCCCTACCTGTATCTTCATCTGTTTGTTTAGGCTGAGGATCTTCATCACCCTCATGACTTGACCCTGTGGTTTCTCTGAATGACCAACACCAGTTTCAGACCAGTAGTGTCAGATGGAATCACACTTCCTCCTGGATCCAGGCTATCAACTTTTCCTCAGTCCTGCAAGTCAGGTATCTTTCAGTCAGCTGTCTGTGAGTTGTCACATCCCAGTTGTCACCAAGGCTTGTAAATTCTACAGAATACAAATGCACTGCTATCAAACACAACATTATTTTAATCTACAATCCTAAAAATTAACAGCCAGGTGTTTATTGTTTATTCATTTTAATTCTCATTCTGTTTCAACACCCTTTTTCTGGCCTTCAGCAATTAAGTCTTCTTGTTTATATTGGCTCAAGATATTTCAATCTAAGCATTCTCTGTGTGCCACATGAACCAGGTTCCCATTCCCACTGCATCACTCAGCAGATTTTCCTTTCTCCTTTGTGTCAAAATCTACCTGTATGCATTGGCATGGCTCTTTCCCCTCTCTCTCATATGAGTGCTGTGGAGATGTCTTCTGTCCTGAGGCCATTTTTCTGCTGCTTCACACATTGGACTGTATCATAGTTATACACAATTTTTGTGAAAAATTCAGCCTGTTTTAGAACCTGATGATGTTCAGTTTCCAGCGCTATGACAAAGTGGACAGGAGATTTGTCACCCACCTGCACATCCGCTGGCTAGGTATAAATTATCAGTAAATGCTGTTTTTACTTTTAAGATTAAAGTCTTATAGAACCACATGTCTGCTTCTGACTGGTCTTCCAAACTCCGTGGTACCATGTTTCAGCCAAAAGCTGATGAAACAAATCTGTGCACACAAGTTGGTGAGACCTACTGGACCTACCAATATTTATATATTTTCTTTGGTAGCAGCTCCCTGGGCAGAGTTATGAGCACTTACTTGAGGCAGTTGTGCTCATAATATGAAGTCAGCCTGTTGGGAGTGGCTTTGAGCCCACAGCCTACTGTATGCACAAGGTTCAGGAGCAGTCTAGTGGTTTCACTAGACATTTTTGTAGCAGAAACACCCCTCTCAGAACTGTAGACTCTGCAATGGGAAAATTGGTTAGCCTCACATGGCACACCCTGATCATGTTTCCCAAGAACACAGAGCTGAGGCAAGATGCTAAAAGGCTTAGCAGCTTCTAGCTGGAAAGTCCTGTGTCTAGAATTGGAGAACGTGAGGCCAGGCCATTTGCCTCAGGAATCCAAAAAGAAGTAGACATTTTTAGCCAACAGAAACAACTAATGTAGCAAATCTGGGCTGTTTTCTACAACTTTTGCATTAGTAGGGAAGTGGAGAAATAAAATGCAAACCTCCCAAGGTCCTTGTTGTAGCTATGAACTTCTCTTGTATACGATCTCACAGTCTTGTTACCTTCTCTTTAAGATATCTATCTTACTGTCTGTCTCAAGAGGAATATGAGTGTAATAATAAATACCTAACCCTTACACTGAATTGCTTCATTAGTGTAAGATATCAAACATGGGTAAAGCAATGCACATAGGTTTCCACAGATGGAAAAGTTATCTTCCTTGAATAACTGGTGGGACCAGGAGAGGAAGGTTTGAGGAGTTAGATGGAAATGTTCAATGAATGCAGCCTCTCCTACAGCAGCAGTGTGGATGCTGTAATGCTGCACACATGCATCCCTCATCCTTAGTGGCAGACCCTGAGGCTGTGCTGATTTACCCCTTGGCTGTGGAGGTGATGGTTCACCTGCAGCACTAAAGGTGATGATGGCTGTGAGGCAAACACTCACAAACACTGTAACCTAAACCCATTTAACTCCAGCCACGTTTGCCTTCTCATTCTTTAAGTGAGAAAACCGTTTCCATGACGTTTGATTGCTCTGCCTTTCTGCATCTGCAATAAGGATGTGTCTGTGAGATTTGTAATTGATAGGGCTGATATTTTAGTACATTGTTTTAAAACCTGATTTTTAAAGGATATGAGCCTTGAATTTTTCTTGTAAAGCATTATCAATTATTAGGTGATACAACCTCTCTCCGTGTCCTTATAATACCAATAACCATCCTTGACTTGACATTAGCCACGCCTTTTCAATATTTTCTTTACTGTATGGAAAAATAACCATAAACTGTGTTTTGTTGCCCATATTTTTAATTATTCTATTGTCACTTTGCTGTGATGAGTCAGCCAGACAACTTGATTTATAGCACTGTGACTAATATAGTGCCTTTGTTTCCACAAACAGCTACACCAGAGAGCATCTAAAGAAGATTGTTCCAGTGATACTTTAATGTGTTGCATTTGAAGTCTTTGCTCCTTCGCTGCAAACTGTGCTCACTGCTTAGCTTTGACCACAACTGAGTAAGATCACAGTGGGATTCATCCCCCATCTTAATAAAAGCTTTCTCACCCCAGAATTTATGCAGTTGTCTAGACCATCTCTGCTTGCAAGGGGTCCAGAGAGAGCAGGTACGTAATGCTACATGCAGGGAATCCAGGGCTGCTTTGAGCCCTTCTTGCTGTGAGCTGTGTAGCAATTACCCTCCATTTCACAAGGTCTATGGTTTGGTTTTCTGTTGGTTTAGCCACCTGTGCAAGCTGAAGGCAGGCGGGGGTTGGAGCTGAACTGCATGAGGTGTTCCTGGCAGGTGCTTTGCCACTCAGCCCGGAGGGGAATTTCAGCCCACACAGCTCAGTAATTCTTAAAATTGTGCAACTGCAGGAAAGAAAATTTGGCTTGCCTCTGGCACTCTGAAGCAGATGTGGTGATACAAAACCAGGCTATCAGGTGGTGGTACTGCTGGAGACATTTTCTCCTGAATTTTGTTACAGACCTTCCCCTCACCACAGCCTTCTCAAGCACATGAAAGCTAGCATTTTTTTCTCAACTATTTTATTTAATGGTATAACTGTGTGGTCCAGGTGCTAAGTATAAATTAATAAATCCTGCTGCAGAATAGTTGGGACTGGGGCAAGTTACACAAGTGTACCCACCTCTCAGTTAGATAAAAGTTTGTGTGCCAGTACTTTGGGGTGGCAAGGTAGGATGATAGTGAAAAGGAAATTAATCCTTCTTCTTGAACTAACCCTCTGTCAGACATTTTTAAACTCAAGAACATCTATCCCCTCTCACCCCGTCTTGGAGATGAAAAACAGTAACAGTACTATTCTGATAGGTCAAAATAGCATAAACTACTTTGATGCTAAATTTGTTACTCATGTCTTTGCATATTCTTGTGGCTCAAGAGTCATTGTACAGGAGGTCTCTTCTAGCTCAAACACACACAAACTGAGAATAACTACCAGAAAGCAGTAACAGTAAAAAGGAACAAAACCCACAGACTTTCCTCTGAAGAATAAACCGATTAGCTACAGGTAAGAAATAGCCAGACAAGAAGTAAAACTCCCATACTGAAATTGAAGACTCGTTATTTCTTATGTTCACAAGAATCTCTCCAAATAATGGATACCACAAAAGATGATAGAGACAGAGCATTACAATATCAGCTCAACTGAATTAGCTACCAATGTTTGACAGAAGCTCACAAGGTGCTAATAAATTTCATAAATGCAGGGTGCAACTGGGTTTGATAAAACAGAATAAAGAGCAAAGAGAAGATTAGAAGGATCATAATAAAGTCAAATAATTATTTTTAGAAACTACTGAAGTATGTGGCTGAATAATGTGCAGTCCTCTCAAGATATGGGGGGGATGAAGGTAGAGAAAGGGTGGTTTGGACTTTCCTGAAAATAGACAGGTATTAATATATATTCATGTTTCTATAAATACAAACACATGAATGTTCATCAGGCAGATTTTCTTTGTTTTCAGCCAGCATTATCTAGGGCTATTCAAAATTGTGGAAGTAGCACAGCTATTCCTTCACTTCAGTCAGTCAGGCCAGACAGTGTTTCTCATTCCCTCAAAGAGCACCTTTGGTTTGAGACAGAGCTTTCAATAAGTGGGTTCCACAGGCAGTCAAACATCATTTCTGTAAAATATGCAAATTTGAGTTTGGGGTTGGTTTTGTTTGGGTTTTGTTGTTGTTGTTGTTGATGTTGGGTTTTTTTTGTTAGGTAGGTTTTTTCTTGAATGGCATGTGAGAGGCTTGTTGAGATGCAACTTCTGACACTGAACAGAAACTACTTAGCTGAAGTGGCTTTTACTTTTCATCTGAGACATTGTTTTTCTTATTTTGTCCATCTCTGTGTAGCTTATTTTTAATACAGGCACAAATGGATGAAAATTGCTTCTTTTAATTGCTGTTCTTTCCCTACAGTGTGTTCATGTAGCATTTGTGTGGTTGGTCTACACATAATTTTACAATTCATAAGAACTTTCTGAAATGAAGAGCTAGCTTACTAAGACCAGCTCAAGGTTTTAAAATGAATAGGTTTTTCCATTTATATCCATGTCATTAGCCACTTGTGATAAACACCATCTGAAAACCACATCAATTTTTTCACCATCTAAGAAGCAAGTGATTTTTACAAAGTCTATGGAAAAAAAACCCCAGTTACTAGATAGGCAACATGAATTTCACCAGCTGGACTTTTGGAGTCATTGCTTTTTTTTGTCAGATGAAAAATCACAGTGATTTGTTCATTCATAGATCATTTTTATTAAACTTCTCTGTTAATGAGCAAACTAAAAGAACAAGCACATTAATTACATAGGGCAGTTGACAGCAGTTAAAGTATTGTCTATAAATCTCTGAAAGGTACTGTATGCATTTTAAATTAATTAAATATTAATTATTAATTAATTAATAATTTTGTGGTATTTTATGTAACTTGAGAGTTATGTCATTTATCAATAATTTATAGCCTTTCCATAAATTCACAGCCACCTTATTCCAAACATTTTTCTACTGTCCTAAATAAGGGAAAGGACTTTGGCATATTTATTTGTAATCAAAACCATAACATTTTAGCTTTACAGTGAGTAATAAAATCTTTCCATTGTTGAGCAAAAGGTGTTGCCTGAGTGTCTGGAGTGGCCAAAAGGGAAGTAGGATTCAGGAACCAAAAGACAGTAAGCCTGGACCATCCATATTAAATAAAGCCCATGGTGTGTAGTGGGTTTCTGATGATGTGAAAGAGCTAACATTCTTCCTAATTCTCAAGACTGTCTACCAGGTTTAAATCTGAGGAATTTTGAGACTATTTAGGGGAAATAGGAATATTCTCAGCCAATAATGTGAATGTTACTGATTGGTTTTGGTACAAATTCATTAAAGTGCAGGATCTATTTTGAACTCTCAACCTCTTCTATACCTTTTCCTCTATTACAGTAATTTGTTTGGGCATTCCATTCTAGTTATGAGGGTTATTTTTTTTTTAAAAAGCACCTTATATTGATATCCAGAATCCAGTTTCCCAATTCCAATGACTTTTAAATCAAAAGGAACCTTTCCATTGACTTTTGTGAATTTTTAAATCAATCAACCTATAACAGAAACCTCAAGCAGCACCAACTGCACAAGGAATTATATACCTCAAGTGGACACTGGCTTTTCACAGCCATAGACGTAATAAAAAATTGTACATGGACATTGCAATAATTTCTGTAAGAGGGAGTTCTCTAGCATTTGTTCAGCCAAATTTTCAATGTAGATAAGTATTTCAAACTCAATTTATCATCATGGTTCCTTTAAATAGTGTAATCATGTAGCTCAAGTGGGGAGAAAATATCTTATAAATTCCTGAAAATAAATTTTAATTGATAGAGCAGCATTATTTGCATAGTGTTTCTGTTCAACAGTCCTTCTAAAGGTGCAGTGAAAGTGGAAAGTCTAAATTTGTCCTTCTAAGATAACAAATCACTGATGTCTTTAGTTTTTAGGGATGCAACCAGAAATCTGTGGAGGAGGACACCTGATTATAATGCAGGAAGACATGAAAATGGACTGAGAACTGTTGTGCATGCCCCAGAGGGACAGCTGCCAGTTAGCAACACAAGTTTGACCTTTGGGAACATATCAGAAGGGTGACTGTGGGGGGGAATTTCCTTACCTCTGGTGACACTAACAGCCTTAGGATAAAATAAAATCATCAATTGTGGAATGACTTCCCTTCGATTTCATTGGCTTTGGGTTCACGGCATATGATGGTACATTTTTCAAGAAGAGTTTTCTGCAGAAATATTTATGCACAGAGAAATATTTTATTGTATCTTTTCGATAACATAGATCCAATCCATGAAGAAGCACTGAGTGTCGTTTGTTCCTGTTAAACTCACAACCCTGGGCTGATTTAGAGACCAGATTTACTTGAGTGGTTTGTTTTCTGTTTTATAAGGTCAGGGTGATCTTTGAATCTATAGGGGGAAATCTCAAAAAGGATGTTTGCCTGTGAAAGCAGTTAGCATGGAGTGGTGCAGGAGGTTCCTCCCCACTTTGTGTGATGGGGAATGGAGCCCTCTTCAATTCTAATTTCCTTCTGGATAATGTGACCACCATAGAGACACTGGTTTTGCTATGGATCAAGGAACTGCTGTACTTCTTTCTGCAGGTAGATTTTTGGCATACACCTTCCTTATTGCTTGCCAGGAAGTCTCTCCTTATGGTGAGAGGGAATTGTGGAAATAAAAGAGGAAGTTGGAAGACAGATGGTCTTATTTTGCTATCTTGAATGAGGACAACAGCTAGATAACACACCCAGAAATAATATTTCTGCTGTTGCAAGGCCATTGCTCTGCTCCTCACCTACTTCAGCAACCTACGTGCATCCCGTGCATTGTAGAAGTTGTTGTCACGGTGCCCCACACAAGATGGCAAAGAGGTGAGAGATTTTGTGCCATTAGCTATTTTTGGGCTGAAAATCCCACACCTGTCTGACAAGTTTGAGGTTTTTACTCCTCCAGACCTTTTTAGATGCTTTTATTATTTCTACTTCCCACTGACAAAAAAATAATCCAATGGTCACTCCTAGACTAGTGGAGGAAGATGATGGCAAGGACAGATTTGAGCTGACAGGCCTCACCTAGGAGTCCTGCAGGACTCAAGCGTAAAACAGCTGAACTACAGATTTTGGGGCATGTAGGATTCAACCCATTCTTGAGTCTGCCCCTACACCAGGGATGCACAAAGTGGAGCTCATGGATACTAATTTTCTAAAAGATCTCAGGGGAATCCCAGAAAACTGCAGACCAGTAAAACTGACATCTTCACTGCACAGTACCAAGACAGAGAGGGCCCATGGATAAATGTGGTGCAAAAGGAAATAGTAAATATTGTGACATTTGTGACTTGACATACTACAGTTTTCATTTATAGTAAAGTTTAGTGAAGAGTCAGGGAATATAGACAAGGGGGAGACAAAATATCATGTCTTTGAGCTTCAAAAGAATCCCTGATGAGTCTCACTGTAAAGCTACCAAAGAAGCTGAGCTGTTACACGACAAGAAACTCCTCACATAAATACACAATTGGTTAAAACATAAGAAAAAAGGAGCAGGAATCAGTGAATAGTTTTTGCAGTTAAGTGGGTTCAGTCATGGGAGGGCTTGCTTGGGGCCTGTGCCGTTGGTCATGCATTGGAATAGGCTGCACAAGGAAGTGCTGGGATCACCACCCCTGTAAGTGTTCCATAGGCATGTGGATGTGACACCTGGGGCTATGGTTTAGGGCTGAACACAGTAGTGTTGCACTACAAGTTGGACTCCATGGTCATAGAGGTCTTTTCCAACGTTAATAATACCATGGTTTAAAATGTAGCCATCAGCAGTTTGTAAACAGCAGGGGTTGTGAATTAAGCTTGGTGAAGTACTAGGTTATTCATGTTAACTTAGTCATTCATATTCACAATTAAGTTTGGTGATACAGTAAGCTATTAATAGTCATATCTAAGTTTGCTGATGCACTAAGTTATGCCAGACACAGAGAGGAGGTCCAGCTCCAGAAAACTATTAAAGGACTTCAAACTACAGAGTGACAAGGTGATAAAATGGCAGATTAAAATCAGGGCTGATAGTACGCAGGAATAGGGAGTAAGGACAGAAGTAAGTGCTACACAAGTGATGCATAAAACAAAGTGAGATTCTCAGACAATTGTTCTTCCTTTTGACTTTTTCCCTTTCTAATTTTAACTACTAAATAGTAGATAATATCTTTTCACTCCCAAGCATTTATATGACTAACACTCTCAGATTGTGTAGGTGGAAGAAATTGCACCGACCTTCAGTCAAAAATGGCCAAGGCTTCTGCTATGTTTTTCTATAGAAATATTTATGGTAGCCGTTAAAATCCATTTCACCCTTACATTTAGCTTAGTTGGAAGTGCCTTCCTCACTTGGGTATTGTGAGGAATGACATAGAAAAGGAGATCCAGGACTCCTGTGAATGTCAGAGGAGAGATGGCTGGTTTTCATGTCAAAAGTGATTCCCCTAATTTGCATGGTATACAATTATATACCATACAAAAAAAGGCATGGCATGGCATGGCATGGCATGGCATGGGAAAAAAGCCTTTGTAGAGGCTGATTTTTATTATATTCTTCTCTAGCACTGTTATCACAGCAACCGAACAAAGTTTATCTTAAGCACTCTGTAGAAATTGGACAGACTTACATAGGGCAGGGAAAATTCGGGTTTATATGAGAAACTTACTCCTTAGATTTCTTTGAATAATTAGGTAACTACAGTAGCACTGGTGAATCTCTACAAAGTCTGGTGTGAGGTTTAACATTGAATGCTTCAAAATGCTTTAAAAAATTCCAGTTGGAAATAAGGATACCTTGTAAAAAAAAAAAAAAAAAAGAGGAGAAAAACCCAACTAATCAATTAAACAAACAAACAAAAAACCAAAATCAAAAACATCACCAAAACCAAACTACTGAAATGAGAATATACAAACACATTTTGTCAGCAGTGACAGCTGGTAATCCATCTCTGCACTGCTCATTCCTTTGCTACTTCTCTGCTACCCAGCACCAGGATGAGAAGAACCCAGGAAATTGTGTGACAGAGCAAAACCTCCCCACAAAACACTTGCTGTTTTGAGCCAGATTTAATGTGATAACTTCAGGAATGCAGGGACAGCAAAGCACAGGTTTGGGTACACACAGCTAAAGCAGGTTGGATTGGGAAATGTTATTTCTTCTGGGTGCAATTATCTTAATTGTGTTTCCATGGAACTGTATATCAGGGTGTGGAAAGACTGTAGATTTTTCAGTTTATAGTCTAATAAACTAGTTTCTAACCAGTCTTGACTTAAAATTCAAGAAAAAGAGTATTAATTCACTCAGGAGTAGTGGGGAAACACTGTCCCAGTGCTGATGAATAACAAAACTTTAACCCTTCTGTTAGGCTTTTCATCTCCTCTCCTCTCCTCTCCTCTCCTCTCCTCTCCTCTCCTCTCCTCTCCTCTCCTCTCCTCTCTCCCTCCTTCCTTCCTCTTCCTCCCTCCTCCTCTCCTCTCCTCTCCTCTCCTCTCCTCTCTCCTCTCTTCCTCTCCTCCTCCTCTCCCTCCTCTCCTCTCTCTCCTCCTCCTCATCTCTCCTCTCCTCCCTTCCTCTCCCTTCCTCTCCACTCCTTCCTCCTCTCCTCTCCTTCTCCCTCTCTCTCCCTCCTCTCCTTCCTCTCCTCTCCTCTCTTCCGCTTCTCTCCTCCTTCCTTCCTCTTCCTCCTCTCCTCTCCTCTCCTCTCTCTCTCTCCCTCCTCTCCTCTCCTCTCCTTCCTCTCCTTCCTCTCCTCTCCTTCCTCTCCTCTCCTCTCCTCTCCTCTCCTCTCCTCTCCCTTTCCTCTCCCTTTCCTCTTCTTTCATTTATTTTTAAATTTCTTTCTCTTTTTTTGTAATTTTTTCAATAGAATTTTCTGCACCTGGCTGTGTATCCCCCCAAAGAAGAGTTAGTCTCTTTTAATAGCTCATCAAAGAGCATGAGCACAGAAGGACGCATTGTCTAAGTTAAATGCTTACTGAGGCTTCTCATGCTTAGTCCTGGAACTGGAGGAATCCTACAGGAAAATTTCACTTGCATCTCCCACGCATATGCATGTCTGTGATGAATATAGAAAAGAGCAGCAGTTTCCTTCAAAATCAGTTCTAGTCTCCAGGATCACAGAGTCACTTTGTTATGACTGTCAAACGTGGATATGAATGAAGGCATCTTACACCAGGGCAGGCAGCTGGGCCCACGGGAGTAGGAATGGCTGCAACAATTGCAACTGAACATGTAGGACTTGCTGCAACTAAACTTTGGGCGTGATGTGGTGCTATTTCCAGATTTTACTGATTCAGCCAAAGCTCAGGGGATGGTCGGAAATCTCATGTTGGCAGGAGTGCCAAGGAAAATGTGCCCCATTCCCAGTCAGTTCAGCCAGTCTGTCCCCAGATAATTTGCATGATAAAGCCCTGAGGACCTGAGAATTCGGGATCCTGTGATTCGGGGTCCAAGCCGTCCCAGGCCTCCAGCTTATACCACTTCTCACAAGCAAAATGCTCTTTTCTCAAACAGATATAAGAAAAACTTGGGGATTTTAGACTCTTCTAACATATTTCTTTAAAAATATGTCCAAGACTTTCCTAAGCCTTGGACAGGCAGGAGGAAACAAAATATGTTTTATACGTCTGAGCAGGACCCTCCTTTGTGAAAATATAGAACAAAATTAGCTTTTTACTTTTCACAGAGACGATGGTGAATAAACATGAAAACACACTTTTAAAATTTATTTCTTTATTTGTTTATTATTCAAATTCCAAAAATTTGCTGTTGAAAAATCCAAAGTTTTTAATAATATTCCAGTGCAAAAATATAGTCCGTGAGATAAAAAACTTCCACACTATTACCTCCAAATAAATAAAATTACAACAAATACATTTGTATGGTTCGGTACAGAAAAAAACCAACAGAAAAGTTTAAAATCTGAGTTTAAGTTAAGTCAGTGCAATACAGTTAGTCAGTCTCATTCTCTTGAGATATTAAATAGATTGTCCTCCTGGTAACTTCAGTGCATAGTAATAATAATAATAATAATAATAATAATAGTAATAATAGTAATAATAGTAATAATAGTAATAATGGTAACCAGCATTCAATCCTTAGTCCTCTAGTTCAGAAAGGTGCTTCAACATTTCCTTATTCAATCCTTAGTCCTCTAGTTCAGAAAGGTGCTTCAACATTTCCTTATCCTTAAGCATGTCTACTTGCTTGATTTGGATTTAGGTATGTTTAGTAGTAAGCAGACATAAATATGTTTTCCTGAATAGAGTAACTTCCCCATACTGGTGCTTGTATCTCCATGCCAAATAGATGAGACTAATCTTATAACATCCCTCTCTCAAGACATCACCAGATGGAAAGCTGGGTGCCATTAAAATGTCATTTCAAGATTTCCATATGGAAACTGAGTAAACATTGCCTCATTCTGTATTTTCAGGTCCACAAACATATAACAAATAGACAGGATTTGAAGACAAAGTTGTTTCTTATATAATATTAGAGAGTATAAATACTTTGATTAGTATTTCTTTATAAATAATTATTTAAGACACTTAAATATTAATAAATAAATGTATAAAAAAATCAGTAGATTGAAATAAAAAAATCCTTGTCACAAAATTTGCTCAGTGACCCAGTACAGAAGATCATAAGATGGCATTAGCATTTGCAGAACCTCTGAAACTGGCTTCTTTTTCTTTTGTGAGAACCTGAGGTATCCCCCAGTTTTTGTAGGACACTGAACAGCTCATTCACAGCCTTGCGCTGGATTTTCAAGTCACTCATCTGTAATAAGCAGGAAACAAATGGAACAAAAGTCATGCCAAGAGCTATATCTGTTTACTGACCACAACCCACAGGCTACCCTGCTACCAGGGTAAAACAGAAGGACCTCTGCAATTTTCAATTCCCTACTACCTAATTCCCACAACAAAGAGCCACTTTGTCACAGATTTTTGTTTCCCACTTTCTGTGCTCCTTTACAACCTGCCACGGACCAGGCATCCTCTGTGAAACAGAGCTACCCTGTCGCTAAAAGCAGCTGACTCCACTGGGGCGTTGTCTGCAGATCTCAGCAGAGGTCAATAGTTTGTGCCATTGGTATCACGAGCCAAGTGCTGCCACAGACACAGAGCATTCCATAGCCAGGCACAGCTTTTCCAACCAATTTCTGTGCCACAAAGGGCTGTCAGTGATAGCTCTGGTGTACAGGCTGTGTGACAGTGCTGCCAGCACCTCTGTGCCGGATTGCATCAAGGCTCAGCACTATCCCACGCTGTTGAACTGCAGCAGCCCCTACAACTGGAAATCTTTGGTTTTCCAGCATGAACTGAGCTGCACAGGGATTACCACGTAGGTTATTGAGGTATTATTGGCTTGAATCACACTCAAATCACAACTGGAAAATATAATGAAACAAGCTTTGGAGGCAAAGGAAGAGCCTTACCTGCAGTTTTGTCAGGTCCTTGAGATCTTCTATCTTCTTTGAGCCATCAGAGAGGCTTTGTTTCAGAGTATAGAGCTCCTCAGATATGTTCCTGACATGAGCCTTTGACCTGTCAGTGTTCTCAAGCATTTTCAAGTACATGGAAATAATCTGACTCAGGATGATCCTTTTTTCATTTCTCTGTTGAAAAATACAATCAAAAAGAAAGGTCTTTGAATGCCCATCAGCAGGGAAAGGATAGAAGATAAAACACAGCATGCAAGGGTTCTCTGCAGCTTGAAATAAGATGATAAAGAAGATGTTGCAACTCATCTCCTTTGCCTGGCTGTACCTCAGATTCAGTTCACTGTGCAGTATAAAGATTTTTTTATAGGGACTTCTGTCTCATTTCCAAGCTACCGAAGAGAACCCTGCTCATGTTCAGTCTACTGCAGCTAATTACACTGGTTCTGGGAGCTGCTTTGTACCAAAAGCACCCTACAAAATGCCTGAGATGCTTCATCATATCTGGGTTTGACTCACCTCTGTCCAGCTTGACAGCCTCTCTGTAAAAATAGGTCCACCGTCAGCTACATCGGAATGACTCGAGTTCTGCAGAAAAGAACAAACATATCTATTACACAAACAATATTTATCACAGGACAGATTTTTGCTCTTTGTTCAAATGAGCAGCAAAATTCAGATTTTTGCACATCTGGCCTATAGCTATCACAATGTTTTCACCTCTCTAAGCACCAAGTCCCATTGCTTGGCTACCTGGTATCAGAAAAGGTGTTAGTCCTCTTTTCAATGTCTTTTCCTGCTATAACTCATCTGAGTAGAGATTTTTAGCACCTCTATTTTCCCAAATGCTCCCTGTAAGTTATGCTATTAAGAGATGAAAATAGAAACTCATAAACACAGTAATTTGCTAATTAATTAATAATGATTAAGTAATCATCAGGTCCGATCTTGGCATGTTTTCTGGTAAGTCAAAGTCCAGAAGTTTGTAGTCTTTGACTTTAGATTCATACAGTCTCAGTAAAATCTCTTTTGAGAGCTGTTTTTCGTATAAAACAATGATTTGCAGAAGTGGAGAATATCCCATAGCCCACAGTCAAGTGTGGGGATATGCAAGATTAGTGGGCTACTGAGAGGCTCGCAGGGACAGAGTTTAAATATCAGATGTTGGCAACTGGTTCTAGGAAACAAAGAGTAATACAACTCTCCTACCAAAGAAAGGCAAAGTGAATCATTTCCTCTTCCGTGCGTCTTTTTTTGTTCCTTTTTGTATACAACACTGACTATTTCCTTCTTTTGTCTGTTATTTCAGTAATTTAAATATAGTGAGTGCAAAGAGAAAACTTGCAGTCTGACAGAAACCTCCTAGGCTGATTGGCTCCCCATGCTAAGCACACTACCAAGCTGATTTTACCTGCTTCTGAAAAGTTGGGAGAGCCTACTATGCAGCAAAGTTTCAATGTCAGTGCAAAAAGCTCACCATGGCTCAGGATCTCTTCCACAGGGTTACATATATTCTAGTAAGGCTCTCTCTGGTCTATGCTAATCACAAATTTAAAATATAATGCCAGTTTTACAGCCAGTTTCCTGCAAGCACTGAAGTATCACGCTGGTCTTTACCACTTCTGGGTGGTTCTCTGACTACTGAATTTCAGCTGTCATTTGCACAAAATTACGACAAAATCATGGAAAATTCAGAACTGAAAATAGGAGCAGACTCTTGCAGTTGTTTCCATGCATTTATAGGGGAAAAAACCCTAATAAAAACACATTGAAAATAGAAGCAGTTAGTTAAAAGTGACTCTATTGTAGATCTGCTGTCTCTGTGACTAACCCTTGCTGAATTCAGCTGTATACTACTTTAATGCTCCCAGATGAAGATTGGTGGATTAACATTACAGATACCAAGTTACCAAAATTCTATTTGACAAGAAAAAGTATTTTGCCAGATTGCATTCCCAGGCCAGATCATAGCCACACAGGTGGAAGTAAAATGACTAGAGGATGCAAAAGAATAAGAAATGGGAATCACCTTTGAGCAACACAACTACAACTTAAAATAAGTAGCAAATGAATTTGTTAAAGCAAAAGTTCATCTCCTATTTGTTTATATTGCTAACTAGTACTAAATCTCTCATTAACATTGCTAACATAAAATTTTAAAAGTCAGTAAATTTCATCTAGTCAGAACTGAATAAAGATTCATATATTCACCATAAATTGCATTAAGGTTTATTGTTACAAAGTATTCCATGTAATTAAAGCTGAATTGAGCAAGAAAAAGCAATTGTGAAAGAAAAAACATCCTTAAAATAAATGCAAATTAATATAACAACTATGACTATTGAAAAACTGAATCAGGTTAATGAAAGCTTAGTAGAACAAAATAAATTATCCATATTCTTGTTTAAAAAAAGGTATGATCAAAAAATTAGTTCCATGATTACCCTCTATTGGTACATATTGAGTATGTCAAGCAGTGCTCAAGTTTGGGCTGTATGTAAAGCACAAGCAGCAGGAGAGGAGAAATGCAGTAGAAGGCTATACTTACAAAATCGGCTTTCAGTTTGTCTATATCATTTTGAAGTTGAAGAAGATTCAATCTATTTTCAACATGTCCAAAAGAAATCATGATGACAGACAGGACAAACAAGCTGTAGGTTTGGAAAGCCATTTTTTTAGTGATGGTTCAGTTAAACTGCTCAGTTAAGTTCTGGGAGAACAGGTCTATGAGCAGAGAGCTTCAGCTTCTAATAGTTAAATCTTCTATTAGAAGCAAGTAGACGTCTGAACTTCATCAGCCTGTCAGTGGTATTTATACCTGGTCTTGAATTTTTTTCATTTCGTCATCACAGGCTGTGTATATTTAGACAAGATAGTGTTAGATAAGAGCCCTTCATTTTTCGGCTAATCAAGGGAATCCCTCGAAAGCGTCTTTGCTAAAGCATGGTCCTGGAAAAATTTTCAGTGGTTCATCAATGGGTAACGTTTACGTGGCAGATTCTGAAGTTTCTTTTACACGTGGTTGGGGAAAAGAGGGAAATTATGATACTGGTCGAGGAGTATGCATTGTGGCTCAAACTTGTTCTTACACACCATCTGAAAAAAAAAAAATCTTGTGGTTAAAGGGTCAGTGCAGCAGTCAACTCATTTCTGGTATTCTTTTAAAGTAGTGACTTAGTTTGCCATGGCGTTCTATACAGACTCTTAGAGATTTAAATGTTATTTCTGCTGCTGTTCTTTAGTGAAACACTGTTTGCATCCTTTCCATGGTCTAAAGTGCACTTCTGCTGCTTTTGCATTCTTCACCTCCAGATTCAGAATAGGACAAACAAGGTTCCAGCATGAATGCAATGATATATCATATTAAATTCCTCTATGGTTGTCTACTATGGGTGGGAGCAGAGTATTTACTACTTAAGACACTCATTTCTGCTTGGTAATGATTAAAATTCCCCACCTGCTATTTCAATTGCACTAATGTGTGTAGAGCATGGAAACAGAAGGACATGGATGAAAACAAGCCCCATTGAAGAAGACAGACAGGGTGGTCTCTAAGTGCATGCAGAACCCTGAGACAGCTGTATTGAGGATAGCTGGGGAAAACTATTTTGTACAGGATCTAAACTCTGCTTTGATAGATATAATGGGACCTTACTCTGAAGAGTCTTATGAAGAAATCAGATACTTCTAGGCTGCACTACATGAATGGAGGGTAGGTAGGAGCCCACAAGGGAAAGAAAGAAAGAAGAGGCCCACAGGGAAAAGAAAGAGAATCAGGAAGAGGGCAGTTGTGGGCTCAGTTCACACAGGCTGCAATGGAAGATGTCTGTAGCTTATCAGAAACAGATGAAAATTAAAGTCGTTCCCAACAGGTAAGATTAGGACTCTCCATTTCAGCCCCACATGACTCTTTGGATACCCCTTGGAAGAAACTCTCCCTTTCCCCAGCGGCTCCTCCCATCTCAGCTAATGATCTCTAACACCACCAAATCTTTTTCATTTGCTGCTTGAAAGAGGAACTCCATCTGTAGAATGGACCTAGATTACTGCTTCCAGGGAAATCATCATTTTTCAGGGAAAAGAGCCAAAGAACCAAATTTCACCAACAATGGCAGGCCCAAAAACTGCATGCTAGAACTCCCTGGGAAAAGCAGCATAGATAGATGGGACACATCTCACAAGAAACATGGTACTGCACAACAATTAGTGCTGTAATCTGGTTGAGGTAGTAACACTGCACAATGTACATCTTTGTTTTAGCTTAAGAAGTTTAAGCTGGTTAAATAATAACTTAATTGCTGGAAGTGTTAACATGAAGGTAAGGCAATAGTGCTATTCAAGGATGCTTCAAAGCTCTGCAAACAAATGCAAAGTTAACATGCCCACCCATGGCAGAGAGGTTGGACAAGATGATCTTCAGAAGTCCCTTCCAATTCAAAATCATTTTTATTCTGTGATTCTGTGCTAGAAATTAGAATCATAGAATCGGGTTTTTTTTAATAGACCCTTAAGGTCATTGAGTGCAGCTGCTGACCTAGCACTACTGAGTCCACCACTAAACCATGTTCCCAAGTATCACATTCACATGCCTTTCAATCACCTTCAGGGATGGTCACAAAATGAAGGACCAACCAAAATTCAAAGTGGACTCACATTTCAAAGCAAACTCACAAAAGTTCAAAGTGAACTCACAAAAGTCAGGACACTGAACAAACCCATTGATTGAAACATCTGGATTGTTATGCAAAGCAAGCACAAAGACATGTTAAGGCTCAGCTAAATGTAGTCTTATACACACAGGAAAATCAAGCATATTTTACAAGATGGGACACCTGCTGAGGATCATTGGCGGGCCATGAGTCAATGGAGCAGTTCTTTGGTAAAGTGTTGGAAAGCACATATGAAGTGGGAGAGTGAAAATTATTCCTGTCACCTATGGCCCTCTTTATTCAGTCAGAAACATACAACTGGAAGAGGGATTGAGTCATGAAGCCCAGTTTTGTCATTACAGGTTCTAATTTGAACAGGGCTTTTGTGCTGAACTACTAGAGAGAGTGAAAGGAAGACCTGATAGAAGGGAGTTTGGGAAAGATTCTTTATTCAAACAGCTCAGTCTTCCTAACATATTAAGAACAAACCATAACACAATTGAACACAACTAATTGCTGGGATTTTCCAGCCAAGCAGAAGATGTTATTCCAGGAGATGAAATACTCAGTCTGGAATACTACCTTCTACAGAGAACCATTCACCTAGAGTGACTGTGCTGGGTTAGGCTGCCCTGTTAAACTTGTCAGACACACATTCATCCACAGCAAGCTGTGCCCCTCAGACAACCTCCATTTGGTCTCACATTAAAACTAAACATCTGAGAATAGCAGGAGAATGAAGTATCAGAAGAAAGGATTTTGCCAACTCACATTTTGTCAATACCGGTTATAGTTTTGGTGGGTTACTTGGCTAATTTGATCACTAAATCTCCTCACACTTCAGAGAAAGCTGCTTGCCAAGCATCTGATTTTGCAGGTAAAAAAAGAGAAGTACAGAGCAATGGGATGATTCATGATCATTCAGCTTCTGAAAAAGGCAAATCTAGGAACACAAACAGGGTCTCCTAGTCCCATTGCAGTGTTTTGCCCACAATGCAGTGCTGTAAGTATTTTATCATAAACTGAGGCAAGAAATTAAGCAAAAAGCAAAGAAAAAAGCCATGACATCTGTCTCTGTCATGCTACCTTTCAAGTGCAGGTCTGAATTTTAAATACACTCTCCTGCCTGGAGAGGCTAGATTCAGACCTTTTACTTATCTCCACATTCAAATTGTCACACGAAGCATTGAATTTTCTGTGGTAAATCATCAGCTACACTGAAATGTATTTGAATACAGAAACATAGTATCCCATTTCCAAATCCCTTACATTTTAATTAATAGTGCCACATTAACGTTTACATACTTGTCTCATAATATTCTCTTCTGTTGACACACAGTCTCATGTCTCCAAATAATTTTTAAATTAGTCAACAACCTACAACAGATGGATAGAACATGAGGGTCCTGTGTCTCTTCCAGCCCTGTTTACTTCTCACTTTGCCCAAAAGTGATGAACCAGATCACCATTGTCCAGTGTATGTCTTGTTGACCAAGAACTGTGAACAGTCAGGTTGTGAGGAAGACCCAGGTTCAGACGGCTCCCCTGCACTGCCTTTCCCGAGAATCAGCATCGTTAGAAACAGCTCAAGAGGTATCCTGAAAATATCTGCACTTTCCAAGGGCCTATGAAGTTGTCTGTTTTTGTCTGTGTTCTTTAGCAGATATCTGTGGAGTGCATGCTGGAAAGGATCAAACACTCAACACTAACACAAGCTCTTTGTCGGGGCTCTAGTCCTAACCTAGTTGAAAGAGATGCCAGAATAAGATTGAAAAATTTTGTGCTGCATAGAATTGAAGTGGTCCTTCTGTGAGACTCCATAGCCACAGCAGGATTATCATCTGGTCCAAACACAGAAGGAAGTGATACCAAGGTATTTTTTCATTTTGCTGCCTGGAAGTCATCTGACTCTTCATGCAAAGCAGAGGTTTCACACCCTTCTGTTCATACAACACCTTAGCCCATATACCCAAAGATGCCCTTGCAAAGTCATGTCAGATTTCACTATGACCACTGATTACAGCTTTTTCCCTTTCATTTTTTGTTTTATGCATACTCCTTAGAATGCTGAGTGGTTTAGTGAGAAACTGCCCGTGCCAGTTCAGCAGATCTGTGCCTGACTTCCATTTCTCTAAAACGCAATGGCTTTCTCTATTATCACTGCCCAAGGAAAGCAGCCCATGGTTGGAAAACCCTCTCTGAGTTGTCATTCTGACCTTACATCACACTTCACCTCTTAGTCTCCCTTTCTTGCAAAGCAGCAGAAATAATTCCTTTGTTTCCTCCTTCACAGTGCTGGGGCGGAGGATGGAGGGGGTTGGCACACTTGAGGGTGTTAAGCCATTAAACTTCGCCTACACATTGTACCAGTGCTATGCAATTACTAAACATTGTTATTCATGCTACCACCATCTGCGAAGTAGATGTCTTGATAATCGGGCTTCATGACTAAGGGGGACTTAAGGGGACTTACAAGAAAGGGAGAGAGGGACTTTTTACAAGAGCATGGAGGAATAGCTTCAGACTGTCAGAGGAAAGGGTTGTGTTAGGCATTAGGAAGAAATTCTTTACTGTGAAGGTGGTGAGACACTGGAACATCACCCAGAGATGTTGTGGGTTCCCTATCCCTGGAAGTGCTCAAGGCCAGGTTGGATGGGACTCTGAGCAACCTGGTCTAGTGGAAGGTTTCCTGCAGATGTAGTTGGAACGACATGATCTTTAAAGTCTCTTCCAACCCAAAGAGACTTGTATGATCCTATAAATTTGCAACTGACCCTTACAAACATACTGTAACACTTTCCCTACCAGAAAAAAAACAAAAACAAAAACAAAACCCCCCAACCAATAAACAAAATAGCAATCAAACCAAACAAAAATCAAAACCAAAAGAAGCAGCCCGCCAGTCTACTACAGATAAGGATATGCTTCGTCAGTGCTACACCTCATGGAAGATGTAATTGTCTACTCTTTGTGACCACTGGATCTCTGTGATTTAGAGCATGTTTCCAGTGATCAGTAAGGATAATGTTGGCACAAATCATCTACTTTGTTTTACTTACAAGACAAATTTTCAGGGTAGAGAAAAGTTCTGAAATGCTCAAAGTTAACTGTTTTTACATTTTTCTGAACAAAATTTCAGCCTGTTCCAAGGATACTTTGGAGATAATATTGTTTGAGAGAGTTGGAAAACCAGTTTGTACCATCAGAAATACAACACAAGGAAGGCCCTTTGGCCTCCATTACATACTCCTACTTGCATGCAAATGGCAATGGGAAAAAGCATTTTATTGATCCCTCTTTCCCGTCAAAAATTTCTCACACACATTAGCTGTTGAGTCTTCCAAAGAAAGGGAAGGAAGAAGCAACTAACACTCGGTGGTGTTAGACATCCAGAGAGACAGACACCCATATAGATAATGAGCTGATGAGTAGAAATTGAAGTGATTAGAGTGTAAGTTCAAAATTATTAAAATCTTGGTACTTTGTCTCACTCAAGACATCTATTTCATTCTTTCCTTCAGTTTTTTAATTTGGCAAACCCATGGAATTCCCCACCAAACACTAATGATTCCTTTCTGAATTAGCAACAGGAAATAATTACCCCTCATGGTGTGAGTACTCATTGATGCTGTAACTAAGAGTTCATGCTTTTTCTTTGCCCAAGAAGAAGATGCTAGCCAGGAATATCTGTCCTGAGCTAGCCTTTCTCAAACACTACATTGGAATTTATGGAAATTCCTAACTGTATTACTATCAGCTCTGTTTGTCTAAACACTCCAGTAATAACACAATATAAATATTCAAGACATGAGTTAAAATAATTTTCTGGAGACGATAACAAATATTTTCCTCAGAACATCTGTCCTCATTGATAGCTGTTCATGTCCATGTTTCTAAAATCAGGATAATTCTGTCTTCCTTTTATTTTCCTTGAAAGACTCTTGAATTGACATATACGAAGAATTCTGAGTCTGGAAAGAGAGACCTAAAACACATGTTTTCTCATTGCTAATTCTGCATGGACTGCAATATGCAATGGAGACCAAAGTTTCCTTCTTGGGTTTTGTGCCATATTTCAAGTTGGTACAAACTGGTTTTCCAGCATACAAAAAAAAACCAGTCTGCATGTATGAATGATTTAGAAACTATGAGCTACCAGTGAGAGCTAATCATGAGAAAGGCAGGTGAAATTGCAAATTGTAGTAAAGTATGGAAAAAATTATGGCAATATAGAAGACAGTGATGGACAAATGTGGTCTGCATTTTTACTCTATACTTCTACGGTCTGTAATATTTCCACATATCCAAATCCTGATTGAAATCTATTGCTCATAAAATAGAATAAAATTCTAAATCTTATTCAATTTTAGTTTAAGTCCATATCAATGGAAAAGCAACACAACTGTTGGCACAGCAGCAGTCTAAATTATTGCTGATGTAATACCTCTTGTGCTACAATCACAGAGTGTCTACAGGTTTTTCTGCATAAAATCTTCCATTTTCACCCTCTCTTCTTCATTCTTTCAAGAGGAATAAAGCGCTCTTGAACGTCTTCTGTTTTCAGCATCATAATATCCTTTGGAGGTACTGCCCACTTGTGAGTATTATATCATAGATCTGACAGTATTTGTTTCCACTTTAAAGCACCAGATTCTTGTTTTATATGATTTCATGAATCTTGGGATGTATTTTAGAGTTTTGGGGTTGGTTTTTTTTTTCAAACACTTTTTAATCAGTTGCAGGGAAAGGACAGAAAATACGAACTTCTAAAAGCAGAACAAAGCAAATAGAAAAAAATACTATTTAAACTCAATTGTTTCAAAGTTTTTTCCTAATATTTTTGAAATACTTTTGCCTGGGCTTTTTAGACCAGCACCTACAACATTCATATTGTTGATTTTTAATTTTAAGCAGGTAATGGTATCTATCCCATGCCATCAGTGCAACATACTGACTTCAGAAAAGGCACTTTGTGCCTCGGTGGATGAGAAGCATTCTACAAAATAAAGACATATTTTGTTGAAATAGTTCTCCCCAAAGTGATCTTCCAAGGTTTTTTAAGTCTTCTGTTCCTTCCAGCTCAGGATATTCTGTGATTCCATGATTCTCTAATAGCTCTGCTCTTCATAAGACCAGCATGCTAGCACTTTGATAACCTTTTCCACAAATGCTTCCCTTAGTTTAAATGCAGTATTTTAATTCACTTTGAGAGAGCTAATTCATGGAGAAAATAATTCCACTGTAGTTTAGCCTGACTGTGTTCTGTGGTTGTGACTTTCTGATATTTTCTATAAATATATATGTATATGTCAACCGTTGCTGTACAGGACTGACAGAAAAAATATCATGTTTTGCTCACAGTGTCTTTCACCAATTCCCAGTAAACGACTTCATGTTTTTCTCTATACTTCAAAGCTCCACACAGAGACTTCTGCTATTTTCTGTCTGCTATTCAGTTTCATTTTCGTAGGATCAGATCCACCTTCAAAAGAAGCCAAAAACTACTGGAACTTCTACATCCAAATATCTGTGATAATAACCCAAGGTTCTTTTTCAGAAGGGCTGTGTCATTTTTTAACGAGAGAAGACCAAAAGATGCAAGTCGTGAACCAGCCATTGGTTTCTGTATCTGCATGGTCAATCCGTTCAGGGTTCTCTTTCAACCTCATTAGAGGCCAGTTTGAAACCTCACAAAATAGCCTAGACTCAGCTGAAAATTCATTGCAGATTGATAGCAACCAAATACTTTCATACATTCTTAATAGCACATCAAAATGGGACTTTTCAGACTAGCAACCAGTCAGTGAGCCAGTCCTGCTCGTCTTCCTCTCATTATATTTATAAAATTTTCTCCACATGTTGGGTTTTGTTTTATTTCTCCTTATGCTGATTTTCCCTGCTGCTGGCTTTTATCTGCATTGAAGCTTTTTGATCTAATTTTTAATGAGGAATTCAAGTCCCACTTGAGTTTTCATTGTACCGTTTTATTTGTTTTCACTGTGTAAGTACTTTATCTTACAGACGTATTTATTGTTAGAAATTAATAATAGCATGTAAATTGGAAAGTACACAGTAGTGAAAGCAGTCATGCTTTAATTTCTTACTGAATATTCTGAGTTGAAATGTCAGCTTTTGGGGGAAAAATCTGATTATTTTCTTGTAATCCCTTACACAATTTATAATTTTTAATTATCACATATGTACACAGAAACACAAGTGTGTAGGTGTGGGCACATGTTGGAGGCTAAGTCAATTATCTGTTTCAAGCATCAGTAAGCAAATATCCATTAAATGTTTCAAACCAGCCTAGAGAGTGGACATTTTCTGTCATCATCATTTGGAAACCTCCACGGGATGTTTCTTGGAAGAAATCTACTATGTGATGCAATCTTTTCTTCTAAAACAATCCAGGAGACGGTTTGGTGGGGATTCCCCTCACCTGCAAATCTCTTCAGTGCCATTCATAATTGTGTGACTAAGCAAACCAGTCATCGTTACTCACAGAAAAAAAGCAAATCAGTACACAGATTTGGTCCTACCTGTTTCTGTCCAGCCTCCAGGACAAAAATGAGAATACCATAGAGTCAGGCTTACAAGCAATTCATCCAAAGATAACATTTTACTTAGAAATGGACTTCTTGAGAGGAGCTTGCTTGCAAAGATTTTTCAGTTAGATTCAGAATTAAAAGTGCAAGGAGAAATAAGCAAGACCTTTGCTTTTTAGTAGCTAAAAAATGAAGAAGGTACTTCACACCCTGAGTATATTTCCTCTTCATCTCCACAGGAAGTAAGACTGCCTATAGAAGAGCTACTGTGGGTTGAGTGTAGATGCACTTCACTTTAAAGTTGTTCATCTTCCCTTTTCAAAGGTCTGAAGTAAGAACCATGAAGCACTCTGAATAAATATATTCTGGTCCTCTTTAAGAAATGAAAAGTAATAAATACTTTTTTTAAAAAACTCAAGAAATGAGAAACAGAATTTCTGTTGATTTTTTGAAGAGACTTCTGAGTTTCTGACCCCAAACTAAAATAGAAAACATTTTTTAAAAGACAATAAAATAAAAATATACTGCTCTTCTTTCTCCCCAAACTACAAAATAAACTCTTTTCAAAAAGAACAAAATACAGTTTCAAGTAGCATACTTTAAAGTAATCAAAATGTAGGTACTGTGGCAGGTTGACTTGTTAGTCTTTTCCTAAGGAAATGAAACTTATGCAATTTTTTAGCTGTCAGTTCCTTCCTTGTCAGTAACTTTTGAGCAGTCAGCAGTTTCTTCCAATTTTGAGAGATTCTAAAGTCTCACAGCTAATTTAACTCCTTCCACCTTCGTTGAATTTGACAGCTAAGCAACAGCGAGGTTGGTCTACTAATAATGGACCACGTGTTGATATTTTAAAGTGTCTATATGAGTTAATTACCACAAGGAGGGGAATACCTTCCCTAGCACTGCTGTTTAGTTGTTGTGAAAGAACATTAATTTCATCAATTATTCAAGAGTGATTAAGGAAAGTATTAATTTTATTAATATCCCTATTAATATCTAGGAAAGTCTATATGGCAATTATGAAAAACTTCCAAAACTTATGAAAAACAGTAGTGAAAGGAACCTTCCCCTGCCACTTAAATTGATCATTCTGGTTTGAAATAATGTGTACAGGGCTCTGGACTCTCACTTTATCTTTTTTCAGTGCCTCTGGTTTGCCACATCAGCCCATTCTGTGCATATCTATGCAGCAAAATTGAAGGAGAAACTGTAGCATGTTGCCACAACAGCTAGGGTGGGTTTATTTTAATCTAGCTAGTGTGGCTATCAGTAAGAGAGGAGCTGTGATACTCCAGACTTTAACTGTAGTGTTCTACCTCTGCCTCCAGGTGCACAAGCAAAGAACAACAGTCCTTTCACAGATTTGCAAATGTACACAGACAAGTTGAGTATTAATTGCAAAGAGCTCAGAATTCAGGCATACCACCTCTGGTTTCCATCAGCATACTTGAACTGCTCTGCCCTTTCCATAAGAGAATTTTCTTCTGGAAAACCATCAATTCTGCTTCAATAGTTGACCAAAAAAAAGTGCTCAAAGACATTTTAGACTGACTTGCAATTTTTTTCTGCCTATATAAGGCAAAATGGCATATCAGCGAGATCCTCTGTTTGTGTGCCGATTGTTCTACACATGGGAACTTAAAATCAATCTCCTGATCACCACTCACTTCACTTTGGCTTGCATTTGGGAGCACTCTGAGTGCCAGCAAAAATAAGTTCCATTCAGATAAAATAAAACTGGAAAGTGTTTTCAGAAACTCTCTTGATGTTATCCAATCATTAACAGGAGCTCAGGCCACAGGACCAGGCTAGAGCTAGTTCAAAATAAACTCAAAACAAGCACAGTATGGAAGTTGGGTCCTCAATGCCAATTTTTGTAACCTACTAATCTGCTCCTATGATATTCCTCCTTTTGCTACTGAAGACGTAAGTTATCTTGCAACAATTTCTGATCTTACCTGAAATTTTTAAGCACCAAAGAGGAGCAGTCTAAGCAATGGGAAGCATGAAATTAAAATGTTCTTTGTACTAAACCCTGAACCAGAATAATCAGATACAAGTAGACAGATAAGTGTATAGCAATATTTGTGGAAGAAGCAATTAAATATTTGAAAGAAGTCATGGAGCTTCTCATACATAGGTACACATGGAAACACATTAAAAATCCCCCTAATTTATGACATTGCAGCTTGAATTGCACTTAAAAGAGCCTGTGGTGGGATGCATCAGTTTCTCCTCTGCTTCCAAGGGAGTTTTTGTGGGAACTGTGTGTCTAGGAGTCAGTGATAATGAAGTGTTGCTTAGTTGAAGAAGGAATGGATTCACTTTGTTTTCCAATCACCCCAAATCAGCAGGCTGTGCTTTGCTGGTATTCACAGATTCAGGATGTGTGTGGGTCTTTTCGACAGAAAGTTAGTACTACTGCAAAAGGTATCATTACAGTAGATGCTCACTCTGAATAAGACTGGATATTGTAATGTGAGTTGTAACTTTCTAGTTAAACAATTATATTTTCATTTCAAAAAGAAATGTTTTGTTTTTAACTAAAGAAAGAAAGAAACATTTCTTAAAGGAACTAATCAGTGGGCCAGAAGGTAAAGATAAACATGAAGCAAGACTGGGGTTTCTGCAAGTCATAAGTGCAAAATTATTTAGAATTTGCCTCGAAAGTTAACAAGAAAAATACGACAGACAGGATTGTAAATCTGCTGTTGAGGACCTGGAAGTGCTGGTGGATGGCTGAATGGAAGTGTATTTCACCTTTGCAGTGAGAAGGCAAACAGCATCCTGGGCTGCATCAGCAGAACTGCAGCCATTGGGTCACAGGACATTTTCTCTCCCATTCTGCTTGGCACTTCTCAGTCCATACCCAGTGCAGTGCAACAACCTTAGGTCCCCCCAGCTAAAGAGAGACACTGAAAAATGGGAAAATGTTCTGCCAATAGCCTCCATTGTGATGAGAGGGTTGAAGATCTCTACTTATGAAGAAAGACTGAAGGAACAAGACATGAAGGTTCAGGGGTATCTAACTGCAGTTTCCCACTACCCAGAAGGTAGTTACAAAGAATGTGGAGGTACTCTTTTCACACAGGGCATAGTGAATGGATGTGGTGCAACAGGCTCAGATTGCTTCAGCATGAGAAACATTAAATGTAAGAGTGAGTTGCCCAAAGAAGTGGTAGAACGTACCTTCAAGTATTCAACACTGGGCTTGACAGGATCTGAATAACTAACCCACGGAGGCACCCACAGAAGAAGGCTGGAGGAGGAGAATGACTCCATGGTGCCATTGCTCATCACAGGAACCATCAAGGCAATGCTGTGATGCCTGAAGGATTTTTTTCTGCTTTTTCTCTGAATATTTCTTACACTGTTCCCTATATTCACAAGCATTAGCATGCATACTTGTGATGCTTTAGGTGATAGTTTAGCCTGGTTTCATGGTGTTTAGGAGGCCGGTAGACTAAACACCCCTGAAACCATGTAGAGTTAGAGACCAAACACCCTGTTTTCGTGAGCCCTCAAGGTCTCCTACTAGGATAGATTTTGTAAACTAGAAGTTAGCCCACCCCGGCCCCTTATTGGGCCCTCTGGTTAGATATGCTAATGTGTAGAGTCTTTAATTGTATACTCGATTGAGGGGAGGGGGCTTTTTGCGGCGTATTCTACCTGGACGGCAGAAGCCATCGAACGGGATCCTATTAAAATACCGAGGTAAACAACCCCCAACCCTTTCACCGTGTCTGAGCCTTTATTTCCTAAGACCAGAAAAAGGCATCAGCTGCAATGGAAATGGATGCTGTGAAGGTTAACTGGGCGAGGTGTTTCCAGAAGACTGAGGGGAGCAATGCCAATTTACATTGGTGGGTTAACCCTGTGCTTAATAGATGAGTTCAAACTAGAAGTGGTCCAGAAAACAAACAGAAAGCTCCTGTTTTATAAAAGAAGACTAGAAGAGTTTGGATTGTTCAGCTTTAGAAAAATAAAAGCTGAGAAGACCCAGTTGTTATCTGAAAGACATTACAGTGGGAAAACAGCAAATTCAGTTAGTCATGTAGGCAAACAGAATAAACTGACACTAGACAAAATGTATATAAACTGTCCATGAGTAAACTCAGGCCAGAAAATTAAAGACTTCTGGCAATCAGAATGTGAAACACTGCAAAAGCCTTCCTAAAAAAGAAACAGAGATGGGTTCATAGGTTAAACATTTCAGAGGAACTCATTCCACTCCTGTGCTCAGTATTTGGACGATGTAACTTATAAAATACTTAGAGATCTCATTTACAGTCTTAAAAGTGATCATTTATACCAGATGGCCTGATCAGTATCTGTCTTACTGCTTGTTGAAGGTTGGATTTAGTTCTTTTCCTCAGGAATTTTTCTCCCATGGGTTTCTAAGACACAAATGACTGGGTACTTAAGAGAAACAAAGCACAAGGCTAGAGCCTTTCTCCTTGGCAGGGTGGGGCAAAATTGCCCCTCATGGAAGCACGGCTTGACAACGCCAGATTTGGAGAGACGGAAAAGCAAGGGCAGGGGGGAGGTCACGCTCTCTTGCTCGGGACCCTCGGAGCTGGACGGTCGGAGCTGCTGTCTGCTGAACCCACGGCCCCCTGAGAAGCCAGCGCGGAGCTGCCGGTCTGTCTGCTGTGAGTCTTTTCCCTCTCTGCCCATCGGGAGCTGCCTGCCACCAGCCTGTCTCTCCCCCCGCTCCTCCTCGCCGCTCTGAGTTTCCTCGCTACATTGTGGCGGGGTTTCCCCCTGCACGTCGGGACCTCTTGCCGTCCCAGCTCCCTGTGTCCGGGGATCCTGCTGTGGCACCGACACCAGCTGCCCCCCGAGGGTCTGTGGAGCAAGGGCTCTCCTCCATCCCTCCGTGCCTCGGGCAGCTGCTATTGCCATGTGCTACCTGAGCTCACACCGGAGCGCCACCCTGCAGCTGCCGCGAATCATCACACCCAGAGCGCCCCTTGCAGCCGCCAGGGAATCATCACACCCAGAGCGCCCCCTGCAGGCTGTGACTGGAACTGCACCAAAGAGAAAAGGTGCCTGAGGCTGAGCAGGCTGCCACTGGGTTTCTGGTTCTGTTTGTTGGTTAACGTTATAGTTGTTGTTATTTGTTATCTTTGTTTTAGATAGTAGTAAAGAACTGTTATTCCTATTCCCATATCTTTGCCTGAGAGCCTCTTGATTTCAAATTTATAATAATTCGGAGGGAGAGGGGTTACAGTTTCCCATTCCAAGAGAGGCTCCTGCCTTCCTTAACAGACACCTGTCCTTCAAACCAGGACAGATTTTGGCGCCCAACGGTGGGGCACGAGGGCATAGAGAGGAAAAAGGATAACAGTTCTTGAGTAACGCAGTTCTTTGTGTGCTGGATATAGGAACCTCATTAGGTTGCATCATGTGCTCTAGCTTATTCCGGTTTGTATGGCAAGTGGTCACAGCTGTTTCTCTCCCATTTGCAGCCCCATATCTAAACATGGGCCGCATAACTAAGGCTACAGTGGCTGTTATACAGTTTGTGTCATGGGTTGATAAGGTGAGGAATTCATGGATTTTCAACTTCCTCTGGAAGGCAGGCATGTGGATTTAGAGCTACCACACATTAATGACATGTTTTCAGGGTTACTTTAATAATGGTACCTACTGCGAGGAAATGACACCAAAAGAAATCTTCTCAGAGCCCTTCACCCAGCTCTTTGGGCCTATCCCGCCAATCTTTGAGGGGTTCAGATCTTCTCTAAATGCGAATGATACCATACAGTGGCTGGTGTTGCTGATAGGCCTGCTCTATTTAGCATTCAGGGATAAAGGAGGTCTGACTTGGACAACCACCCTGACACCTACCTCAGACAGTAGAGATGAAGCCTCAGTACCTGACATGGCCCGAGAGACTAGGGATGCTGCCACAGAACCTGACATGGCCCCAGAGACTAGAGACACCATCCCAGAACCTGACATGGCCCCAGACACTAGGGATGCTGCTACAGAGTCTAACCCAGCCCCACAACCTACCTCAGAAACAAACCACCCGGATTGGGTGGGAGTCCTGGTGAAGGAGATGCACGAGATGGGTCAAATGCTGAAGGAATACACTTGCCCAGCTGGTGGGAAACCCTTCCCCTACCCCAAAGAGGGAGAGTCTAATGGGGCAGCAGGGGAACCCAGGGACGTTATAACCGCTCAGGCTCCAGTCAGATCAGAGGGGCAGCCACAGCCAGTAGCAGTTGCCCCTGTGGAACAGAGGAAGACTAAGGTCAAACCAGAGCAGCCAGTGAGTAATGATGGGGAAGCAGGGCCCTCTCAACCAGTAGGGAGGCCAAGGATTGAAATCACTACTGAGTCCCTGGGGTATGACAGTCTCCGTAATCTACGAAAAGACATTGTGCGACAGGGTAATGAGCCTTTTACAACCTGGTTACTTCGGGTCTGGGACCTTATGGGTATGGGTGTGCAGCTGGATAGTATCGAGGCAAGGCAGATGGGACCCTTGACCCATGACTCGGGGGTAAATCAGGTATTCGGAAGAGATGACGGGCCCCTGTCTCTCTGGGAACGGCTTTTAATACGTGTAAGAGAGAGGTTTGTCAACAGGGAGAGAATGCAGGAGTACCGTCATAGAAGACCATGGAAGACTCTTGAGGAGGGAATCCAACAGCTGAGGGAGGTGGCAGTATTGGAGGTACTCTTTGGGAGGGATGGACAACATGATAATGACCCCGACAAGGTCAAGTGTACAGGACAAATGTTGTGGAATCTGGCAAAGCTAGGGCCCTCCCAATACACCATCTTCATTGCAACAATCAATGGTGATGACAACCGAGAGACAGTGGGCTCCACAAGCACCAAACTCAGGAATTATGATAGTATGATCAGTGGCCCAATGCAGGCTCAGGTCTCTGCTGTGGTCAAAGACCTCAGAGAGGAGATGAGGGAGGTGAGGGAGGAGATGAGGCTGATGAGTGCGGCACCAGTGCGAGTCACAAGCCCCAAAGTCAGAGCCCAGCGCCCCCCAGCCAGGGAGAGAGGGTACACCCCACGATCTGAGCTGTGGTTCTTCCTGTGTGACCACAGAAAGACATGAGGAAGTGGGATAAGAAACCCACTGCTACCTTGGCAGCACAGGTACAGCAACTCAAGGAGGGAAATACTAACCGAGGCGGGGGGTCTACTAAAGTGAAGGTAGCCTGAACCTCCCGTGACCGCGATGCCAGATATTACAGAAGGGAGGGCGATCTGTTAGATCCCCTCGAGGGAACCTCTACTATGTATGCCCAGGAAAGAAATGATAACCAGGGCTAGAGGGGCCCTGCCTCTAGCCAGGAAGAGGCACGGGAAAACTGGGTCTTTTGGACAGTGTGGATCCGATGGCCTGGCACATCAGAGCCACAAAAATATGAAGCGTTAGTTGATACTGGTGCGCAGTGTACCTTAATTCCATCAAGACATGTGGGGGCAGAACCTGTTTCTATTGCCGGGGTGACAGGGGGATCACAGCAATTAACTTTGTTGGAAGCCGAGGTGAGCCTGACCGGGAAAGAGTGGCAGAAACACCCCATTGTGACTGGTCCAGAGGCCCCATGTATTCTGGGCATAGACTTCCTCTGGAATGGCTATTACAAAGACCCAAAGGGACTCAGGTGGGCTTTCGGAATAGCTGCTGTGGAGGCAGAGGGCATCAGGCAACTGAACACCTTGCCTGGACTATCGGAAAATCCAAATGCAGTGGGACTCCTGAGAGTAAAAGAGCAACAAGTGCCAATTGCCACCTCGACAGTGCACCACCGGCAGTACCGGACGAATCGAGACGCCGTGATCCCCATCCACAAGATGATCCGTGACCTAGAAAGCCAAGGAGTGGTCAGTAAAGCTCACTCACCCTTCAACAGCCCCATCTGGCCTGTGCGCAAGTCTGACGGGGAATGGAGATTGACTGTGGACTATCGTGGCTTGAATGAAGTGACTCCACCATTGAGTGCTGCCGTGCCAGACATGCTGGAGCTCCAGTACGAGCTGGAATCCAAGGCAGCAAAGTGGTATGCCACCACTGACATTGCCAATGCATTCTTCTCCATCCCTCTGGCAGCAGAGTGCACACCCCAGTTCGCCTTCACCTGGAGAGGTGGGCAATATACCTGGAATCGGCTACCCCAGGGGTGGAAGCACAGCCCCACGATCTGCCATGGACTGATCCAGGCTGCACTGGAAAAGGGTGAGGCTCCAGAGCATCTCCAATACATCGATGACATCATTGTGTGGGGGAACACGGCAGCAGAGGTATTTGAGAAAGGAGAGAAGATCATCATAATCCTCCTGGAAGCCGGTTTTGCCATCAAGAAGAGCAAAGTCAAGGGACCTGCTCGAGAGATCCAGTTCCTGGGGGTAAAATGGCAAGATGGACGGCGCCAGATTCCCACAGAGGTCATCAATAAGATCACTGCGATGTCTCCTCCAACTAACAAAAAGGAAACGCAAGCTTTCCTAGGGCCCATAGGCTTTTGGAGGATGCACATTCCAGAGTACAGCCATATTGTGAGCCCTCTCTACCTGGTTACCCGCAAGAAGAACAATTTCCACTGGGGCCCTGAACAGCAGCAAGCGTTCACCCAGATCAAGCAGGAGATTGCTCACGCAGTAGCGCTTGGCCCAGTAAGGACGGGACCAGAGGTGAGGAATGTGCTTTACTCTGCAGCCGGGAACAAGGGCTTGTCCTGGAGCCTTTGGCAGAAGGTGCCTGGAGAGACTCGAGGCCGACCGCTGGGATTCTGGAGCCGGAGTTACAGAGGGTCTGAAGCTAACTACACCCCCACAGAGAAGGAGATCTTGGCCGCCTATGAAGGAGTTCAAGCTGCCTCGGAGGTAATCGGCACTGAGGCACAACTCCTCCTGGCACCTCGACTACCAGTGCTGGGGTGGATGTTTAAAGGAAAGGCTCCCTCTACCCACCACGCCACCGATGCCACATGGAGTAAGTGGATCGCACTTATCACACAGCGCGCCCGCATTGGAAATCCGAACCACCCTGGGATCCTGGAAATAATTACGAACTGGCCAGAAGGTGAGAGTTTTGGTCTCACTGATGAAGAGGAGCAAGAACAAGTGACCCGGGCTGAGGAGGCTCCACCATACAATCAACTGCTAGATGAAGAAAAGTGCTACGCCCTTTTCACTGATGGTTCCTGTCGCATCATAGGGATGAACCAAAAGCGGAAAGCAGCTGTGTGGAGCCCCACATGACAGGTTGCAGAAGCCACTGAAGGAGAGGGTGGGTGTTGCGGTTTGGAGGTTTGGGAATTTGATTTTGTTGTGAGGTAAGGATTAATAGTAGGCAAAAGCAGGTTTATACTTTAAGGAGTACAAAAAGGAATTTTATTAACAGATGTAAAACAGGAATAATAATTAGGCATCAACACAACTTTTCAGAACACTCTTTTCCCTTCCCCACCTTTCTTTTTTTCTTTCTTGTTGACCATACAAAAGGTAACACTTCAACTTCTAGTTAATCTACCACCTCTGGAACTTTACAGTTTTCTTAATTTATGTAGAGAGAGGAGCTTTCTTTTGTTTTATCATGTTGACTCCCATAGGAAACACAGTTTCTATGGTTATTAGCTTTCTAGTAAGCGATTCTCTCTTTGAAGAGAGGTATTTGCTTTTCTAGACCCCTTCCCATTTCAGTAGCTTTCCCAGGGCTACACCAATGGACATATGATGGCCATTGAGGTGTTCTTTTGGGAGCAAATGTTTCTATTACAGTGACAACGACATCCCCTTACTTTATCATCAGCAACACAAGTCTTCTTCTACTGTTTTCCTGAGGCGAGGAAAGAAAGATTTTAATACACAAAAGTCTCAGTCTACTGCTTATAACTTAAAACATTATATTCCCTTTTTCTCACTTCTTTTAGACCATTATTCATATATTACAGGGTGTATTACAGCTAACTTTATCAACATGTTTTTATAAAAGAACTTTAAGCAGTAAAGCACTCCTCATCTCTTCCTTCTTTGAAAATAAGCTTAGTTATATTCATTAACTCAAAGTCTTTATGTTGTACCTTTCGTAGGTGCCTTCATTTCTGTGCTCTTTCTGTGTGGGAAGAAAAAATTAATACCCCCAAAGTCCCATTCTGATGTTAGAAAGAAACAGTTAATTTGTCTTTTTTGGCTGGGCAATAGTCACGTGGCTTTTGCCCGCATGGTTTGAATGTTATAAGTCCGTGCCTGAATTGGAGAAAAACAGTCTGTTTGTGCTGCTTTCCCATCTAAGCTGCGTTTTAGTTGTGAGGGCCCGGCGAGACTGCACCTGTGCTACAGAGAGCTGGTCTAAGTCTCCTTTCTGTGCTGAGCCACGCAGGGCCGCCCGGCGGGATTTATGTCCAAGCTCTGCAGGAGGAGCCCAGTCTGAGTCCTCTCTCTCTCTCTCTCGTGCCGAGTTCACTGCGGAGCTGACCGGGCGGGGAGGGGAGCTCCCGAAAGTCACGAGGCCCGACCTCAAACTCTCTTCCCGCCAGGCTGTGCCGTGGAGAAGCGATCGGCCTGGCCCAAACTAGGCGAGCAGAGCCGGCGACGTTCTTTAGCCAGGGACAGCAGAATGAAACAGCTTGAGTTCTCTCTCTCTCCTCCCCCTCCCCGCGCCATGCTGGTTGGTAGCCCCAGGCCATGTGGCCTGGGGAGACCTTACCCAGCTCTGGCGCGGAGAGGGAGAGCGACTTCTTTCTTCAGCAAACCGGAAGCTTCAAAGAGGGCCTCTTCAGGTGCTTTCTTGGTTTTATGAGGTTTTTTGGTAGGCGGAGTTTATGCTGGCTACTTCATTTCCGACTCCACCCCCTCCCTCTACACCGGGAATTCTTAACAGCGATTACTCCATGACAGTGGGTCAAGCCAATTTGCTGAACTCAAAGCCGTTCAGCTGGCCCTGGACATTGCTGAGAGAGAAAAGTGGCCAAAGCTCTACCTCTACACCAATTCGTGGATGGTAGCCAATGCTCTATGGGGTTGGCTGGAAAGGTGGAAAAAGGCCAACTGGCAGCGTAGAGGAAAGCCAATCTGGGCAGCTGATGAATGGAAAGACATTGCCACTCGGGTAGAGAAGCTACCCGTAAAGGTCCGCCATGTAGATGCCCATGTCCCTAAGAGCCGAGCTAATGAAGAACACCAGAACAACACGCAGGTAGATCACGCCACAAAGATTGAGGTGGCACAGATAGATTTAGACTGGCAACACAAAGGGGAGCTGTTCCTATCCCGATGGGCCCATGACGCCTCAGGCCACCAGGGCAGAGATGCCACCTATAAGTGGGCACGAGACCGAGGGGTGGACCTAACCATGGACAGTATCTCCCAGGTGATCCATGATTGTGAGACGTGCACCGCAATCAAACAGGCCAAGCGGGTGAAGCCTCTATGGTATGGTGGACGGTGGTCCAAATATAAGTATGGAGAGGCTTGGCAGATTGATTACATCACACTGCCCCAGACATGCCAAGGCAAGCGCTACGTTCTCACAATGGTGGAAGCCACCACAGGATGGCTGGAGACCTACCCTGTGCCTCATGCCACTGCCCGGAACACCATCCTGGGCCTCGAAAAACAGGTTCTTTGGAGACATGGTACCCCAGAGAGAATTGAATCCGACAATGGGACTCATTTCAAAAATACCCTTATAAACACCTGGGCTAGGGAACATGGCATCGAGTGGGTGTACCATATCCCTTATCATGCACCAGCAGCTGGGAAAGTTGAACGGTACAATGGCCTGCTTAAAACCACCTTGAAAGCACTGGGTGGGGGGATGTTCAAGAACTGGGAGACTAATTTAGCAAAGGCCACATGGTTAGTGAACACCCGAGGTTCCTCCAGCCGGGCCGGGCCTGCCCACTCTGACCCCTTGCGAACAACAGATGGAGATAAAGTTCCAGTAGTACACATGAGAGGTATGCTGGGAAAGACTGTTTGGGTAAACTCTGCCTCAAGTAAAGACAATCCCATCCGGGGGGTTGTCTTTGCTCAGGGACCAGGCTGCACCTGGTGGGTGATGCAAAGGGATGGAGAGACCCGATGCATACCTCAAGGAGATCTTGTTTTAGGGTGAACTACTCATGACACTGTGCTTGTATCTGTATCTGAATGTATGTATATACTTCGAAGGTTTACATTTGATGTTAGGTGTTTGCATGGGAAAAAAGTTCGGGGTGGAGAATGTTGAAGGCTGGATTTAGTTCTTTTCCTCAGGAATTTTTCTCCCATGGGTTGCTAAGACACAAATGACTGAGTACTTAAGAGAAACAAAGCACAAGGCTAGAGCCTTTCTCCTTGGCAGGGTGGGGCAAAATTGCCCCTCATGGAAGCACGGCTTGACAACGCCAGATTTGGAGAGACGGAAAAGCAAGGGCAGGGGGGAGGTCACGCTCTCTTGCTCGGGACCCTCGGAGCTGGACGGTCGGAGCTGCTGTCTGCTGAACCCATGGCCCCCTGAGAAGCCAGCGCGGAGCTGCCGGTCTGTCTGCTGTGAGTCTTTTTCCTCCCTGCCCATCGGGAGCTGCCTGCCACCAGCCTGTCTCTCCCCCCACTCCTCCTCGCCGCTCCGAGTTTCCTGACTACATTGTGGCGGGGTTTCCCCCCTGCACGTCAGGACTTCTTGCCGTCCCAGCTCCCTGTGTCCGGGGATCCTGCTGTGGCACCGACACTAGCTGCCCCCCCGAGGGTCTGTGGAGCAAGGGCTCTCCTCCACCCCTCCGTGCCTCGGGCAGCTGCCATTTGCCGTGTGCTACCTGAGCTCACGCCGGAGCGCCCCCTGCAGCCACCAGGGAATCATCACACCCAGAGCGCCCCCTGCAGCCACCGGGGAATCATCACACCTAGAGCGCCCCCGGCAGGCTGTGACTGGAACTGCACCAAAGGGAAAAGGTGCCTGGAAGCCGAGCAGGCTGCCACTGGGTTTCTGGTTCTGTTTCTTGGTTAACGTTATAGTTGTTGTTATTTGTTATCTTTGTTTTAGATATTAGTAAAGAACTGTTATTCCTATTTCCATAACTTTGCCTGAGAGCCTCTTGATTTCAAATTTATAATAGTTCGGAGGGAGAGGGGTTACAGTTTCCCATTCCAAGGGAGGCTCCTGCCTTCCCTAACAGACACCTGTCCTTCAAACCAGGACACTGCTAGTTCCAGCCTAACTGATTTTTCTGGATTTAGTACTGAAGATTACTACTTTGCTGTGCTTTCTTCCATCTAACTGAAGAAACATGGAGTTTCTTATGAAATCATTTCTCTAGATGAACTGCAATTGGGTAATTTTTTTATCTTCCCTCTCATTGATGGGATTGAACTGATATCTTTAATGTCTTGTACCAGAGGGCAAATTTTCTTAAAACTCTTCTTTAAATCCTTAGCAATATTCCAACATTTCAAAGAAAGGAAAAGCTGGAGCAGACTCAGAAAATCAATAGTGAAACCACATACAAAAATTACATCCTTTCGCTTCCTCTCAGTAGTCCTCACTCACGGACAAGTTGAGCGTATATATTCACTCTTTTTGCCATACTACGACATATACAGTTTGTAACAATTCTTAAATCTTTTTACACTCATGAGTGAAACCCTCACTCTAGAGTTTAGGCTGGGGAAATACTCTTTAATAGATTGCCACTAAATTCATATGGCCTCTTCCCTTCCTTCTATAAAACCTCCCCAAAGATTCACTTGTCTTTTCTCTATATAGAGGAATAAGCACCAGGATCTTGCTTCAGCTGGTCTGAAATCAGAGTGTGCTCAACTTATCTATCAGCTGAGTGCAGTTCATATCAGTCAGATATTTGCCACAATCACCCTTTGTTATCAGCAGGCTTTTTTAGGGGTACAGGACATGCAAGCTCAGTTTGCTGGTCTCAAAGAGGCCAACCCACTGACTCAAATTGCAGCTCTGCATCTGATGCTGCAACCCCTTTTTGTATCCTTCTGCAACCCTGCGATTTTCTCCAAACTGAACTTCTCCTTCTGCACTGCAGTTGTGCTCCATCATGGGATTGACATCTGTGACCCTCGCTGATATCGCTGTACATGAATCACTCTTTCCCCTACTGCAGGTAGAAAAACAGGTTCTTTTCCACTGACAGCCTGTGGTTTCTCATTCACAAAAATTTTTTTTCCTCACATCTAAGAGGCTCGCTTGTAAATAGATTTATCAAGTGACTAATTTAAGGCATCTGTGGTTTATCTCTGCAAGTTTTCTTCATCACTTGGAAATTGCTACTGGTTATTCCTTAGTCACTCTCCAGGAACAGAGAAAACATTTAGACTGACGTGACAAAATTTGCCTCGGAGACATCAGCGGGTTCTTCACGCATGGTTAGGGACTGTGGTAGTTTGAAAGCAAATCAGTGAGAGGCTCAAAGTCAGAACTACAATTTAATAGGAAAAATGTAGTAATACAAAAAAAAAAAAAAAAAAAAGAAACCACTGACAGAGTCAGAATACAACCTGACACCCTGTCGGTCAGGGTGTTGGTAGTAGTCCACTTAGAAGGTGGTTGCAGTCCTCTGGGAGTGATAGATGCGGTTCTGTTGAAGCAATGATCCTGAGAAAGGTGTAGTTCTCCTCTGAAGGTCCAGTGGTGGTGTAGAAGGGTCTGGTCTTCCTCTGGGAATCCCGTGGAAAAAGCTGCCTATAGTGCTTCAGATCTCAGTTTATATGCAGATCGGGATACATTGGTTCCTCCCCCTGGGCGGGGCATCTCACAATTGGATGATGAGCCACTATCTGCAATGTTTGGGGTGAGTGAAGTGCCCATCCGGCCCCAACGACTGGCCCATTAGCAAACTATTCTGCAGCCATCAGGAACACTGCCACGCCTGGCCCTAACGACCGGCCTATTAGAAAACCGTTCTGCGGCCATCAGGAACACTGCCACGCCCGGCCCCCAGCATCCCACGAAGATGGTGATAGAATACATACCATTGTAACCTAAGACAGGGACAATGAGCTGGGCTGGCACAAACCACTTTGTCTTTCATGCGGGGAGGGAAAAAATCAGAAAATAATTGATGATGCTTTATTAATGGGCTACAAGCTTCACCTATGGCAACAAAACCACCAGGGTGCATTCTGCTTTTAACTACTGCTCATTGAATCTTTAGAAGAAACAAGCAAGCAAACAAACAGCCCCCTGCACCATGGCTACTTCAAGGAAGTTCCTTCCTTCTCATCAGCTTGTTTGAAAGCACAGCCAAAACAACTTAAATAAGCAGCACTGGCAGAAAGTGGAAGGAAAAGCATCCATTGGTTAATATTAACAAGTGATGTACGTCATTAACCCCAAACTTTATTATTATGTCAAGAGTGTGAAAGCCTTTCTGAGGTCTTAAATAGAAGACAAATAGGATTTTATTAAATATGAAGAGACATAATTGATTAAAGAGCTGTTTGAAAAGCAAAACCAAACCTGTTCACACCTCGATACCTCAGTATCTGTAGTATCTACAATATCTACATGCACCTTAATATCTATATATAACCTCATTCATAATTTCTGTTTAAGTTTCATTCTTTTCTCTGCAACTCCAGATGCTAGAAACTTTACATCCAGCTTTCTTTAAGTAGATTTTTTTATGTGCAAAATGCAGCAACATGCTGAAACATACAGATAAGACCCAAACACCCCAGGCTCTTCTACTCACCCATCATCACTCCTCTTCCACACTCTTCTTCCTCAGGTTGCCTCTACATCCATACACCCTCTTTCTCTGAACAGAATTAAATTTGTGTTTTCTCAGGTTTCTATCTCTGATGATTCAAAAATCAGGGAATGGTAATCAGATAGCTGATATTACTTTAATATCCTAACATAACATGTTCTTCTGCTCTTTGCCAGTTTGCTGAGGAAGAAAACCTATCAGAAGCTAACAAAACTCTAAAAAGGACATCATAGCCTGGGATGAGAAGGTGGAGCACTCTGGGGGTATCCAGAGTCAATGGTCAAGGAGCAGGGAGATCTGCATGACCCTTTTATGGGCCACACATTAGAAACCTCCCTGGCAATGCCCATGCTGCAAGGAGAGGAGCTAGGAGCCAGGTCAGGAGTGGGATGGTTTCCATGCCCTGGGCTTTGGATCAAAAACCTCAGTATAAATTGTGAGGGGCCTGCAGCCTTCAGAAATAATTTACCAGAAGTGAAACATCTGTGACTTCTCATCTGCGACTTCTCATCTGCCTTAATTCTATTTCAAAATTCATTCAACCCTTTCCTCTCACAGGACTCAACGCTTGCCTGCAATTTGTCATTCACCTCACACAAATATTTTGTGACCAGGCAGTTCTCATAGGTTTCCTTTCAAATTTGGAAAAAAAGCACCTTCTTCTTCAACTGTGGCTACATTCATCTCTGTAATACTTTACCCAGCTAGAAATGGTGCAATGACACTTCGAAGTCAGTCTTCCATGGCTCCTATCAGAGATTTTTCAAGATCCAACTGGATAAAGCCCTGAGCAGCCTGGTTTGACCTCCTGGTGTATCCTGCTTTGAGCAGGAGGTCAGGCCAGAAACCACCAGAGACCCTTGGCAGCCTCATTTATCCTGTGAACCCTGTGGCCAGGACTTGTTTAGTTTGGAGATTAGGAAATATTCTTCTCTGAAAGGATTGTCAAACACTGGAACAGGCTGCCCAGGGAAGTGGTAGAGTCACCATCTCTGGAGGTAGGTAAAAGACCTATGGATTTAGCACCTGGGGACATGGTTTTATGGTGGACTTGGCAGTGCTGGGTTAATGGCTGGACTGGATGATCTGAAAGGTCTTTTCCAACCTGAACAATTCTATGATGTTATGATTCCATGATTCTATGACTACATTATAACACCAGGGCTGCAGCTGAGATCAGGAACTTGCTGTAGATGGTTGGGCCTACAGCAGAAATTGTTTATTAAGTGATAACCTCTGCTCTGAAGATTTTGCACTACAGAGAAAAAAAAAAACACTTCAGGGAAACCAGAAATCTGTACATTATCTTGTCTGTGATGGAAATTGTCTTCACTGACTGTTGCTGTACTATTTACATAACACCAAAACTGCATGTGCAGCTGCTACTTTCTACTAGATCAGTGTTTTTCAAGAAGTTGTGATCTAGAGACAATTTTAATGCACAGCCACATATTCTTCATTCTTGCTTTTGCAGTAACAGCAATAAAATAACTTTTTTTTCCACATAATAATAGTCACTGCTTCAAAAAGACCAAAACACTGTGATAAGACAAGCCACAGTGACAACAATTAACACTACGTGGGAAATAATTTCCTTCTGAGGATTTCTGTACACTAAACAATGATAAATTAACTTGAACAAATAATTGATAGACAGTTTTTCCATTTGTCAAAGGAGAACAGTACCTTAATAAAGGAACTTGTCTATAGTTACATAAGAATTCTGTAGTAAAACCAGAGACTGAATTCATATTCGATCAGTTTTCTGCTATATGCCCATCATTCTTACCCTGCATTTTTTTATTTCAATTCTACATTTGTGGCAATTGAATTTAAATAATTCAGCCTTTCTAACCCAACTGCATATCTATCTCAGTTTCCATCCAAGGAAGCTACTTATGAAATATGCTCTAACACTTACTCCCTCAAATGAAGTCAGCAGTTAACTGGGACTAACACGAGTCTTGTTTTCTAAGAGTGACACCTAGAGTCTCATCTGTAAAATTAAAATACACTCCTTCACTTGTCCGGTTTTAAAAGGCAACAAGCTTTTGTCCATACTAATTACTTTGAATTGACAATTGAATGCATTTAATACCAATTATTTTGCTATGTTTTTGTGTAGACTCAAAGCAATATTTGTTGTTAGGTAGCCTGCATATGGCATGTATCACTTACCACAACACTTTCACATTAAGTAAAGTCCTTTATTTTGCAGATGCTGTATTTTGCCTTTCATTCTGAAGTGTTTAATTGGTTTGCAAATGTGATTTTCAGTACCCTATGAAGGGATGCATCATTCCCAGAGGTAGTCTCATTTTATAGGCAAGGCAACTAAGAATCTGCAGTGTCCCAAGCCATATGGAAAATGAGGGCTGAAATACACAAATCCTAAGCTTTTATGCTATAAAATAAATTGATTTCCTTGTCAGATGAATGGAGGCTGCAGCCCGACATCAAACCCTGCTGCGGGAGGTCTGCTGGCTGCCTATACTCACCACAGGGCTGACCCCAGGAATGCAGCGTGGCACAGAAGGTGTTGCTTGACCTTTGCAAAGCTCCTCTGTCTCTTCATGCCTTCATGTGTCATCCACTGACTGGATGTGCAAAATTTCCACAAGAAAAACCTTTGGCCACCTGAATCACCTGAAACCATTGCCCATGGATCTTCCCAATTAAACGTGGTGGTTTTTCTGTTCATAGGTGTCGCTGGTTCCCCTCTGAGGCAGAGAAACAGCAGTCCCTCCAACTCCCACAGACACAGAACTCCCAGATCCCAGCTACTGCTCCCTGCCAGCGGCAAGCACTGAACAGTTATGTCTGATGAAGGCTGGGAAGGCTATGCCCATGGTCAATTTGCTATTCCTTATACCAGATTTTGGACAAAAACCACTAAAACTGAAAGCAAACCTAAATTTCAAAAACAAATGGGTGAGCCGTGTGAAAAAATCCATGAAAAGGGACATTGTGTTAAATAAAAGTTAAATTACATGCTCAAAAAAGACCATGACATCAAATTTTCCACTGTCCCTCTAATTAACCATTTTGTCTTCAACTGAAAAAAAAAAGTATTTTTCATAGCAACCCCCTTATATTAGACATTTGCCAGAAGAGGAACTGGATCAGGCTCATCAGTGTCATCACACTAATGCTTTCAAATACTCCTGACATAGTAGAACTATGAGATTTGAAGATTTGCAGAATCTCAGCCCCGTGGAACTGCCAAACATACAGACTGGGAATATGTTCATCACCTAGATGTTTTCTCCTGGTAAATCTTTTAAAATGTGAGAAAACTAGAACTCCATTTTCATTCTGTACTACATTAAAGACATTTTGGAAATCACTACTATTGACTTCCATAAACCTCTCACAAATCATTTTAAATTCCTAGTCAAAGCAATCCATTTATTGTGTTTTCTGAATGTCTGATCTCATGTAGATCATGTGACATCTAAAGGTCATGCATGTGTCCTAGAACAAAGCTTTTGCATTAATTGTGTATTTTTATTAGGGATCAATTATTACCTTAAATTAGTAATAAAGATAATCAGTATATAATTATTTTTCTTATTTACATGTAGAATGGCTTCTGTATACTGTTATATGTCTACAACCTCAAACCCCAAAAGAAATATAGCTTAGGGGTGGGATTTTCCAAAGTGATCTGTTGCGGTGGTTCTGAACCAGGAAGGACGAGGACTTCCGGTGGCATGTTCCACGGACAGAGAGTTTCCCCCCGAAGCTGCCAGAGACAGTGGTTTGGACCACCAAGCCACGAACCCCAAGTTCCTGCTATTGGTTCCTTGATTTGTCTGTTATGTATCCCAGTTCTGGAACATTCCCTGTTACCCCCTTGTTCATTCGTTGTTCTCTCTTCCCCCCTCCCCTCCCTAAACCTCATTCGACCATGCACCCTGGTCCCTCCCTTGTATTGTCCCTGTGCCCTCAGTTTATTGGATGTTATTCCTCCCTTAAATACCCATGGAATGAGCTATTCTGGGCTCTTAGTCCCTGTGCTCCCTTGGGGGTAATAAACCTACCGAATTCACATACTAAGAGTCCTCCTTCTCTGGGAGTTCTTTGCCATCCTGCCGTGCTCTGAGGGCAACATCTCCTCAGACCGAATGCGGACTAGTGGTGCCCGTCGTCGGCTCACCGGGGAAGCCTTCCAGAACGCGAACGGCTTCCCAGGTTCACGCTAGCGCTCTGCCGCCGGTACCAGGGCGGGATAAAAGCAGGGAACACATCAGTGATCCTCGTTACTTTGAACTGTATTCACACAGGGTGGCACAGCCATGGCTGGATCATGCCCACAGCACATGGGACACTGTGTCTGACCTGCAGGGTAGCAGATCCCACGTTCTGCTGGTGTGGCATGTTTGGGAGCCGCCTGTGGGGCAGCTGGCAGGCAGGCAGGATGGGAAGCACAGCAGGGTGCTGCAACTGCTCCAGAGGCACAACAGGCAAAGCTGCTGTGAAAGCTGATGAAAACCCCTCTTTATGCCACTTGTGTTGCAGAGGGTCTCCTTCCATGGGAGGGAGTTACTGCCAGACTCATTGTACATCCAGCTCTTAGTTAATTTTCAGGCCTTTTGGGTATTGATCTGTTCTTAGCACAAAAGCAGCATGTTGTCTGTCACCTCCTCATTCTTCATGTGATGGTTTGTATGTAGGCCTGAATCCAGGGAAGGGGAATGTCCAGCTCATGGATGGCCTTGTAGATTCCCTTATCTCCAAGCTGTTGAGACGATAAAGGCATTAGAAAAGAAACTAGCTACAGCCCCTGAACAGTGCGGTGGGGAGCCAGCACTTCCTGTTCTTACCTTAAGAAACATTCTCTTTAACTTTTTGACTGCAGGAGCACACAGAAGCTGAAGGATGAAAAAAACCCAAAGATGCTGATGTAAAAACATGGTGATGAGGAAGAGTCCAGCCCACAGTGTGGCACTGTGGGGCCACCAGTAAAATGTGTGATCTCAGCATCATTTCAGCATCTCCCAATATTTCAAATGTGTTCTTTTACCTGCATGCTTCCTGCCAAGTTGAGTTCACCACACACAAAATTGGTACTATGAATACCTCTAAGTTTTCTTTTTAAACACTTTCTATTTATCTCCAGAATCTTTACATAAGTTGCAGTTACAGCTTTTGCACATTTTATCCTAGCTCTGAGATTCAAGGTCCTTTAACTCTGAACCTAAGAGAAGGGCCGAAGACCATTACAAAGTACAAGGAGCAAATTTGCACATTTCTGCAAGCCCTCCAAATATGTTTATAAGGTTAATTAATGTTTTTCTCTGTTTCTCTGCCCATTTCTCCACTGTCTGACTAATTACAGGCTGGAGGGCTCAACACTGGCCACCCAAAGCTGTTCCAGCTGGTTTTTCTTAGAATTGCCAAAGTTTTCTGAGCAACATGGCTTGCTGATCCTCAGCTACCTGGGTTGTCAAAAGGGAAGATACGTTCTTTCAGAGGAAAAAAAAAGGGAAAATTTGATGTTTTCCAATCTACTAACAAGGACAACATGTTTGAAAAGGAAAAAGGCAAAGGTCCTCATCTCAGCTCATGGAAGGAAATTACTCCATTGAAATGAATGGTTAGTCCTTTTCTATCTCACACACAGTACTTTAAAAAGGAACACAAACATTTTCAGGTTACCTTTTGTGCTTCCCAAAGTCACTTCACATGATAAAAGTGGGGAAAAAAAGCAAATCTTTAAAAGACAGTGTAAATAAATGTTAAAAAATATTCCAACCAGGGCAGTTCTTTCTGACTTGGAGCTCTTTTTGATACAGTTTTCCACAAAATATAGATTTCCAAAAATCCCATTTGGTAGCAGAACTGACCATAAAGGACTATGTTGGTTTTAGTGGTGATACACATTACAAACTCTTATCTTCCTGCATACACTGCAAGTAACTAAATGAGCTAGCCAGCAAGTTTAAGTATTGAAAACAACACTAACTCAGCTTGAGGTCCACAAGCTCTGCCTAAAATGATAAATACTAAAGGCTCTGCAGGGAATATATTTTCCTTCTGCACTCCATTCAAATATGAGAAAACACTTCTGCAATGTGCTACTGATGTAGGAACATAAGTCCAATCTTAGAAGCAACTTCACACCATTCTCAGCAAAGCTGACCAGGACACTCAAGCAAGTAATGAGGTCAGTGATACTGCAGGTGGATGCTCCAAGTTTCCAAGGAAAAATGTCTGTTCCCTTTACCTTGCAGTCACAATCTAAATGAAAAAGTCTGACTTTACTGCAGAAGATCAGATTAGAGATTTACAAACTTATGTATTTCTAAGAAACTTAACTTGGGCCCCTATATCACTGAAAAATATTAATGCTTCCTTGTTTGGACAAAAACCAAGAACTGGCAGGGTGAGAATTATAACACTGTAGTATAAAGTCTTTGGAAGTGGTTGGGAGGCAAATATTGTTAGGATTTTTAGGAAGTACAAATGCCTCCAGCTGGCTGAATTACAGCTCAAGTTTGTGAATAATATAAGGTGAATATGTCTATAAAGGTATCACTGTTTCCCTTAGTTGTACAGAGAACATTATTCTTGAAAGGTAACAAATTAATTACATAAGTATGTTGTCATAGTGGAAATCCCTTCTGATAAACATCTTATATCTCAACTAGATAATAACAACTAAAGAGCTTATGTGCATGGATGATTGAGTGCTAATTTATTGAGGAATAATATGATGAAGAAATGTCAAGTTTACTATTAGGAAAGGATCCATTAGTTTCACTCTATTAATAATTTATGTTATTCTTTCACATGGTTTTGTATTGCTGGTTTTGAATTAATACAAACATTTCAAAAAATATTAGTTTCCAGAAATGAGGTGTCTCCTAGAAAATCATGGCAAGCCATCATTTCTCAAAGAGCTGTTTTTCTGCTAGCAGGGACAGTCTTATCTCTCTTACCAGCACTTTTTAAGACCCAAAAATGCAAGTTGTTATGTTTAGATTTCTGTTGGGTAAAACACTGGCACTAATTATGAAGAAGAATGCAGGAGCTCTGAGAAATCTGCAGCATTTTGTTTCCATACAACACAGCAACAAATGTATTACTAAGGTATCTAGCAAGCTACAGTCACTCTGAATTCAGTCACAGTTGACAGTCTGAACTCCTCAGTGTATACTGGCACTTGTATAAAATGTAATAGCTTTTCCAGGCAAGAATGAAATCTCTATAAAGGTGTATTATACCATCTGAAATTATACTATTATATTATATTATTATAGTATTCTGGAATTACATCATTATCTGGAATTTTGACAGACACAAATATCCACAGCAGTATGATCACAGCAGACTGCTGTGAATAATGGTTGTAAATCACAACACTTTAGCATGGTTTTAAATACAGAACCTGAAAGCTGGTGAAGTTTTCTCCCATTGAGATTTGAATCTTTTTACATTATGCAAATATCCCAGTTGAGTTCTGACCTATAACTCTGCAAAGAGATCTCTGAAGCTGTTTTCACATTGCAAATATTTTTGTGCATGTATAACCACTGTTCTTTTCTTTCATGCTACTATGAAATTCAGATTAGACAAAATTTCAATTAATTTAATTCATTAATTCATTGACTTGCCATCCTGCTTTCACTTTTTAAAATCACTATAAAGGTGTGCCTGGATATCCATGGCTATATTTCACCCTAGGTCAGGCTCCACTTTTTGGGACACTGTCATTTATGAGGACTTCAGGTTTAGTCAAGAAAAAAATCCATAGGATATTTAGTTTTAAGACACAGCCAGTAGCTATTTGTTTACCCTTAAAAATTAGATGAGAAATTACCAACAAGTGATGGGATCACCATAGAATCCTACCTGGTATGTTAGTAAGTATATTTGCACAGACAAAAGTGTGCTCCAACTGCTGTCCTGTTGTTACTTAGAGCTGGTTAAAGTACCTCTTCTCTAGGGCACCTGGAGACATTTTGCCAGTGGGCAGCATCACTCTGACAACATGCTCTGACTGTGAGCACAGCTGATATAGGAGAGCTGCTCCCATGTGCTTTATAATTGTGGTCCCTGCTTACTCATGAGACACCAGCAGTTCTTTTAAAATTCAGTATGGAGGAGCAGAGATGACATGTGAGTAAAGATTGCACACCTGCAGAGGGTGTGCTGTTGAAGAAGGAAAGCATTACCACTGTTACATCACAGAAATTTGAGGAGCCAAATTTCTTCCTGTGATCACCCTCTTTCTTTGCAGCTTTAGTGATGAGAGGGCAACACAAGGTGACATCATCAGTAGGGAAGTGGCTTGGCTCCATGGGACCTCCATCACCTTGCACACTCCCCACAAGATCACTCTGGGAGGGAATGAACCATGTTAAACTTCCCTGGGCCCAGTGGGGAAGCCCTCATGAAGTTGGGTCCCCTGTGGCATGGGATACACCATGACTCTGAGTCACCCTCTGCCTCTCCATCTGCTGAAAAACTGAGATGAAGCCCTTCCCTAACTTTTCAGATGGACAAAGTTAGCTTATCTCTCAGGAATATACTCACACAGGCATCCATGTTTGCTTGCAGGACCTGGAAGGCACTAATAAAGTACAATTTGTCACTTCCTACCTCAAAGTGACTGAAGACATTTTTCACATAGGAGAGGAGCTGATCTCGAACACTGCAGTTTGTCTGAAAACAAACCAAGTAATGATTTGCCAAATGAACACCTCACAAGTCAACTTTGGCCTAAAACTTCAGCCTCATAAAAACATGCATGTTTAGAAAGCGTGCAATCAATAAAACCATTTTTATGAATTTTAGTTTCCCATTGACCTGCTTCCTTTTGTTTTAAGCAGCTCAATCTGCCTCTGTGGTTTCTGAAGGAAAGGCAGGAGGGTGCTGTGCTGGCAGGCACAGGAGTGTTGGTATGACCAATCATGAACAGAAGTGGCAGCAACAAATGTACTTAACACACAAAGAGTAAATGAAAGATAAATTGGGGAGTTAAGTCAAATTGTAGGAGTCATTGTGGGTGTCATTTTTCCATTCCTCCACATCAGTGTCCCATGCCATTTGATATGCTGTAGGGTATCCACCCCATCCCCAACTGCTGCTCCAGATAAGACCAGTCACCCTGTCAACTCTGTGTCATATCTGACCTGTGGGCTCTCTTGGACACCTAAAGATATTTCAAATGACTGTATGCCTATTTTTAGGCAGTGGAATGAAGTATCAGGTGTGGGATTCCCATCAGGAGGGTAATGCAGCTGCAGATTACACCACTCTAATGTGAATGTCTGTGTGTAGGTCCCACAGCCAAGTGAGGAGCCTTCACTCCCAAGGCAATTGGTGAAATCCAAGAGACATCAAAGGCCAGTAGGTCTATACTTAAGGATAAACTCACTCAGCTGGCCCTGCTGACTAGATCTCTGCATGACGAAAACTAAAATGTCTCACACACTTACTGTTACTTACAATTAGACACCCCAAGGTGTGTTTCTCACTCCCATGCTGAATTGCACTGGGAATTCTGATATACCCCTTCCAGTGCACTTGCAGAGGTCTAAGCTCAAAGAAGCTGCTTGGGTGTCAGCTCTCTGCAGCATCCCTGGGCTATCCATGGTACTGAACACCCTCAGCAGAAGGTGCCTCTGCTGCAGGACAGTGGCTGTGGCTGTGGCCCTCCTGTGAGGGCTGGTGCCTGGAAGCATTCCTGGGAGGCTCATATGCAGTCAGGGCTCACAGGAGCGGGTGCTGCCACAAGCACACTCCTTCCTGACCAACTAACACCCTCACCCCGACTTCCCTGGCAGAGCATGACTACAGCTGCCTAGAAAGAAGTGCCTCCAGGCAGGATTTCCAAATCCACCTCTTTCTCCCCATACCATAATCAACTGTCCCTTCATGTCCCCAGGGAATACCCCCTTCTTGCGACAGAAATAACACTCTTCCTCTAAGCAGAGAACTTCATTAAGCATGTGGCTTTCATGTCTTTCCCAATTAAACACGAGTTATTTTTGCATTGGCTGTCATTGCTTTTGATCACATATTCCTGTTTCTATTGACCAAAGGAAGGTCAAAGTAAGAAAATGAAAAACCGGTAGTATCAAACTTACCATAAACAGCATTTTTGTAGTCTTTTTAAGCAGTCTCGTGGTCTTGATTAGATCCTTCTGTAAAATATAATGTGATAGTATTAATTAACCCAAGCAGAGGAAGGGAGACAGTTTCAAGTCTGGTTTGTACAAAACTTAGTAACAATAATATTAATCTTCATTGTCTTCTTCAGATGTAGGGTGAGGACTCAGTAAATCTGTATTCCAGTCCTAGCCTAGCTGCAAATTTCTTTCATGGAAAACTCATCCAGCCTCTCTATGCGTCTTCTATGCATCATTTTTTTCCCACCTTTACAAAAGAAGTAGCTGCATTACCCTGTCTCTCAGGACTGTAGAGATCATTCGACTTATTAACATTTCCAGAAACTCAGTAATTAAAGTAATAAAGAAACATCTATAACATTTTCAATTAGTGGGATCAACTTACAGGAACAGATGATTTTAAACTAGTTGCCTTGATATACAGGTTCTCTGTCACCTGGGAGAGGAGTCCTTTCTGGCAGGTATGTTTTCCTGTAGGTGACTTTTTGCCCTCTGCAGCAAAAAGACAAAGCAGAAATAAAAAATGCCCAGATCTGAAAATAGAATATCCTTTCATCTTCACTCCCAGGTCTTCGAGCCTCTAGTCTCAGCAGCATGTGTGATGCATCCAGACTGGTTAGATGACAGAGGTTAACCTAATTTTGTTAACCCTCAAAGTAGCTTCTTCCCTGAAATGTGGTGGCTGATCGGTATTTTTGCTGTGCTTTTTTATACATCTTGCTCCACTTTCAACAAATTTGACCACAATCATCTGTGATGTTTTTCTAAATGATATCTTCATATTTACTGGCAACAGGGTCAAGGTTTCCAAGAAAGAAGAACTTCCCTATCATATGAGAAGTCTTCTTTCATTTAAGTGGTGGTCAAGTGAGAAAAAGGTAGTTGAGCATTAGTTTAGTTTTGCAACAAAGTATGCCAAATGCTTTTTGGGGGTTTTCTTCATTTTTCCACTAAACCTTATGGCAGCACTTTTCTGAAAGGTTATGGCCCAAAAAGGAAAAAAAAAACTTTCCTAATTTACCCTGAAAATCATTAGAAAATCTGTTATCTATAAGGAAGCTGGACTGCACGGTGTTTAAAACTTCCCTGTTCAGTTTTTGAGAAAAGTATTTTTTCCAGGCAATAACATCTAATAGCAAAGGTGTTTGCTGCCTATTTTAAACTCTGTAGTCTTTTTCCAGGGCAGACTTTGCCCCAGTAGGAGCAGTAGGCTGCTTAGTGTGAAAGGGAGGGCTCAAAGGAGGGCTCTGTGGAAGGACCAGGGCATCCTTGGCTATCAAGTCACTTTAAAAGCCCACTGACAGTCGCGGGCAGTGGGAAATAATGTGCAAGACCCTAGCACACCCATCACAGAGGTGGTAAAAGTAAAACCATAGAATCAGATGATCACTCTTCTACAAAGGTGGTCAAACACAGGTTGGGCAATCTGTGTCTCTGGCCTGTTTCCAAGACAGCCAAATGCTGCAGGTTTCTCAGGTACCACTCCAGACAGACAAGAACATCACTCCAAGGATAGATTTGGAAATCGTGAAGTAACACCAGCAATGTGAGGCTGTTAAGGCAATGATGGTTCTAAGCCAAATGTCAAGATCCTGGAACTGGCTGAGGTGTGTGCAAGAAGACAAAGAAAGCAGGTTTTTGTCTAGAACAAAATTTCCTTGATACCATTTTTGTTGGATGTAAAAGCAAGCCCTTGAAATATTCACAAACGACAGTTTTTTACTCATTTAATGTTTCAAAAGCAGCATAGAAAACCTTAAACAAATCAAAGAAAGGGGTTTAAACTGCAACTGAAATGACTCAAAGCGACCATTATCTGTCAGATCCAGTGGCAGAGCTGTTTGTCCCTCTATGGTGCCACCAGTGTGCCTGGGACATGTGTCACCTCTGGGAGGAAGAAACGTGAGACAAGCTGGGTAATTAATTCACTGCAGCCTCAATCCCACCAACCATTTACACATACAAGCATGCATGCAGCCTACAGACCAAACCAGTTTCTGCAAGGATCCCACCTGTAACAGCTGGGAAATGCATTTTTCCATAGAACCATCTGCGCATCCCAGGAGCTTCACCAGCACTGAAGTGCTGATGGGATCCAGGGGAAAAAGGAACCAACAAGGGGAGGAGATGTTAGACTTTTGGAAAGTGGAGATGATGGTAGCCTGAGGCTTTATGTGCATTTTAGTGCTCATGTGAAGTGTGGTCTGTATTTAACACTCCAAATGCTGGTCAGGCTTGCCAGATGAGGTGCACTGAACCTCAGCACACATGGCATGTAGACAGCAGATTAGCCTCTTATTGCTAGTTCCTTCCTAGAAGAGAATCTTGGGTGAAAGCAATACAGTCAGAATGCAAAACTGCCTTGGGTTCCCAAAGGTGTAGTACTCCTTGGTCAACAGTTTTCCTCTAAATGGAATAAATGGGTCATGAAGCCAGTCTGTAATGACTTTTCATAGGAAAATCAATAATGTTCAACATCTCTGAAACTTCTGATGTTGCTGGAAATCCCTAAGCCCATAAGTTTCATTTTGTCTCTTCTGTGAACTCCTATCACTGTACTTACACGGCTGTGACACCTTTTCACTGGGCTCTAGACACCTCTGGACATGAATCAGTAAATGTCTTACTGAATTGGCTAACTTTTCAACTGGGTGGTGTAAAAGGATGCAGATGGATACAAGTGCAAGGTAGCCATATGTCGTGGGTTGACCCCGGCCAGGGGCCAGGTGCCCATTCAGTCACTCTATCACTCCCCCTCCCGCTGGGAGAGGGGAGACGATAATACTGAAAAAGACTATCAGGGTGAGTAAAGGCAGTTTTATTACAGTGGGGAAAAAAAAAGAATAGAACAAGCAAGTTGAAAGTTGCGCGTGCAAGAACAAGAAGGGAAAACAATCAATCTCTACTTCCCATCAGCAGCGATGTCCGGACACTTTCGGGGAAGCAGGGCTCCAGCACACGTGATGGTTGTTCGGAGAGGCAAACATGAACAAGTCCCGAGCGCCTCGCCCTCCTCCTCTCTTCCTTTCCTTATATATCTGATCTGATGTCATATGGTATGGAATATCCCTTTGGCTGACTGGGGTCAGCTGGCCTGCTGGTGTCCCCTCCCAGGATCTTGCCCCCGCCATCCCCTTCAGTGGGGGAAGGAATGTCACAGGGACAGCACAGCTTGGCAGTAGCCAAAACACTGCTCTGTTATCAACACCAGCTACTAAAGCAAAGTACAGCAGTGTAAGGCCTGTGAGTTTTACCCCAGTCAGACCCAATACAATTTCCACCCCTTATTCCATACCATTTGCATCATGCTCAGAAATCCTTTTCTACTCACACATGCAATTTAAGCTACATCCTTAAACCATCCCCATCACATTAACTACTATCTCCTGTCCTTTCATATCCTTCCAGGTGGTCTCCATTTCCAGCAGAATGTTGGGTCAGGGCAGGAGGAATAGTAAACTTGATTGTCGAGGACTGGCACCATCCCTGTTCATTGTGGCCTTTTTCTTGCCCCTTGCTGAAATTCGTATTTCGTCAGCTCATGTCCCTTCTGCTACTTACATCCTGCAACATACAACTTCCAACATGCATTATTCTTACCCCAAGGTTAAATCACCTTGGGGTACACACTGGGTCTCCCCATCCTCCCGCATTACCCACCAAGTGCACCCAGGTCCATGGGCAAAGACAATCCCACGAATGGGTTTGCCCTTCCCCATGGGGGACACAACCCACACTGACTTCCCCAGCCACTTTCCTATGTGTAGTGCAGGAACCTTGTCTCCCTCTACAGTGTCTAAGGGTTTAGTTTGGGCAGGACCAGGGTGGTTAACAGATCCCCTAGTATTGACTAGCCAAATGGCTTCTGCCAAATTCACATCCCAATGCTTCCATGTCCCATTACCTAGTGCCCGTAGCATAGTTTTTAACAGTCCATTATATCTTTCAATCTTCCCAGAGGCCTGTGGGTGATAAGGAATATGATATATCCACTTAATGCCATGCCTCTTTGCCCAGGAGTTAATAAGATTATTTCGAAAATGAGTCCCATTGTCTGACTCAATTCTATCTGGTGTTCCATGTCGCCACAAAATGTGTCTTTCAAGACCTGAAATTGTGTTCCGAGCCGTGGCGTGGTTTACTGGGTACGTTTCCAGCCAGCCAGTTGTGGCCTCCACCATGGTGAGGATGTAACTCTTGCCTTGGCGTGTTCGTGGCAATGGCCCAATGTAATCAATTTGCCAGGCTTCACCATACTGGAACCCCAGCCACTGCCCTCCACTCCAAAGAGGCTTCACTCGTGTGGCTCGCTTGATGGCAGCGCATGTTTCACACTGATGAACACCCTGTGTGATGGCTTCCATGGTCAGGTCCACCCCTCGATCACGAGCCCATCTGTATGTTGCATCTCTTCCAAGATGCCCTGATGTTTCGTGGGCCCATCGGGCTATAAATAGCTCACCCTTTCTCTCCCAATCTAGGTCCACCTGAGCTATTCCAATTTTGGTGGCCTTATCTACCCATTTGTTGTTTTGATGCTCCTCAGTGGCACGACTTCTGGGCACATGGGCATCTACATGGCGTACTTTCACCGTCATGTTTTCTATCCATGCAGCAATATCTTGCCATAATGCAGCAGCCCAGATGGGTTTTCCCCTGCGCTGCCAGTTGGTTTTCTTCCACTGCTGCAGCCATCCCCATAGGGCATTAGCCACCATCCAGGAGTCAGTATAAAGACAGAGTATGGGCCACTTTTCTCTCTCAGCAATCTCTAGGGCTAGTTGGATGGCTTTCACCTCTGGAAACTGGCTTGATTCACCTTCCCCTTCAGCAATCTCAATGACTTGTCGTGTGGGATTCCACACAGCAGCTTTCCACCTCCGATGGTTTCCTGTCACTCGACAGGATCCATCAGTAAATAAAGCATATTTTCTTTCATTTTCTGGTAACTCGTTATATGGTGGTGCTTCTTGGGCACGAGTCACCTTCTCAGACCGTGCTTCAAAGTCCCTGGCTTCTGGTCGACTCAAAATCTCTTCTAGGATTCCTGGGAAGTTGGGTTTTCCCATTCGGGCTCGTTGTGTAATTAAGGCCACCCACTTACTCCATGTAGCACTGGTTGCATGATGCATGGAGGGAATGTTTCCTTTGAACATCCAGTGTAGGACAGGCAATCGTGGTGCCAAGAGGAGACATGCTTCTGTCCCAACAACTTCTGAGGCTGCTCGAACCCCCTCATAAGCCGCTAGTATTTCTTTTTCAGTTGGAGTATAGTGGGCTTCTGATCCTCGGTAACTCCTGCTCCAGAATCCTAATGGCCGACCTCGGTGTCCTGGTTTGAAGGACAGGTGTCTATTAAGGAAGGCAGGAGCCTCCCTTGGAATGGGAAACTGTAACCCCTCTCCCTCCGAATTATTATAAAGGCTCTCAGGCAAAGATATGGGAATAGGAATAACAGTTCTTTACTACTATCTAAAACAAAGGATAACAAATAGCAACAACTATAACGTTAACCAACAAACAGAACCAGAAACCCAGTGGCAGCCTGCTCGGCTTCAGGCACCTTTCCCTTTGGTGCAGTTCCAGTCACAGCCTGCAGGGGCGCTCTGGGTGCGGTGATTCCCCGGTGGCTGCAGGGGGCGCTCTGGCGTGAGCTCAGGTAGCACACGGCGAATGGCGACTGCCCGAAGCACGGAGGGATGGAGGAGAGCCCTTGCTCCACAGACCCTCGGGAGGGGCAGCTGGTGTTGGTGCCACAGCAGGATCCCCGGACACAGGGAGTTGGGACGGTAAGGGGTCTCCACGTGCAGGGAAAAAACCCCGCTACAATGTAGCGGAGAAAATTCAGAGCGGGCTGGTGGCAGGCAGGTCGGCTCCGGATGGGGCAGAGGGCAGAGACTCACAGCAGACGGACCGGCAGCTCCGCGCTGGCTTCTCAGGGGCCGTGGGTTCAGCAGACAGCAGCTCCGACCGTCCCGCTCCGAGGGTCCCGAGCAAGAGGGCGTGACCTCCCTCTGCCCTTGCTTTTCAGTCTCTCCAAATCTCGCGTTACCAGGCTCTGCTTCCTGAGGGGCAATTTTGCCCCACCCTGCCACGGAGAAAGGCTCTAGCCTTGTGCTTTGTTTCTCTTAAGTACCCAGTCATTTGTGTCCTAGCAACCCATGGGAGAAAAATTCATGAGGAAAAGAACTAGATTCAACCTTCAACATTCTCCACCCCGAATTTTTTTCCCATGCAAACACCTTACATCAAATTTAAACTTTCGAGGTATATACATACATGCAGATACAGATACAAGCACCGTGTCATAAGTAGTTCACCCTAAAACAAGATCTCTTTGAGGTATGCATCGGGTCTCTCCATCCCTTTGCATCACCCACCAGGTGCAGCCCGGTCCCTGAGCAAAGACAACCCCCTGGATGGGATTGTCTTTACTTGAGGCAGAGTTTACCCAAACAGTCTTTCCCAGCATACCTCTCATGTGTACTACTGGAACTTTATCTCCATCTGTTGTTCGCAAGGGGTCAGAGTGGGCAGGCCCGGCCCGGCTGGAGGAACCTCGGGTGTTCACTAACCATGTGGCCTTTGTCAAATTAGTCTCCCAGTTCTTGAACATCCCCCCACCCAGTGCTTTCAAGGTGGTTTTGAGCAGGCCATTGTACCGTTCAACTTTCTCAGCTGCTGGTGCATGATAAGGGATATGGTACACCCACTCGATGCCATGTTCCCTAGCCCAGGTGTTTATAAGGCTATTTTTGAAGTGAGTCCCATTGTCGGATTCAATTCTCTCGGGGGTACCATGTCTCCAAAGAACCTGTTTTTCGAGGCCCAGGATGGTGTTCCGGGCCGTGGCATGAGGCACAGGGTAGGTCTCCAGCCATCCTGTGGTGGCTTCCACCATTGTGAGAACGTAGCGCTTGCCTTGGCGGGTCTGGGGCAGTGTGATGTAATCAATCTGCCAAGCCTCTCCATACTTGTATTTGGACCACCGTCCGCCATACCATAGAGGCTTTACTCGCTTGGCTTGTTTGATCGCGGCGCACGTCTCACAATCATGGATCACCTGGGAGATACTGTCCATGGTTAGGTCTATCCCTCGGTCTCGTGCCCACTTATAGGTGGCATCTCTGCCCTGGTGGCCTGAGGCGTCATGGGCCCATCGGGCTAGGAACAGCTCCCCTTTTGTGTTGCCAGTCTAAATCTATCTGTGCCACCTCAATCTTTGCGGCGTGATCTACCTGCTTGTTGTTCCGGTGTTCTTCGTTAGCTCGGCTCTTAGGGACATGGGCGTCTACATGGCGGACCTTTACGGGTAGCTTCTCTACCCGAGTGGCAATGTCTTTCCATTCATCAGCTGCCCAGATTGGCTTTCCTCTACGCTGCCAGTTGGCCTTTTTCCACCTTTCCAGCCAACCCCATAGAGCATTGGCTACCATCCACGAATCAGTGTAGAGGTAGAGCTTTGGCCACTTCTCTCTCTCAGCAATGTCCAGGGCCAGCTAAATGGCTTTGAGTTCAGCAAATTGGCTCGACCCACCTTCTCCTTCAGTGGCTTCTGCAACTTGTCGTGTGGGGCTCCACACAGCTGCTTTCCACTTCCGGTTTATCCCTATGATGCGACAGGAACCATCAGTGAAAAGGGCGTAGCACTTTTCTTCATCTAGCAGTTGATTGTATGGTGGAGCCTCCTCAGCCCGGGTCACTTGTTCTTGCTCCTCTTCATCAGTGAGACCAAAACTCTCACCTTCTGGCCAGTTCGTAATTCTTTCTAGGATCCCAGGGCGGTTTGGATTTCCAATGCGGGCGCGCTGTGTGATAAGTGCGATCCACTTACTCCATGTGGCATCGGTGGCGTGGTGGGCAGAGGGAGCCTTTCCTTTGAACATCCACCCCAGCACTGGTAGTCGAGGTGCCAGGAGGAGTTGTGCTTCAGTGCTAATTACCTCTGAGGTGGCTTGAACTCCTTCATAGGCAGCCAAGATTTCTTTCTCTGTGGGGGTGTAGTTGGCTTCGGACCCTCTGTAACTCCGGCTCCAGAATCTTAGCGGTCGGCCTCGAGTCCCTCCAGGCACCTTCTGCCAAAGGCTCCAGGACAAGCCATTGTTCCCTGCTGCAGAGTAAAGCACATTCCTCACCTCTGGTCCCGTCCTTACTGGGCCAAGCGCTACCGCATGAGCGATCTCCTGCTTGATCTGGGCAAACGCTTGTTGCTGTTCAGGGCCCCAGTGAAAATCGTTCTTCTTGCGGGTGACCAGGTAGAGAGGGCTCACAATCTGGCTGTACTCTGGAATGTGCATCCTCCAAAAACCTATGGGCCCTAGGAAAGCTTGAGTTTCCTTTTTGTTAGTTGGAGGAGACATCGCAGTGATCTTATTGATGACTTCCGTGGGAATCTGGCGCCGTCCATCTTGCCATTTTACCCCCAAGAACTGGATCTCTCGAGCAGGTCCCTTGACTTTGCTTTTCTTGATGGCAAAACCGGCTTCCAGGAGGATCATGATGATCTTCTCTCCTTTCTCCAATACTTCTGCTGCCGTGTTCCCCCACACAATGATGTCATCGATGTATTGGAGATGCTCTGGAGCCTCACCCTTTTCCAGTGCAGCCTGGATCAGTCCATGGCAGATTGTGGGGCTGTGCCTCCACCCCTGGGGTAACCGATTCCAGGTATATTGCACACCCCTCCAGGTGAAGGCGAACTGAGGCCTGCACTCCGCTGCCAGAGGGATGGAGAAAAACGCATTGGCGATGTCAATGGTGGCATACCATTTTGCTGCCTGGGACTCCAGCTCGTACTGGAGCTCCAGCATGTCTGGCACGGCAGCACTCAATGGTGGAGTCACTTCATTCAAGCCACGATAGTCCACAGTCAATCTCCATTCCCCGTCAGACTTGCGCACAGGCCAGATGGGGCTGTTGAAGGGTGAGTGGGCTTTACTGACCACTCCTTGGCTTTCCAGGTTGCGGATCATCTTGTGGATGGGGATCACGGCGTCTCGATTCGTCCAGTACTGCCGGCGGTGCACTGTCGAGGTGGCAATTGGCACTTGTTGCTCTTTTACTCTCAGGAGTCCCACTGCATTTGGATTTTCCGATAGTCCAGGCAAGGTGTTCAGTTGCCTAATGCCCTCTGCCTCCACAGCCGCTATTCCGAAAGCCCACTTGAGTCCCTTTGGGTCTTTGTAGTAGCCATTCCGGAGGAAGTCTATGCCCAGAATGCATGGGGCCTCTGGACCAGTCACAATGGGGTGTTTCTGCCACTCTTTCCCGGTCAGGCTCACCTCGGCTTCCAACAAAGTTAATTGCTGTGATCCCCCTGTCACCCCGGCAATAGAAACAGGTTCCGCCCCCACATGTCTCGATGGAATTAAGGTACACTGCGCACCAGTATCAACTAACGCTTCATATTTTTGTGGTTCTGATGTGCCAGGCTATCGGATCCACACTGTCCAAAAGACCCGGTTTTCCCGTGCCTCTTCCTGGCTAGAGGCAGGGCCCCTCTAGCTCTGGTTGTCATTTCTTTCTTGGGCGTACATGGTAGAGGTCCCCTCGAGGGGATCTAAGAGATCGTCCTCTCTTCTGTAATATCTGGCATCTCGGTCACGGGAGGCTGAGGCTACCTTCACTTTAGTAGACCCCCCGGTTAGTATTTCCCTCCTTGAGTTGCTGTACCCGTGCTGCCAGGGCAGCAGTGGGTTTCTATCCCACTTCCTCATGTCTTCTCCGTGATCACACAGGAAGAACCACAGCTCAGATCGTGGGGTGTACCCTCTCTCCCTGGCTGGGGGGCGCTGGGCTCTGACTTTGGGGCTTGTGACTCGCACTGGTGCCGCACTCATCAACCTCATCTCCTCCCTCACCTCCCTCATCATCTCCTCTCTGAGGTCTTTGACCACAGCAGAGACCTGAGCCTGCATTGGGCCACTGATCATACTATCATAATTCCTGAGTTTGGTGGCTATGGAGCCCACTGTCTCTCGGTTGTAATCAGCATTAATTGTTGCAATGAAGATGGTGTATTGGGAGGGCCCTAGCTTTGCCAGATTCCACAACATTTGTCCTGTACACTTGACCTTGTCGGGGTCATTATCATGTTGTCCATCCCTCCCAAAGAGTACCTCCAATACTGCCACCTCCCTCAGCTGTTGGATTCCCTCCTCAAGAGTCTTCCATGGTCTTCTATGATGGTACTCTTGCATTCTCTCCCTGTTGACAAACCTCTCTCTTACACTTATTAAAAGCCGTTCCCAGAGAGACAGAGGCCCGTCATCTCTTCCAAATACCTGATCAACCCCTGAGTCCTGGGACAAGGGTCCCAGCTGCCTTGCCTCAATACTATCCAGCTGCACGCCCATACCCATAAGGTCCCAGACCCGAAGTAACCAGGTTGTAAAAGGCTCACGACCCTGTCGCACAATGTCTTTTCGTAGATTACGGAGACTGTCATACCCCAGGGACTCAGTAGTGATTTCAATCCTTGGCCTCCCTACTGGTTGAGAGGGCCCTGCTTCCCCATCATTACTCACTGGCTGCTCTGGTTTGACCTTAGTCTTCCTCTTTTCCACAGGGGCAACTGCTACTGGCTGTGGCTGCCCCTCTGATCTGACTGGAGCCTGAGCGGTGATAGCGTCCCTGGGTTCCTCTGCTGCCCCATTAGACTCTCTCTCTTTGGGGTAGGGGAAGGGTTTCCCACCAGCTGGGCAAGTGTATTCCTTCAGCACTTGGCTCATCTCGCGTATCTCTTTCACCAGGACTCCCACCCAATCCGGGTGGGTTGTTTCTGAGGTGGGTTGTGGGACCGGGTCAGACTCTGTAGCAACATCCCTAGTGTCTGGGGCAATGTCAGGTTCTGGGATAGTGTCCCTAGTTTCTGGGGCCATGTCAGGTTCTGTGGCAGCATCCCTAGTCTCTGGGGCCGTGTCAGGTTCTGTGGCAGCATCCCTAGTTTCCGGGGCCAGGTCAGTTTCTGTGGCAGCATCCCTAGTCTTTGGGGCCATGTCAGGTTCTGGGGCCTCATCCCTATTGTCTGGGGTAGATGTCAGAGTGGTTATCCAAGTCAGACTTCCTTTATCCCTGAATGCTAAATAGAGTAGGACTATCAGCAATGCCAGCCACTGTATGGTATCATTAGCATCTAGAGAAGATTTGAACCCCTCAAAGATTGGCGGGATAGGCTCAAAGAGCTGGGTGAAGGGTTGTGAGAACATTTCTTTTGGTGTCACTTCCTCGCAGTAGGTACCATTATTAAAGTAACCCTGAAAACATGTCATTAGTGTGTGGTAGCTGTGATTCCACATGCCTGCCTTCCAGAGGAAGTTGAAAATCCATGAATTCCTCACCTTATTGACCCATGACACAAACTGTATAACAGCCACTGTAGCCTTAGTTATAGGGCCCATGTTTAGATATGGGGCTGCAAATGGGAGAGAAACAGCTGTGACCACTTGCCATACGAACCGGAATAAGCTAGACCACATGGTGCAACCTAATGAGGTTCCTATATCCAGCACACAAAAACTGCGTTGCTCAAGAACTGTTATCCTTCTTCCCCTCGATGCCCTCGTGCCCCACCGTTGGGCGCCAAAATCTGTCCTGGTTTGAAGGACAGGTGTCTGTTAAGGAAGGCAGGAGCCTCCTTTGGAATGGGAAACTGTAACCCCTCTCCCTCCGAATTATTATAAAGGCTCTCAGGCAAAGATATGGGAATAGGAATAACAGTTCTTTACTACTATCTAAAGCAAAGGATAACAAATAACAACAACTATAACGTTAACCAACAAACAGAACCAGAAACCCAGTGGCAGCTTGCTCGGCTTCAGGCACCTTTCCCTTTGGTGCAGTTCCAGTCACAGCCTGCAGGGGCGCTCTGGGTGCGGTGATTCCCCGGTGGCTGCAGGGGCGCTCCGGCGTGAGCTCAGGTAGCACACGGCGAATGGCGACTGCCCGAAGCACGGAGGGATGGAGGAGAGCTCTTGCTCCACAGACCCTCGGGAGGGGCAGCTGGTGTTGGTGCCACAGCAGGATCCCCGGACACAGGGAGCTGGGACGGTAAGGGGTCTCCACGTGCAGGGAAAAAACCCCGCTACAATGTAGCGGAGAAAAGCGGGCTGGTGGCAGGCAGGTCGGCTCTGGATGGGGCAGAGGGCAGAGACTCACAGCAGACAGACCGGCAGCTCCGCGCTGGCTTCTCAAGGGGCCGTGGGTTCAGCAGACAGCAGCTCCGACCGTCCAGCTCCGAGGGTCCCGAGCAAGAGGGCGTGACCTCCCTCTGCCCTTGCTTTTCAGTCTCTCCAAATCTCGCGTTACCAGGCTCTGCTTCCGTGAGGGGCAATTTTGCCCCACCCTGCCACGGAGAAAGGCTCTAGCCTTGTGCTTTGTTTCTCTTAAGTACCCAGTCATTTGTGTCCTAGCAACCCATGGGAGAAAAATTCATGAGGAAAAGAACTAGATTCAACCTTCAACACTCGGGTTTCTCCTGCGGTCCTCTGCCAGAGGCTCCAGGTGAGGCCCTGCTCCCCAGCTGCAGGGTAGAGTATATTTTGCACTTCTGGTCCTGTCCGAACAGGCCCAAGAGCCACCGCACGAGGTATTTCTTGTTTGATTTGCTCAAAGGCCTGTTTCTGCTCAGGGCCCCACTTGAAGTCATTCTTCTTCCGGGTCACTCGATAGAGGGGGCCCACAAGTTGACTATAGCCTGGAATGTGCATTCTCCAGAATCCGGCAAGACCCAAGAAAGCTTGTGTTTCTTTCTTAGTAACTGGTGGAGACATATTGGCAATTTTGTCAACCACCTCTGTAGGCACATGACGGCGCCCATCCTGACATTTTATTCCTAGAAACTGGATTTCCTGTGCAGGTCCCTTCACCTTACTTTGTTTTATGGCAAGACCAGCTTTCAGAAGAATTTGGATTATTTTCTTCCCTTTTTCAAAAACTTCTCCTGCTGTATCACCCCACACAATGATATCATCAATATATTGCAGGTGTTCCGGAGCTCCACACTGTTCCAGAGCAGCCTGGATCAGGCCATGGCAGATGGTGGGGCTGTGTCTCCACCCCTGGGGCAGTCGGTTCCAGGTGTACTGGACACCCCTCCAAGTGAAAGCAAATTGTGGCCTGCACTCGGCCGCCAGAGGGATTGAGAAAAATGCATTAGCTATGTCGATCGTGGCATACCATTTGGCTGCTTTTGACTCTAGCTCATATTGGAGGTCTAACATGTGTGGTACGGCAGCACTTAGAGGTGGTGTGACTTCATTCAGGCTCCGATAGTCCACTGTCAGCCGCCATTCCCCATTTGACTTCCGCACTGGCCATATGGGGCTGTTGAAGGGTGAGCGGGTCCTGCTGATAACTCCTTGGCTCTCCAGTCGACAAATTAGTTCATGGATAAGAGTCACGGAGTCCCGGTTGGTACGATACTGCCTCCGGTGCACTGTCCTGGTAGCAATCGGTACTTGTTGATCTTCCACCTGCAGCAATCCTACGATGAAGGGATCTTCTGAGAGGCCAGGCAGGGTGGATAACTGTTTGATCTTCTCTGTATTCACCGCAGCTATGCCAAAGGCCCATCGATCTCCCTTTGGATCCTTAAAATACCCTCTCCTGAGGTAGTCGATGCCAAGGATACAAGGGGCCTCTGGGCCAGTCACGATGGGGTGCCTTTGCCATCTGTCCCCTGTTAAGCTCACCTCAGCTTTTACTACCGACAACTCTTGGCATCCCCCTGTCACTCCAGAGATCCAGATGGCTTCTGCACTCTTGTGCCTTGATGGCATCAGTGTACACTGTGCACCGGTGTCCACTAAAGCTTTGTACTTCTGTGGATCTGATGTGCCAGGCCATCGAATCCACACCGTCCAGTATACCCGGTCATCCCTTTCCTCCTCCTGGCCGGAGGCAGGGACCCTCTATTCCTGTTCCTGGTCAGAGTATTCACTGTCTGACCTTTGTGATGCCAAATCAGAAGTTCCCTCCTCAGGACTGTAGGAAACAGTTTTAGTTTTCTTATATCTGGGAAATCGCTGATTGTCTTCTGGTCTTTCTGTGGTAACTACACTGACAGTCTTCTTGGGTGGCCCCTTCTTAACAGGTCTCTTCCCCCTCAGTTCTCGGACCCGGGCGCTCAGCTTAGAGGTGGGTTCACCATCCCATTTCCTCATGTCCTTTCCATGCTCACGCAGGAAAAACCAGAGCTCGTTACGTGGCCTGTTCTTGGGGGTTCCTTTCCCTCTGACTGGGGTTGGAGAGGAGCGATCTCTTGGGCTGCCTCTAAAAGTTGGGGTGGTGGCTCGCAGGGATGAGGGAGCACCCAGAGTTTCTTCTACATTTCGGAGCCAGGCGGACGCCAAATCTACAGTTGGTGTATCCATTTTTGGGTAATAAAGTGCCACCAAGCTGATGGAATATGATGTTGGGGCACCTTGAACCACCTTCCTCCACATGGCAAGTGTACAAGGGATATCCTCTGGATCTATAGTGACGCTATCATCCTTTAGATCACTATAGACAATTTCCAGCACTGCTAATTCTCTCAAGTACTGGATACCTTCATCCACATTGGTCCACTTCCCTGGGGACTTTACAAGATCTTCCTTAAAAGGATATCTTGCCTTCACACTTGAAAGAAGCCGTCTCCAGAGGCTACAAGTTGCTCCTTTCTTTGCAAGTCCTCTTTCAATTTCCCGATCCCTAGCAAGGGATCCCAGCTGTTGGGCTTCATGACCTTCTAACTGCTGACTATCGGCCCCATTATCCCAGCATCGCAGCAGCCATGCAGGAATCCTCTCACCTGACTGGCGGCTGTAATCCTTTCGCAAGTCTCGAAGTTCGGATGGGGTCAGGGACCGAGTAACTTCGGTCTCCTGTTTAATCTGCCTCACTCCCTTCGATTCCTTTGCTGAGGGACCTGCCTCTTGATCTAGCCCCACCTCTTCTTCCTCTTCCTCTTCTTCTTCTTCTCTTACTAATCGGCCTGAAACTTGCCTTGTCCATTTTTTTTTTCACTACTGGGGCAATTAAAGTAGTTGTTGTGGTTTGGGTTCCTATCTCAGACATAGTTGTTATGGTTTGTATCCCTGCCTCAGCCACAGTTGTAGTTTGTGTCCCTGTCTCAGCTATAGTGTCCTCAGGCACAGTTTGAGTTCCTGCCTCAACCACAGTCCTCTGAGAATATTGAACAGAGGCCAGGTAGGCCCAGGCCAGCCCCCAGTACAGGGCGAGAAGCTGCTCGCATTCCTGCGAGTAAACGAGGCACCCTTCTGTCAGCCAACTGGCCAGTTTGTTAGGGTTATTTACCTCTTCAGGAGTAAACTCCCAGGCAACGGGAGGTGATAACCGCCCTAGGAACCTGCCCAAATCTCTCCATATACCTTTCCACCCAGGAACTGGGTACCTCAGGGCAGATTTTAACAGCTCCTCACCCAAGGGTCGTTTCCTTCTGTACCAGGGAGATGACAATTTCCATGAATTCCATAAGGTAACAGTGTTGGCTAATATTATTAATAATATCAGGAAGCTTATGTAAGGGTTGGCAATAATCACAGGAGCCTGCAGTAAAAGATCATCCATACTCAAATTCACCCAGGGCAGAGAGAAGGAGTTATATTCATTCACAGTCATTGTTTGTTTCAACATGTTCCCAAACATAGCAAAACAAAGATAAGCAGTGTGGCAGCCGAAGGCCGTATGCCACACAGGAGTTTACTACTTGAGAGCTGCTATTGGTAATTACTAGAGCATGCAATATATGTGTATATATATATAAAACTGCCTTTATCTCGCCCCACGTTCGGGCGCCAAAAGAGACTGTCGTGGGTTGACCCCGGCCAGGGGCCAGGTGCCCACTCAGTCACTCTATCACTCCCCCTCCCACTGGGAGAGGGGAGAGGATAATACTGAAAAAGACTATCAGGGTGAGTAAAGGCAGTTTTATTACAGTGGAGGAAAAAAAAAATAGAACAAGCAAGTTGAAAGTTGCGCGCGCAAGAGCAAGAAGAGAAAACAATCAATCTCTACTTCCCATCAGCAGCGATGTCCGGACACTTTCTGGGAAGCAGGGCTCCAGCACACGTGATGGTTGCTCGAGGAGGCAAACATGGACAAGTCCCGAATGCCTCCCCCTCCTCCTCTCTTCCTTCCCTTATATATCTGAGCTGATGTCATATGGTATGGAATATCTCTTTGGCTGACTGGGGTCAGCTGGCCTGCTGGTGTCCCCTCCCAGGATCTTGCCCCCCCCCGTCCCCTTCAGTGGGGGAAGGAATGTCACAGGGACAGCACAGCTTGGCAGTAGCCAAAACACTGCTCTGTTATCAACACCAGCTACCAAAGCAAAGTACAGCAGTGTAAGGCCTGTGAGCTTTACCCCAGTCAGACCCAATACACCCTGGTACCAGTTTTATTCTTCTGTTCTGCTCTGAAAACACCCAAAATAAAAACTATTTAAAGAGTCCAGCTCTTTAAGTGGTTGCTAGGTCACATTCTCAATGAAAGAACATGAAAGGTTTCTAAAGAAGCTTTTGTGAAGCTTCCAAGCCCTGTGGCAATAGAGACACAAAGTATTTGCAACCTAACCGAAAAATTACTCATTTTAAAACTCCTATTGTAAAATTACTGCAAAACCTCTTGTCATTAATTACAATTTGTTTTTTGTCAGTGATGTTTTAGAGATATTATTTGCTAATGTAAGCTAATCCAGTAGCCCATAAGTTCACATAGGTTTATGAAACTCTGCTTGTTGTTTTATACCAGTTTTCAAAAACCAAAGCAATTTTGATTGAAGAAATACAACTTTTGTGCAAAGATTGTGTGTATATACCTTCCTCAAGCAGGCCAAGGTGCACAGCTTAACAAAATAAGTCATGCTCAATCTGCTTCCATGAAGAGCCTTCCCTAGTCCTACTCCTCTTCCCCCTGCCTTCCACAGCCCCACCATCAGTGGGATGCATGGAGCTGTGCCGACTCCCAGATCAAGGATCCAAAAAAGCCAACCAGTACACAACTCAAAAAAAGCCCAAATAAAGAAGCCTTTAATTCCCTTTTCAGTCACCAATGATTCTATTTGCTGAGCTGGGTATAAGGTAGAAGTTTGATCTAGAGCCCTACCTGCTTTACCTACAACAAAGCAGAGCTCTCACCTGCTTCTTTCAAGGCAACAGCTCTAAAAGCAGCCCTAGAAATACAAGGGATGAAGAGAGGATTTCTTGGTAATTACTACTGTAAACCACAAAGTCTACAGAATACCAGTGTAATTCACAGGTATTTTTCATACATACACTTGTTTTCTGTTTCCAGTGAGGTGTGAAAGGCTGTACAAGCCAGGCAAGAGCCCACTTTTGCTCTCCAACAGCCAGCAACAGCAGAGCCCCGGGGAATGTGCTCATACAGAGGCAATGCATGCACCATGTCCTCAGAACGTACTCTAGCTGGTGAGGCTGGGGCTTTGAGGCAGAAATACCATTTCCCTATTTAACAGCCTTCAGTAGATGTTCCTGAAGCCTACTCTGTCACTTTGTGAACCAATGCAGAGCACCATGTGACAGCTACACAGCCTAACTACACTGTGCAGAAAAGCATTTCTTTCCTGCACTTTGAACCTGCAGCCCACCAGTTATACTGGATGCTGCCAGCTCTTCTGCTGGAAAACACAACACTCATTCCCCAGGGATCTTCCCCCTGACAGGCACAGACACAGACCTCCATCACAACCCTGTCACTGCAGCTCCTTTCCAGCCTGAATTGTACTGTAGCTCATCATTCCACTTTCAGAAATCATTCTGTGCCTTTAATCACCCTTGTTGCTCTTGTCCACACCTCCTCCAGTTAGACTGTCATTTTAGAGATGACCACACCTCTTGATTTCAGGTTTGGGTGGGGGTTTTGGCCACTCCTGAGAGGCTGTTTACATAAGATTGTCATTTACAATCTTAAGGCATTACTTCTGCAGGTTAACTGGCAGTTCAAATCAATACATTGATTTTTCCCATGACCTTCTGCTGGCCAGTAGCTCAACCTCATGAAACCTGTCTGCAATTTCTCAGTTAGGTCCCAGTCTGACTACCCTGAACACTTAAGTACCAGCAGCAGTTCATTCACTTCACTGTTCACTGTCTTTTCCAAGTTACCCATCAATATATCGAGCTGCACAGGCTCCAGCAGAGACCTCTGCAGTCCTTCACTGGTGGCTTGATTTCTACCATGAGATCTGCCCATTTTACAGATACCTGCATTCTGCAATTTTTCATCCATTATTAATTAATTTGAAGATTTACTTTGCTGGTCCATTGCACTTTTGGGGGGGGTTTAATTATTTTTTTTTCTTAATGAAGGGTGGTTGGTGATATTGTCAAATACCTATGGAAAATCCCAGTATATCACCTCACTTGACAATCACCTTTGTTCACATGTTCAAAGAACTCCAATAAATAAATAGGGCAAGCCTTATTGTTGCAAAAACCCACACTGACTATTCTGCTATCTATCACGTTCACCCAAAGGTGAATTCTATTATTAAAAGCAAACTCAATTAAACTCCCAGATAAGGACAATGGGCTTTTTGGGCTTCCCTGGAAACTCTGCCTCCCCCTTGCCCTTTACCATCCTTTCAGCCTTCTGAAAGTGCAAAATCATATTAAGTGAATAATTTTAAAGTGAGCAGCTACACATTACAAGTAATTTTTCTGTCCTTCAAGGCACACCACACTACAGTGATAACATGTTATTACCTATTTTAGTTATGTTATTCCTCCAGTCACTTTTTCTACAGGCACCAAGACAAATCCTTTGGTACCTGTCTCCCTCATAGGGGAGGTTTCAGGGCATTTTAAACTCCCACATTCTCCACTGGGATGGCAAAAGTGATAAAATAATTTGATTTTACTATTGCAACTTATTCCCCTGAATGTTTTGGGGGGAAAAAAACAGATATGCACATCACAGGACAGGGTCTATTGGATAAACTCTTTTCCTTGCAGTCTCCTGCACTGTCTTTAAACCACCACAAAGATTTGACCCTTAACTACTCCTTTCAGTATTTGTTTAGAAAAAAACCAAAACCACCAACCAAAAAACAAACACCACAAACCGAAACAAATCCCTGAAGCAAATATCATCCTTCTCTGCTCTCTGAGAGTTGTCTTCACCTTCTGGGACGAAGTCTTCTCACTTTTGTTGCCCCTGCAGAGATGCTGAATTTATGCACACTGGAGCTACTGCCACAGGGCAGCTTTACTGTGACATTTTGAACTTGCTGTGCATGCTCAGGAACCAGATGCTGCTTCTCCCCTTATGAATCCCCTCACTAGTTCATCTATGCAGCTGCCACTGGCAGTTTAAAGCTTATTTGCAGCAATCCATCCCAATATGACACAGCTGTTGCACCCCATCCCTTCAGAGTCTCTCCCATTTTCCTCCACAGCACTGATGGCAATAACACAATCCTATTACCATGTTTTTTCTTTTCTATGCCTAAACTCACTGGGATTTTTTGTTACCTATAGCATGCTGCTGATCTGACTTGACTTGAAGCTTTAAAATACAGCAGTTTCTCTGCCAGCTCAGCCTGCTCCAGCTCTCCCTGTATTTTGACACTGCATTATCACAGCATTTATCACCCTCCTGCCACATTTAAGATGCATATTATGTTAGTATCCTCTTTTAAAGACAAGCATTTAGTTGTGCCTTTTAGCACTTTGGTTTCCAGGATTAATGCAGAAATACATATAAAACGTATCAAAACATTCTGATTTTGTTTTCCTCTGTGCATGTTTAAGTAGCACTTCATTGGGTTCCAGTCCTCCCTTCTGTTTCCTACCTAGTTACTGAAAAAGGACAAAAGAAGAACAGGGCTGAGGAGTGTCGGCGAGAGGAGCAAGACGACGATCCAATGTGATTCATAAATCAAGCTCGTTTATTGTCAGACAGTGCACATACTTATACTACCTTACGTGCTCAAAATATTATTCACTTACAGAAGTTTCACACGGGATCTTTCTCTAATCTAATTAACACACAAACTGGTATCAGAAGGCAATAACATCAACAGTTTCTTCTGCCAAGCTAATCTCTAGACACCTGCAGCTTGTTTACAGCTCTCATGTCTCCCTTTCCCCCAGTTGTTTTGAGAACAGCCTTGAGCAGAGGCCTAACTCTTGTCTATGGAGCCTGGATTGCTCACTTATACCTTATGTCTGTGCAGCCAAAAATGGCCATTTCCCAACATATCCCCCTTCTTTTCTTTGAGCAATGCAGACCATATTTACACTTTTTCTATTACTTATCAAATACTTAACACTATAAACTTATTGACACTTGAACTTAACAGAAATGAAACTTAACAGCATTTAACCTTAACAGTCCTTAATACTTACCTACAATCACTTAAACTTAACTTCACTTGAACTTAATACTTATATTTAGCAGAACTTAAATTTAACAGAACCTAACCTTAAGAGAGCTCAACAGAATTCAAAATCAATAAACTTTAACCTAACATCACTTAAATTTAGCAACACTTAAACTCAACTGAACTTATGGCACTTGTACTCTTATGATTGTAATAACTATTAAAACTATCAATCTTATCTTTATAAACTTCATTTATCATCTATTTTAAAACTTATATCAGTCAATCAATTTCTTAAAGGCAATGTTACTCTTATTATCTACTTCAGTCTTTTCCCCAGTTAAACTGGGTCTTCTTTGCACAAGCCCTCTAGCGACCCATGGCCCTGGTCATGGAGCCATTTTTCAACAATTCCTCCTTGTTCCTCTTTTGTGAGCAAAACATTGTGGGTCACTTTGGTTACTTGTCTCATTAAACAGCTATACACAACTCCAACAATTACTATAAACACAATAACAACAACACACAATCGAAGGCCTTCGAATAACAATTTTTGGATCCAACCTGTGATGCCCAATGAGGACAACCACTTAGCTATTCCTAAGTCATTGCTCACTTGCAATTGCTGGGTGAGCTGAGTCAAAGTTTTTAATTGTGCATGTATTGAATTAGAATGATCAGAGAGATTCATGCAACACATTCCCTCAAATTCTTCACACCCATGTCCTTGTGCCAACAATAAAAAGTCTATTGCAGCTCTATTTTGCAACGTGGCGTGTCTCACAGAATCCACATCAAGCAACAAGTCTGAAATTGCTTTAGATGTAGCGTTTGTTTGTTTGGAGAGCCAACAACCTAGTTTGTTCAATTGGGCCAAGGCCCCAGCCGAGGCCACTCCTGGAGCAAGGAAGGAGGCTGCAATAATAGCAGCAGGCGACCAAAACTCAACATTAGATTTACAATCAGAAGCAAAGTCGTGTACAAAGCGTTTCAAACGCCTGAGATGGTGCTGTCGAAGCTTATTAAGAATCATCGAGGTGTTAGGGGTCAGCAATGTCAACCTTCCAAGAGAACAGGGTCCCCCTTTTATTTTGGAGGGGATACCTGGCCAGGCTCAATCTCCACAAATGAAAAACATGCCACTAGGTAATTTCAAGGGTTGATTAGTAGAATGGGAAATGTTGGGGGAGGTATAATTGCACCATACACGAGTATCTCCATACACTGAAAGGCTAGAGTTCACACAGGCCCAAGCCCCGGGGACCCACACCAAGCCCAGCCCTGGGCCATGGCGGCTACAGCCGGGGCAGGCCCCCACAACGCCCCCCGCTTCCCGCATTGTCATCCTAAACTGGCGAAAAAGTCCCTTCGCATTTTGGTGAAAGGTACCATGAGCTTCTCCGGCCTTGCTTTCATCTGAGGGGCCTGGATTGCTCACTTAGAGATGGCCATTTCCCAACATATCCCCCTTCTTTTCTTTGAGCAATCCAGGCCTGGTTTACACCTTTTTTTTCTTCTACTGTATTCATCAAATACTTAACTACACATGGCAATAATACACTTATGATTATAATAATTACTAAAACTATCAATTCCATTTTTACAAAGTTCACTAATCAGTCTTTAAAACTTAAGCTTGTTAACCAGGCTCTTAAAGGCATACTTTAAGTGTACTATTATCTGTATCTTTTTTGTGATTTAACACACATACTTGCAACCTTACAATTCCCCTTTCTGTTTTAATCAGTATGAGTTTGTTTATGGCATTACCAGCCATTTGTCAGAGGTAGCGCAGTAAGAAACACACATAACTAGACATAAGAATACTTCCAACACCTATGTGCTAAACATTCTAAGGTGATCTTGTGAATTAGTCTCAATTGCTTCGTCTCTGAAGGCTGTCAATTAGGTTAATACCTTACTGAAGTCTAGAATACTATGCTAACATCCAGGGTCTGCAACAGCTGCCTTGTTTCAGTGAAGACATGGAAAGCCCTTCCGGATAGGGTCTCCAAGTCCACCCCAAAAAGGATCCAGCTGATATAAATTCCAATTATTAAGTCAAACCCGACTTAAATACGATTTGGATGCAGAAACACCTGGGTCCATTGGTAGATGTCCGACCAGGGAGAGTCAAGGCTTGGCCAGGGCCAGGGCTCTAACTGGAGGGATTTCCCTAGCACAGATCTTATGAGAAAACTGTTAGAAACAACAACTAAGAAGGTTACTTAAATCTGAGCAAATAATAGAGACAGTTACACAAACATAACACAGGTTGTGCAGACTGTAAAATAACAGACTTTGCCAAACACTTTTGACTAAAAAGACCATGGTACCATGAACATGATAATTAAAAGATTGCATATGCATGAGTTTACGTACGTAATCTTAACAGAACCTAATCCTTGCTATAACACACATAGCTATGTATAGTTGTAGTTAACTCTTATAAAATCTAGTTGTAATACTTAACTGTAACAGAACTTAACAAACCTAATAGCATTTAAACTTTAACAATATATTTATAAGTACTAATACACCAGGGGTGATCGCTTGGGATATGTTTGAAAACAGTGTTGCAAGCTGCAAGCACACAGATCCATCCTTTCTTTGCTCCATCTTCTCCGAGATCACTGTACTTCTAAGTTCAGCTGTAGGTATAAAACTCAAACACTCATGAAACAAAGTAAAACAGGAAAAACAGTAAGAACAGATTACAATTCCAGTCATTCATTTCTATCTAGCAAGACAATTCCCATCATTAATTAACAAACAATACAAAGGTATACATTTCCTGACAAATTCTGCTACTAAGGCTTACCACTCTAAAACATGCAGGATTTTGCAGAATGAAAAAAATCAAGACAGAAATATTTGAAATCTTATTCTAATACTATCACTATAAGAAACAAACTGCTCAGTTTTGCTCCAACAAGCAATCTTCTTGTCTTACTTTTACATTATAATTTTTTTTTTTTTGATAAAAGATACACTACTTAACTTTAACTTTCAAGAGTCTTTCAAGGAAAATCTAACTTAAACATTTCTTAATATGTAGTCTACAAGTTTGCACATGTTATTTATTCAAATGTTTCTTCTAGCTTATTAATCAGTTTACATTTCGCCCAAACTTCCTTATTCTGCTCGGCCTCGGCTGCGCTTTGGCACCGGCCTGTTAGGTGTACAATTCTGCTGCGTCCCCTCTGGATCAGTTCTGCCACGTTTTCAATCCTTTGTTTTTGCTGAATTGTTGTTGTGGGCTGGATGCTTGTAAAGTCACTCCAGTATTCTCACTTTCTGTCTTCCCTGTCTCCCCCTTTTTCTTTTTGCACTGAATAAGTGCAAGTCTTGTAGCAACCTAGATTTCCCAGATTTCTTCTTGTTAACACAAATTCCACCAGTAAAGTCAGCAGCAAGTATACGAGACAATATGAACAGTCTTTGATACTTGCAGAAAAAAACGACCTATTAAAAGTGCACCCAGGGGTTGACTCAGGAGCACCGGCGGTCGAGGGCGCAGGCGCAGAGAGTGCTGGGCCGGTACTGTTGGAGCACGGCGGGCGGCCGCGCTCTCCTTCCCATTTTCCGGTGCCAGCAAGCGAGCTGCGCGCGGTCCCTGTGGCTAGGGAAAACTCTTGTTACTTAGTCGATGCTGGGAAAAGAGGGTCCTCGCTGCCCGCCCGGCGCACAGAAAAACCGTGGCTGTTGCCGCGCCGTGTCACCACCGCTGCCGGCTCCACAGCCTCCCACCCCCGGCGCACTGAGATGCCGCCGGAGCCGAGGGCAGGGACCGCCGGGCAGGAGCCGCTGCTTACTGCAGCGGCCGCGGGGAGAAATCCGAAACCGCTGCGAGGAGAAATCCGAAACTGCTGCGAGGGGGGGGGGGGGCGGGCGGACACCTTTCCCTGGAACTCTGGAAGCAGTGTTCTAGGAGATGCATCTGCAGCTAAAGAAGAAAAAAGGAGAGGTCCTGAAAGTTCTCAACGACTTTGAGGAGCAGTAACTTCCTCGGATTCAGATAGAGATGAATAAACAGAAAAGCGAGAAGGATTCAGTCAGCCATGATGGTCAGGAGCTGGAGGCTCTGTTCTCTGATGTCCAGCCACTGTTCCCAGGCAGCAATTTGCTCCTTCTGGCCATCTCCCCCCAATTCTGGGGGATGTGGCATGGGGGGGGGCGCCGTTGGAGGCTCGCGGGTCGAGCTCTCTAACCTTTTAAACATGTAGAAATTTTTCCAGTACATCACTTTCATCACTTTTCTGTCCCTTTTTCCCTGACGGATTGTAGAAGCGAGTCCGATTGCAAAGCTGTTTTCACAGTCTCGGGGGCGGCTGTCCGGTTATCACTGAACATGTCTCACAGCGCTCTTTTTAATTATCTCTCAGCCGGGTATTTGAAAGGCCACTCTCGCTCTCAGGGTTAATCTACAGTCTCAAGTCCATTTTAGGAGATTCCGCATAGCGGAATTATCACAGTTCAATTTTCTCACAGAGATTATAAGTTAGAAGAGGTCCTGGACTGTCAGCTGTCCTTCATCTATCTCCATCCCTTCCGTCCTCTTCCCCAGACCTGAAGCACCGGGGCTCTCTGCCTAGGCGCGACCCTCCCGCCTCTGCGCTAAGGGCCGGCGTCTGGCAGGGGCTATCATTTCACCTCTTTTGTCTCCCATGGCGGTGACTATTTCTGCTATAAATGTCTGCATTCCCACCGGCACTCGGCTCATCTTTTTTAACATGACCTGAATGGAGGTGTCTGCGGGCAGTGTCTGCTGATTACAATTTCCTAAAACACACTGGCGTAACAGTGCCCCTTGCATCCACTGCGGCACCCCAGCTGTGATAGCCGCGGATACCCTATCATCCTGCAGGGACTCAAAGAGCACTGGAAACGCCGCTTCTCCTCGGCTTAAAGTTCTAATGTCCTGAGCTAGTTTTTCATCGCCCTCTTCCAAAGCTTTCTGTTCTACCTTCGCCCAGCTAATTCTGCGTCTCCCTTCCCCCGCGCGAAACGGAGCAGCGCCCCCGCCTCCACCTCCACCCAGCGAGGGGGGGGGGGCGCGAGCGGCGGCTGGCGCGCCGGCGGCTGCTCCTGCCGAGAAGGGACACTGCTTCCTCGCACCGGGCGAGAAGGCATAGAATCGCCCGGGGTGGGGGGCAAAGCCGGCTGATCTTCCTCCTGTGGTTCGGCCGGTGCACAGGGGAGGGGCGGACACCCCTCCTCCGGCTCCGGCGGCGCGGGCGCCGGGGCGGCCGATTGCTCCGCGCAAACAGCGGCCGCCCCCGGGGCAACGCCGTGCTCGGGCGGCGACCCGTGCACCTCCAGCACCATAGACCTCCCTACTGCCGGCAGGCTGGGCGTTTCGTTACCAATGCCGAGCATTCCCGGGATAGGGCGCTCACCTCCCGGAGTCCCCCCGCTCCCTTCCGTGATTCCTTCTAGTTTTGCCGTGGCTACGGCTGCAACTTTTTTCTCAGCCTGGTATCTTTGCAAACAGGTCGTTACCTCCCTCCAGGGCTTCCCTAGCTTAGCGCATACCTTGTTGCTGTCTAAAATCCCCTCAAGCAACTGATCACCATACGTCCGCCATTCTGGCAGGTCAAAAATCCTGTTAGGGTCCCCGAAACAACCCTTTGCCATCCCCAATGTAGCTAATCCTGCCACCTGCTTTAGGGTCTCTTCGCTGACTCTTCGCTTTTCTAAAAAGCATGTTAATAAGTCTACGGCTACCTGCGTATCCATATTCGTCCAGCTGGTTAACCACTCCAGGCTGATCGCAGTGGCCTCCGCGTCCCTCCGCGCTGGCCCCTCCGCGTCTTTCCGCGCCGCGTCTATGCGCCGATCGCGATCGCCACGCAGCTTTTCCGAGTACAGCCGTTCTCGGGCGGCGGACCCCTCTCCGAGGTCCAAGCGATCGGATCCCCCCTTCGTCGCGCAAAGGGTATAGATCTTCGCTCCCCGGTCGCTGCTACCGGTGCTTTCCCGATCCCGCCGGTCCGGTCCCGTGCGTCTTCGTCCCGCACGTCGAGGTCACCATTTGTCGGCGAGAGGAGCAAGACGACGATCCAATGTGATTCATAAATCAAGCTCGTTTATTGTCAGACAGTGCACATACTTATACTACCTTACGTGCTCAAAATATTATTCACTTACAGAAGTTTCACACGGGATCTTTCTCTAATCTAATTAACACACAAACTGGTATCAGAAGGCAATAACATCAACAGTTTCTTCTGCCAAGCTAATCTCTAGACACCTGCAGCTTGTTTACAGCTCTCATGTCTCCCTTTCCCCCAGTTGTTTTGAGAACAGCCTTGAGCAGAGGCCTAACTCTTGTCTATGGAGCCTGGATTGCTCACTTATACCTTATGTCTGTGCAGCCAGAAATGGCCATTTCCCAACAGAGGAGTCACTGCCTAAGTTTTGTTTCCAGAATCTCTGGATACAGGCAAGATGCCTTGACCACTGAGTGCTCCTCTTCCCTTCCTAGGAACCTGTCCAAGCACCTTGTCATGCTCACCATCACCCCAGTGCCCAAAAAGCAGCTCACCAGGCAGTCCTTACTTGAGTAATACAAGCTGGCTTTAATATATTCCCCTTAATTTAATATTTCCTCCTACTTCAAGAGGCCTGGGAATATATTTTCAGTGCAGTAGCACATGGAACAAGGATAAAAACTCATGTTCACACTCAATTGCCTCACCACCAAGTCACCACCCTCCTGCTGCTGCTAGGGCTGCTATTTTAGAGAAAGGACTGGCATCACTCAGCACTGATGTGCTCCTAAATGAGCTTCTCTGCCTCCTTTCCCCTTTGCTCAGCAACATCAGCACTGCTGACCCAAAAGCAAACCCCCCCCAGCAACAGCAGTGACAGTGAGCCCCTCGTTCCCCAGCTTTCCTTCACACCAGCTACCCTTGACTTAGGAGAGCTTTGGCTCCAAGAGCCCTGAGCTGTTCCGAGAAGCAAAGATAAACTGTGTTTTGGAAAGTCAGAGCGGGAAATTGAGTAGCACAAACATTAAAGAGATTAAATATTCCTACTTCTGCCTTGCAGCAGATACTCCTAAATTCACAGTGACACCCTACACTGAACCTCCCATAAAAATTACAGCGGCATTCTATCGTTGTGAACAACATAAAACTACCCTAAAAGTACACAGCAACACATCTTCCACACATTGTTCTGAGTAGCAATGTACAGACAAGGTCAAGGTGCTGTGAGAGAAGCCACAACTCTCCATTACCATCAGAATTTGGAGGAATAAGGATGGGAGCGGACTTTACTTCACTGCCACTGCACTTTTCTTCACAACTCCTGGACTGCAGTGGTGCCATCAGGAAAGAAAGACATCACCTCTATGTAAGCAATTTTGGGGTGCAGGAGGGAAGCCCAGGTATTAAGACTAGAAAGTTAATGTAAAGGAAGCTTTGAAAACAGTTCTTACTGACATTAACAAAGAACTAAATTATTCATGCTACTGAGTGCAGAAAGATGTGCTGACACAGGTGATTGCTCGGATGAGAAGTTTTCCAGTCTCCACTTTCCACACTGAACCTCTGCTTTTAGATATGTGCAAGAGGTCTTACCCTTGGATAGATGTTACATGAAGTGGTTACTTATCTACTCTATATCTAAATTGCTTAAAATTAAGTTTTTTAACTCTTCCAAGACTCTTGTGTGGTTATCTGATAGAAACAGCAGATTGCCAGTTGTTAGAGTGCTTTAGTTCATCTCTAATACTCAGTAACATCCCTGCAGGTACCAGCAGCTACATGCATGCAGAAGAAGTTTCCTTACTGATTTATCCCAGATCTCTGATCCAATAAGCCATTTATCACTGCCAAAAGGACAGCAACAAATAAATTTAACATGATGTGTTAAACACAAAGGCTATAAAATGATTGAACTTCATTTTCCAAGGGGCTTCTGCTCAACCTAAGAAATGTAGAAGCACAAGCTGCATCTGTGTAACAGCCATTCTACAATTGTCTCTTGTTTCTACCTGTTTGCCTATGGTTTCTACAGAAACCTATTGCTTCTCCACACAGGAAGAAGGTGCTGGCACAGCACCAGAAATTAATTTTTTTTTTTTTAAACCAAATGGGTTAAAGTATCTTGGTAACATGCTTACAATGTTGACCTAAACCCTTTTTTTTTTTTTTTTTTTTTTTTGAGGTGCTTGGTTTTTTGCAGGTTGCTGTGATACACCTTGGAAAGCCTAGGAACAGATCTACTGACAAATTTTGAATTTCACAGATTACATGTATTTGTGGCAGAAAAGTAAACTACTGGAAATTTAAGACATCTCTTCTTGTCATCTCCACAAAAAAAAAAAAAAAGAAAAAGAAAAAGAAACAACAACACAGAAAACAGACTACACTTGGCTCTCTGCCCAGGCTTTATTACATACTTGTAAGCAAGAATGTTTTCTCCTAAATCCTAGAATTCTATTTTAAAAAGTCCCTATTCAGGCCAATCCAGGGGTTCCCCAATTAACTACATGTCTAAGCATAATGTGTATTACCCAATTCATTGACAGACATCATAAAAAGTGCAATAGGTCTAAATAAACTCTGAAAACTTCCTAGGTACATTAGTATAATTAATTTTCTTATTAAATGAATGCAATTTAATAAATTCACATATTCTTTAAAAGAGAATTGTTGCGGTGGTTCAGGTCCCTAAAACCCCTTCCCCCCCTAGGAGGCTCTGGATTAAAGAAGCCCAGGAGTAAAGTCACCCCTGGGGTGGAGTCTAGAGTGGTGTGCCCCAGAAGGGGGCTGGGTCTCCTAGGGGTTGGTCACCTTTTCCCCATTTGTCCAGCCACCTGCCACTCTCCTGTCAGTCATTTTTAGGTTCTAGAACGTTCGGAGCTATTCGAAGGTTGATTGTTTTATCCCCTTGTCAATATTCCCTTCTCCTCCCCCTTTCCTTCCCAGTTGGTCCTTATCCCTTTGTCCCTCCCTGGTTCCTCCCCCAAGCTCAATTGTGATTGGTTTGTAATCCCTCAGTAAAAGTCTGATGCGAAGGGAGCTCCAGGTCTTTCGACCTTGGATGCCCAGAGTGCTGTCAACCCTTCGTTACAGTATCTCTCTTATTCCTAGGCAAAAGATCCCCCCCGCGTATTCTCTGGTGTTAGTGGTTACAGTGTCTACCCTTAAGGGATGCACAGCCTGCGGCAAGGGACAAAAGGGCCCGACAGCAGTGAACCCACTCAGGTCAGGGACGCTCCTTGTAGCTGCCATCGGGCTGCTGCCCAAAAACCCTGGTGGGCAGCTGGCCAGCACAGACCATCAGCAACAAGAATATTACATTAATTTCAGCTAACATCAATGAATTCAAGACCACATGAAGGCATAGTGAGTACTGCACAGCTTATCATATTGCCAGAGCATTACAAAATACTGCCAGATGACACAAGCATCGTCCTTGCCTTGAAAAGCTTCTTTACTTTTCACCACTTGTTCTTTTGCTCTAATAAGAGTTATCACATTTTCTTCCTCACCTTGCTTCTTACAGCCTTACTAACATAACCATTGCTTTGAAAACCTACTAAAAGTTATAAGCTCTTTTCTGCAGCTTCCAAATCCAATAATGCTGCTGTGGTTAGGATACAGAGTGCACACATGGCTAATGCCAGAAGCATAAGCATCACTCGCTGTGGAATTACTTATTTTTTAAGATCACTTATAAAGTTTAGCTTCATAATAACAATTTCTTTGTCACACTTCCTGAAAATCAGAAGAATTCTATGAAGCTGCATTCAGCTTATTATAATTCTTAAATAAATAATTGAACATGTGCACAAACATATCATATCACCTGCTGTGAATCAACACTGCAGCAGGATGCTCTGCAATTCTGATGAATATATTTTAGTCTAATCATTATCATAGTCAATTGAAATAATTTATATAAATTTATTTGATTTGCCATCCTTAATCCTGCAGGACAAAATGGTATAAAGGTTCAATTACACTCTATAACTCTTCAGATATAAACATTGACTCAGTCTAGGATTGGATACAGCTGCACCCAGACTCCTCTGTGAGGAAGAGGTGTTGAGAAAGCAAGAGGGTCCTTCTGCACCTCATGACTCAGTGGGAGGCTCTCCCTGATGAACTTTTGAAGCTTCCAGTCTGCCTGCAACACACACATCCACCAAACAAACATTTGGGGTTACCAAATTTTGGCTGATAACACAGAAGGTAGCTCATTTGGAAAAGTCAATGCACAACTAAAAAGATATTAGGTATGCCAAATCACAATATAAAGCCTTAATTACTGTTTTCAAATATTTATTGCCCTTCAAATGCTGCAAAGGTCACCTCACAATAACCCAAACATGCACAACTTGGATGGAGTAGTCACACCAGTATGCTTCAGATTTAGCATTAATTAGATTCTACCTCTTAGTCCCTGATAATATTTTCTTTTAGTTTAAAATGCCAGTGTATATCAAACCTTCAAATCCAAGCTCCCAAATATTGCAGATATTCCTATTTAGACAGCAAACTAAATCCCAGTGTGCCACCATCCCTAAGGTTCTTGCCTTCCTTTTTTCTGATGGGCAGGTATTACACATTCCAGTTCAGAAAAGCAATTTCACTTGTCCCAGAAGAGCAAAGTGCAGATCAAACAAAAGAGCCAATTCAAAAATTGTTTCAGCAGTTTATTTTATAGCCACAACAACAACTTACTCGTTGCAAAGGCATATTAAATTGAGAATAATGGAAGAAGGAGCCATAAATGGGGTTTTAAAAGGCTCAGTGTCTCAGGCCATTTGGAAGAGGGAGCTGGGAGAAAGCTCAGGAAGTTTTATTGTTAGTAGCTGGATCACTGTAACACAAACACTCTTGCTATGCTAGATACTCTTTAAAAATATTAAGCTACAAAGCATCCTATGTTTCATTGTGAATTATCAAAAGATACAGGTTGACAGGGAAAACAAAGCAACAATATTACATCCAAGAAGGATCATTAAATCTTTATGTTTAAACCAAACAATATTTTCTGACCACTGAAGCCCACAGTTCTCCTTACTGCATAGAACAACACCAAATTCCAGACATGCTGATTCTTTTCTAAAATGACCATGAAAGCATCTAAGAGCAAACCTGCCCTGCAAGATCTGAGGTTTAACTATGGACAGAACACAGCTGGAGCGGAAACCTTGGAAACATCTTGAAGTGGCAATTCCTGGAGATTTCTAAGAAATATTTCCAAGAGGCAGATGTTTCCCTGACAGCTAGCATTCTGAAAGATGCATTTTCTAATATTCATTCACTGACAGCTGTGTCTTCCCTCCTCTCTGTCCTTTCAGTGAGGTTTGCAGGCTAAGAACACAAAGGCAGTAAGAGCACTAAGCAATCAAAAATCCTATTTAGAGCTAACAAGCACTACAAGAGACCATCAGAGCCTTTAAAACTGCCGAGTTCAGCCCAAGGTGGTCCAGCAGGGTTTATTTTGGCACATCTGAGATTGCTACGGAGCAGACTGAACTGAAGAGGGCTACAGGAGCATCTGTGCAGCTCAAACCACGCTCCAGCATCTTTCTGCAGCACCAGGCTCATCTCATGTACCACACACACCAGGAAACCCTAGCTCAGGATGAGATCACACCATGCAAGCATCTGGAATTCTCCAGACAACACAGGTGCTATGCTGTCTGTGGAATTTTGAGGTGCTCTAACTGTTCTCTCCCTTAACAGGTGTTATTATCAGCAGGCAGAGGGTTCACCCTGCAGCCCTAGGACAGGGCTCATATTTTCAGCTCATCCTTCAGATATTAAGATCTGGTTTCCTTTTTCCAAAATCCTTATCAGAAAATTCCTGCAGCAACCAGGCATTACTTCCAAACAACTGTGATTTTCACCTCCAGATCAGCCTCAGAGATACAGGTAATAACAACTGTGGGCACAAACCATCATTATCTATCCCCCAGATCAGATACAGAATAAAACATCTTAGAGGGTGACTAGAATTCAATTTTTTTAATGTAATAGGCTTTTGTAGAGGATATAAATTGGAAGTGAGGATGAGCCATTAATTTCTGATATTGCTTAAAATTCTCCTAAAATACCACACAGAAAAGAATTCCTTATTGGAATGGTTGATGTTGGAAAATTATCCAGCACTGTGGAAGAGCCAGAACTACTGAACAACAAGCTACAGAAAACCCCAGCTAATTAAGATGCCCCCTTCTCTGCCCTCCCCTTCCCATTTATTCCTCCAAAAAGCATTGATCTCCAGAGTTTTAAAGTGTTGACAGATCAAAGAGGGGCTGACCTTTAAATAATTGAGTCCTTAAGATATTTACAAGTGCCCAACTCTGTTGTTGCAAACAAATATTTGGCCAGCTGATTTCCTGGCTGTATCTTCACAGCTCAGGCTAAAGAAGTTTTGTTTTGTCACTAAAACCAGGGTAAGGACTGAATTTAAAAGTAATAAATTAAAAAAACCTTCATTGTTGCAAAATGTGAAATATGTAAAAATTTCTTAAGCAAGGATGTTCTTTGATGTTTGATCTTTGTAGACTTTCAAGCCTGATCAACAAGAATGGAGATCTAATCCATAAAACAGCAGCTAACAAGCAAGCTCTAAGTGATGTCCATGTGTTAGAAAAACAAATTACTTGTTGGAAGAATTGCCTTAAAATTTAGGGTTTGACATGCTTCAGTGACCTCAGACCTAGGGGTAGGTTAGCAAACCTTGGGAAGAAGGATGCCCATTAATAGTGGACATGAGGAATGCAGAATTTATGGGCCACAAAGTCTTCAGGGAGAACTATCAAGATAACGAAGAAACTGAAAAACCCAACTGAGCAACTGTGCTGAAATCAGCTCCAGCTGGGTAAAAGGTAATTCCAGCAGAGGGAGATGGGGATCACCAACCCAAGAGGACTGAAAGACTGAGCATGTGGACTAATTAACACAAGAAGCCAAAGAATCATTCACCAATAGAAGACAGGAATTAGTGCTCATTGGCTACAAGTCACAAAGTTCTCTTATTAATTAATATTCTTTCCTTGCTAAAATGTGTAAGTATGAAAACATTTTGATAGCTGATGCGTTTGATTTGTGGAATTCCACCAAGCACTTTGGATTGCACAACTCCAAAATAAACAATCCATGTTTCTCTCAAGTGTGTAATTATTGGCTTGTTGCACACCACAAATCAGATTTCTGCAGACAACACCCCACTTAGGACTCTAAACACTTTTGCTAGTATCCATAATTTTAAATAAACAGGCTATTTTCCCATTTGTGAATCATAAGTCACATCTATTACCTAAGAACTAATTACAAGTTCCATGAAGTTTTTTATTCCTTCTTATGTGGATAAAGACACTTGAAATAGCGAAGAGAAAATCACGTATTTTGAGAAACATGCACAAAAATCTCACTATTTCCCAAAATGACAGGTATGAAGTGAATCCCACACATTGATTTATATAAGGACTTATGAGCTTCAGAAGTCCTCTGACTCCTCACTGCATCTGCCTCATTGGTATTCCAGCAATGCTGCATTGTCTGAAGACAGAAATACTAACACTTCAAGATAGCAGCAGATAATAATGTTGACATTTTAGTATGGTAAACAAATTTCAGCTGGACAATGTGGTTTGCATACATTAATCATCTTCCTTTAAGCAACTCATTCACCAGATTGAGTCTAAATGGCTTAAACAACTGGATATATGAATACTTTTTGGCAAACTAGAAGCAAGGCAGTTATTGCTGAATTCTCCTTTCCACAAGCCAGTCTGTAAAAGAAACAGGAGGCACATGCTTCATGGAACAAGCTGCTGCCATGAGACAGAAGCTGGTTTTTATCCTTCACGTAACCCTGTGGCTCAACTGGCATCACAGGACCAGAGAAACTGCACTATTCCTGCACTAAAACTTGGACCTGGTTTGCAGTGTTATGGAGCTGTCCCTTTGTCTGGCAAAGCCCGGATGCAAGTGCGGGAAGCAAGGAGTCATCACTGAGTACTCCAGTGCCAGCAGGAAGCTGCCACCACCACTTTGGTTAATTCTAAAGTGCTTGCTTAGGGTAGGGCTCCTCTCCAGAAACATCCAAGCAAGAGAGCTGGAGGTGGCTGGAATCAAACTGGAAGCATTTTCAGGAAATCAGCTGTTTGGATGATGAGCAAAGAGATCCAGGCAGAGCTAGTTAATTATGCAGGAAACACAGAAATAGAAAACCTACTGCCAGAATAGGCTGCCATAGCTGCTTTACCTTCATCTCTTTCTGTAGCCTCATGCAGATACACAGAACCACTGGCTCCTGCATCACACAACCATCTGCTGCTTGATTAAAGGAGTTGTAAGCAGATTTGTTCCCTCCTCTCCCACGAATTTGGGCATTCTTCCTGACTTATCTCCACAGAGGAGATGGGAGAGAGCAACAGTCTTGGGGAGGAAATGGAAGAGTGGAAAACAGATGAGTGCAGCTATGCTGGGAAAAGAAACCATCCATTCAAAGGTGTTCAATGCAGAATAAACTACAATAAGAGATGAAATTTAACTTGCAGGGATTGATTCCACATACTCTTTTCCTCATCTCTTTCATATCTTGCTGGAAGGAAAAATTATATTTCAAAGAACAGCTGTTAGAGATTCTGCCTTTTCCATAAGAAGTCTGAAGCACTGAATTCCTATTACCATCCATTAAGTCAGTCTCTGACTGGAGACATACTCATTAGGGCCCATTTCCTCTGCCTGGATGCATGAGGACTTCCAGCATAGGAATGATACAATATCACACACATGCAAAAAAAGAGCATCTTTATAATCTGTCTTGATTAAAGAAAAAAAAAACCTATGACCTAGTTAAAGCATTTATCACTCAGTCCTGTTATCTTCCACTCAACTTGGTTCACACCACCCTTCAAAACAGTCATTGCACAGCCTTACAGACCTGAGTCTTCTCTGGTGCTGACAAGGACTCTCACCTAAATGATGATGGCATGGTCCTCATGGGCTAAAAAGCTTTGAGTTTGGCCAAAGCCTGAAGAAGGAAGATCTGGAGTTATGCACAAACCTGCTAATTTAGATCCTGCCGCCACCACCACACCTATGCGTGACCCCTTTTGTGATTCTCTCCTTTCACAGCACCGAAGTCCCCATTTGCTCTGCAGACTCTTTTTTATTAACTTACAATATATAATTTGGCATGCAGTTGCTTTAATACTTGATTTTCATAACTGTTTATATTCTGCCTCAAGTACATTCATCACGGATTTAAATAAAAGCCTACCTTTAAGCAGATAAACAGTCCCAACAGAACTTCCTAGAAGAAGCTTGCAGTTCTTTGTGGATGTTTTGGCAATGCCACTGAATTCATTTTGTCAAAGCAGGGTAGCAAGAATAAGCTCACAGTAGCTTTGTCTAACAAGTATTTGTAACATCAGCCTTGCTGATGCAAACATGGCAAATAATCAGGTTCTGTACTTAACTGCATAGTGGATTGCTTAATAAGCAACATATGTCTCCATAAAAGAAAACTGAAAGAAAAAAATAATTATAAACAAAATCATTGAAACCGCAGTAGAAAAAATATAAACTATAATCATGTGGTCCAGTGTTATCACTCTAATAGACTGTTCAATGGCATTAATCATTGAAATAGCTATATTATTTTAAGAGCACTCCAGAAAGTTGCTTGTTAGTACAGGCAAACCATTCCATCCCCCAAAATCAAAACCAAATTAAAACATTCTGAAGTTTTAAACCAGCCAAGGCAAAACCCCCTTTTTGCTATAGCTGAATCAAACAAAAACAGCCAATGTGGTACTTCCATTTGAGATAATCTCAATTTAAGAAGCACCTCTTGTTTGTCACAACAAAGGAGTTACAAACATATCAATGTCTCCTGTTTGTGTGGCCAGTGAATTCTTTTAAGCTTTGTAGTACATCAAACTGCTTCATCACACACAAGAAGAGAATTTTTCCACTCAAGATTAATTTTTTATTAATGTATGCATGCAGCACTCACCTGTAAAAGATATTTTAGAAATAATGGACATGTGAACTACTGGTGCAAAAAGGTGTACCCTGGGCTACCTACATTTAACCTCCAGGACATCAGTAAGCAACCAAAATGCAAAGAAAGAGCAGCACTTGGATTTCTAACTGATCAACAACACATCACACCAGAAACTAGTAACTAATTAGTTTCCAATTAGAGACTGTTTACATCCTTGCTGAAACAAAACAATTGCAATATTTTATCTTGTTTTAGCAAATAACCATTTACAGGCTATACAGAGCAGCATTCTAGTTAACATGCTATGTTTAATTTAGTGACAGATTTGAATGCTAGCTTTAAAAAAACAACACCACAAAAATACCCACAAGACAACATATTTATATGATTTAAATTACGGTCTGATTGCAAAGCTCATTAGCTACAGAGCTCCAAACATACCAGGGTTTCACACTGTGTGTTAACAAACCAGACAGTTATCTTTAGACCCACAGGCCAAATTGCACCTGCATATAAATCCAGTGGGTTGCACTGTCAAACCTGAGCTATCCCAGTACAGAAGTACCAGTACTCAATGGGGTAAGCACCAATTAGGGGTACTGTGGTGGGTTGATGCTGGCTGGGTGCCAGGTGCCCACTCAGTCACTCTAGCACTCCCTCTCCCACTGGGAGAGGGGAGATAATAATATGGAGGAAAACTAGCAGGGTAAGATAAGGCAGTTTATTACAGTAGAAAGCAGAAAACAAGCGGGGATCTGTGCACACAAGAGCTAGAGAGAACAGACAATCAATGTCTACTTCCCATCAGCAGTGATGTCCAGACACTTTCTGGGAAGCAGGGCTTCAGCACACGTAATGGTTGCTCAGGAAGGCAAACATGGAAGACTCCTGAGTGCCTCCCCCTCCTCCTCTCTTCTTTCCCTTATGTATCTGAGCTGATGTCATATGGTATGGAATATCCCTTTGGCTGACTGGGGTCAGCTGGCCTGCTGGTGTCCCCTCCCAGGATCTTGCCCACCCCCATCCCCTTCAGTGGGGGAAGGAATGTCAGAGGGACAGCACTGCTTGGCAGTAACCAAAACACTGCTCTGTTATCAAAACCAGCTACCAATGCAAAGCACAGCACTTTAAGGGCTGTGAGCTTTACCCCAGTCAGACCCAATACAGGTACATAAACTATACAGATTTATTTCCACTTCTACCCTCTTCTGCAACTCACTGCACAGGCAATTGCTCCCGTGCAAACAGTCACTCAGAAAAGATCTTCCCAAAGGACTCTTGGCACTTTCCAATTAATTTTTCCATCCCAAACCCCTTACAGGAAAATTCCCCTGGAAGCTGAGCCAAATTATTCCTATAGTTCATTTCCAGCTGTGCAGCCCCCTGATAGAAAGCACAATGGAGTTGTTATGCCTTCATTATACCCAAATGGGAATTCCATGAAGACTGAGCTTGTTGTCCCCTTCTCCAAGTACACTTACACCTTGACTAATGATGGCCACAAGCCTTTTACCCTAGAAAATTGTCTTCTAAACTTACAGAGGATTCTTCCTCTTTCTTCCTTCTGCATCAGATTGCACAGCACATTCTTTTATTTCTAAGTTTTCTAAGTATCAAAGAAGATAGTACAAACTTCCACACCCCTCTCCAGACAAACTTTTGTGAAACAGGACAGATGCTTTGATGAAATTCCTGTGATAACAAGAAAAAAAATTACTTTCTGATGACCTGCAAGGACAGGTGATTCTCTGCAGCCCTCCATTCACTTCTTGGGATAAAACAGTATGATTAGGGTAAGTAGTGACATTGCAAATAAAGCACCAATTTGAAAAAAGTTTTTCAACAGAATTCCAACCCTAACACCTGTGTGCTTGCCTGTAGAAATATATTCATTCTGCTGCTAAAGTCAAATGTATATTTGAATTTGTTTCCAAATGAAAACACATTTTTCTCTTTAAGTGAGATTCCTCTCAGCTTACAATTTATCTAACATTAAAAAACTATTTCAACAAAATTTAAGTATTTTCATACAAAAAACCCCCAAAAAAACCACGGAGTTTCATTACATTAACAGTTTCACCATTGGTTCATAGACTGAAGAGCCACCCTGGTGGGGCCCCACATGGGTCACAGAATCCAGCTCTGGGGCCCACAACCTAAGGAAGACATGGACCTGCTGGAGCAAATCCAAAGGAGATCACAAAGATGCTCAAAGAGCTGGAGCACCTCTGCTATGGAGCCAGGCTGAGAGAGCTGGGGTTGTTCAGCCTGGAGAAGAGAAGGCTCTGGGGAGACATTAGAGCACCTTCCAGTATCTAAAGGGGCTACAGGAGAGCTGGAGAGGGACTTTTTACAAGGGCATGGAGTGACAAAACAAGGGGTTGACTTGTCAGAATCCTGACAATCACCTTAGTTACCATAACCATTGATTTGAAGTTCCCAAGCTGGCTGGGGGTAAAATTAGAGGAAACTGAAAAGTTATACTGTACTGAAGGAGTTCAGTGCAAATACAATGCAAGTCTTGCTCCTGTTCATTTCTTTTCAGAACAACGAAAAATGGCTGCTTAAGAAATTGTGATTCAATTACCATAATTTTCACCTTGGCAGGTTTGATTTGAAACAAATATTGTTCCAATGAAAAATTACTTTTGCATCTTAAGAGCACTGAGACATCTGCTGTTCACAAAGTTGCTCATTAAAGAGCTGCCAGAACTTCTTTCAACCCTCAGCCCATCTCTTTCCCTCCTCAGTAAGCAGTGATTCCCTAAGGTAATTGCTATTAAAAATTCCCGGTGTAGAAAGAGGAGGTGGAGTCGGAAATGAGGTAGCCAGCATAAACTCCGCCTACCTAAAAAACCTCATAAAACCAAGAAAGCACCTAAAGAAACCCTCTTTGAGGCTTCCGGTTCGCAGAGGAAAGACGCTGCTCTCCTCCCCTCCGCACCAACTGGGTAAGGTCTCTCCCAGACTACATGGTCTGGGAGCTGCTAACCCGCACTGGTGTGGGGGGGAGGGGGAGGAGAGAGAGAAAGAGAAAACTCAAGCTGCTTCATCTTGCTGTCTTTGGCTAAAGAACTTCGCTAGCTCTGTCTGCCTAGCCTGGGCCAGGCTGGTTTTCCCCCCCTCTCCGCGGCACGGCCCAGTGAGAAGAGGGTTTGGAGTCGGGCCCGTGGACCTCGGGAGCATCCCGCCTGGTTAGCTCCGCAGCAAACTCAGCACGGGAGAGAAACAGGAACTCAGACTGAGCCCCTCCCGCAGCTCGGGTGCGGTTTTGTTTACTCCTTGCAACTCTGCGTGGGAGGGAGAAAGGACTTAAATTAAGCCCTCCCGCAGCTCAGGTACAGCTTCTGCCGGGCGGCCCCCAGGCACGCTTCGGCACGGAAGGGGGCTTAAACCAGTCCCCTGCAGCACGGACGCAGTCTCGCCGGACCCTTGCGATTTCAAACGCGGCTTAGATGGGAGCCGGCATGGACAGGGTCTTTTCCTTCAGTTCAGGCACAGATTTAACAACATTCAAACCACGCGGGTGAAAGCCACGTGACCAGCACCCAGCCGAAAGACAAATTAACTGTTTCTTTCTAATATCAGAATAAGACTTTAAAAACATTCATTTCTCCTTCTCACACAGAAAGAGCATAAAATAAAGGCACCTACAAAAAGTACAACATAGAGACTTTAAGTTGACTATAACTAAGCTTATTTTTCAAAGAAAGAAGAGATGAGGAGTGCTTCACTGCTGAAAGTTCTTTTGTAAAAACATGTTGATAAAGTTAGCTATAATACACCCTGTAATATATGAATAATGGTCTAAAAGAGGTGACAAAAAGGGAATATAATGTTCTAAGTTATAAGCAGTAGACTGAGACTTTTGTGTATTAAGATTTTTTTCTTTCCTCGCCCCAGGAAAACAGAAGAAGACTTGTGTTGCTGATGATAAAGTAAGGGGATGTTGTTGTCACTGTAATAGAAACATTTGCTCTCAAAAGAACACCTCAATGACCATCATATGTCCATTGGTGTGGCCCTGGGAAAGCTACTGAAATGGGAAGGGGTCTAGAAAAGCAAATACCTCTCTTCAAAGAGAGAATCGCTTACTAGAAAGCTAATAACCATAGAAACTGTGTTTCCTATGGGAGTCAACATGATAAAACAAAAGAAAGCTTTTCTCTCTACATAAATTAAGAAAACTGAAGTTCCAGAGGTGGTAGATTAACTATAAATTGAAGTGTTACCTTCTGTATAGTCAACAAGAAAGAAAATAAGAAAGGTGGGGAGGAGAAAAGAGTGTTCTGAAAAGTTTAGTGTTGATGCCTAATTATTATTCCTGTTTTAAGTCTGTTAATAAAATTCCCTTTTATATTCCTTAAAGTATAAGCCTGCTTTTGCCTACTATTAATCCTTATCTCACAACAAAATCAAATAATCTAAACTACAAAATTAATCTTCATACCTAATTTTGATCCCCAAACCTCTGAAACCGCAACATTCCCACCCCCCAAAAACCACAAAAACAGTACAAACAAAACCGAAAGAGAGAAAACAAAAGGGGATAGCACTGGCACTTTGCTTAATTTTGAAGCACAGGACTCCAGACCTTTCAGATCACCTGCGAGTGATGAAACCATGATAGCATTGGCTCATTTGACATTTTCTCTTCTTTCTCCTCCCAGATGATAAACTTAATTGCTCAGAAAGCTCAGATTTGTTCTGATTTAAGCTTCAGCATTCCCAAAAATGGAATTTTTCTGTCCTGACAGTCCCAGTTCATGTTCATTTTTCAGACTGATATTCAAACACATTATATGAACACACAGACTTAGATACACACCCCCATCCCCATCTTAAAGGGGATTTGGTTAAGAAGGACGTTAGTACCCAAAAAGCTGTTTCTCTCTTAGCTTAGTTAATTAACTTAGAGTGATACACTGTCAGTGATATAATTGTGTAATAAATACAGCACTGTTTTGGAGGAGGTTACAGGATTTATTTGGGGCTTTTTTTTCTAATTCATTGTATACCTTTACAAAAGAAACTCTGCAACCTTGGAATTCTCTACAAGATAAAACTTTTTTACAATACTACAAAAAAACCTAAAAAATCATTATCTGCAGCTATTCAATGAGGAAGAATGAAGATATGAATCAGTACTTTTCATGCTGCTCTTTGAAAAATTTTACTACAAGATTCATACCATTATATCTCAAAGATATGAAGCAGTTATTTTTTCATAATTCATTCTTTTGAAGAACAATATAAAAATCTTGGAAATTAGCTATCAAAAATCTTCTTTTTCCCTCAATTTTATAGTATGATCCAGGGAAAATTGCCTAACTGCAGGCAGATGATATACAAGAGATGAAAGACAGGGTCAAACATGCTTTTTCATTAAAAACTTTCACCACCATTTCCTACTGAAGACTACAGACTGCAGAGACTCTAATTAACAAAGCACCGGTCTGGCACTATTCAGTATTTTATGAATAATTTCAGCAGCTACAAAAGCTCTGAAGAGAAATGAGACATAGTAGAAGATGAGCAAGTCAGCACAAGTCTCTATATGATTCTTTGTCAGGAAAGCGTAAACATAATCCTCAGATGCATAGAAAGGAATTAGGAAGCAAGAACGCAATTTTTCTCCCCAAGTAAGGTATTAGCTGCACGGATGTAGGATTAACCAAGAGTTCCAATAATTCACTCAAAAAGGACACCAAAAATCAGGAGATGATACAGAGAATTAGAACTCTGTCTCGAGGTTATATGAAAACTCATCACTGAGGTTAAGGAGCTCACTCTGTTTAAGAGATGAAAACGGACAGCTGAGTGACATGACTACAACACCTAATATAAAGAAAAAAGAAAGAAGAAAAACCCCTCTGGCAGAAATTTAAATGTCCTTGAGGCTTTTTATTCAAGCAAAGAAAAGCATATAAAACAGAATTTTTCAGGTAGAACTTAAATTTAAAACCAAACACATCAAAATCTGAGATTAGGTACAGAGTTTTTAATCCATTAGGTAAGGGGGTAGCCCCAAAGGCTACTCACTTAACATTTGGGTGGAAGAAGGTAAGCAAGATAAATAGAAACTTTCATTACGTGATGTAACACTATTAAAGACAAAGGCATTAATTGGTTACTCAATTCAATAAGAGCTTGCGAAGACAAACACAAAAATTTAAATATCCCTTTATGTATGTAAAAATAACTAGTGAAGAAATGTTTCCTCTTCTAAAACAATCCCATTAATTTATTTGCCCCTTAAATAATCTCTTACTACAAGCCAAAGAAATATTTTGGAAAACCTAAACAGCTGTGCATGATGCAGTTTTCCAGAGAGAAAATCCTAGTAATTGGGAAAAGAGGATAAAGCCACTAAAGAACAAGAAATTAGAGAGACTAAAGTCACGCAGCAGGAAGAAAGGACAGATAACACATGCATCAGCAATTATTTGACTTAAAACTATGCAAGAAGCATGTTTTATATGATCCTTAGAGATCATTTCAAAGGACAGATACAGGGGTGTTACAGGTTTGAAAAAGAGCATGCTAGAGGTCTCACTTTGGTCAGAGGAAGTTAAAGGAAGCAAGGTTTGAAACATGAAAATTACATTTATCCATTAAGCCCAGTTCTGTTAACAGTCCCCTAGTTTTGAGGGCACATTTCTGCACCCATGCAGTCAGGGCTCTTTAATTCCAGTCCCTGAGCTTTGGGATACAGCTACAATTACGGAAAAAAAAAATTCAGACAATCTCACACACAATGCACACTTTTCTTCAAGTCCTTGAAAATAAATTTGTAGCTTGTAAAGAATGACAAGATGATAAACTGACACTGAGCATGCAAACTCTCATCTTTTGAGAGGCAAAAAAAAATTCAGACAATGCAGTAAACAAAGCTGAAATACTGTCAAGCCAGAGATTAGAAAAATTGCCTGCGAGATGGTGTTTAGAAAAACCTGCTACAATCAAAATTAAACCAGTATGAATTCACATTTAATTCATATCTCCAGTATTAATGGCCTCCATAGTGCCCCCTGACATTTAAACCTAAACAATAATTTGGAACAATTGCATTTTAGGTTTTTTATTAGCAATTTGAACCATGCAGGCAAGTAGAAAGGACAAGACTAGAATGTCAAGCTTCACTACAGACTCTTCTAAAACATAGGTCTAATTAATGGAAAATAAACAAAACCATAACCTGGCAGTATAATTTCTACTAGGAATGCCCTGTCTTATCAAGAATTTTTTAATAAAAAATATGTGTTAATGTTGAAACAGGGGATTTAAGAGTTAAAAAGGGAACTTAGAGTAGATGAGACAATATGATTCATTATCCTGTTCTCCAAGGACTGAGGAAAGGCTGAAGAGATAAGGGGGCCCTTCGAAGGACATCTGGCATCTATCAAAATGTTGCTGAGCTTGCAGAACTAAAAGGGGCCACCACGGCAAAGAAAGAACACGCATGTGCAAAACTCGTGGGGTCAAAAATTCATGAGAGGTAGAACTCTCTTACTTCATCCTTTCAAGCCCCCAGACTCAAATTAAGACCACCAACTCAATAAAAGGGATGGATTGCGCAGCCACAACTGATTTACATACGAAGCGGAGAACAGGTGGGGACAGGTAATAAATATGTATAGGCATTATGGAACATGCATGTTTTTTGTAGATAAATAGGTGATTAGAAGCTGTAGAAGGCACACAGGATTTGGGAGGATGCTCTCCCCCTGTGTCCGGCACTGAATAAAATACGTACCTACTTTACAACTCTAACAGGTTGTAGAGTCTTTATACCGCATCTCAATGTGACTGTGGAAAATCATTCTTTTCAGCACAATCTCCATTTAATCAGATCCACTAGCACAGATATTTGCTACTGGGCAATAACCCTAAATATTTGTAAGCATTCAACCCTGTTGTCTTTCACAGAAATCATCATAAACTTAACAGTTTGTGCTATCCTTAAGGCAAACTGTACATATTTAATATATGCGTGTAGGCAGAGACAAGTGGTACAGAACATAAAAAGCTGAGGCTTAAAAACCAGGCTACTTTATGTCTGTAACAAATTTTGCATCCTGAACTATCAGTTAAAATCTCTTTGAAGACCATCCATGATGAACTGAAAGCTGCATCCAGCAACTTCTCCAGACAAGGGGAGGTACACAATACAAACCCCTTAACACTGAACTCAAGTCCTTTGACTAACCCATACAGCACCTTACAGAAAACAGAAGCCTCATTTATCAGATTAAAGCAGGAGAATGTAGTAGGGAAAGGAAACACCACCAAAATATTTCATTTCATACACTCACTCTTGTAGAGCAGGCTACAAATGTTCGCATTCATACATTGCCTGACACAGAAACATTACTAAATTGTCAGCTAACAAGCAGGAAAGTCAATCTCTCTTTCAGTTCTATCACATCTGACACTTGGTTAACTCAGGGGATCATCTCAGACTGCAGCCAAAATAAAAGCATAGTTTTGTGCTGAAATAACCACTGCTGCCTCCCTTTCCCTCAGAAGAGAAGGTTAAAATTTTGACATTTTAGGATTCTATGCTTAGAATTTATGGGAGAGCTAACAAGAAAAAAAAAAAAAAAAAAAAAGATTTCTCTAAATACCATTCCCAACTACGTGCCAGCAGATAAGAAAGTCACAAAGTTCACCCCTTCCCACACAGCCTCAGAAAAAAAAACATTTCAGAAGCTCAGTTACCACCCCAAGTTATAGCTTCACTGCTGAGCTACTAAAGCCATAGAATGGAAGAAATAGCATTATTTAAAACCTTATTTACCCAACCAGGGCTGAGAATATTCTGATGCCTTTCAGAAGCAGCACATTTTACACAGTCAAGACAGACACACAGCATAGCAAAGAGAAGGGCAATGCATGACTAGGCAGCTCCCACAGCCAGCATTTCCAACCACATGGGAAACAATGCAAAACCAGGTTAACATATACTGGTAAAAAGGCAAAATTTCCTCCCAAGGTAAGGACTCATAGCCCTAAAGAGATCCCCCAGATATCCCAACACAGCTAAACTCCTACTGCTCTGGCATTCACCCAGCTGCAAGCAAAGGCCAGGCCCACCACTCTCCTTGGGTACACTCCCTTCTTCTCTGACAGGCACAGCAAAACCTTCCCAAGAGCTCTCCCCATCAGACAGCAAAATTTACAGCCCCCTGAGTTAGTGTGAACCCATTTTCACCTGCAGCCAGAGCCAGTGCTCAGGAGTGCTGCTCCCTGCCATGGCAGCATCACTTCAGCACGGGGAGACTGAAGCCAAGCAGAGCAGGCAGCTGGGGAGATGGTCTATCTCATTTCTTTACTGCAAACATGGCAGGGTTGTTTATTTATTTGTTTCAACCTCCCTGGAGCATCAAAAGCCTTCAGAATAAGCACAGCAGACCCTGAGCCAAAGCTTAATCACAGCTCCTATGCTGTCAGCTGGCCCTTATTGAGCTGGCCCGGCCTCCAGGGTCACACAGCTGAAGCAGACTGCCTGAAGCTTTCAAACCCAGCTGCTCTGTACTTTGCATAGCACTGGAAACATGCAGATCAAAGCAGTAGTTACCAATTCTGGTGTGAAAACTAAGGCAGGGAAATAATTCCTTGAATATTACTTAGGATCAGTCTGCAGCTTTTTAATCAGAATCCCCACGACTTCTCTGTTGTAACCACAGGACGTCTCTGCCCCTTGAAATCTACCTCCTTTCCCTTCTCCTTTATACCCTATTTTATTTGTCAGCTGATCCTGATGCTAAGCCATGCACAAAAAAAAAAATAATCCCCTACATATCTCTTTTCCACACAATATTACTAAAAATTTGTAGTTAAGGACTGGAGACTTTCCTTTTCACATGATTTTTCCAGAATTGCATTAAAGAGCAATCAGCAGAGGGCAATGAGGAAGACCTCCATAGATAAGGGTCAGTAAGTAAAGGCAGTAATCCCTTATTTTGGTAAAACAACACCAGGAATAATGTGTATGACTGCAGGCTTAATTATTCCTGTTCTCTCATGGTGGGACTTCAGGGAGAGTGAGATTACCTGATCTCTTTGAATTGCTGTAAATTCATTCCTGTAAATGTCAAATGTGCAGAAAAACTGGGTCAGCCTGGTTTTCTTCAAACACTCCAAACCAGCCTCTTATCCTGAGGTGCTCTCCCTGGAAAAAAATGCTGTCAAAAGTCAACGTCTCTTTAGGTTTTCCTACATGCAGAAGATGGGAGACCCAGCCCTAAGAGCACAGGAATGACTTCACCTCCAGTAAGGCACCCAGCAATGCAGCAGAAGCCACCAGCAGATTTCATGCACCCATGTACACAAATTCCCCCATCTCATGGTATGTTTGGCACTAAAACTGTCACCTTACTCAGTACTGAATCTCTGTGAATTCAAAATTAGCTTCTTCGTGCCTGTGTGTAGCTCTAATCAAAGATGTTATCACTCAGGAGTTGTGGGAATGTGTGTGTCATTCATAAATTATGAACCAGACTTCTTTAAGGCATGGTAATTACTACAGGTATGCAGCATTATGCAGAAATGCAATATTTACAGAGCCATGCTTCACTAAAATGTCAGTATTATAAAGTCTGTAACTGATTAGATTATTCTGGATGAGAACTTTAGCATATATGAAACAAACCAGCTTTTTTTGATGTTGACAGAGGCAGCACAATTTACCAACTGTAAATTACAGCTATTTTTCTGCTGCTTTCTTGTCCAGTGTTGCATCCACTACAGAACATGATTACCTGCACATCTTACGAAGGCTATCATAGAAAACAGTCTTGTAATGCAGTTCACTTTCATTCACAAGTCTCTAAAAATACTTAAAGACAGGAGAAATATTTTGGAAATGTGCTACATTATTATGGCCGAAACAAAACAAACAAACAAATAAAAACTACTGCAGAAGATACAAATAATATTTCAATTTTAAATTAATACCTACTGCAACATTTTGTCCCCACCCCCCATATTTTTTCAAACTACTTTGTACTGCTATTACAAAGAAGGTAGAAATCCATCTACTCTGAATGACATAGATATGTAGACAAAATTGATACGGCCTGGGAAATAAAAAAGACTTCCATTGGAATTGAAAGGAAATAACACAATTCATTTAAAAATTTTTAAGCTTAATTTAGAAACTATTCCATTTCAGTCAGTTACAGATGCAAGTTTAACTTCTAAATTAAGGCCAAAGTTATTGTGACCACAAATACAACAGTGATTGCTGCAAACTAAGATTTTTACATTTGTTTGAGATGCCATCTCATTCCAGTTCCTGCTGACATTTATATGCTTCCATAAATCAGTGGGCATAGAGACAGGGAGGATAGGGGAGTTGCTGTTTATTTACTGTTGTTTGTTGAGGGAAGGAGAACCAACATTGTCCATTTTCCCTCTTGGTAGTTGTGGTTCACAGCCCTCACAGAACAACTCAATTTACAGCCATGGCAGATCCAGCCCTGTGTATCTCAGGGGGAAGGATGTACATTTTGGGGATCCTGTTGGTCTATGAGTATCTATCTGCCCTCTTAATGCTGTTTGTTCCTGTAGGATAAGAGGCCTGCATACATCCAGGTTTCATATTTAGATTACACTTCTTACTGCATAAAGAGGAAAAATAACATGGCAAGCACTCTCCATCAAAGATATGGTTAAACAAACCTTTAGCAATGAGTCCTTGAAAACAAAACCAACGAATTTACTGTGTTCATCTGACAGCAGTATCCCAGTTCCAGCTAGTTCAGGAGGTCTTACACAGGTATTAAAAGTTAATTCTGCTGGGGACAATCCAGTGTGCAGCCTTGTCCGGTGAGATGCTCCTTTTATAAATCTGACCTCTTGTTCTACATTCCTTCATGTCACCTTTATGGATGTGACGAGGGAATTCAAATGGAGAATCAAAGATCCTCCATGGATTTCACATGTAAACAGTGAGTTTTGAAGCCACTTTTAAGAACTCCTTTACTTAGACTCACACCACAACTGAATGGGAAAGGCCTTCTGGAGGTCATCTGTATTTCAGCATGGAAGGTGAGCCAGGTTCAGAAACACAAATTTAGGCCTAACTATCCAGGGCAAACAAGGAGCAATTCTTACACTGTTTCCTATGGAGTAACTTGAAATATCTTGATGGCAAATTATGACCAGATTTGACTGAAGGATATAGATTACAAAGGTGATTAATCTCTCCTACCAATTCTAAAAACAGACAGCCAAGGGTAGCTATCTTGATATTAAATTAAAAAAAAAAAAATCAGCAAGAATATTAATTTTCCTTTTCAAAAAAAATATGCAATAATTTTATGAAAACAGAGGGGCTTCATAAAAACAACATGAGAACCAAACTACAAACCGCACTGCCAGGACACCAGGTCATTTTTGACTCAGAAGGCAGAGCACCATGCACTGAGTCACCAGTACTTCCAGTCTGCTGCCAAGTCCTCCCATCAAAACACCTTACAGTTCTGGGAATGCCATAATGAAGTCACTGTCAGAGCTGTGTGACTTGACACTATGAAGAACCAAGTTCTTTGCCAGCATAATTCTGTTGATTTCAGGAGAGGTGCTGCAGCAGAGAATTCAGATCATAATTCACAGCGCTGTCATGGAGTCCAATATTTTTATTTAAAAAGAACCTTAAAAAATATGCACTGTAACTGGCTCTGCATACCTTGTGAGAACAGATAAAAATCACATTCTGTATTAGCACCAGTGCTCTTGGCTGCAGGCCACGATATGATCTTTATAAAAATAAACTGACCACCAGAAGAGATTTTGGGCATGAGTATGTTAAAACACAATATTCTAGTGTAATTACTATGGTTACCAGAGTAGAAATAGAACATGGATTGAAAGAAACAATTCAGGGACGAATATCCTCCTCATTAGATACAACCTACCAAGGATACTTGCATTCTTGCACTGCTTACTGAGAGCCCAGCACTCCAAACCACTGAATCACGATGTGACATTCTCAGTCAGTCATCTTCACCACCATGGTACCAGCTGTCAGCTTCCTGAAAATGTCAGGTTTGTGCTCATTGAAGGAAGAAGGTTCTTATTAGTCTTAGTAAAAAATTTGGAGGAATAACGTACTGTTGGATACCTAAATTTAAATTTCAGAGTCATTACCATTTTTTTGGCAGAGGTCTGGCAAAGGATAAAAAGAAAGTGGTGAAAGAAGTCTCTGAAGGCCTCTGCAGTTCAGCTTCCTTGACATCTGGGGAAGCAGATGGACAGGAGCAGCCTTCAGAGCTCGATGAGCCATGTCCCACTGTTCCTTGCACTGTGCTCCTACCACTCAGAGCCCATCTCCATGGCCAGATGCCACCCCTCCTGCCAAGGGGATGAGGAACAGCTATTGAAGGACTGTGATGTGACAAAGCAACCAATTGCTTTATCCCACTTTTTGGCCCCAGATGGCACATGGGTGAAGGCAGGATTCAGATCCACCACCATCTCATGCACCACATCTGGAACAAGAGCCTACTTCTTGCAGCTGCAGCAGCTGGATCACTCTGATCCAGCACAGATGATTCTGTGTGTGCCACACATGAATTAGGTGAAGAGCAACCAGGAGACCAGTAGTTTGCTTTGCTTCCTTTTGCCTTATTAAAAATCTGGACAGTTGAAACCCACTTTTAGTGAGAAGAGTCTTTAATCAAACAGAGGTCCATTGCATAAGAGCTTGATGTTACAACAAAAGATGCGCAAACCAGTGAGCCATCCAATAATTTAGTTTTGTGATTTTCCACCCCTGCCTACACAAACAGAGCTAAAGGTTTGTGACAGCTGCTTGTGTTTCGATTATCTCTTTCAGGATCTCAAAGTTCAAAACCACATTCTAGAGAAGCAACTGGCAGAAGAAAATTATTTGTAACAGCCCATCCACAGAAGAGGCCCTATTTTATTATTAATTACTCATATTGCCATAGAACCTAATTGGCCCAGCCAAGAATACAGGCCCACTGTGTTCATTCTGTACAAACAGAAGGGCAAGGGCAGGCCTTGCCCCACAGAGCTCACCCTCTACAAACTCCTGCTCCAAGCTCCACGTTAACCATTGCCAGCTCTGCAAGAAGCCTTATCTAGTGTTTAACACACCCCATGAGATTTCAGCTGGCCTGAATTCCCAAAGAACTGCAAAAGTCACGCCTCACATATTTAAATGAAGATTTCCCACATATTCCCATTGTAAAGGTCATCCCATATGCTGGATCTCACTACAGTAAAGCCTGTCATTTAACTTTTCCCCATGCAGCAATAGGAACAAGGGTACTTTGTGGGATGAGGCTACCCACAGACAGCATGCAAGGAGAGATGAGATACATTCCTTGCAGGGAGAGGTGGCTGGAGTTTGGTTCCCCCCACCAGCAATGAACAACTAGGTGTATGGAAAGAGCAAAGGAAAATTTAAGCGTTTCAACCAGTTGCAGGGATTAGCTGATGTGAAAATCTCGGTCCCAGCAGAGGAGAGCCGTGGTTCAGGAAGAGATAAGTGAGAAGGAGTAGGAAGACTTACAAATAGTGGGATGGCAGCCAGGAGCAGTCAGTTTCCAAAGGGCAAAAGAGCAAAGCAGAAAGGGCAACTTGGGGTGAGAGATGGGGATGCATTCCAGGATCCCAGGTACTTTCCATGTGCTCTGGATCACCAGAGTTTGTTCGAGCAGGACCACAAAGGGACGGTACCACCCACAGGGGACAGGGTGCTCTGATGAGCTGTTGATGGTCTCTAACACAAGGACTTTTGCCACTGAAACACTGCCAAACAATGAACTGAGAAACCAAAGAGTTTTATCTGAGTTTTTCATCCTCATTTTTCCTTAGGCTTTGATTGTGATAAAGTAGCAAAACTACCACAACACCATCCCTAAATGGCCTTACTGGTCACCCTGGCACCAGTGGGAGACACTGTCAGTGCACACCCTGGTCAGTGAGCACAGGGCAGTTGATTGCTTTGGCTTTCTGGTTGACCGACTTTTTAAAATGGAAGGATTTGGAAGATAAATGATTGGACTAGATCTGAGAAAAAATCCATGTTTTCCTTGTGATTTAGCCACAGATTTCCTTTGAAGTTATGGCTGAACAGCCTATCCCACCACAGCTTCTGGACCTCTATTACTTATCTGTAAATTCCCCTTATTATTCCTTAATAGCAAATCCCTGACAAAGTCCTGTTTCCACAGTAAAATCTCTAAACTTCTATTTATATGCCTGCAACTCATTGTGCCAGGCATCACAGAATCCCCAGGTGTTATTGTCATGCAATAAATAATTTATCCCGCTCTGCTGGGACTCAGTGTGCCAAAGTGCAGCTCATGGAACGAGCAGCATTCTGAATTTTCAGGCTGTTTCTGCTTTCCCGAAGTGCAGCCTGTACTGTCACAGTGTAACAAAAAAACAGACCTGCTTACTAACAAAATCACCTTTGAATGACTACAACTGGCTTAAGTTGATGTTTTCGTGACTCTGTGTGCAAGTGACACCTTTCAGACACACATGAGCAGTGGTTAATTATTCCAGTGGATTTTGTTTCACCAGAGTCTCTTTCCATTGAAGACCCCAACCAATGTCAGTGCCCTGGGGACTGGATGTGATCCCCATCCCTCTGGCAGCAGTCAAGGTGGTGCTGACTCACTCCCTCTGGCTTTTCCCTGCATCCATCCAGTGCCAGTGCTCTAGTAAGTGCTTGACTATTCATTACACTCTCACTTGCAAAGCTGCAATTCCTTTCTCCACAGACAGCACAAACCATTGGACTGCAGGCTCCTAAAAATGTTGCTTATCAGATTTTGGATGCCTTTTCAAGGGCTCGATTACTTTCTGCTACAAAAATAACTGATGGCAGGAGAAGAATCTCTGCTACAGGGTTTTGGGGCAGAATTCAGGATCCCCTTTCCCAAACCCACTTCTTCGGACTGGAATATTTAACAAGCACATCCTTGAGTAATGGCAACAAAGCAGCAGCTCTCAGTACCCAGCCCAGCATCAGCTGGGGGGGCCTAACTCAAGCTCTCACTGGTTAAGAAACCAGGGCCACATTTCAAGAAGTATCTTGCAAATGAGAGAACTTTATAGAGTAAAAAGTGAGCACAGCATGGTCTTCACCTGCAACTCTTCCTGTTATACCCAGGGAAAGGGTTATTTATACCCAAACAAGGTTCATTTTAGGTTTAAGTGTCTTCCCATCAGTCTAATCTGCTACAAAAGCAAATTCAACAACCATAAAAACTCATCCATGATTTGAGTGTTTTTAATATCAGCCCAGGGAACAGTGAGTAAAGTACTTTTCAAACACAAGTGCTAAAACTATAATCAAAGTATCACTGCATTTTCTGTTCTTGAATAAATACTTTTCCACAAGCAAGTAGACAGAATATACTTTAAATTACAAATCATGATGCAGTATTAAATAACTACAGCAAAAATATTTAAAGCCCATGTGTGTATCCCAACAATCACTCAGGTATGTGATCTGTAATTTCAAAGTATGTGGGCAAAAAGGAGTAATATAGGTTTCAATGCAAAGTTACTCAGCCTGCTTAATAAAGCAAACCCAATGTTTTCCAATGCAAATAAAATACAGACTTTGGGGACAAATTTCCAGGTATCTAGATTTGATAATTCAGTTCTATTACTTTAATATTAATTTATTTTTAATAGAAAGCATCTAAGAATCTACAGCATCATTGTGACATTAAATTCAGCACATTTGGAAAAAATGTTGTCCCTCAACTGTGATGTCCCAGATTTGCTACTGTTTTTACACAGCTGAGCTTACAGTATCTTAAGTGAAAGTTTTGTTATTCTCAGATGGCAACCATCAGCCCTTATCTGGCAGAGAAATAAAAAGCTTACCTAATGCCCAAGAAATGGAATTACCTAATATCCAAAGTAATGTACTCTTAACAATGCCATGAGACTCCATCTCCCTTATTGGTATACACAGACAATTATATTACATCTAACTTCTGTTTCTCTTCCCCAACATTATATATCATACACTATTTCACAGAGGAGTCCTTGGTACCATATCCTCACAATTTACTTTAAAATTTGTCACCAAGGGCCCAGATTTATGACTGAGATTTTATGGATTAGTAATTGATCTAGTGCACATTTTTAGCTTACTGCAGATGGAAGATCCATGTCAGCTGAAAACCCTTTCCTTCAGATTTCTGCTGTGTTCTGTGTTTGGTTGTGGGGGTTTTTTCACCTTGCTCTTACACATCCGGGGCTGGGGGCTGGTCAAATGCATGCATATGAGCAGTCACAGAAGCTCAGCAGAATTACGACAACTCATTAAACTGCAAGAACAAGATCACACACTTGAGACACAATAATTATAATTATGCCAGTTCTTCCTACTTTGGTGGGAAGAAATCTGAATTCTCAGTTTGTAACACATTTTATCACTTGCATCTTGATGACAGTGCTGTTTGCCAGCGGTTGGAAGGCAGAGATTCAGCAATAAATCATTGCCCCCTTTGACTTACCCATGAAGGCAGGACTTGAGCCTTGGTCTTCAAGTCATACATGCTATAAATGACCCTTAGGCACAACCCTGAATAGAGGGTATATTGTTAGAGATAGCATTCTTCACGTGGGATGCTTAAATACAACCTTTCCCAACTGTTTGTAGGTGGGAATTACAAGCAGCTATCAAAGAAAGGATAATGCAAATGTTCCATTCAACTGAACTCAGGTGAGCTCTGCATGTTTGCCATTGCTGTGCAGCCACCTGAAATTATCCAGAACCATGCAACCTTTTAATGCTTCATAAAAACTCTATGAGGTATTCAGGGTATGAGAGAAACTTTTCCTACTCACCTAAAAAAAAAGCCCCACAAACTTGTCTTTATTAATACTATTTTTATAGGAACTACAAGCTACTGAGAGCACATATTTAATAAAAATAATCACAGATTAAAGTTGGACAATACAGTTGTTAAGTATCTTGTCTCAACCATCAAATTGAGAACCAGAGGCAATGACTACACAGACACTTTAACCCAATTGTGAACTCTCCATCTGCCTCCAGACCAAATGCTCCAGTTCTCTTAACGTTCAAATGCCAAAAGGTTGAGAGTTCTACCTTTCTGGGCAGGGCCAGGATTCAGTGCAGTTTGTCATCCTGCACCTTGCCTTGTGGGTGTGAGCAGACAATACTCCAGTCCTGAGAAGAAAAAATCCAAATTGTGCTGTGTTCATGTCTGGACAACAGCCAAGCTTTTATAAATTAATTATTTAACCAAGCCACCTGTTCCCTTTGCCTGACCCAAATTCCCATCTTTATCCTTAAAAGCTTGCTTTTCTGTCTTCCCATCTGAGCTTTACAACTACCAGGAGCTGGGTTTCCCCCTCGAAGTATCCAAAACAGAAGCTAAAACTGCAGCTGTCAGCAGCTCCCAGCTTCCCTCCGTGGGAATTAGTCATTAGCCAGTGATGACAAACAGCACTTTGAGTTCATTCTCAGTACAATGACATTTAAATCCATCCAGAGTGACTAAGGCATCCAAGGAAAACCTGTTTGGTGCCGACAGACTTCTCAGAGTGCAAATCAAATGCACGGCATTGTCCCTGCTACCTGTGTGTAAAGCTGCCCAAAAAGTGATCTTTCCAAGGATGGTTTTAATGGTGAGGCTGCTACAAAGCAGAGGGGACAAATCCTTGGTTGTTTCATTTTCAGTCCATGCTAAAACAACATTTTGAGGTATTTCTAGGAATCCCTCATGTCCTTACAATATCTGAGCATAGTATGGAAGGTCTCGTTGCCAAAAATGGCCAGATTTCTTACATTCACACAATGACAAAAAGGCTCTTTAATGTAAAAAATTCAGTTCCACATCTTAGCAGCAAATGAACACTGAGTAAGATACAGGGCAAAGATTGAAAAAGAAATTTAAAAGTACATAAACCATCATGAGCAGGAGACAAACACTGTACAAGAATGAGAATGAGGCTGCAGACAGAGAGGGAGGAACCCCAAGAGAGATGAAGAAAATGGGATTGGATGCATTTCAGTCTTAGTGAAAGCCTTTTGGTGTCTCATAGGTCTGTCCCAAAACCACAGATTTAGGACAGTGGCCTGCTTCTTCTTTTAACTACCAAGTTAATTAAACTTTGATAGTGAAAGAAATTCAGAAACATAAATATTATAATCTCAAAATTATTTTTAATGCTACCCTCTGCAGAGAAATAGAGACCCCAATAAAACACTAATCTGTATCCTAGCTTAATTTCTATCTGCCTACTTCAGCTTTAGGTACCTGCCCTTGCTCAGACACATTTTTCACCTTCTGACTAGTCCCAGCTACTTCCATTTGTAGCTGGTCTGTACTCACAGACTGCATTCACAGTACAGTACAAAAAATTGCTGGTTTCTCCTCATAATCATCTGCTGTGAGTGATGCAAGTGATAAAGGGACAAAGGACACATTCATGTCTCTACACGCTATATCAATTCCTCTAAATTAGGAAAATACTCTCTTTCCTCCCACATAAAGTGAGTGTTTTTGATTTCTCAAGGAAATGAGGAAAGAAGAGGGTTATGAAAGTCACGCAACAAATGTAAGACAGTTCAGCAGAAATGAATGTATGCTTTTCAGTCTCTGCCATTACAAATTAAAATCATCCCTCCCAAAAAAAAAAAAAAAAGTACAGTACAGAACTGTACTGAATTAAACATTACCCCCTCAGGTATCAGACAAAGAGGGAAGGGAAATCCGTAACAGAGGCAAAGCCCCACAGTGTAGCAGAGACGTGAGGGAAGCAGGAGCAAGCGGTGATTCGGATTTTCTCCCGTTGCCAATGGAGAAAACACTGATGCAAAAACATAAGAGAGAACGAGGTACTGAAGAAAAATACCACATTCAATCTCAAGAAGAAAGCTTTTCTTCTAGAAGCCTTCAATACAGCCAGAAAAACACATGATCTTGCATGTTTTCCTCCAACTGCCAATTGCACAAGGTATAAAAAAGTTGCCCAGGTGCAAATATACTCTATTTGGCTTTGAGAGTGATCCTCATTTTACCATGATGAATGCTCACAAATTACTGTTTTATGCCAAATCTTCTTTTCTCCACCATTGTTTTGCCCTCTTGCACTTTCAATAAAGGCAGGTGTTCACCCTGAATGCTGTTGTGCACACAGACTGCACAAACACACCCAGAGAAAGAAAATCCACTAGGCAATACAGAAGGGAAGGAAAAGTATTTCACCTAAAAGAAGGTGAAAAGATGGTAGCAAATTATTTCTTTTTTTAAATTCACTACAAAAGGCCTAATTCCAAACAGATGTGGACCTTGAGATTAAAATCTCTCCTGTGACCCCTAATTTTACATTGGTAAGACTTACACAGGAAATAGTTCACAATAATAATGTCTGGCTCACCCATTAACACCTCAATCAGTCATATTAGATTTGGTACTAATCCAATATTTCCTAGAAAATCTACGGAAAATTTACTTTTCCATGACATAAAATCCAGTTGTAACTTCCATTTATCTCTGAGGAGTTCAACTCAAATGACTGATTCAATCAGAATTGCTCAGATTAGAAAGGGGTTTACTTGATGAAAGAGTAAAATGAAGAAAATAATTTAACTATCAGGAGAAAACAAACTGAAATCTGTTTAGATTTATTTTGTGAATATGCGAGCCCCCAGTGTTGAAAGCTGACCATCCCTGCTAAAGGGCTGGCTATTATAGGAGGACTAATATTGCATGTTCATCTACACTGGCTCGTAAGGATACAACACAATTATTTAGAGCAATTGGGAATACAGGGCCCCAGAAAAAAAAACCAAAAGCTTCATCTAGCTGCCAAAGCTTCAACAATAGTCCTAATTTCCCCTAACATGATTCCAGCTGCTTATGTTTTCTCTAGGCTAATGCACAGGATTCATTTCCTCTTGGAGGAAGCAATCCGGATGTAATTTGATGAGCATCTCTCTTAACATCAGTACCCGCTTCAGCAGCTCATCCCTTCCCTCTGAATTCATTCCTGTCCTCATGCTGACTTTTAGGCAAAGGTAAAACAGTTCACTGGGAGGTATTGTGAATCAGAGGATGAAACCAATCTGGGTTACAGACAGCAGCAACCCCTCCTTGGTTATTTTTAACTGAGGTTAGTTTCCTACCCTGCTGTGACATTATGAACAGTTGCACAGCTGAGAGCCAGAACAGGGGCAGGAATGGCAGAGGGAGACATAGGATTGTCTTGCTGAGAGATGAGCACATCAAACTCCACCCTTAGTAACCCCAGGTCACTTCAGACTTAACGGCAAGCAAGAGAAAATGAAATTCAAGCACAAAGTGAGGCTGTGGGCCTGCTGACAGTCACTGTTTCCTGGCAGGACATTAACTGTGTATAGGGTAAGTCACGGCAACCTGCCACTCAAATTTAACTGTGTACCCTTAAGAGACTTTGCACTGCTCGAGGTCCCTTGCTGTCTGCCACCTTTCTCCCCTAGTGCAACCTCCTCTCACAGCAGGATCAGCTCTGCACTCAGACTAGGTTCCTGAGGGCTGTATCTAGTTGGGGCTTGAAAAGTTCCATGAGAAGAGACTGTAACCTGACTCTGGGCAACCTGTGGGACTGCCTGTGCTCACAGGGAAACAGATCTACCTTAAATTCAGCCTGAACCTCCAAAGTTTCAATTTATGTCATTTATCTCTTGTCTTCCCACCCTTCACAGAATCACAGAATGGCTGCAGTTGGAAGGGACCGCTGGAGGTCAGCTAGTCCAACCTCCCTTCCTCCAGGGAAGGAGATCCCACAACCATTCTGGGCAATCTCTTCCAGTCCTCAGTCACCCGCACAGTCAAGAAGTTCTTCCTCATGTTAAGGTGGAACTTGCTGTGCATCAGTTTGTGACCATTGCTTCCTGTTCCATTGCTTAGCACCATGGAGCAGAGCCTGGTTCATTGTCATGACACCCTCCCTTTAGATACTGACAGACATTGATGAGGTCCCCTCTCATTTGTCTCTTCCCGAGGCTGAACAGACCCAGCTCCCTCAGCCTGTCCTTGTAAGAGAGATGCTCCTGTCCCTTCATCTTTGTCACCCTCTGCTGGACCTGCTCCAGGAGCTCTGTGTCTGTCTTGTCCTGAGGAGCCCAGAATTTGACACAGCACCCCAGATTGTTCCTCACCAGGTCAGAGTAGAGGGGCAGGATCCCCTCCCTCAACCTGCTGGCAATGCTCTTCCTAATGCCCACTAGGATTCCATTTGCCTTCTTGGCTGCAAGAACGCTTTTTTGGCTCATGGACAGCTTGTTGTCCAGCAGAACCCCCAGGTCCTTCTCCACAGAGCTGCTTCCCAGCAGGTTAGCACCCAGCCTGGTGCATGGGGTTATCCCTCCCCAGGTACATAATCCTTCACTTGCCTTTTCTGAATTTCAGAAGGTTCCTCTGTGCCCATCTTTCCCATCTCTATTGAGGTCCTTCTGTAGGGCTCACAGCATTCTGGGATATCAGCCACTCCTCCCAGCTTTGTGTCAGCATGAAGTTGCTGAGGAGGCATCTGCCCCTTCATCCAAGTCACTGATTAATAAATTAAACAATACTGGGCCCAGTACTGACCCTTGGGGGACACCACTAGTGACAGGCTTCCAAACAGAGGTAGAGGGCACTGCTGCAAAAAGCCTGGCTCTGTCATCTCAATACTCTTTGTATGTATGGACAGGCTGATGCTGGGTCCCTCACAGCCCTCTCTTTTCCAGGCTGAACAAGCTCAGCCTCCTCAGCCTCTCCTCACAGGGCAAGTGCTTCAGCTCTTGACCATCTTGGTGGATCTTTGCTGAATGCAGTCCAGTTTATCCATGTCTTTCTTGTATTAAGGGAGCCCAAACTGGATGCTGTTTTCTAAATGTGGTTCAACAACTGCCAGTTTGAAAGTAATAATCACTTCTCTCAATCTACCAGCTCTGCTTCTGCTACTAAAGGTCCAGGATGCTGTTAGAATTTTCAGCATCAGGGCACAACGCTCTCCTACGCTCAGCTTACTGTCCTCAAGGATTCCCAAATCCTTTGCCACAGACCTGACCCCCAGTCAGTCAGTTCCCAGCCTGAAATAACTGAATGTCCTCATCTCTGAGCTGGGTGCTGGGCAGCAGGGCCTTTCTGAGTGACACAATACAAACAGGCACCAAGGACAAAGTGGTGATATCAGGATGAGATGCCAAAAATGTTTCCCCCACAGACGCTGTCACTGGAAGGAGGTATAAAGATATATGGAGATGGCATCAGTTCACAGCTCCCAAGCTCCACATTTGGAACACATTCAGCTTTGGGGAGAATTCAGAACATCTCAGTGGGATTTATGAGCTGCTTCACACTTTTCTAAGCATCCTGTGATGTAGACAGGTGTATATAAGAATCCACATTTAAGAGGGCTGTATTTGGGATACCTTTTGGGAGAAGTCGCCCCCTCTTTCAGCCTTTTTGGATCCAGAGAAGTCCCACCAAATGTACATCTCAAAGATGGAAGAGGCAGAAGTGATTCAAGTAGCAGAAAGGTGAGAGGTTTTGGAGAACAGCTGGAGGGGCAGTGTCACTTCAGAAGAGAGGAGAGCTGAAGATTAAGTCGCCTGTGCTGAAATAGTGCAAGGAAGAGCAGAACAGAAAAGAAGCTGCCAGAGAGACCTCCAGCTCTACTCCTCAGAAAACCCTTTCAGACATGGACCAAGAATTATTTCTGGAAGCCCTATTAGTAAACTGAGTAAGCACTTCATAATCATTGATACAACATTGCTGTGAGGTAAAGAAAACAAACACCTGCCAAGGACAGGGCTACTCACCACTAGCCTGGTTTCCAGTCATTTACCACGGATAATTTGGTTTAAAGTCAAGCAAACACCAAACTGCCTGGAAATCAGATAGCCAGTGTCATGTGCAACCCAGCAGAAGAGTTTGTCTCCATAGAATGAAATACATAAAAGCCAAGAAGCCAAGTGAGATATTGCCTAAATTAGTCAGTCAGAGAGGGAGTCAAGGCAAGGAACAGCTGCTATGTTCATGATTTGATTCTAAAGAGAAATCTCTGCTAGGATTTCCCAGACCTAACTCTTGCAGAGTTGGACACCAAAGCCTTCCATCCCCATTTTATCATGAGTAGATGTGACTGATATTTCTTCACTTTAAAAAGTTTAGGAACTACCAGTGCCCAGTAGCTGAACAGAGAATCATGGAATGGCTGAAGTTGGAAGGGACCCCCATAGTAAAGCAGAGACAGCTACAGCAAACAGCTCAGGCAAGAAGATCAATATGAAGCCATTTTACACTTCCATTAAAATAAACAGAACTAACAACACACATTATTCTTACAGCAAATGCAATGTGAACTTGTAAGACCACTGGAAGAAGTTTTACATAAAATATGATGGTAAGTAAACTCCCAACTCAGCAAGACAATGAAAACAAGCTACCTCCAATCCCAGGACTAATAACAACAAGTCATAGTCTGATTTTTTATGGACTGCAGGTTAAAAGGCACATCAGCTAAAGTAACATTCTGAACAGGGGTCCTAAAACTACAGTGTTTTACTAAAGATCCAAAATTCTACTAGACTGAGATGTAATTAACTGAGGTGGAGAAACATAATTTTTAGACTGAAAAAAAACCCCAAACCCTAAGAAAATTAATAGTTTTAAATAATAATAGTGGTTTTGCAACATAAATTTATCTCATGGCCCAAAAAAAAAAAAAAAAGCAGGGACCTCTGAACACAGCAGAAGAAACATCAGAGGTTACTAAAACAATTCATATTGCAGGGTGGATAGCATATATCCTGTACACAAATATTAATATTTAATGTAATATATTGTAATTTGATTTTACTTCAACATCCTATAATGGCCTCAGTTTCCCATTTCGCTCTCCAATGATGGAAATTATTGTATAGCTGAGGTATTGCCATTTATATGGAAAAGAACTGCTGAAGTCCACTGGAGTTTTGGATTGCCAAGAAGGATGGGAGTAGACTTCAGATCCCAGTCTGCCAAACCATGGCTGAGTAGTTAAAGATGGGCAGCTCTTCAACTGAGTAATAAATACAATGAGGTCCTAACAAGAGAACACAAGAAATCAATAATAAAACTGTTAAAAAATGAAGACTTGCCTCAAAAAAAGTCGACCTCAGTAACTGAATCTGTTCAGAGAAGGTCTGAAGAAGGAGAGGTAATAGTTGTAACATCCTGGCCACCATCTTGCACCTACTATTCCTTGGGAATGGACAAACCACCTGTTTTAGCACAAACCTGAGGCCTAATTTCTATGCCCCAATATGGGTTCAAAGAGGATGCAAATGCAGTGGAGAGCAAAGCACAGATTCCCACTGAGAATTCCTCCCAGCTCCCATCAGTCAGTCAGTCAGTCATGGCATTTGATGTCCTACCATTGGGCAGCATATTCTTGGAAGGGCCTGCTGGAGTAAGGACACAAAAACCCTCTCCCACACAGCCTGGGTGGTGCTTTAATCAAAAAAAAACATGTCTTTGGACTTCTCTGCCCCCTTAAGAGCTTTCAGACAGAACCCCACAGTCCCACATCTACACTCCGCAGAACAATTTGCCTGAACTACCTGAATTTTGCCTCACTGGCATTGTCAGAGGCACCATTTGCTTGTGTCTGACTTGTGCTGAGGGAACCGTCATCATGGAGGTGCTAACACAGAAGCAGAAAACAGATTACAGCAACAGGAAGGGCTGAGACAAAATTCTCCTTTGCAGGGTGCATGTGCAGTAAGAATCAGTGTGGTTTCTGCTATAAAAGCAAGGAAGAAAAATTACTTGCAGCCTAGGTGGGGGATGGAAATGCCCTACCTGCTGCTAAGGAGAGCTCTGGGATTGAGAGCCCTGGGTCTGGATTGGAAACTGGAAAAGCTCCACTCTTGGGAGGTAAACAGGAAGAGAGTTTGTGGCCATCTTTCATTTCAATTAATTGCATTGACTAATCCCTCTAGTTTAATAATTTCAACTCGATTCCTTGCACTATCTCTTCTATCTGTGGTCATGTGTCATCCTGGCTTCTGATCAGTCTTCTTTTGGACATGATTATGGTGGGATAACAGCTAGCTGCAGCTTTGCTTATCTCCTTAGTCTTCTTCTTTTTTCCCTAGAAACTGCATTGCACTTTCCCCCCTTAATTCTGTCCCTCTATTACTGTCAGGTCATTTCAAAGAGCACTGCCTTCATGCCAGGGCAAGTTATGCATCTCTATCCCTCACTCTGTGATTACTGGTTTCAAAAGTCCTGAGCCTGCTCCATAGGCTCAGGGGGGCAGGGAGGCAGACATCAAGTCTAAGGAGATCAATAGGTTTTTCTGAAAAACAGCTTTATTCTTCGTATTGAAAATATAATGTTCTCAACTCTTCTGGACACTGAACCAAGTCTGTAGCATAACTCATTTATCTGCAAGTAAAATGAAACCTTTATTTTATTAAAAATATTTCTAAAAGGACATCAGTTAGTATTCTAAAGAATATATTCATAAATAATCTGAGTTTTTAAAGTGGCTTCCCTCCATGTGGAATATGTTCATGGTTTCTTATGGAAATGTCATTAACAGAATTTCTGCACATTCTATATAGCAGTATATATATATATATTTGTAGAACATAAACATACATTCTAAATTTGGGAGAATATCTGTTTGATGCCTTACCTTCTCTTTACAAAACCTAGTCAATTACATTCTAAGATTGTATAAAAACAGCATGAAGTGCAGAGCTGTGAGTTCTGCATACGTGTGCACACACAGCCCTTCCGTAGCTCCCACGTACCGTTATCAGCCTCAAGTTACTTCCCTTAAGGATGAACATAGGGAGGGTGATGATTTTTCGGAGTCATGTTTAGCAGAGCCGAAAGGTAAGGTGTAACACCCACCTACTTCATACTTTGAGTGTTACAAAAACACATTTGAAAGATAACCCCACATCACCCCTCCAATCAAATATTTCACCCTTTCAGCATGACGCAGAAGTTTTAATTTCCACTGATGGGTGATCTCGAGACTGTGTACACCCCCCCCCCCCCCCCATGGCAGCGATTCCCCTCACTGACAGAATAAAGCGGGTCTATAAATAACTTCAAAAGGAATTGTCTTTCTCCTCACGCACTGCAGACAGATGTTTACAGAGATCCCGATTCCTTATGCACTGCGTTGGCCCAGCTCTCATCCTACTGTTTCATCTCCTCTTCCTAAAAAAGCCTCGGGCGATGCGGTGCAGGTAGGACGGGGGGACCCTCCACTGCCGCAAACGCCCGTTCCCGCAACTTGAGGCTGCCGGCGGCAGGAGCCGGAGCGCGGCCCCGGGGAAATTTCTCAGGACAAGGGGGTTGCGATCTCGTGTAATCCGCCCTTAAGCTACACGGTCCCGGCTGATCCTCGGCTCCAGGAAACCGCTCCTCCCCGGCCCCGGAGCCCGCAGCCGCTCCGGGGCCCGCGCATCGCATCCCCGCTCGTCCACCTGCAGGGGACACGCGTGGGGCGCCCTGCACCTGCCCGCAGCCCCCGGCCGCGGGGCGAGACAAAAGCCCGGCCTGGCTCACCTCCTTCAGCTGCTCCAGCTCCTGCTTGAGGCCGTCATACTCCGCCTCCAGCTCATCGTACTGCTGCTTGAGGGTGAGCTTCTCCTCCAGCACCACCAGCCCATACTCCGCCGCCTGGATCTTCTCGTGGGTAGTCTCGGAGAGCTCCCGTGTCAGCCGCTCGATCTCGCTCTTGTAGTGGTCCGCACCCTGCAGCACCTCCTCCGCAGCCATAGCCCCGCCGACACTGCCGCGCCGCCGAGCAGGCAGCCAGGGGGCGGGCAAGGCCGAGGGGCGGCACCGGAGCGCCCAGCCCGGGGCGGCGGCGGGGACGGGGATGGGGCCGGGGCCGCCTGCGGCAGCTGCCGCCGAGCGCGGGCCGATCCGCCCCGCTGCAGCCGCGGCCCTCTCCTCCCCGCCGGCCGCCTGGGACGCGCCGAGGCCGCGCTCGCCTCCCCCGGCCCTGCGGCGGCCCCGACAGCGGGGGCGCCTGGGCCGGCGAGCGGGCGGCCGAGCCCCGCTGCCCGGGGAGGCTGGGGCGGCCAGGAGCGCGCCTTCGTGCGGCGGCTCCCGCGGAGATGCTTCTGCCGGCGCCCACCGCCTCCCTTCCACGCGGTCCCTCCCCTTCACTCCTTAAGATGACAGCGTCCTCAGGTCTTGCATCGCCGCCGGGCGGGAGGGGAAGCGGCGCGGCAGCAGCGGCAGCGCCAGCGGAGCGGTGCGGAGCTGGAGCCGGCCCCGGCGCGCCGGGATGTCAGCGCTGCGCCTGCGGGGCTGCTCTCGCCCGGGCCCCCTCCCTGCCGGTGCCCTTCGCCCCTCCGCCGCGCTGTCAGCGCCACTCGGTTCTGCTCAGCGCGGCGCAGCCATGGCCGCACCGGCGGCGGTGCGGGTGGAAGTGGAAAGGGAGACGCAGCCCGGCAAACTGCGGAAGCGGGGGGCGGCCGCAAGTATTCCCCTGCTATTTCGGGAAACTGGGAAAGCAGAGCTACCTGCTCTCTTCCCTGTCCCCGGTGAAGGAGTGCGTTTGGGAATGGTCAAGGCAACCTGAATGCGAAACAGCAGCGGGGTCGGGGCATTGGGCTAGGGCGGCTCTTCCATCACCATTAGCAAAAGGTCTCAGTTCCACTGATTAGACAGCAGGACAAAATGGATTCAGCTCTGATGCGATCATACCATTGTTTCTCTGTCAAATTAACCGGAGGACCTGATGCACAGATTATGACAGTTTTATGCTGGCTTTATGCTGGCTGCAGAAAGACGGATGCTACTTGTCCAGCATAAAATTAGAGTGGTGCAGACAGACAGTAACTGATCTCATACAAAGCCTGCCAGTAAAATGTTAACACACCAGATTAGGCGCATTTTACATATTTGTACTGGAAGAGTGAGTTCTTCTGGGATCAATGTCATAATGTTCCATGTCACAGCCTTTTTTGTTTGGTACTAGGAGTCTTAAACCCCAATTTACTGTTTCTTCAAACGATGGCCTGCAAATAGACCTGAATTGATATTGGTCAAGTTTTGCTCTAAGTACCAGCAGGAGCTGTTTTTCACATTTTATAGACTATTTTTTTAAATTTACTCCTTTAAAGGTTGACAATTGAGTTAGAATTTCCAAATGAAGGTGTTTCTTTTAAGTAGAAGTTACCTGTAAGAAGATGGATGTCACTGCCCACCAATGCAGCACTGTATTGGAAATCAAAGACATAGATTCCCTTTCTTGCTGACGTGATAATGTGGTTTTAAACAAGCCACAACCCCTTTCTACCATGGTTTCCCCATGACTAAGAAATAGGTAAAAATGATTAGACTGATCAGCAAAGTTCTTTGAGATCTGCAAATGGAAGCACTAACACTACATATACAATATATGCATACAGGATATGGCATACATCAATTTTATAAATATATGTGCATGCATACATAACTAATGTGTGTAATCCAGCCTGCACAAACACTTCTCATTGCCTAGAGAACATACATGAAAAAGGCAAGCAAAGTAATAGATGTTCTGTCAATTTTTGGCTTGAAAACCGCTTCCAAAATGCACATTTTTAATAAATTCTACTGTAGAAGCAAGTGTGAAGATTAATAGGAAAAAAAGAAGTGTGAATATTAATAGGTGAGAAGAGTGAGTGGCTCTCATCAATGACTGAATGTCAAAAGAGAGGAAAACACCGGTATTCCACCTGTAATTCCCATGGTATGGCTAACCTCAACATCCTTTTCTTTAAAGAATGAGAGATTCCACAAATCAGAAGAAAGAAAAAAAGCCCAAAATCCTAAGGAGAACAGGGCTAAAAATGAGTGGTTGGGTCAAGGATAATTTGGAAACTGACTAAAGCAACAGGATGCTTATAGCTAATCAAGCCTTGGTGTAACTCCACTTAACGTCATTTGGTTGACAATCTCACAAGCCAAGGACAGCCTCACCTCATATCTGAACATCTGCACCACAGAGGGGAAAACTTGAGTCTTACAATGTGTCAGTTTTTCTGCAACACCTCCAAAGAAAGTGCAGTGTGAAGGGCAGGTGTGTGCAGCAGTGCACAGTGACTGTGAGGTCCTTGAGCTACTCTGAATTGGAAACACTCAGATGCCCATGATTTGCTGTGACTCATGCCCATTTATCCCACTTCTTACCCCCTAAATGTAAGCAATATCAAACCTGGCTTCTTTAGTGATATTTGTCTTTGTTTTAAAAATCTACTTCTTTAAAAGTCTTCTTTTAAAAGTCCCCAGTCCTCAGGGGACTTTTGTTGTCAGTTGTCAATTTCCCTGCACTGACTACACACACACGGGATACATTCAGACATACACATTTAATTGAGTGAATCCCACCTTTCACTTCTCTATCTTTTCTTAGGCCTTTAAACCAGCACCTACATTCTGTTGTCAAGATCCTCCATCTGTTTATAATGGACTACTAAGGTCACTGATGGATCTGAAAAATATTCAAGCTCCTTTCCCTGTTATCAGGAGCTCTGGTTTTGCCTCATTCCTGACTGTGGAGATGAGAAAAGATGGATGATCTTACAGTATAAATAGCATTTAAGTTTTAGCCAAAGTCTTCATTAAAGAAGGAGGTGCTGCATCATGACCCAAAGGTGGTCATTCCCTAGGGATTATCTCGTAACAGAGGCAGTGGGACCTCCTTTGATGGACATCTCTGGCTTTCTGGAATGCCTATGATAAACTATGGATTCAAGTCACTGTACAGTGGTGCCAGCAAAGTTCTGGTCTCTGTCGCAGTTCTGGTACCTTTAGGAGCTGTATTGTGGCGGATTCGAGGTTTGGGAATTTGATTTTGTTGTGAGATAAGGATTAATAGTAGGCAAAAGCAGGCTTATACTTTAAGGAGTACAAAAAGGAATTTTATTAACAGATGTAAAACAGGAATAATAATTAGGCATCAACACAACTTTTCAGAACACTCTTTTCCCTTCCCTACCTTTCTTATTTTCTTTCTTGTTGACCATACAAAAGGTAACACTTCAACTTTTAGTTAATCTACCACCTCTAGAACTTTACAGTTTTCTTAACTTATGTAGAGAGAGAAGCTTTCTTTTGTTTTATCATGTTGACTCCCATAGGAAACACAGTTTCTATTGTTATTAGCTTTCTAGTAAGCGATTCTCTCTTTGAAGAGAGGTATTTGCTTTTCTAGACCCCTTCCCATTTCAGTAGCTTTCCCAGGGCCACACCAATGGACATATGATGGTCACTGAGGTGTTCTTTTGAGAGCAAATGTTTCTATTACAGTGACAACAACATCCCCTTACTTTATCATCAGCAACACAAGTCTTCTTCTGTTTTCCTGAGGCAAGGAAAGAAAGATTTTAATACACAAAAGTCTCAGTCTACTGCTTATAACTTAAAACATTATATTCTCTTTTTCTCACTTCTTTTAGACCATTATTCATATATTACAGGGTGTATTACAGCTAGCTTGATCAACATGTTTTTACAAAAGAACTTTCAGCAGTAAAGCACTTCTCATCTTTTCCTTCTTTGAAAGTAAGCTTAGTTATATTCATTAACTCAAAGTCTTTATGTTGTACCTTTCGTAGGTGCCTTCATTTCTGTGCTCCTTCTGTGTGGGAAGAAAAAAATGAATAGCCCTAAAGTCCCATTCTGATGTTAGAAAGAAACAGTTAATTTGTCTTTTTGGCTGGGCAATAGTCACGTGGCTTTTGCCCGCGTGGTTTGAATGTTATAAGTCCGTGCCTGAACCGGAGAAAAGGAGTCTGTTTGTGCTGTCTCCCCATCCAAGCTGCGTTTTAGTTGTGGGAGCCTGGCGAGACTGCACCTGTGCTGCAGAGAGCTGGTCTAAGTCTCCTTTCTGTGCTGAGCCACGCGGGGCCGCCCGGCGGGATTTATGTCCGAGCTCTGCGAGAGGAGCCCAGTCTGAGTGATCTCTCTTTCTCTCGTGCCGAGTTCACTGCGGAGCTAACCGGGCGGGGAGGGGAGCTCCCGAAACCTACGGGGACCGACCTCAAACTCTCTTCCCGCCGGGCTGCGCTGCGGAGAAGCGATCGGCCTGGCCCAAACTAGGCGAGCAGAGCCGGCGAAGTTCTTTAGCCAGGGACAGCAGAATGAAACAGCTTGAGTTCTCTCTCTCTCTCCTCCCCCTCCCCGCGCCATGCTGGTTGGTAGCCCCAGGCCATGTGGCCTGGGGAGACCTTACCCAGCTCTGGCGCGGAGAGGGAGAGCGACTTCTTTCTTCAGCAAACCGGAAGCTTCAAAGAGCGTCTCTTCAGGTGCTTTCTTGGTTTTATGAGTTTTTTTGGTAGGCGGAGTTTATGCTGGCTACTTCATTTCCGACTCCACCCCCTCCCTCTACACCGGGAATTCTTAACAGTGATTACTCCATGACAGGAGCTCACTTATCCGTGCAGATAGCCCTAAAACAATGATATTGGCATTTTAAATAATTCCACTGCCCTGGTGTGATCGCCTCACATTGGTTTAAGTCCTGCTACAATGCTCTTACATTTTCTGCCTCCCCAAGCTCAAAATCACGCCCTGGTCTTATTAAAGGTTGGCATATCACCCTGCATTGTTATTTCTCCTTCATTTTGCCCTGTGCACCACCTTCACGTGAATATTTAAACCAAGTCTAAAGTCATTTCATCTACATGTCATTCCACATACCTTCATAAAACAAGCTGCTTTCTGATTGCATCCATTTTATGGGGATGAAACTGAATTCCTGTGAATTCCTGACATGTGATACTAGTGGATTCCTAAACTAAGGATAACAGGTTCCAGTACTGATTACACATTTTTTGAAAGAATCAGATATTCAAGAACAGGGAAAATTACACTATTCAAATCTTACACAAGAGATTATTTAAATTTCAGATCATTTAAAAGGCATTTAATGACCTACACAAAATGAATTATTGATTTCATGCCTTAGTGACAATGCAGCCATAAAAGCACCCTGTACTGTATGGCAGAAGGCCAAATCTGCACCTACAGCATGCACAGACATCCCTGTGAGTCCATTTGTATGGAGCATCTCAGAGCACTAGAGCCCAAATCCGAGCAACTGCTAATTAGCAGTGTTTGGCAGCCTCACCAGAGTGGCGAAAGGGGGGAAAAAACAAGAAAAAGAAAGGTATGAGGAGGACCAATCTGTCATTGCTAATGAAAATGGGATTGATTTCCTGAAAGGGAAAAGAAGGGAAAAGCACTGAGGGAAGTCTGTATGGGAACCGTGCTGGGTCTGGTCTGGGGATAAACAAGTAGCTGTTACACTACCAAAGCTTTATCTTTCTCAACCACTGAATGTAAGCATCACCTTTGTAATGAATGGCCAGCCTAGAGATAAAAGGAAAACACACTGGTAAGAAAATGAAATTTAAAGAAGATATTTAAAGATTCTAGTGCAATAGAAATGGTAATAGATTTTGAGAAAATTAGTTTATGGAGAAAATTAAGAGAAACTAAACACAGGAGCTAATGAACAATAATGCATACAATGAAATGTAATGCTGTTTCTCTGATTAATGAGTGTCAGTATTCAGAAGAAAGGCTTTCAAACAGCAGTGTCCTTATGTGAGTCCTCTGTGAACTGCCTTTAAAGCATATGCAAAGGTAAATAAATTATTTTTATAAGCTGTCTTAGGTTACAATGGTATGTATTCTATCACCATCTTCGTGGGATGCTGGGGGCCAGGCGTGGCAGTGTTCCTGATGGCTGCAGAATGGTTTGCTAATGGGCCAGTCGTTGGGGCCGGATGGGCACTTCCCTCACCCCAAACATTGCAGATAGTGGCTCATCATCCCATTGTGAGATGCCCCGCCCAGGGGGAGGAACCAATGTATCCCGATCTGCATATAAACTGAGATTTGAAGCACTACAGGCAGCTTTTTCCACGGGATTCCCAGAGGAAGACCAGACCCTTCTACACCACCACTGGACCTTCAGAGGAGAACTACACCTTTCTCAGGATCATTGCTTCAACAGAACCGCATCTATCACTCCCAGAGAACTGCAACCACCTTCTAAGTGAACTACTACCAATACCCTGACCGACAGGGTGTCAGGTTGTATTCTGACTCTGTCAGTGGTTTCTTATTTTTTGTTTGTTTTTTTTTGTATTACTACATTTTTCCTATTAAATTGTAGTTCTGACTTTGAGTCTCTCTCTCATTTGCTTTCAAACTACCACATTTTTTGGCGCCCAAACGTGAGGCCAGGCCCTGAGGAAAGTCAGAATTACAATTTTGTGTTCTAGAAGCCACCTATTCACCATGATACTCAACATACTTACATGTGTCCTGTACCTTGCTCTGTATATATTTCCGCAGACAGGGAATTACCTGCCTGTGGTAATGCTCCTGTGTAAGCCGGGGTATCGTATAAAAATTGCTTTACTAGTTTACTATGTCTATTGCATGATAACCTCCGAGGCAATGAACACCATTCGGAATATATACTCAATTTTGTTTGCTTGCCCTGGTATGGGCTGTTACATCTGGGGCCTCCTCAACAATCGCACCCAGCCCCTAGGGGAAAGAGTAGAGAATGGTTTCTTTCAGCCTTTCAGACCTGACACAACAGTTTTTGAAAATATTGAGTTCCCTTTGGATGTCAAAGATGGTATAATCTTGCTGTTAGTTCTGCTTTGTCTTCTTTGTACAGCCTGCACTGTGTACACCATGCTTAGAATCAGAATAATGCTCGATGCAGCACAGTATCCTCAGGATGAGGACAAGAAAAGCAGCAGAATAACAGGCACCGTATCTAAACAAACTGTCATAGAGGAAAAAGAGACCGGAATAAGCGACAGTCTCCACACAAGCCATCACCAAGCCAGAACAGCCTAAGCCAGTAGCAGTTGCCCCCCTTCAGAAAAAGAAAACCAGGAGCAAATCAGCCCGCACAGCGACCGATGAGGAAGAGGCTGGACCTTCGCACCAAGCAGAAGAGACGGAGCCAGAGATCATCACTCGCTCTTTATCCCTGGGTGAGCTGTGTGACCTACAGAGGGAGTTCACCCGCCAGACAAATCAATCCATCCTGACCTGGCTTCTTCGCATCTGGGACGCTGCAGCCAATGACACCATGCTAGATGGAAGTGAGGCCAGGCAACTTGGATCCCTGACCCAGGATGTGGTCATTGACCATGGGATCGGGAAAACCCAAGAAACTCTCAGCCTCTGGCGGCGACTGCTGGCAAGCGTAAAAGACAGATACCTTTGTAAAGAAGACCTCCAGGTGCACCAAGGAAAATGGAGCACAATGGAACAAGGTATCCGATGCCTGAGAGAATTGGCCGTGCTGGAGATCATTTTCTCAGAAGATGAGAGATTCCCTAAGAACCCAGATGATGTCCAATGCACGTCACAGATGTGGTTGAGATTCACACGGCTTGGACCAGAGATATACTCCCGTTACCTAGCAACACTGCAATGGAGGGAAGGAGCGGACAAGGTGAGAGTACTGGTCAACAAACTAAGAATTTATGAGGACACTGTCACTGCCCCATTTCGCACCCATGTCTCATCTGTGGAAACACAGCTGGCTGAGCAGGTCTGGAACTTGGAAGAGAAACTCAGAAAGGAGCTGAAGCAAGAAATTCACCACATCTCGCCAGAACCAACAAGGGTCTCTGCTATTAAGAGCCAACATCCCCCAGCCAGAGAAAGAAGATACACTCCACGAGGTAACCTCTGGTTTTTCCTTCAGGAGCATGGAGAAGACATGAGAAAGTGGGACAGAAAACCCACCTCTTCCTTAGCAGCCCGAGTAAGTGAACTGAAAAGAGGAACAGCTACCACAAGGAGCCCACCTAGAGTCAACGCTGCTCTGGTCTCTTGTGGACAGAACTCAGAACAGTATAGGAATGATGATATGACCGATCCTCTTGAAGGGACCTCAAGAACATATTTACAGGAAGAGAGCAACGTGTACCTGCCTCTAGCCAGGGAGAGGAAAGGGACAACCGGATCTATTGGACTGTGTGGATCCAATGACCTGGCACGTCTGACCCACAAAGATACACGGCTTTGGTTGACACCGGCGCTCAATGTACCCTGATGCCATCAAGGTATGTGGGAACAGAATCTATTTCTATTTCTGGGGTGACAGGAGGATCCCAGCAGCTGACTGTATTGGAAGCTGAAGTGAGTTTAACTGGGAATGAGTGGCAGAAACACCCCATCGTGACCGGCCCAGAGGCCCCATGCATCCTGGGCATAGACTATCTTAGAAATGGGTATTTCAAAGACCCAAAAGGACATCGTTGGGCTTTCGGGATAGCCGCAGTAGAAACAGAAGACATCCGACAGCTAAATACCTTGCCTGGTCTCTCAGATGACCCCTCTGCTGTGGGACTGCTAGAAGTTGAAGAACAGCAGGTACCAATCGCCACAGCGACAGTGCACCGACGACAGTACCGCACAGACAGAGACTCTGTGGTTCCCATCCACGAGATGATTCGTAAACTGGAGAGCCAAGGGGTGGTCAGCAAGGCTCATTCACCCTTTAACAGCCCTATATGGCCAGTGCGTAAGTCCAGTGGAGAATGGAGACTGACAGTGGATTATCGTGGCCTGAATGAGGTCACACCACCACTGAGTGCTGCTGTGCCAGACATGTTGGAACTTCAGTATGAACTGGAATCCAAGGCAGCAAAGTGGTACGTGACCATCGATATTGCCAATGCCTTTTTCTCCATTCCTCTGGCAGCAGAGTGCAGGCCTCAGTTTGCTTTCACCTGGAGGGGAGTGCAATACACCTGGAACAGACTCCCCCAGGGGTGGAAGCACAGCCCCACCATCTGCCATGGCCTGATCCAGGCTGCATTGGAAAAGGGTGAGGCTCCAGAACATCTGCAGTACATCGACGACATTATTGTATGGGGGAACACAGCAGAGGAAGTCTTTGAGAAAGGAGAGAAGATCATCCAGATTCTCCTAAGAGCTGGTTTTGCCATCAAGCGAAGTAAGGTTAAGGGACCTGCTCAAGAAATCCAGTTTTTAGGAGTCAAGTGGCAAGATGGACATTGCCAGATCCCGACAGAAGTAGTCAACAAGATCACTGCTATGTCCCCACCTACAAACAAGAAGGAAACCCAGGCTTTTCTAGGAGCTGTCGGGTTTTGGAGAATGCATATCCCGGAATACAGCACAATTGTAAGCCCTCTTTACCTCGTGACACGAAAAAGAAATGATTTCCAGTGGGGTCCTGAGCAACAACAAGCATTCGAACAAATTAAGCAGGAGATTGCCCACGCAGTAGCCCTTGGGCCAGTCAGAACAAGACAGGATGTGAAAAATGTGCTCTACACTGCGGCCGGGGAGAATGGTCCATCCTGGAGCCTGTGGCAGAAGGGACCTGAAGAGGCTCGAGGACGACCGCTCGGGTTCTGGAGTCAGGGATACAAAGGATCTGAGGCCAGCTATACCCCAACCGAGAAAGAGATTCTTGCGGCTTATGAAGGAGTTCGGGCTGCCTCGGAAGTAATTGGCACCGAAGCACAGCTGCTTCTGGCACCCCGACTACCAGTGCTGGGTTGGATGTTCAAGGGAAACGTTCCTTCCACACACCATGCTACCGACGCCATGTGGAGCAAGTGGATTGCGCTGATCACACAGCGAGCCCGGATTGGAAACCCTAATCGCCCTGGGATTCTGGAAATTATAACAAACTGGCCTGAAGGTGAGACTTTTGGATTATCTTCTGAAGAAGAGGAGGGGCAAGTGACACGTGCTGAGGAAGCCCCACCATATAACGAGCTACCAGAGAGCGAAAGACGATATGCCCTCTTCACTGATGGTTCCTGCCAAATTGTAGGTGCTAACCGGAAGTGGAAAGCTGCTGTATGGAGCCCCACACGACGAGTTGCACAAGCTACTGAGGGAGAAGGTGGATCGAGTCAGGTCGCAGAGCTTAAAGCCGTCCAGCTGGCTTTGGATATTGCTGAGTGAGAGAAGTGGCCTCGGCTCTATCTCTACACTGACTCCCGGATGGTAGCTAACGCTTTGTGGGGTTGGTTGAATCGCTGGAGAAAGGCCAACTGGCAGCGCAGAGGGAAACCCATCTGGGCCGCTGAGATTTGGCAGGACATCGCTACCCGTGTAGAGAGGCTGACTGTGAAAGTTTGACATGTGGATGCACATGTACCCAAGAGTCAAGCCAATGAAGAGCATCGTAACAACGAGCAGGTGGACCGAGCTGCCAAACTGAGAGTATCACAGGTGGATCTGGACTGGCAGCACAAGGGAGAATTATTTCTAGCTCATTGGGCCCATGATGCCTCTGGTCATCAGGGACGAGATGCAACGTACCGATGGGCTCGTGACCGAGGGGTGGACTTGACCATGGACAGCATCTCACAGGGCATCCATGGCTGCGAGACCTGCGCTATGATCAAGCAGGCCAAGCGGGTGAAGCCTCTGTGGTACGGTGGACGATGGTCGAAGTATAGGTATGGGGAAGCCTGGCAAATTGACTACATCACCCTTCCCCAAACCCGCCAAGGCAAGCGCTACGTGCTGACCATGGTGGAAGCAACCACTGGATGGTTGGAGACCTACGCTGTGCCTCATGCTACTGCCCGAAACACCATCTTAGGCCTGGAAAAGCAAGTCTTGTGGAGACATGGCACCCCTGAGAGAATTGAGTCGGACAACGGGACCCATTTCAAGAATGGCCTTATAAACAGCTGGGCCAGAGAACATGGCATCGAGTGGATATATCATATCCCTTATCATGCACCAGCTGCCGGGAAAGTTGAACGGTGCAACGGACTACTTAAGACCACCCTGAAGGCACTTGGCAGGGGGACCTTCAAAAATTGGGAAGTGAACTTAGCAAAGGCCACCTGGATGGTCAACACACGAGGCTCCATCAATAGAGCTGGTCCTGCCCAGTCTGAACCCTTGCACACAGTGGACGGAGACAGAGTCCCTGTGGTACACATGAGAGGTATTTTAGGAAAGACTGTTTGGATTAGTCCCACCTCAGACAAAGGCAAACCTATCCGCGAGGTTGTTTTTGCTCAAGGACCTGGTTACACTTGGTGGGTAATGCAGAAAGATGGGGAAACCCATTGTGTACCACAAGGAAACTTAATTTTAAGTGAGAACTGTGTGTAAAGTTTCATTGTATATGTATATATATGTATAAAGGAGGGTACTGGTTTGTGTATCACATAGATGGTGATAGAATAAGGGGTGGATAATGTCTTAGGTTACAATGGTATGTATTCTATCACCATCTTCGTGGGATGCTGGGGGCCGGGCGTGGCAGTGTTCCTGATGGCCGCAAAACGGTTTGCTAATAGGCCGGTCGCTAGGGCCAGGCGTGGCAGTGTTCCTGATGGCTGCAGAATGGTTTGCTAATGGGCCAGTCTTTGGGGCCGGATGGGCACTTCACTCACCCCAAACATTGCAGATAGTGGCTCATCATCCCATTGTGAGATGCCCCGCCCAGGGGGAGGAACCAATGTATCCCGATCTGCATATAAACTGAGATTTGAAGCACTACAGGCAGCTTTTTCCACGGGATTCCCAGAGGAAGACCAGACCCTTCTACACCACCACTGGACCTTCAGAGAACCACACCTTTCTCAGGATCATTGCTTCAACAGAACCGCATCTATCACTCCCAGAGAACTGCAACCACCTTCTAAGTGAATTACTACCAACACCCTGACCGACAGGGTGTCAGGTTGTATTCTGACTCTGTCAGTGGTTTCTTATTTTTTGTTTGTTTTTTTTTGTATTACTACATTTTTCCTATTAAATTGTAGTTCTGACTTTGAGCCTCTCACTGATTTGCTTTCAAACTACCACATAAGCCTATTATCACGTGGACTTAAATGTGGTATACAGGAAACTGTAATTCCACCAGAATAATTTTGGGCTCCAAAAAGCTGGAGGTTGAAAACCACTTATGCAGAACATATGGAACCTGGAAGGAAAATGGAATAAAACAGAACGCTTCAACAAGGAATTCAGAGAAAAGGGCTGCACAAAAATGGTTGGCAGGATGTTTTGTGTGTAATGAGCAGAGGTTAGGGAATCAAAACTGAGTTTTACACGAAAACTACAAAAAATTGAGTGTAAGGACATTTCGAAAATACAGTCAGCAATGACTGCCCAGCAAACTGATACTTGCAGTATAGAAGAACTAAAGACTATAGCAAAGAATGTGAATTATAACGGTTATACTGAATAATATCATTTCAGCCTTGAAAGGGTGTTGCTTTCAGTGAGTGTTGCACATGGGTCTTGGTGCAGCTCCACAAATGTAAGCTGAGTCTTTTAATTGACAGCATTGCCTCCAGGCTCAAGATCCAGGACATTGCTCTTCCACTCTATGCAGAGACTCAGAACACCAAGAAAAAATGATTGAAAGGAGCACAGAAATGAATATTATGCCTATCTAAACTACCGTGCACTTTCCTGTGACACAAGGAAGACCTGCCCACTAAGAATCCTTTGTCCAAACAACTTGTCAGCAATGTAGCCTAGATAAATCAGTGTCACAGTGTTCCTTACTGAACTGATGTAAACCTGGGAGGAGAAGGGAGAACATGGTTTATCTCGGATATACAGCAGAAATACTTCAAAAACTGCAAGTAGCTGGAGTGCTCCTCGGGGCCTGCCTGCTGGCCACAGTCCCTGGCTCTCCCTGCTTTGTAATGGCCACTCCCTCCCACTTAATCTTCTCACAGTCCCCATCAGCCCAGCCACAGCCTGGGGGCTCTGCCCCACTGACATCCCCCAGATCAGAGCCCTGAGTGCTTGGGGGATGCCAAACTTCCCCCCCTGCTCCCCAGCACCCTGGGTAAAGCTGTCACACTGTGGCCAAGCTGTCAGCAATGACCCTCCTGGAGTGGGTGGAGCACCTGTGGGGGTGACCAAGGGAGTTTTCTGCCTGGAACACCTTGTTCCTCCACAGAGCAGAGACTTTTTGCTCCAGCAGTGGTGCCCCAAGCCTCCCACTGCTGCTTACACTCCCAGCCAGCTTCTGTCCTTAATGCCAAAAAGGAACAGGACAATGCCCTCTTTTCTTGGCAGTTCTACCCCGGCGCTTTTTAAACCCTCTGGTTTGTTGTATTTTTTTCCAGACTCTCACAAATCAATATCTCAATCATCTTTAGTGTATTTCTGGGAAGTGAAATGAGGTTATACATTATTCCTCCAGTCTCCTTCTTCCTTTTATTATGTCAAGTCACCACCAACATCTTTGGAGCGAGTAGATGTTCAGAGCTGCTCAGTTCCTGTGCTTCCTCCTACCACCACAGCATGGGCAAAAGCAGCTGGAAAAACCAGAATAATAGGTAGATCTGACATTTGAAATGTGATCTGACTATAAGAACCAGACTGCAGGTTATGATCCCATTTTGATCAGGTTTTCTCCTCAGAAGTCATTAGTGTGGGAGAACGAATTTCTGTATAATGTGCCTTGTCTTGAAATTGAAAGCCTAGACTCTACAGTGCACTTATTAAATATAGCTTCAAAAAACACTTATTTCTGCTAAAGGTAGCACTTGCCTTACATTCCTTATCATGCATCAATGACTAAAAACATTTACAGCAGTGATCACTGAGAGAGAAACTGAAATTTTAATGTGAACTCTAATTGCAATGCTGTATCGATAGTGTGAGGAAAATTTGATTCAGATACTAAAAAAAGCATAGGATTTAGTGATTTTTTTTCAAGAGCTCTAAGCTAATATTTCAGCACTCAGCTTCTAAACACACATTACAATGAATGAGGAACACACAACACAAAGAAAATTACATTACATTTCTATGAAGTGAGTGTGGCATTTGGGAAAGGTGCCAGGTTTATGACACTATCCTATAAACTCCAATTTTGTTAAGCTTTTATCAAAATACCTAATAGGGAATGGGTGGTGTGTATTCAAACACTAAAACAATGGATTACAAAGAAGGCATCTGGATCAAAGCTACAGTTATTTTCCTCAGCTAAGAGAGAAGTCAAAGTCCAATTAGGAGATTAAGATCTTAAACTGGAGACTGACTTCCATGGGAATTTTCCCAATCACTTTTGGTACATCTTGGATTAAATGATTGGTCTATCACAAAGCAGGGTAGCACAAACTTAACTACTTAAAAACCCCCTCTACAATTTTTACAAAAATTGCATTTATACTATAACTGTTTCTTCTTACAATAATCACATTATTCAACCTACAGACAAGTATTGCAATAGCTGAAACAAGTACTGCATAGAATTATTTAATGTGAATTCTGTATCGTGACATCTAACCCTTTTAAAAGTTGAAACCCATAAAACTTCCTAAGGGTGTTTTCTTTGTGGTTTGTTTGGCTGTAATATTTTGGGCTATTTTCATTTGCCTTATGCTTTCTGAGCCAGATCAAGACTGGCTGGTATCTTGTTCCAGGTTTCCTTACAATCAAGAGCTTTGTTTTTACAAAACTAAAAAAAAAAAAAAAACCCCAAAAAAAAGCCACAAACCCACCAACAGATTATTGAATGAACTTTTGGGGTCCAGGAGAGATGGACTCTAACTAAACCTGCAGATTGAAAAAACATAATGAGCATGGAGCAGTTTCCAACACTGACCTTACAGACCCCAAAACATGACTGAATTCCTGGAGGTCTCTTGGAGGGCAACGTGGTAAGGTTTTTTTGGGTGAAACATTTTTCTTTCAAAAGAAAGTCTCGTCAATGTGGATATGTAGGAAGGTGTTGTGTTTTAACAGTATCTATCTGAATGTATCTAGCTGGGTGTAGTAGTTTGAAAGCAAATGAGAGAGAGACTCAAAGTCAGAACTACAATTTAATAGAAAAATGCAATAGTACAAAAAACACTGACAGAGTCAGAATACAACCTGACACCCTGTCAGTCAGGGTGTTGGTAGTAGTCCACTTAGAAGGTGGCTGCAATCCTCTGGGAGTGATAGATGTGGTTCTGTTGAAGCAGTGATCCTGTGAAAGGTGTAGTTCTCCTCTGAAGGTCCAGTGGTGGTGTAGAAGGGTCTGGTCTTCCTCTGGGAATCCAGTGGAAAAAGCTGACTTGTGGTGTTTCAAATTCCAGTTTATATTTAGTTAGGGATACATTGGTTCCTCATCCTGGGCGGGGCATCTCACAATGGGATGATGTAGTTTATCAGTGGGACTCAATGGCCCATTAACTGGAGCCATTAGGGATGAGCAAAGCAAAGTGCCCCACCTGGCTCTAACGGCTGGCCCATTAGAGAAGATGTCCCGCAGCCATCAGGGATGAGCCAGGAACACTGCCCCACCCGGCTCCAACATCCCATGAAGATGGTGATAGAATACATACCATTGTAACCTAAGACACTGGGAAACAATAATACAGTGTAAGATGAGAGTAAACCACTCCTATAGTGCCAGAGCCTTTCCTGATATGTGCTACCATTTGGGAGGAGGATAAAGTTAATTGGGAGTTTCTGTGAAGTTGTCTTGCTTGGCTTTTTTATTCCTTTTCGAATGATTAAGAGTTTCTGAAGGCACAGCAGATGGAGCTTGGCATGAGGAGTATGTGAAGTGGGGATACAGCCACCTTTGGGTGCTGAATGCTACCCTTGCTCACAGCAGCTCCTGGTACAAGCAGGGGAAAAGGCAAGAGGGATGCTGCTATTTTCCTACCTTTCTTTGTCCAACTGGGCAGCAGAGGATCAAGGGAGAACAGGAGAAACAGTCACATTCTTGCCAGCAGTGCACAAAATTGAGAAGAGAAATAACAGATGGTAATTCCTTTGATGCAAGGAACCCATCTGCTACTTCCCCCCCCCCCCCCGCTTATGAGCTCCTGGAGATCCTGTGTGGAAAAGCTTCAGAAACAGAGAGGCAAATGTGAGTGTGGGTTATATGGGAGAAGATGGAAGAGGGAGTAGCTCTGATTGTGGAAGGGGACATTGCAAGAAGGGAGCTGTCCTTCTGCTCAGCTCTTGGTAAGTCCCAAAATAGGCTTGTGAAGAGTTGAAGCCACTCAGTTATATAGGACAACATGCAAAGCAGCTGCTTCCTGGTGTCCCACATTGAATACACGAGTGAGAACAGCTTGTGAAGACCTGGCTGCGAGGAAAGTCCACATGAAGATCATGCAATATCTGTGGTATCAGGCTGCACAGTCCTGCAGAGCATCTCACTTCTGCTATTGACACCATCTCTGATCACCTCTGATTCTTGCCTGCTTTGATGAGCAGAGGTAATATATCTTGGTATTACATAACATTGATGTCTCATGACTACTGTTCCTTTGAAAATTAATAAGTTCATTAACCTTTCTGCTTTTCAGGCTGTCTGAAAACTCAGGCAGCTGCTATCATCACATTTATCTATGGGATATGAATGGAATGATGTCTGCAAACACAGGGACGCCAACTTCCCTGTAAGAAAGACAGTAGTCGGGAGCATTCAGTACAACCATGGAAAAATAAATGTGGGCCCCTGATCGCCTTCCTGCTTCTTCCTGACTGACAGCTGCTGTGCTGTCAGCTGCAGATCACTCAAAGCTGTCACTGACAGGCAACCAAAGAAATATGAAACACCTTCCATAAGAAGACTCACCACCATGGAGAAGACAACACAACTGCCAGTTGAAAAGAGCAAATCAAATACTAACCCTCCTCTCCTCCTTATTTTTCTTTAAGAGCATTCCCTCTCCTTACTATTGTGAGAAAATGGCAGCTGCCCCATTTTAAGGGATTTGACAATTTACTGATAGATGCAGAGGGGAAGGTTGATTTGCAAACTTGTCACAGATTCTCTCTGCAAGGGATCTGTCAGAGTAGGAACATATTTTGAAAGTGAATTAGCAGGATGAGGGAATTGTTTTGAACATAGGAATGGTCAGGGCAGTCAAGTCTCTTGAATGACTTCTCTGGCCCTTAGCTGGCATCCTTTGACACCAATCCATGGAAACAGACATGCACACACATAACCTTCAAGGTTATCCAAAGGCAAGCAGAATATTTTCATTGTCTTTTACAAAAAACAGTTGAGATTTGTTGTTAAGTGAATACAAAACAAGACTTGAGCACCCACAGACACATTTGTTTATACACTTGTTTATAAATAATAATACTACAGGAAAATCATGACTTTGCCTCGATTGGGGGCTGAGTTACTGAGCATCATGAGCTGCAGTTGACAGGATAATACAAACATAGTGAGGTAAGCCTTGGAATGGGCCGAGGATCAAAAAGCCACTGGAGAGCAGTATCTGAAACTGCTGGGAAGGTGGTATAATAGAGAGATTTGCTGGTGACCTGTGTTGTCATTCAGCCAGAACTCCCTGAGCACCAAAGAGTAATAGAGGTTAGGGGGAGGCATTGCTCTGAAAACATCCAACATCTCATGGAAGCAGACTGCTCCAGGTGGAAACATCCTGTGTTGGCACTGAGGTGCTGCCCATTGCCCAACACAGAGACAGATTGGGCAGAGCAATTTCACGTTCCTCCAGGAATGGCTGTGCCAACTCTCTGTGCATGGTGAAGATCCCAGTTAATTCTCATGGGTGAGCCCTGTATGTGCAGCCTGTTCCTTGCTTGGGGAACTAAGTAGGTTGAACTTGGCAGTATCACCTTGTCTGGTGTTTCTCTTCCATGTGTGATAGATGGGAACCAGAAAAATAGGGGGGAAAAAAGAGGGATGAAAGGATGTTTTGTCAATATGGCAATAAGACAAAAACAAAATCAGAAAGTGTATGGGAAATGTGTGAGACTTCAGTGACTGGCTGAGAATTGGGGGTAGATCAGAGACAGAAGTGAGTGTGATAGGGAATTGTCCTCAGAGATGGCAATCTGCCATCTGATCCTTGCCAGTAATTGTCGCGGTTTTGAGGTTTGGGGGATGGAAACTAGTTAGAAACATTAATTTTGTAGACAAAATTATTTGATTTTGCTGTGAAATAAGGATTAATAGCAGGCACAGCAGGCTTATACTTTAAGGAATACAAAAAGAATTTATTAACAGACTTAAAACAGGAATAAGCATAATCAGGAATCAGAACAAAAACTTTAGAACACCTTTTCCCCTCCCCGCCCCTTTCATTTCTTTCTTACTGACCATACAAAAGGTAACACTTCACCCTGTAGTTAAATCACCACCTCTGGAAATAAAATAGTTCTTTTCTTAATTCATGTAGAGAGAGAAGCTTTCCTTTGTTCTATCATGTTGACTCCCCATAGGAAATATAGTTTCCATGGTTATCAGCTTCCCAGCAATCAACCCCCCCCCAAAGGGAAAGATTTGCTTCTCTAGACCCCTTCCCATTTCAGTAGCTTTCCCAGGGCTACTACCAATGGACATATGATGGTTATTGAGGTGCTTTTTTGAGAATGAACATTTCTATTACAGTGGCAACAAAATCCCCTTTCTTCATTATCGGCAACACAAGTCTTCTTCTACTATTCCCAGGGCAAGGAAAATCTTATACACAAGAGTCTTAGTCCACTGCTTACAACCTAGAACATTACATCCCCCTTTTCTCACCTCTTTTAGACCATTGTTCATATATTACAGGGTATATTATAGCCGAGTTTATCAACATGTTTTTTACAAAAGAATTTTCAGCTTTAAAGCACTCCTCATCTCTTCCTCAAGCTTTGAATATAAGCTTGGTTACATTCAATAACTTAAAGTCTCTATGCTGTACCTTTTGTAGATGCCTCCATTCCTGTGCTCTTTCTGGGGGGGGGGGGGGAATGAATGCCCCCTGCCCCCAAGTCCCATTCTGGTATTGAATAAAGGAACAGTTAATTTGTCTTTGGGCTGGGCGATGGTCACATGACTTTTGCCCACGTGGTTTGTGTGTAGTAAGTCCACTCCTGAACCAAAGGAAAGGAGCTTGTTTGTGCCGCCTCCCATCCAAGCTGTGTTTCAGTCGTAGGGGCCCGGTGGGGCCATGTCCAAGCTGCAGGAGGGGCCCAGTCCGAGCCTTTTCTCCTTCCGGTGCTGATGTTGCAAGGAGTCGATGGAGCCACATCCGAGCTATAGGAGGGGCCCAGTCCGAGCCTTCTCTCTCTCCTGCTCCGAGCCATGCTGCAGAGCTAACCGGCGGGGCGCTCCTGAGCCCTACGGGGCCCGACCCCAAACCCTCTTCCTGCTGGGCCACGCCACGGAGGAGGGACCGACCTGGCCCAGGCTAGGTGAAACGGAGCTGGTAAAGTTCCTTGGCCAGGGGCAGCAGAATAAAGTCTCTCTCGGCTTGGATGGAGCCAAACGGAGTCGATCTGGCTCCCTTTCGCATGGAGCTGCCGTGAGAAACTAAAAGACTTGCCTGGGTTCCTTCTCTCCTCCTCCTCTGCGCCACGCTGGTAGGCAGCCCCAGGCCACGTGGTCTGAAGAGACCTTACCCAGCTTGGCGCCGAGAGAGGAGAGAGCGATGTTTTTCTTCAACGAACCGGAAGCCTGAAAGAGACTCTCTCTAGGTGTTCTCCTGGTTTTATGAGTTTTTGTAGGCAGAACTTATCATACCAGATACCTCATTTCCGGCTCCACCTCCTCTTTCTACACTGGGAATTTTCAACTGCGATTACTCCACGACAGTAATGTCTGGGGATATGACTGCAGAGTGAAACAGGTCCTCCCTTCCTGTCCCTCCGGAAAACACAGCCAACAGTACCTCGGTGCTGCCATGCTCATGGGAAATGTATGCCAGGAAAGGAGCTGCTTGGGATGACAAGCCAGCTGCCTGCTCCCCTGCGCAGCTCTCCCTTCATTCTGGGTCTGTGTGCGCTCCAGATTCTGCTGTCTTGATAGAGGAGCTTGCACAAAAATATCAGGAGAAAACTTACTTGGGTGACTAAGCACTAAAAAATTAAGTAAAAGACTTATTATAGCCAGCCTGATAGAAGAAACGATGTTGAAAAATGAGATTACGGAAAAGCTGTTGGCAGCCTAAGGGGAAAAGAAACCTCACTATTAAGCAAAGTTTCTTTTCAATTACTGCTATTAATAAGCTGTGGTTGTAATGATTGGATACAATAAATGTAGGTAGAGGTTACATTAGCTGCTCTGAGACTCCTGATTTTCCTTCTAACCTGTGATCTGCTTAAAGAGAAAAGCAAAATGTATTACAGGTGCCCAGAATTTGCTGGTGGATTATTCCCTGACCCTGTTCAGTGCACAGCATCATGAGCTGCCAGGCTGGCTCAGGGAGTCAGGAGGATGGGGATGCTGGGACGCTGGGATCAGGCAATGCCTGAGGCATGGCTCCCCAGACACCCTCCCACCTAAAGTGACAGGCTGTCCCAATTCTGGATTAGTTTGAGCATGGCTAAACCTCTTCCTCTGACTGCAGTTAACCTCTGCACAAATAAATGCTTCAGTCTTTGGAGCGTGAGGTACTGACTGTCAGTGTGAATTTTAAGAAAGCCTTTAAAGGTCTCTGCAGTCTTTTGTTTAATTTTCTCCACATCCCGCAGATCTGATGTTTTCAGTGAATGGCTATGAATTAATGGTGTTTATTCCTTGAGTTAGGAATGAGATCTGAAATAAATTTGTGTGTCTCTAAACAATCCTTCATGCTGAATGTTGCAGACCTGCCAATACATGTGAAAAATCACATTTACCTGCTCCACAGACTATTTCATCATCTTCACCACTAACCCAGCTCCACGCTGACACACAGGGACAGCAGAGCCGTGCAGTGCCCAGCGTGTTTGGTCTCTCAAATGGCCAGGGCAGGTTTCTGTGGTACATTCCTAATGTACCTGCACTGCACTTCCCACTGCATCACTTGCAGACATTTCTGAACAGCAGGGAGCAGCAGGCAGGGCCAGCTCAGGCCTACTGCAAGATGTATTTGCCATAGGCATGGATGCTTTACATTTCTGCTCTCTGTTCTTCCTCACAGGTTTATATGTCAGTAGTTCCCAAGAAGCTTCAATTGGTTCCCTGGGAGACAAAAAAAATCTTTTTTGGTCTTTGAGAAACTTTGTTTTTCTTAAATCCCCCTCTAAAACTATGTAGCACTCTGTTCTGCATATTCCTGTTCTTTTTGTCCTCCCTCTGTTCCCCTTCATACTCTGCCTTCCTCAGGTTTCTCCTGCCACCCTACCACTGACACTATTAAGTTGTACAACAAAAGCTACACTCTTTTACATGATTTAATTTCATATTTATACTGCATAGAAGACAAGAAGTCCTGCAAAGCCATTAATAAAGTGAAAATTCACAGCATATCTATATATAAGCTCTAATCTAAATAATGCTGTCATTGCTGCTGGGTTCAGCTGCTATGTACTTACAGGGCACTGATTAAATACACACGTGATATATCTCCATCCTTAAAAACATATATAAAAGAGCTATATACCAATGAGACCAATTATTTCTCGCTCTGATAATGAAATGTGCCAAAGCCAGCAAGGACTCATTGTGAACAAATCGATCCCATGTCTCAGGCTGTTCTAGTTGCAGCACCAGAGGAGTTCCCAGACAGACCTCTCATTCCCAGCAGTTATTCTGCCATTCCTTGCAGCTGTCTTTATAGCCTGGGCTTGAAAATTTTACTCATAGAGACTCCATGGTCAGGGAACCTACCTGTAGTCTCTGCCTTCAGTTTATAACTGAAGGAAATGGCTTGCCTGAAAATTTGGAAGGCAAAGTAAGTTGGGAAAAAAAGAATTCTTGTGTTTATTTTTGTTTCTTTCACTCTAGGCTGCTGAACAACTGGAAGCAAACAGAAGGGGAACAAAAAAAAAAAGAAAACCATCAAAGAGATGTGGCATGTAAACCTCTAGCACTTCTGGGTTTGGGATTTTTTTATCCAGAAGGGCTGGTGCTTCAGAGAGACAGCATTTAACTTGCTAGCCAGGAGTTACAGAAAGATCTGCCAGGAATGCCCAGCTAACAAAGCAGCCAGAGAAAAGCAGCACAGATGAATGCAAAGCAGTGCACACGGTGAAGCGACCTTAATTCTATGCTCCAACCAGTGAGTTCTCATGTCAGCTTTTGTCACCAGGTATTCTCCTACGTCATTACAGACAGCACTTCGCATGATGAAGCTTTCTGTCCCCCGACCAGCAAAAAGACCAGGCAGGGAATATAAACTATCTTTTGGTACTCCATAAGGCTATGGTCTACCCAGTCTTCTGAGCCTCTCATTACTTTTCATGAGGCTAGAACCACTGGGCACTAAATGAAATCATCAAGCAGCAGATCAAAGACATATGAAAAATAAAGCACTTGCACATGTAGTGCCTAATTGCACTTCAGGACATAACATCCTGTTATTTTATAACATCCTGATTTGTTTGCATGCCCAAAGTATAAATCAATTCTGAAAGCTGCTAGATGGGTTCCTAGAGGAAAGATCTGTCAAGGACAGTTAGACAACATTACGTAGATACAATTTCTAGATGAGACAGTTTCTAAATGTAAACTTGCTGGAAATTAGAGAAGTATCTTGGAAAAAATATGAATCCAAGATTGGTTTTATGACTTTTTCTTTACTACCAGTGGCTGTAGTAGAAAGACAACACATCAGATGGGGTATATGTATATAGTACAGCTGTTTGCCTTCTACTTCAGCAGAATGACTATTTACAAAAGCTATATAGTCAGAAATGGGAAATCATATTAATTTGTATTGATTCTTTCCATGAGAACATCAAACATGTAAAAACAACACTAGTTTTCCCTTAAAGAAAATCTACGTATCTTGAATGATAAAGTTCAAACTCCTAAAGCTGGAGGAGTGGCAATGTGAGAACAATAGAAATTTATACAAGTGAGAGAAAAAAATAGAGATCACAATGAAGTAGACCACCTGTGAGGTTGATATCTGCTCACCAATGAAATTCGGAGCTTTTCCATTGTTTGCAGTGCTGTTTTCACATGCAGGATTAAATTTTGCAAGGAGTCCATAGGGCAAAATGATGACATTTTCATATCTGTCATTTTTCTCCCTCATCAGGGGTAGGAGGAAAAATTAGACTTTTTTTTTTCCAATAGCTGACTGAACTCAAAGTTTGGTAGTCAAATCATATAAGCTGTGGAAATGCACAGAAATAAGAAGAATAAAGAATGGAGCACTCATGTACAACCAGTCATTTTCTTCACATTGTTTCTAAAGGTGATGCCAAGGAATTTAAGACAGACTTAAATCAAAATATTGCCTTAAGCATCAGCATTTAATTTACCTTCCAGCTCACATCCCAGCCAGTGCCAAAGATATATTAGGAATTTGATCAACAAGAGACCCAATTTCCATTTTGATAAGGAATTATTAGAACCATCTTGACAGATAGGTACTGTAAGAAATCAGTATTACTAGAAGAGAAACTTGTTTCTTCAGCTACAATAATGAGCTGTTTTACTGGCTGTAGAGGCACTGGTTACCTCAGTGCCTCTTTAACAGATTTTGAGAAAAGACTCTTCAAATTATACATGCCTAGAAAAGATTATAATGCTCATCTCCATCCACAGGACAACTAGGTTTAATTCTTTCAACCTAAAAATTATTTCAGATTATTCAGGTACATACTAGAGATTCTTTGTATCCCCACTGAGTCTTGCAGCTTCAGAATGTTGTTCTTTAAAGGTGGTGATTGCTTGTAATTTTTGGTATTACGCATATTACTGAAATTTAATCACATTACCAGATATGAACATCTGAGTAGTGTCTCAATACAATGCAATGTCCAGTTAATTGGCCCAGATACAAAGGAAAGTTTTGCTTCCATTTAATGTCTGTATATCTTTAAATCTTTTCAGAGTCTAAAACTTAGGCGTAGAGGTAGATATTTTATTTGGGTTTCTTTCAGCATATTTCAACTGAAACGTTTCAGCTTTTTTTTCTTTGGGGGGGTGGGTAATTTATACTTGTTTTTTTTAAAGAGGGAATCCTAATAAATTCCATCTGCTTTTTTTCATGGGATTTTCTTGCCCCCAAAGACCTTTATCCCTGGTGCCTGTGCCCAGACAGAAGGGTGTGTGTATATTCTAAAGACACATTGGAAAACAAAGAAGTCCTCCTAAAATAACTTTTTTCAGCTGCATTTTTCTATACTCCTGTGATTTGCATTGTTATCAGACCTCACTCATGTCAGAAAAGCAGCAGGAATAGCTTTTATTTTCCAGCAGAAATTTCCATATGGGTCAGCCTTTTTGATCTGGTAACATTCTGCAGCACTGGACAAATTATCAAACTCAGACAAATTATCAACACATGGAAGTTGGAGGTAGACGACTGGAAGTTTTTTGGCCCCATTTTTCCTGTGATTCAGCCCAAACTACTTTATTTTCAGATTATGCTACTTTGTACCCCTTCCATAAATACTCCACTTTTCCCTTTGATTGCAAGTTCATAATTAATTCATATTAACACATTTAAATACAGAACAGGCACTCATATAATAATTTGCAGATTTTAATAGTTCTTTGCCATCTCCTGTCTCTTCCTCTATTTATCATCTACTCTCACTATTTTATACCAGAATTAATGAAGTTTAATGCAGTTGGTTAAGCCCTGGATAAGTTTCATGTGCAAAAGCTGCAGTGCTGAGCCCAAACTTCCCTTTCCTTGTATTTTGTGCTAATAGGGCTGGCTGTTTGTGAGTGCTGTGTCCTTCAGACCCAAGGCTCTCAGTTCCTGAGCCAAATAAATGCTCTATAGCCACCAATTTGATGTATTTCATTTGCCTGACCTAGAAAGCAACTCCTGTCTCATCCCTATCTTACCTGCAGCCTCTGCACAGCCCAAGGGTGCTCCAGGCTGTGAACTCAGCCTCGGTCTGGTTTTCTTGTTCATGGGGGATTTGATAGAGCAAGTTCCTCACAGAGCCTTCAGAGGAGTATCTAAGCACCAGCTTTACTCTAAAAACTGATCAGGAAATTCTACAAAGCTAAGGCTTGCTAACAGTAAGGCCTGCAAGCAATTCCTTTCCTCAGCATTTTTCAGCATTCCACCCCTCCAGTCCTCAACTTCTGGGCAGGGAGCTTCAGCTTTGTTCCACCCAGTTCCAGGCCAGATCTCCACCTTCTTATTCTCTCCAGAAAATGGTCATCAAAGAACTCCTTTTTTAAAAAAACCCTGCCTTCCGCTACCAGATGGCTTTCCTCAAGGACTTCCATGCCTTGCCAGGTAATGCAAGTCTTGTTCCCTGCTCCTCAGATAGGCGACAAAGTTACTCAGATTACTTTAACTAGATCTGTGTTTATATGCTCTGCAGAAAATATTAAAGCAACACCCAAAGATCTAAGGTTCCAGATGAAAGTAATTAATTATGACCCTTTCTGCTTTTGCAGGTTTTTTTCATCAAGCACCATCAAAGCAGCAATTAATGCATTTCTGACTTACTTTTGGCCCATTAGAGCAGCTCAGTTACTGCATGCCAGTTTCCAAACCCAGATACATCACTTTTTCATACCAACCTTACTTCAATTTTTCCAGCTCACATGAGGAAGTAGCTGTTGATAACTGGGTCAACAGGAGGACAACGTTTAATTACAGTTCAGAGTAGTCTTGATCATGTGTTTCCTTCTTTCTGATGAAACCCAAATAAGATCAAAGACTACAGGTCTTATTTTCTGCCATATGGACCCTGTACTGAACAGTTGATTAAAAGTCTTTTTTGGCATTAAACAGTTGGCTCCTTTCCTGATATAAAAACAACTTCTGCAGAATCAAAATTTTCCACTAAGAAAACTTTTTGTTTACAATTAGAATAATTGAAATATTTTCTTCATTGTACTCAATGCAGAATATACTGAAACTGAAGTTCAAGATTCTTCCAAGTTACCCAAAATGTTTCATTCTGAAGCACTTCTACAATTAACTGCAACTGCTGGTGGCAGTGCCTTGTATGATACAAATTTGAGTGTTAATCTCCATCCTTTCTTAATGTCTTGGTTTCCCTGACACAATTCAGTACATTCTTTATTCAAAAAACATGAATGATTCATTGTCGAGCCACAGGATTTTCAGAGCATTATGGAAAATGTGTCTGACCAGAATATTCTGCTTTATAGTGAGCATCAGGTTATTCAAAAGCAACATCCAAGATGCAATGCACAGTATTGGAAAAGCTGAATGTGACAAATCTCTCTAAAGTAGTTTTTAAAAAATAATTATTTTTCAGATAATATGACTTGGTCCTATGAAGTTATTAATGTGATTATTGTACAGTGCAGCAATGTTCATTGGTTATAGAATCAAGTTCTGTTATCAGTCACAACAAATTGACTTCAAGTGGGGCTGCACCACCTTATCTAAAACCAAAATTTGGTCTGTGGTTTCATGAGAAGTTAGAGCAAAATGTGTTCCCCTTGCTCAATGTCAACCTGCTTTGTTTTGATGCAAATTTTTAGCACTTCCAGAACAAAATCTTGAAAGGAAAACACTCAATATTTGCATTTTAATTTAGGTCAAAACTAATACTGCGTTATCAAGTTCTCTGGATGTCTTGAGCTCTAGAAATTACCTCTTACAGTGTCAAAGCTGGCCTATGAGTTCAGCTAAGGGGCTGACAATATTTCATAATTCCACCTGTGTATTTGTCTTGGAGCCTTCACTGATGAGTAAAATCCTTTCTGTGAGATCCTTGGAAGCCATCACTCTCCTCTTCATTAAAGCGTTTTTATGAGACTCCTCTGTCTTCTAATGCTGCTTTTTTTACCCAGTGGGTGTCATTATTCACTCTACTTGTTGTGGAGTAATCGCAGTTGAAAATTCCCAGTGTAGAAAGAGGAGGTGGAGCCGGAAATGAGGTATCTGGTATGATAAGTTCTGCCTACAAAAACTCATAAAACCAGGAGAACACCTAGAGAGAGTCTCTTTCAGGCTTCCGGTTCGTTGAAGAAAAACGTCGCTCTCTCCTCTCTCGGCGCCAAGCTGGGTAAGGTCTCTTCAGACCACGTGGCCTGGGGCTGCCAACCAGCGTGGTGCAGAGGAGGAGGGGAGAAGGAACCCAGGCAAGTCTTTTAGTTTCTCACGGCAGCTCCATGCAAAAGAGAGCCAGATCGACTCCGTTTGGCTCCATCCAAGCCGAGAGAGACTTTATTCTGCTGCCCCTGGCCAAGGAACTTTATCGGCTCTGCTTCGCCTAGCCTGGGCCAGGCCGGTCCCTCCTCCGTGGCGTGGCCCAGCAGGAAGAGGATTTGGGGTCGGGCCCCGTAGGGCTCAGGAGCGCCCCGCCGGTTAGCTCTGCAGCATGGCTCGGAGCAGGAGAGAGAGAAAGCTCGGGCTGGGCCCCTCCTATAGCTCAGATGCGGCTCCGTCGACTCCTTGCGTCATCAGTGCAGGAAGGAGAAAAGGCTCGGACTGGGCCCCTCCTGCAGCTTGGACATGGCCCCGCTGGGCGGCCCCACGCACGGTCCAGGGCGGAAGGAGGTTTGAACCAGCGTCCCTGCAGCGCAGACGTGGCCCCACCGGGCCTCTACGACTGAAACACAGCTTGGATGGGAGGCGGCACAAACAACACAAACAAGCTCCTTTCCTTTGGTTCAGGAGTGGACTTACTACACTCAAACCACGCGGGCAAAAGTCATGTGACCATCGCCCAGCCCAAAGACAAATTAACTGTTCCTTTATTCAATACCAGAATGGGACTTGGGGGCAGGGGGCATTCATTCCCCCCCCCCCCCCAGAAAGAGCACAGGAATGGAGGCATCTACAAAAGGTACAGCATAGAGACTTTAAGTTATTGAATGTAACCAAGCTTATATTCAAAGCTTGAGGAAGAGATGAGGAGTGCTTTAAAGCTGAAAATTCTTTTGTAAAAAACATGTTGATAAACTCGGCTATAATATACCCTGTAATATATGAACAATGGTCTAAAAGAGGTGAGAAAAGGGGGATGTAATGTTCTAGGTTGTAAGCAGTGGACTAAGACTCTTGTGTATAAGATTTTCCTTGCCCTGGGAATAGTAGAAGAAGACTTGTGTTGCCGATAATGAAGAAAGGGGATTTTGTTGCCACTGTAATAGAAATGTTCATTCTCAAAAAAGCACCTCAATAACCATCATATGTCCATTGGTAGTAGCCCTGGGAAAGCTACTGAAATGGGAAGGGGTCTAGAGAAGCAAATCTTTCCCTTTGGGGGGGGGTTGATTGCTGGGAAGCTGATAACCATGGAAACTATATTTCCTATGGGGAGTCAACATGATAGAACAAAGGAAAGCTTCTCTCTCTACATGAATTAAGAAAAGAACTATTTTATTTCCAGAGGTGGTGATTTAACTACAGGGTGAAGTGTTACCTTTTGTATGGTCAGTAAGAAAGAAAGGGGCGGGGAGGGGAAAAGGTGTTCTAAAGTTTTTGTTCTGATTCCTGATTATGCTTATTCCTGTTTTAAGTCTGTTAATAAATTCTTTTTGTATTCCTTAAAGTATAAGCCTGCTGTGCCTGCTATTAATCCTTATTTCACAGCAAAATCAAATAATTTTGTCTACAAAATTAATGTTTCTAACTAGTTTCCATCCCCCAAACCTCAAAACCGCAGCACTACTGTGGCTGACAAATGAAGTAATTTTCATAAATATCAATCCAGTTTTTTATTTCAGCACCAAAGGACCAAAGCACACGGTTTTACTAACCAAACATCAACATACTTCTAAAAAAGCCAACCAACCAACCAACCAACCAACCAAAAAACAATAAAAAGTGACTAAAATTATGTAGGGATATGATGTATATTTAATATGAATAATTTTCTCTGAGAAGAAGATGCAAAATGAGATATTTCTTTAAAAATCAGGAGTTTCTGGATCTTATTTAACTCTTTGTTCTGCTGGCCAATTACAAATTGTTTTGGCAGCATTGTGCAGTCAAGTATTTGTAAGTTTATACTGCACCACAGTGCAAGGCTTTTTTTTTGTCCAAGTGCCCTAATTAAGCATTTGCACATTCAGGAAGTACTTACCATGGTAATTCTTAATCCATAAATACCAAGAGACTTTAAATCATGGCATTTTCTTTTGTTAAAGGGTCAGATTCTGTCCCTGCCTACAAACCACTGAGGTGTGCATGAAACCAAGCCTTGGCCCAGCTGAGCTGCTGTGACTGATGCATTGAAAAATAAAAGCAGATAAATTTGATTATCAAGGTGATGAGATGTTTGTCTGATCTCTGGGCAGGTGAGCTTTTACCCTTGATACTAGAACAGGCTACCCAAGAAAGTGGCTGGGTCACCATCCCTGGAGATATTTAAAAGGTCTGTACATGTGACACCTGGGGATGTGATTTTGTGCTGGGCTGGAAGTGCTGTGTTAATGGTTGGAGTTCATGATCTTAAAGGTCTTTTCCAACCTAAATGATTCCATGACTGCAGATCTCCCATGTACAAACCACCCCCAGCTCTGTGCCCAGCACAATTTTAAATGTCTCCCTCGTGACATCCCTCAATTTCTGCTTCACCAGGGTAAGACCAGGCTTGCTGAGAGAAGACAAATGTTTTTCCTGAAGTATCCACCATAACCTCGTCCTCTCCAATGATGTCTTTCATCATCACTTCAACTGCAATATCTCATAAAGTGTATTTTTAGTAAAAGTAAGAAGTCTTTTGCTGCTAATCTTTTATATGACGGGCAAGGAGACTCACATGCAGCACTCGTAGCATCACAATGGCTTTCCTGGGGCCTGACACCTTCCCTGTGCATTCCACTGACAAAATGAATTTACAGCATAGGCATTTGCAGACATTTCAGTGGAAAATTAGGAAAAGGGAGCCAGCCATATGACAAACCTGTCAGAGGAGCTGCCACAGTCCCAGGCTGTCCATTGCCCCTTCCAGAGGGAAACAGTGCCACTCCACAGGATTGTTTTCGGCTTTGTCGGACTGGCGTCAGAAGCTCCCTGCCCTTCTGAGTTTAAAGGTTGCAGAAGCAAACCCCAAACATTTGACAATTTATAAAAACAAGGTTACTTTGTTTCCCATTCTAATTTTTCATTGCCTTGGCTGCTCTGCTGGCAGGCAATTTCATGAAGATACGGTCTGATAAACTGACTTTGAACACTGAATCAATTGTGTGATTTAAAGTAAGAACCCAAACTCAGCCAGCAAGTCATAAAGCAAAAAATTCATTAGAAAGGAAGCTACAGTAAGCCACTCTAATAAGGGGCATCCTAATAGTTTTATGTTCAAAGCAGCCTTTAATGATAAATAATGCTGTGTTTGAGAAGTAAAGAGACTGAAATAATTGTTTATGAAATTGCAATATATGGTTAATTTAGGAGAAAAGGGAGATTCACAGACATGCTGATTTTTAAATCCTTTTCCACAGAGCTGCCTGATACAAAGGCCATGAAAGACTGGTTGTTATTAAGTGAGATCACTCATGGCATTTCTTTTCCTCTTTCTAGCCACAGAAAAGACAGTAAGGAAAATTAGACTGACAAATCTTCCCCTAGATGGAAAGAAAAAGCAGAGCAAAAGAAAATCCATCTATTCTCACTCATGGAATTTCATGTTATCCCATATAAGGGCAAGTTTATGCAGCACATGCATCAAAACTCCTAAAACCCTGGGTGTTATAAAATCACCAGGATAACTGCCAAGTGCCAGTGTCAAGGCATCTGTATGAGGCTAAGACAAAATTCAGGGCACTTTGGGATTTCAGTGCATGGCAAGCTGCACTAGAAAAAATGGCACAACAGATTAATATTTCATGTCTCTCAAACTAAGGCATATTTTTTAATAGGGGAGAGACCCAGCAGAAGGGAAAGGCTGGTCAGCTTAGCCTCACTGCCAGCAATGGGATGGTTTAGTGCCCTCTGACCAGTGTGTGCCCCCCACAACATTCCTGTCATCCCAGGGAAGCCACCACACGAAGACCAGGAGACTCAAAGCCCCATCCAACCTGACATTGAACGTTTCCAGGGATGGGGCATTCACCACCTCTTTGGGCAACCTATGCACATGTATTATCACCCTTATGTTCTCTTTTTATCTTGTCTGAAGCTACCCTTTCCTAGTTTAAAACCATTATGCCTTATCCTGTCACAACAGGCTCTGATAAAATCTGTCCCACTCCGTGCCTGGTTGCAAGGCACAGCAGAGAGATGGCAGGTGTCCCTCCATCCTTCAGACCACTTTCCATTACCACTCCTCAAATCCAAGTCCCCAGACCTCTAGGCTTTGGAAAAAAACAGCCAGTGCCAGAGAAGTAATGATCCATTCTTTCATGCTAGTGTTACCTTATTGTTAGTCCTGACCGAGACAACCTTCTCTCCACTGACAGCCCCTGGGTAGGAGCAGAGGCACATTGCAAACTTTGGGTTTCTAGCAGCGAGACAATGGCAACAGGCCCTTAAAGCACAGACAGATGTTGATGTCGTGCTGAATGCAGTCTCCACACTGTCATCTAGTGGATTTAGTGGTGATAGCCAGAGCTCCATTTAATACTACACTAATTTCACTGAACATAACTGCAGCTTAAATACATTTTTTTTCTGCCTTTTCTCACCCAGTTCTCTTGAGATTGCTCCTTTCTGAATCCCCCTTTTAAAATAATTTTATTCTCTTCATTTTAAACCTTTAATACAACAATCCCTTTTCCTTTAGGTTACTGTAATTCCCAGGCAGGCTAATTCCCCACTGCTAGCCAGTGACTGCAGAATGTATTTTCCTTTCTTTTAGGAGACTATATTTTCCTTAAATTAAGGTAGAAATAAGTTTCTTGTGTGTGCAGGACAGAATAAATCCCCTTAGAGATTTATTGTGAGTGATGCAGGTGCCCTCTGATACCCCTCCAGGCTTCAAAGACAGCTCTACATGCTTAACACACCGAGTGTCTGTAGCTACACAGTGCCTCTGCCTCTCCAGGCTCCAGCCCCACAGTTTGCAGTCTCCTGCTCTGAGAACCTGCCAGATAAATTAGGGTACTACAAACACAAGGAAAACACAATTATACCAGTTATGTTTGCCTAAACTTAACAAGTGTGGAACTACAATAAACTTAGCAGTGTGCAGGTATGATAAATATTAGCAAAGTGGAGTTCTGAGCGTGACAAGCACCCCCAAAATCCTGATGTGATGAGTAAATGATAAATGCTGGCTTTTGCATTTGCTAGTAATAATGTGCTATGTAGAAAGTGTTGTGATAAAATACCGTTAAGTAGAAACAAGATTAAATTATAACCTTGAGATAGTTGTGATATGTTGAGAAACATAGTCATAAATATATAGCTATAAATGTCTTTTGAGTTGATAAATTACAGAGCTAGGGATCAAGGCATCTTAAAAGAAACAAAGAAGATAAAACCACTCACATTCAGAAAACTGGTTCTCTCAACTCACACCTACCAAAATGTCGGCGAGAGAAGCAAGACGTCGATCCAATGTGAATCATAAATCAAGCTCGTTTATTGTCAGACAGTGCACATACTTATACTACTTTACGTGCTCAAAATATTATTTACTTACAGAAGTTTCACACGGGATCTTTCTCTAATTAGAGCACTACATTATTATCAGAAGGCTACAATAACAGTTTCTTCTGCCAAGTTAATCTTTGGACACCTGCAGCTTGTTTTCAGCTTTCATGTCTCCCTTTCCCACAGCTGTCTTGAGAATAACCTTGAGCAGAGGCCTAACTCTTGTCTATAGGGCCTGGATTGCTCACTTATACTTTATGTCTGTGCAGCCAGAGATGGCCATTTCCCAACATATCCCCCTTCTTTTCTTTGAGCAATCCAGGCCTGGTTTACACCTTTTTCTACTGTATTCATCAAACACTTAACTACACATGGCAATAGTACACTTATGATTATATTAATTACTAAAACTATCAATTTAATTTTTACAAATTTCACTAACCAGTCTTTAAAACTTAAGCTTGTTAACCAGTCTCTTAAAGGTGTACTTTTAAGTGTACTACTATCTGTATCTTTTTCATGATTTAACACACATACTTGCAACCTTACAATTCCTCTTTCTGTTTTAATCAGTATGAGTTTGTTTATGGCATTACCAGCCATTTGTCATAGGTAGCGCAGTAAGAAACACACATAACTAGACATAAGAATACTTCCAACACCTATGTGCTAAACATTCTAAGGTGATCTTGTGATTTTTTCATTACCCAATAGTTCAGCAAATTAGTCTCAATTGCTTCGTCTCTGAAGGCTGTCAATCAGAGTAATACCTAACTGAATTCTGGAATACTATGCTAACATCCAGGGTCTGCAACAGCTGCCTTGTTTCAGTGAAGACATGGAAAGCCCTTCTGGATAGGGTCTCCAAGTCTACCCAAAAAGGATCCAGCTGATATAAATTCCAATTATTAAGTCAAACCCGACTTAAGTATGATTTGGATGCAGAAACACCTGGGTCTGTTGGTAGATGTCTGACCAGGGAGAGTCGAGGCTTGGCCAGGGCCAGGACTCCAACTGGAGGGATTTCCCTAACACAGATCTTATGAGAAAGCTGTTAGAAACAACAACTAAGAAGGTTACTTAAATCTGAGCAAATAATAGAGACAGTTACACAAACATAACACAGGTTGCGCAGACTGTAAAGTAACAGACTTTGCCAAACACTTTTGACTAAAAAGACCATGGTACCATGAACATGATAATTAAAAGATTGCATATGCATGAGTTTACGTACGTAATCTTAACAGAACCTAATCCTTGCTATAACACACATGGCTATGCATAGTTTTAGTTAACTCTTATAGAACCTAGTTGTAATACTTAACTGTAACAGAACTTAATAAACCTAATAGCATTTAAACTTTAACAACATATTTATAAGTATTAATACATCAGGGGTGATCGCTTGGGATATGTTTGAAAACAGTGTTGCAAGCTGCAAGCACACAGATCCATCTTTTCTTTGCTCTATCTTCTCCAGGATCACTGTACTTCCAAGTTCAGCTGTAGGTATAAAACTCAAACACTCATTGAAACAAAGTAAAACAGGAAAAACAGTAAGAACAGATTACAATTCCAGTTATTAATTTCTATCTAGCAAGATAATTCCCATCATTAACTAACAAACAATACAAAGGTATACATTTCCTGACAAATTCTGCTACTCAGAGTTACCACTCTAAAACATGCAGGATTTTGCAGAATGAAAAAATCAAGACAGAAATATTTGAAATCTTATTCCAATACTATCACCATAAGAAACAAACTGCCCAGTTTTGCTCTAACAAGCAATCTCCTTGTCTCACTTTTGCATTATAATTCTTGATAAAAGATACACCACTTAACTTTAACTCTCAAGAGTCCTTCAAGGAAAATCTGACTTAAACATTTCCTAATATATAGTCTGCAAGTTTGCACATGTTATTTATTCAAATGTTTCTTCTAGCTTATTAATCAGTTTACATTTTGCCTAAACTTCCTTATTCTGCTCGGCCTCAGCCGTGCTTTGGCACCGGCCTGTTAGGTGTACAATTCTGCTGCGTCCCCTCTGGATCAGTTCTGCCACGTTTTCAATCCTTTGTTTTTGCTGAATTGTTGTTGTGGGCTGGATGCTTGTAAACAGTCACTCCAGTATTCTCACTTTCTCTTCCCTGTCTCCCCCTTTTTCTTTTTGCACTGAATAAGTGCAAGTCTTGTAGCAACCTAGATTTCCCAGATTTCTTCTTGTTAACACAAATTCCACCAGTAAAGTCAGCAGCAAGCATACGAGACAATATAAACAGTCTTTGATACTTGCAGAAAAACGACCCATTAAAAGTGCACCCAGGGCTTGACTCTGGAGCACTGACGGCCGAGGGCGCAGGCGCAGAGAGTGCTGGGCCGGTACCGCTGTCGGAGCGCGGCGGGCGGCCGTGCTCTCTCCCATTCTCCGGTGCCAGCGCGGTCCTGGCGGCTAGGGAAAACTTGTTACTGAGTCGCCGCTGGGAAAAGAGGTTCCTCGCTGCCCGCCCGGCGCACAGAAAAGCCGTGGCTGTTGCCGCGCCGTGTCACCACCGCTGCCGGCTCTACAGCCTCCCACCCCCGGCGCACTGAGATGCCGCCGGAGCCGAGGGCAGGGGCCGCCGGGCAGGAGCCGCCGCTTACTGCAGCGGCCGCGGGGAGAAATCCGAAACCGCTGCGGAGGGGGGGCGCCGTTGGAGGCTCGCGGGCCGAGCCCTCTAACCTTTTAAACATGTAGAAATTCCTCCAGTACATCACTTTTCTGTTTCTTCTTCCCTGACGGATTGTAGAAGCGAGTCCGATTGCAAAGCTGTTTTCACAGACTCGGGGGCGGCTGTCCGGTTATCACTGATCGCGTCTCACAGCCCTTCTTAATTGTCTCTCAGCCGGGTATTTGAAAGGCCACTCTCGCTCTCAGGGTTAGTCTACAGTCTCAAGTCCATTTTAGGAGATTCCGAATAATGGAATTACCACAGTTCAATTCTCTCACAGAGATGATAAGTTGGAAGAGGTCCTGGACTGTCAGCTGTCCTTCATCTATCTCCATCCCTTCCGTCCTCTTCCCGGACCCCGAAGCACCGAGGTTCTCTGCCTAGGCGCGACCCTCCCGCCTCTGCGCTAAGGGCCGGCGTCTGGCAGGGGCTATCATTTCACCTCTTTTGTCTCCCATGGCGGTGACTATTTCTGCTATAAATGTCTGCATTCCCACCTGCACTCGGCTTATCTTTTCTAACATGACGGAATGGAGGTGTCCGCGGGGAGCGTCTGCTGATTACAATTTCCTAAAACACACTGGCGTAACAGTGCCTCTTGCATCCACCGCAGCACCCCAGCTGTGATAGCTGCGGATACCCTGTCAACAACACTTCCCCAAATATAAGTTAACATCATTTTGGTGAGCTCCCCGTGCAGCCCGGACTCACTAGCTGTGGTACGTAACTGTGTGAGTAACTTTCAATCGATTGCCGTGTGAGTCGCTTGCTGCCCTCCATCCTGCAGGGGCTCAAACAGCACTGGAAACGCCGCTTCTGCTCGGCTCAAAGTTCTAGCGTCCTGAGCTAGTTTCACATCTCCCTCTTCCAAAGCTTTCTGTTCTACTTTCGCCCAGCTAATTCTGCGTCTCCCTTCCCCCACGCGAAAAGGGACTAGGCCTCCACCCAGCGAGGGGGGGAGCGCAGGCGGCTGCTGGCGCGCAGGCGGCTGCTCCTGCCGAGAAGGGACACTGCTCCCTCGCATCGGGCGAGAAGGGATACAGTCACCCGGGGTGGGGGCAAAGCCGGCTGGTCTTCCTCCTGGGGTTCGGCCGGTGCACAGGGGAGGGGTGGACACCCCTCCTCCGGCTCCGGCGGCGCGGGCGCCGGGGCGGCCGATTGCTCCGCGCAAGCAGCGGCCGCCTCCGAGGCAATGCCGTGCTCGGGCGGCGACCCGTGCACCCCCGCACCACACACCTCCCTACTGCCGGCAGGCTGGGCGTTTCGTTACCAATGCCGAGCATTCCCGGGATAGGGCGCTCACCTCCCGGAGTCCCCCCGCTCCCTTCCGTGATTCCTTCTAGTTTTGCCGTGGCTACGGCTGCAACTTTTTTCTCAGCCTGGTATCTTTGCAAACAGGTCGTTACCTCCCTCCAGGGCTTCCCTAGCTTAGCGCATACCTTGTTGCTGTCTAAAATCCCCTCAAGCAACTGATCACCATATTTCCGCCATTCAGGCAGGTCAAAAATCCTGTTAGAGTCCCCGAAACAACCCTTTGCCATCCCCAATGTAGCCAATCCTGCTACCTGCTTTAGGGTCTCTTTGCTGACTCCTCGCTTTTCTATAAAGCATGTTAATAATTCAAGACTACCTCTCGGTCCATCTTCGTCCAGCTGGTTTAACACTTCTAGCTGATCGCAGTGGCCTCCGCGTCCCTCCGCGCTAGCCGGGGCTGCGTCGTTCCGCGCTGGCCCCTCCGCGTCTTCCCGCGCCGCGTCTACCCGCTGATCCCGCGATCGCCACGCAGCTTGTCAAAGTATAGCCTTTTCGGGCGGCGGACCTCTCTCCCGAGGCCCGAGCTATCGGATCTCCCCTTCGTCGCGCAAAAGGTATAGATCTTCGCTCCCCGTCCGCTGCTGCCGGTGGTTCCCCGATCTCGCCGGTCCCGTCCCGCACGTCGGCTCCGTCCCGAACGTCGGGGTCACCATTTGTCGGTGAGAGAAGCAAGACGTCGATCCAATGTGAATCATAAATCAAGCTCGTTTATTGTCAGACAGTGCACATACTTATACTACTTTACGTGCTCAAAATATTATTTACTTACAGAAGTTTCACACGGGATCTTTCTCTAATTAGAGCACTACATTATTATCAGAAGGCTACAATAACAGTTTCTTCTGCCAAGTTAATCTTTGGACACCTGCAGCTTGTTTTCAGCTTTCATGTCTCCCTTTCCCACAGCTGTCTTGAGAATAACCTTGAGCAGAGGCCTAACTCTTGCCTATGGGGCCTGGATTGCTCACTTATACTTTATGTTTGTGCAGCCAGAGATGGCCATTTCCCAACACCAAAAAGCTGTATATTAGTCTGGAACCAAAGAAACATGAGAGGAAAAGGAGATTTCTGCCTTCAATTCTGCGACAATCCAGGCACAGAGAGGCGTCATGTTGGCGGGAGGGGGCAGGGACCAGGGAGAGAAGGGGGTGTGTGTGAAGCATAAATTTTCTTCTGAGCTTAATGAATACGTAACAGTTAAAGAAAGTACTTAAACACATTGTAAAATGAATGAAAACTGCGCCTCTGGCAAATATTGACAAGCGCCCAGCGCTGTTTTTGCCTTTGCTCTACTAATAAATGTTCAATATTATTCTATTAAAATTTTAGCTTGTGAACTCATTTTTCACACTGAGTTCTCCAAGTTCAAGAGGGTCTGCAAGATGCAGCTGTTGGGTCCATGCTCATGAGGGGTGTCCCAACTCACGTGTCAACGTGGTCTGGAGATGTTTGTCTTTGTAGCTGTGGATTCCCAGACAATGACATTTTCAATGCTAATCCTATTTTGCTAACCCTACCTCTTGGTATTTGATTTTCCCTTTCATCCTCTCCAGTTGTAGTGACCTGTGACCTTCTGTGTTTCCTCATTTATGGAGCCAGATTGCTCCTCATTCCTGGGCAGTCAGCTCTGAGTCTGTCCTAGAGGCAGCCCATCACTCCATCCGCATCCCACAGCTGCCTTCCTGAGAAGTCAGTTCCCCAGGCTCACCCAAAAAACTGATCACTTCTCCCTCGCTCTGCAGCTGGTTCAAGCACTGGGATTTTGCAACATAAACCCTATGGCCTTACCAAATGTTAAATCAGGAATTAGCTAAATATATTATCTCCAGGTCAGCAATTGTCTCACTGTTTTGCAGTTATAGTAAGTCTGTGATTTGGCCAGTCTCTGCCCTATCAGAAGAAATGCTAAATATGTTTGTGCTGCTTTGGCAATTTTGTCACTGACCCATCTCAGCTCAATGGTTCCTTTTCTGTGACCCTCCACTGCCCACAGCTTCTCTTACAAAAACTGAGAGAGAGGCCATTGACGTGCAGCAGAAAGGAGAAATGCAACTTTAAACATTTGGTCTAACAGTTTACAAACCACACTCCAGACCAGCTTTTCTTCTCTGCATCTGTGCTTCTGCATTCATACCAGAGGCTCTATCAAAAACCTCTTGGATGAGTGCAGAGGTTATTGTTAATAAAATTTTTCAGTTTAATAATCATTTTAATGAGCCTCTAGAAAAAAAAAAAAGAAGTGTCTTCCACAGGCCACAATATTTATGTATCTGGGAAAGAAACCCATTGCCACAGTCATGGCCGGCTCCTAAATAAAAGCTGGGAGTGCAGAAATTTGTCCACCTCCTCTAGAGAAACCTGAGTTGGCTTCTTCAACAATTAATTTTCAAGAATTTAGATTGACACTAATGATGATAAGCAAATGAAGAAGAATAACATACCAAAAGGACAAAGAATTAGGAGCTAACAACAACTGCTGGAAATCAAGTCTGTGTTAGACCTTGCTAGCAGGTGGCCCCTCTCTTGGAGATGTCAGCTAATCCACCCTATCACCAAGCTTTGAACAGAAACCTGTGCCTGTTGAAAGGGCCACTGGAGTAAGAGAAGTCAGGACAGAACAGTTAATTCAGAACAGAATTCTCCTTCTGTATCTTACCATGAATACACAGACCAAGTCTCCCAAGTAAGGCAAGTAGATATACTTACTTTGATACTTGTGCTTAAGCTCATTTTTGGGGGGAAGCAGTGTGACACCCTGTTCTGTATTCACCACTCAGAGCTCTCCAAACAGGTTTGAGCTGTTTTACCCCCACTCCTGGCAGAGCATCCTGCTGCAGGCAGAACAGACTTGCCTCAGGGAATTTAAGTTAATTAATTGTCAATTAATAAAATATTTGAGTAGTGATTTGGATTTTTCTTTAAACAAAGAAACAAACATTTATACACAGGTAAAACCCTTTTCCTCCTCCATTCCAGGCCCAGCTTCACTCCATCACCCCAGGCACCTCTCCTCTCCCTCTTGCAATCACTGCAGGGTACAACACACTCAGTTCTTTCATTGAGGCAATGGGCAGAGCAGGGCTACAAAAAGGGAACAGGGATTTCTTCTGCTGGAATCCCAGGAAGACCTCTGACCAGCTCCATACAGGAAACAGCACTTGCAGCTCCAGCATCCATGTCTAGACCTCATTAACTATGCATTTAGTCCTTCTCCTGTTCCCAACACACAGAATGGAGTGAGGTTCTCATCAAAACACTGTGGAACAACTCTGCAGTTTCTTATCTCCCTTGCCACAAAGCCTCCCAGGAGTACAGAAAGGCTGAAAGTCCCTTGCACTAACCCAGCAGAATGCTTCCCCACCAGGCAGCAGTGGGGCTTCTCATCTTACTGCACTTTCTAATCCCTGAGAGCTTTTCTTTACACTGTGTATGGAAACTTATCACCACAGTACTGAATGAGTACAAGTCCACAAAATCAGTGAAGTTTACAGAGCCATTAAACCCTTAGAACTTACCTTATTTATTGAGTAGTCACCTCCCAATACTAAGCATGTCAATTTTGTGCTTTGCTCTTTCTTTCCCATACCCTTTCTATAAAAAGTATCTTTTTGTCATAACAATGTTTTAAAATTTAAGCTTTAGGGACTCATGCATCTTGTCTGTAGCTGTTTAAGGTCTTATTAGGGGAGAACTCTGCTTTGGATGTACTTGTACATCAGAACAGGTTCAACCATAGTTAGCTGTATGAGATGCAGAGCAGAAATGCTGAGAAGCAGCATCAGCCTTCCCTATGGAAAGCTTTTCTTGTTGGCTGCTCTGACTGCCCATTTATCTTGTATTTGCTGGAGATGCCCACAGGTGAAACAGGCAGTGCTAGAGACAGTTGTATCTGCTCTGTATCTGTCTGTCAAGCCAGCATGACCACACTAAGGTTTGGTGTTTACATGTGACATTTATGCACATATCCACAGTGCTCATTCTGTGGAGCAGATGGTCTCCAGGCTTTTCCCTGTAGGTACTCCTTGCAGCCCTAACACTCACTGTTCCTTGCAGATATTTTCCTTCCAGCAGCTGTCTGAATGGATGGTGGTCAACTTATGAGCCACAGCAATTTACCAGAGACATTCCAATATGAGCAAAATTGCTATGATGTGACTACACTGGAGACTGGAACTGCGCAGGGCAGTTTAAAATAACAGCAACCAGCTGAAAATGACATCACTGAACCCAATGAGCCTGTTGAACCTCATCCATGACTCTCTTGACTGTACAACAACCAATCAACACAAGAACCAAGCAGAAGGCACGTGGCTGTTGCCTTTTCCCCCAGCCTGGAAAAGAAACTCGAGATCATTTTAGCAAGGAGGTAATATAAAAGGGGATCTTTATTTTTAAGGTCTTCAGGAGCAGTTATGGAAAGGTGTCCATAAAAGCCCGGCCCCTCCAGGGGTGAGTACATATTTATAGCTTTTAGGAAATTAGCATAATTGATTAAGAGCACCAATAAGGAGAACAAGTGGTGATTCAATTCCCCCTCAGGTCCAGCCCCTTCCCTGGAGCCCCCCTCTCAGCACTGGCTGTACTTTGTTTATGAAAATGTACCTCAGAGTTGTTCTCGGCCTTGGTTCCCAGGAAGAACCAAGATAGGACAGGGCCTTGCACCCCCTGGGGCTTGGAGCTCTGGAATTTGTTTTGTCTTTCTGCTTAGGGAAAGGCTATGGAAAGGTACTGGAAAAACTAGCTATTAATATAGTAGGCTACAGAGCCACAAAAATATGGGCAGAGAGTACAGAGAACATATAACAGAAAAAAGGCAGAAACCAAACGGCATCATTCCCCCTTTTTTAGAGACTAACAAGACTCTGTCTTGTCTAGTCTCTACTCTGCATTCAACCATACCTCTGGTTTATACAACTGGCTATCCCACTAGTTGTTACACAGATGCTAATTATAACTACAGTTACTATGAACATTTCTTTTATCTAGGTTCAGTTTGGTAACCATGAAGTGAGTGTACTGAAGATATTCAAGGTTCAGTAAGCTCTTTTGAGAGTTACTTGGTGTAGAATTTGAGTTTGCTTTCAAATTTCAACCAAATTTCTAAAAAAATTTTTCATTCAGATTTGCATAAGAACAACAACTAGTGTTAATGATTTTGTGGCTAGTAGGAAATTAAGAGCTATTTTGTTTTGTCAACAGCCTTTAATATGATTAAACATGACATTTGGAATCACAGCTCCATGGGCACAGGCCCAATCTTTATCTTGGGGCAAAACTTACCAGGCCAGATTCTCAACTTTGACAAGTTGTCCTTATGAAGAGCTTTTGGATACATTTTGGACTAGAGTTACATGCAAATTTTAGGACCAAATTTGAATCACGGTTACCAACTGTACAGATAAGAGGTACAAAAGAACAGTTTAAATCATATCATCTCAATTTGTATCAGTCTCTGTTTTCTGGCTGTCTATGGAGCAGACGTCTTCTTAACTCTGGAGCAGTGAATTCAAGGCTCTCTGCCAGCAGCTTTGGATTTGGTGAGGGTAGTCAGGACTTGGAATGACTCTTTTACTTAGCTCGTAAGATTACTGTCCCTTCATTCAACATAGACTCAGTCTCTAGGCTTGAATAGTTGCTAGTCTTCCTTCCTTCTAGATGACTTTGCTCAGTTCTAGATCTTTCATTGATATAATCAGTTCAGCTTTTTGTGATGGCACATTTGATGGTAACACTTTTCTCATGGTTACCTGGTTCGTGGTTGTTACTGCATAACCTGTCTTTTGTTTGCCATCTCGCATGAAGCTGCTCTCATCTGCATACAGCTCCCAGGCTGGCACATCTTTCAGGTCTGCTCTGCTGGAATAGGCTTCTTCCATGGTCTGCAAACAGTCAGACTTAAATACATTATCAGTTAGTGCTGGGAACAGACATACTAGGATTGACAGCAAACGTTTTCAGAATAACATTATCCAGTTTCAGTAGCATGGCATAGGGTCCATGTCTTCTATGTTCACAGAACAAACTTACAGTGGGTTGCATTCAGCTGTTGGATGTATCAATTCTTGGCTGCTGGTTGGATGCAGCAATTTTCAGTTGCTGACTGCCTTAGTTCTCTAGTTTCAGGATTTTTTACATAATAGTAAAGAGTCCTTGGTCTTTTTTACTCACAAGGATACAGGAGAAGGTCTTTTTCAAATTTAACTCAGTAAACCATCCTAAGATATTTGTTAACACAGGACTCTGCTTACTTATAGCATGGTTTAAGGGAGTCTAAAAACGGCTTCTTGTTCTTTGGGCTCGGTGTTTCCCTTTTGAGTGCTTACCAGAGCAGACAAAGAGCGCTCGCTGCCCTCGCACGGCCGGGGACGGGCGCGGCATGCGGGCACCCCCGCCCAGGGGCACCCCCGGCTCGCCCGCGCTCGGCCCGTGCTGCTGCTCACAGCGGCTCTCGGGTGTCCTTAAAACAAGCTCGTTACTGTGGAAAGTGCGATAGGGCCGTTCCTGCTCTTAGATCTCACACTCCCGGCCCGCTCTGGGCCGGTGCGGGCGGGGCCCAGGAGCAGCGAGTGAGCCGGGCCGTGGCCGCGCAGCGGCGGCCCCGCCTCCGCCAGAGCAGGGCCGAAGCAGCGCAGCGGCAGCCCCGGTCCCGGTTCGCTTCCTGGGACCGCTCCCCCGCGCATCCCCCGGCCGTGACCAGGGCAATGGCAGGAATCACCTCCGCCCCTCTCAGAGCGGCTGGTGCCCCGCTTCTGTCACGGGGGAGTGACCGCCCTGCTCGCGGAGCCGTCCCGGAAGTCCGGGAGTCGCCCTTGCCTTAAAATCTTGGAAAAACTTTTTACAGATGGAACATAGAAAGTGGGGGCTTCTCCCCCTTCCCTTACAATGGTGCGAACCGAGCTTTCTCGGCCGTTCCACAAAACTTGCTGGAAGCGAGGATCTCTCCCTCGCCTCCCACTAAGGAGCAGGCTGGACACCCAGCCTCTCCACAGACCTGTAGGAAGCGAGGATTTCTCACTCGCCTCCCACCAAGGAGCAGGCTGGGCACCCAGCCGCTCCACAAACCTGTAGGAAGTGGGAATCTCTCCCCAGCTTCCCACCAAGGAGCAGGCTGGGCACCCAGCCGCTCCACAAACCTGTAGGAAGTGGGAATCTCTCCCCAGCCTCCCACCAAGGAGCAGGCTGGACACCCAGCCGCTCCACAAACCTGTAGGAAGCGGGGCCCATCCCCCACCTCCTACCAAGAAGCAGACCAGGCCTCCCCCGGCCGCTCCATGCCCAGATGTCTCCAGGCCAGCTTTCAATTCAAAACTCGCATGTGCTAAACATGAAATAAACTTTCGCACTGTGATTTGCTTTTCTCTACCAGTGAACAATCTCAGCCGAGATCACACACCCGCCTCCTCCCCACCAGCCGATCTCTGGGGCAGGTTGGAAAATCGGCAACAGGAAAAACTTGGAGAAATGATTTCAAAAGCAAATTTTCTCACCACCACGCCAGGTTGTCCTGGGATCGCTAACAATTACTGACTTTAAACAGATACACAATACATAAACAATACACACACATACAAACTACACACTACACAACAAAAAGAACCACCTTTATACTACCTCCTGTGGGATCTTGGAACCATGGTGTCTCGACCTCAGGCCCGTGGCAGGGAATTCTTTAGATTGCTGTCAGAAAGGAATTCCTTGCAGGATGTTTTCGGTCCAGAGGAAGGGTACCAGGTTCTCGTGTCCCTTCTGGGTGTGCCAAATAACTGTTGCCTTTTCCCCCAGCCTGGAAAAGAAACTCGAGATCATTTTAGCAAGGAGGTAATATAAAAGGGGATCTTTATTTTGAAGGTCTTCAGGAGCAGTTATGGAAAGGTGTCCATAAAAGCCCAGCCCCTCCAGGGGTGAGTACATATTTATAGCTTTTAGGAAATTAGCATAATTGATTAAGAGCACCAATAAGGAGAACAAGTGGTGATTCAATTCCCCCTCAGGTCCAGCCCCTTCCCTGGAGCCCCCCTCTCAGCACTGGCTGTGCTTTGTTTATGAAAATGTACCTCAGAGTTGTTCTCGGCCTTGGTTCCCAGGAAGAACCGAGATAGGACAGGGCCTTGCACCCCCTGGGGCTTGGAGCTCTGGAATTTGTTTTGTCTTTCTGCTTAGGGAAAGGCTATGGAAAGGTACTGGAAAAACTAGCTATTAATATAGTAGGCTACAGAGCCACAAAAATATGGGCAGAGAGTACAGAGAACATATAAAAGAAAAAAGGCAGAAACCAAACGGCATCATGGCCAGTCTATCCCAAAGATCCCAGCCACACCAAATCAGTGCAGGCACAAGTCACCATGAAAATATTGTCACAGAGCCAAGATTCACTTCCTGGTATAAGAGAGGAAGAAGACACAGCTGTACCCACTGGGACTCAAAACTGGCATTCTCACTTATAGGATGCACAAGGTCAATGAGAAGACTTCTCCAAATATTTAGAACATAAACATCATGGGTCAATGGATTGAATAATTTCCTATTCAAAAGAATTCACTCAAGCATTTATGTCAGGTTCATGTATCATTGTGCAGAACAAAACCCAGACTAAATTCCTGACGGGAACTCTGTTTTGTTTGTACTGGGTACACTTAAAGCTGCAATAAATCTTCCCTAATGCAGGCAGTATAATACAGATAACTAAACTCCCCAGATAATGAAAAACCTTCTCAGAGTTGACATTATTACAAAATCCTCCAGTGGCAACATTCCCCACAGGCTAATAGTTTGGCATCCAGAGAGAAAAACAAACTACCAAACTTGCAACTACTTCCTTTTAACAAGAAAGATCCATCACTCATTTTAAATCTGCATTTCATCTACAGGAATATCTTCAATGCCTATTTAACTAACTGCAATAAACACAACTTTATACTTTTAGAAAAAAAAAAAAAAAAGACAAGGGATAGTCCTCAAAAGTTTATTTCAAGTATAAAAATCATTCCGTGAAGTATCTACAGCTTTTTCCTTCAGCATAAAGGTTTAATAAGATAGAATCAAGTACCAAATCTCTGTAAAAATACAATTTGATTTAAAATTTTGAATAACAGTGAAAAGGCACTTAAACAAAAGATAGCCAATGACAAATACAACTCTTACGTCACAGTGAATTGATGCCTTTTTCCTGGTCTTAGGAAATAAAGGCTCAGACACAGTGAAAGGGTTGGGGGTTGTTTACCTCGGTATTTTAATAGGATCCCGTTCAATGGCTTCTGCCGTCCAGGTAGAATGCGTTGCAAAAAGCCCCGTCCCCCCAATTGAGTATACAATTAAAGACTCTACACATTAGCATATCTAACAAGAGGGCCCAATAAGGGGCTTGGGTGGGCTAGCTTCTAGTTTACAGAATCTGTCCTGCTAGGGGACCTTGAGTGCTTACGACAATAAAGTGTTTGGTCTTCTAGCTCTACGTAGTTTCAGGGGTGTTTAGTCTCCTGGCCTACTAAACACCATGAAACCGGGCTAAATTATCACCTAAAGCATCACAAGTATGCATGCTAATACTTGTGAATATAGGGAACTGTGTAAAAAGTATTTAGGAAAAAAGCAAAAAATCCTTCAGGCATCAGAATATGTAATCAAACATAATCTAACACTTTTTAAACAAAAAAATTAATTAGTCTAGTTGAAGTGAGCAACATAATCCAGACAAGAGTGAATTCAAACTCCTCACACTTCAACAATAGCACTTTTCTTTCAAGTGCAACGAAAGCACAGAGAAAGAAAAACAAGTCTTCAGTAAACAAACAGTTTGCAGCACTGTGTTCAAACTAAGAACTCAGAGTTCAGTCCATACAAGCTCCACAAAAAGAAACGTAACAAAACTGGGTAGCAGCAAAAATACTTCATAAATGCCCCTGATCTGTATGCTTGAATTGAGGGATTTATATTTCTATTTCCAGTTTACAAAAAAAAAAGTTTCTACAAAAACAAAAAGCCTTTTTAGAAGCATAACAATCAGACAAGCATAAGTGGGAAACAATTGTGTAATGCTTGGGAATCCACTGCAATCCCTTTGTAGCAGAAATATTTTTCCACTGCCAGCAATGGAAAGTATCACAAGCAGAAGTTTTTGAGAATCAGGAAAGAAAACAGGCTATGACAGTTTAAATGAGTTTGTTATTTTTTGGTCAAGATTCAATGAGCTACTCTGTCTTAAAAAAAAAATAGAATCAAATATGCTGAAAGAAACAATACACTTAAAACAGCATTTACAGCACCAAAGCATATTTGCACAATAAATACAGAATAAGATGTTAATTATTCACAAATATGAGGAAAATAGGGAGGGAAATTTTCAACACCCACCAGAAAACTGTGGGTTTTTACAATTATTCAGCAATATGAAGTAAACAAAAATCATCTTAGTGTTGGCATTTTTTTCTCAGTGATAGTAAGACCTTTGATACAGGAGTGCTATCAAGACTTTTGCATCTTTTTTTCCAGATACATTTTCCTGTAGGTCTGAAACATCTCTTTTGAGTCTTTGACAGGAATGTGAAGAGTCTCTCCATCTCCATCCAGGATCTGTATAGTTGTATCAAGGGGAATACTGTCTTCAGCTGCAAGACAGACAAGCACATTAAAGCAAGAGTCTCAAAGGACTCTCTACTCCTTATGCATGTGGCCCTTAAGACCTTCCAGTGCCAAAAAGGATGCCACAAACTTCCCTTCCTAAAGCACCTCAGATTTAAAACAATCTCTAATGCATCTTTAAGCACAAAATGGCTATTTGGGTGTCTTCACAACGGAGACTTCTGGAGAGTATTAAGAAAGGTGTGACAGAAAACATGCATTTGTGAAAGTAGGAGAAGAGGAAGGGCTAAAAAGATGGCAGACACTAAAGCCCAAGGACACAGACAACAGCAATAGAAGATGCAAAGGTTGCAAACTATGTTACCTGCAACACCACAACACAAGTATCAGCATGCAAGGCCTCTGCTCTAAAGCTAAGAAGCATATAGCAACAAGGCTACAGCATGCATTTTGTTTCCTGTTAGACCACTAGAAAAACAAGACTAGAGCTAGAGAGGCACCTAATGCAAAGAAACAAGGACAGCTGGGAGCAACCTCACCCAAGATTTACAAAGGATGGAACAAACAAGATCCTGAGATTAAAGTTGCCACTGTTGTGACAGTTGACTCCTAGAGGGTATAAAAGACCATCCAAAAAGCAATTTGCCAATCAAAAGAAATGAGGAAGATGTAACAGTGGCCCCACTTTTCCTCTGGGTGTCTGTAAGAGTCTGGACGGAAATCCCTATCTGCCTCACGACCATCGACAGAAGCAGAGGCCGAAAACCCAGAGACCCTAAGAGGGGAAAAGGACTTTTGCACAATGAAGTCCAGCCAGATCTTGATGGGATGCCTGCCAGGTGCCCAGGTGTACTGCAGAGCTGTGCTGCTGAGCTGTGCTGCAGAGGCGTGTTGGTACATGCCTGTGGGAACCGCATTCTCCCGGCTACCGGGATGGAAAGAACCGAACTATATGTCCGGTACAGCTGCACCTGTACTCTAAAACAATGGGCCTTACTCCCCACCTGCTGGCTACTTGCCCCTCGTCTCTGGAGGGATTGCCTCATCTCTTGCTTACCTGCCCCCCCGCTTTCAAAAAGACTATAAAGAGACTCTCAAAAAGTACCCCTACGAGTACTCCCTACGGACGAGACGAATCCATCGGATCCGGACAACGAGGACTTCGTCGTGCCGTGGTAGCTATGCCCCTCCTTTTTTCTTTCTCTCTTTCCTCTCTCTCTCTCTCTCCTCTATCGCATAAGCGTGTTGTTGGCACTCAATAAAGTGCTTTTGATTTTGATTGAAGCAAAAATACTTGTCCCTGTTTTCTTTTGCACTCTGAGATTCAAAGTAACGAACCATCACGACCCCCGCTCCTATGAGCGGATCGTGACATCAATTGGCGTCACGGACAGGATTCTGAGGCAGAAGGGGCTGCAAGGTTTTGTGTAATTTGTAACAGGGGAAGGACGTTTTGCTCCAGCCGCACCTAGCCCGACACTCCAAAAGGGTGAGCGGTGTCTAGAAAGCAAGGGGGGCATCTCGAATTTCCCGCAAACTGCACATGCCTAGGTGAAAAGCACCCCTATACTCTGTTGAGGGTTCTGTCTTCAGAATTTCACAAAAGAATCTCTTGGTGCAAAAGGGGGAGTGTTGTGTTTCTTTTTAAGGTGGGTGTGTAAGGAGTTAGTCTACTGGGTGTTAGGAGAGGCAACGGATTGTAACTAAACAGAGCCTCCAGTAGACTCAGTCTCTTCGCCACTTTAGGGAAGAGAAGGGGAACACAGCCCGGCTCTTGGGACTGTGGATGCAACTAAGTTTTACCCCCCTAAAGCGGTTTTCATTATCCCTTCGAAAACATGACCTCAAACACTAAAACAAAACATACAGCTGCATTTTATGCTTTGTTAGCAAAACACAATGCCCGACCCTCTCCAGGAGGGGAAGAGTGGGCACAAAACAACTGGTTTAATTTAGAAAATGTGATTGATAGAATTCACTCTTTACAGCATGGGTCAAAATTCAAACTTGGCCGAGATAAAGCTGTAATTTGCTCTGTCCTAGGAGCATGCCTTACATCAGCTATAGATCACCGCTTTAAGCGGTGCAGTGAACAGGAAACAATAATAGACTCCCTGCAAAACTTAGTGGAAGTTTTGCAGAAACAATTAGAGGAAGAAAGGAGTTACATTCTCTTGTTACAAGATCTCTTGAGAGAAAAATGTCTTAAAAACTCAAGGAACACCGATCCACCACAAGACACAAAGGAAAAGGAATCACTTTACCCCCACAAAGAATTAAAGCAAGTAAAAAATTGTGGGCAAAACTGCTGTCCTCCTATGACACCTTTAATTAAAACAGAATATGTCTCCCAAGTGTCACTCACCGGAGAAGATCAAATTCATTTAACAGAACAGGAGGCCAGTGGATACTGGGGACATGGTGTTTTCTTAACAACAGGAGACAAACATAACACCTCGTCCCCAACTCAGCATGCAACTTTCCAAGCTGGGGGACTCAATCCTCCAGAAAAGTGGACGGGCCCCTTTATGAGAAAGCTTCCACCATTGCAATTTCAGGAAATTTTTTGGAACAAGATGTGACAAGTAAATTACACCCCAACATTACAGCAGAATTATGTCCCACGTGGACATGTAACAAACAAGCCCCCTACGTATTGTGCTGCCGTCAGAAGAATGTAGGTAGCGACACTTTAGATCGTAGTACCGTTAACGTTGAAATTACAAAGCTCTGTAAGGACGAGCCCAAGGAATGCTGGCACAATTTAACTTTAACCGGGCCGACCTATGTAACATGTATTTGGCAAAATAATTCGGCAGATCAGTCAAGCCTGAGAGGTTTGGTTCACCAATTCAAAATGAGAATTGTGCCCAAGCCCACACTGAATGTAATAGTCACATACCACGATGTTGATACCCCCTTTGTGTTGGACCACAATAATGTTTTCCCTCCTTTTATGTAACTCAGGGTGATGATGTTTCAATACGATGTAGGTTAATTACTGGAACTTTTACTGAGTCTGTACCCAGTTATAGTATGGGGCCACACAGCCAAATTTCATTTTGCAAAGTTAAAAATCGGGATTGTTGGCTAAACCTAACTGCTGTGCAGTTTTCTTATAAAGTGACATGTAGCAAGAACAATACTAACTACTGGGGGGACTTTGATATTGAAGTATTTGTGCCTACAACCCCACCACCGGTTAGGTTGAGCCCAAAAATTTTCAAAATTGGACCATATATAATCAGGAAAACAGGCCAACAACAATTATTGTTTAACCCGGTATGGTCCCTCAAACATGTCAAATTACTCATGAAAAGCAATGTTTCGGAAATCCAGCCGGCTTGTTCACCTTTCTTGCAAACTTCTTTTGAAGGGTGGACAACCTGGCTGCGAAACAGAAACTCTATTAAGAAAAGAATGCAGAGCGACATAACCGGTTTTGTGGGAACAGGATTGGGAATTTTGAATAGCATTGATTCAGAAGTGTTAATGAATAAACTGGCTACCACTACTGCAGATTTGACCAAATTACAACAACCACTGCAATCATCATTATTGGCTTTAGGAACTCACCAGTGGCTGTTATCAAACGTGCTACCAGATTGGGAAAGGATAAATGTGAATGACCACAAATTGATAATTGATGCACTTGGTGCCACACAAAATAATGTTTCTTTAGCCCTTAGCTGCATCCAGGCTCAATTGTGGATGCAGTCAGTTGCCGCCTCAATTATAAGAGAAGGCGAAGAAGGCACTTTTCCTACTGAAATTCGGAAAATAATTTGGGATAGTGCCACTAAATTTGAAAGAGAATTCCAATCGTGGTGGAACTTAGTGAATTTCACTTACAACCCTGCTACAAACACAGCCACAGCTTTTGTGCTAACTATACGCAATGCTTCAGTGCATTCAATCTTTCCCATTGTTCCTCTGGGGCTGAACCGGAATGGAACTATTCTTTACCCTTTTGGGCATAAGCAGTGGGCCCGTCAAATTGGCAAAAAATGGCAAACTGTGGATTTAGAAACTTGTGTTGCCCGGGAGCAACTAGGGTTCATTTGTGAAAGCAATGCAATCAGAGCTCAGGACATTTGCTTAGACACGGAGCAGAATATCTGTCATTTTGAAATTCATCTTAAAGAGAATCCTGAAACAGTGCTTGTGTATATAGGCAATGGATGTGCATGCTTGAGAACTGCTTGTGATCAAATAGTTGTAGAAAATTTGGTGATGGACACTAAAAATCATTCCAATTTTTGTGTTTGTAATTTTACTAAAATCATAGGATGTGATTTTTCTTATTCAGCTCCAGTTACTTCTTATCACCTTTTGCAATCCAATTACTCACTGATACACCAAGTTGTGCCTACCCCCATTGGGATGAACCTTACCTTGGTAAAGCAATTGTTGCTTCATCAGGATTTAATCGAAATTTTGGAGAAGATCAAGAAGAAAGGACAGAAAACCTTGGTAACTGTTCATCACAATGTAAACAAAATACATCGTGTTCTGGAAAGGGTAAGAAAGGATGCTGACCACAGTTGGTGGGATACCCTTTTTGGGTGGTCACCTACTGCCACAGGGGTCCTGAATAAATTGTGTCATCCCATCATTGTTCTCTTGATTTTAGTTTTAGTAGGTTTTGTCTTATCGGCAATTTTGTATATCCTGAACTGGAGAATGATGAAACGAGTAGCATACTTGACATCCATAATGAATATGCATAATCTGGTCGATGTTTCATCCTCTGTGGACACCCCTGACGTTATTGATGCAAGGCGAGCTAAGGTGTAATAAGAAATTGGATAAATACTTTACTGCTTATTGTAATTTAATCAATTATTAATGAAATATTAAGGTATTTTTATTGTTTTGTGATTCAATCAATTAATGTAATTTTAAGGTGTAACAATGTATTAATGTAATCCTAAAGTATAATGATTTAAATAATTATTAATATGATTTTAAGCCATAATAAGAAATTAAACTGGTTTATTTGAATAATTATTAATGAAATTTTATTATAATAAGGCAATTGTTGCCCTGTTGATTAATATGATTTTAAGTTACAATAAGAAATTAAACTAGTTTATTCGAATATAATAAGGCAATTGTTGCCCTGTTGAAATTTAAACAAAATTTTATGTGATTAAAATTGCTTATTCTTTTGCTTTCTTATCCTTTCCTTTTTTTTCCTTCTCTCTTTCTCTTTTCTCTCTGTTTTCCGGGGTATGCTACCGGCATGGATGAGTCCTGAAGACATCGTGACAACACTACAGACTCCAGAAGGCATCGTGACAACGCTACAGGTTCCTGACGACGATCGTGAGCCACGGGGTGGTGTAAGAGTCTGGACGGAAATCCCTATCTGCCTCAAGACCATCGACAGAAGCAGAGGCCGAAAACCCAGAGACCCTAAGAGGGGAAAAGGACTTTTGCACAATAGAAGTCCAGCCAGATCTTGATGGGGTGCCTGCCAGGTGCCCAGGTGTACTGCAGAGCTGTGCTGCTGAGCTGTGCTGCAGAGGCGTGTTGGTACATGCCTGTGGGAACCGCATTCTCCTGGCTACCGGGATGGAAAGAACCGAACTATGTGTCCGGTACAGCTGCACCTGTACTCTAAAACAATGGGCCTTACTCCCCACCTGCTGGCTACTTGCCCCTCGTCTCTGGAGGGATTGCCTCATCTCTTGCTTACCTGCCCCCCCGCTTTCAAAAAGACTATAAAGAGACTCTCAAAAAGTACCCCTACGAGATCTCCCTACGGACGAGACGAATCCATCGGATCCGGACAACGAGGACTTCGTCGTGCCGTGGTAGCTATGCCCCTCCTTTCCTTCTCTCTCTCTCTTTCTTCTCTCTCTCTCTCTTCTATCGCATAAGCGTGTTGTTGGCACTCAATAAAGTGCTTTTGATTTTGATTGAAGCAAAAATACTTGTCCCTGTTTTCTTTTGCACTCTGAGATTCAAAGTAACGAACCATCACGACCCCCGCTCCTATGAGCGGATCGTGACAGTGTCATACAGATAATCTTGTCCAGACTACTGGGACCCACAGGTCCTGGAACTTGTGAGCACAGGTGTTATGTGTGGACAGCAGCAATGTACTGTGAAAGTCAGATTTTTTTTTTTAAATCACTTTCTGTTTTTAAAACCTTGCACTAGATTCTGCTACATCACTTCCTATATTTTAAAGCGTGAAAGAATCTTTATATACAATTTAAAACTGTATTTAAATGCTGTTACCAGTGCTACATCCAAGTTAACAGCACAGGAATATGTCAACATTTCCAACAACATATTCATAAAGCAGTAAAAAACTCCACAAACCTTTGAGACTTGTAAGTCTATTCTATGGTATTCATTTAATCAGCAGAACGAGTAAATAATAATAATTTAAAATTCTTTATTAAGGTTTACTACTGAAAAGGAACATTTAAAACCAAGCAAAGAGGATTTAACTTGTATTTCAAATGGGACATTCAGAAGTCACTTCACCTGTAGAGATCTCTTCCAGTTTCTTTTGCTTCACTGGTTCACATTTTAACCAATCTTCTTTTTTACTCTTGACACCTAAAACGAAAATTTAAAAAAATGTTTCTGAAGTTCCTATATCACAAGTTTTGGCCTCCACTCAGCATTAAATTCAAACACATATATCTAGCACATGCAAAAGGAAATTTCTTTTGGGTATGAAAATTACTCCAAGGGCTGATATATACAGTTTAATATTTGGGTTTATTCAAAGATCGAATACAACATTTGACATAAATATGCTTCAGAATGCACCATGTAAAATGTTGAAAAATGGGGTAGGGAAGAAGAGAAGGAAAAAGGGATGCTATGGCAAAGGTTATGGGGACTATGTGCAGGATATGTCTGGTTTAAGCCCTCTCTCTTCCTCAACATCATAAAAGATCTCTCCTTCCTCTGCCCAGCCAGAGTGATGCACAACAAGGTGAACAGTGAATACAGCTCAGATCACCTTTGGTAACTATGTCAAGGGAAGCTACTTTGTACAACCAAGCCAAGCTATCTTCTACAAGTACTTTAGAAAACTTTCTCCCAAAGTTACTTGAAACTGCCATGCTCTAAAATACTCTAATTTCATTCTCTAAGACTTACAGAAAACTGAAGGAAAAGTCCCATGTTCTGTTTCAGCTTAACACACAGCTGTGGTCTGTCAGAGAGCAAGTTAGGATGTCTCAGCCTTCAGCCTCTACAGTCCCATGTTTTGACTGTCTGTAGCTTTGTGCAAAATGAATTTAAAAATGAATACATACTTTTCACTTACAAATTAATTACCAAGAGAGCATCATACCTGCTACAACGACTTTATCTCTTTCTGGATAATTCTTTGCAGCTAAGCTTTCTTCGCCAGGGGCCGGATTTCTGAACAGTATCTCTGGGCACAGCTTGAACTCAAGGACTTCCCTTTTGCATGATTTCTCAACTGTCGAGACGGACACGTCTCTTTTTGAGTCGCTGCTTTGTGACACTTTGGTGGTTCTATGCCAGATGGGTCTGACAGGTGATGTCTCTAATTTTGTCAGATAGATGCACTCCTGCGCTGTACATTTAAATGCCATTCTGTTCAGGTAGTGTTTTTTGGGTTCCTTTTGAAGATGCAGCTTTAGTCTGTTATTTCTTCTGTTTAGGTACAGAAGATTTTTATCAGGAAACATTATCTCAGAGCACTTGTCTTTGTTTTGACCATCGAGATGTCTTTCTTTGCTAGCAAAGTAGTTTTTAGACATGCTAGAAGATCGAGCCCTTTTTCTCTGCAGTTTAAGCACAGAGCAATCTGCTAAGGAACTCCTTGGTTTCCAAGCATTTTCTCCATTCAGTTTTTTAGCTTTGTCAGCATTTAGCATGCAATTATGTGCAAGCTGTTTAGAACTCTTTGCTTCAGAATGTTTCAGCCTTTCCTCTTCTGGCTTTGCTTTCTTAAGTTCTCTCTTCCCAACCATATTTTCCTTCATCTTCCGTTTGTATGGCTGCTCCTGCAAAGGATGAACTTTCACAGATTTATGCTGAGAATATTTTGTGTGTCTTGTGTGTCTTGATTTGAAGTCTACAGTGCTACTATCTGGGAACTTTACAGCATCAGTTTGGTAACTACTCAATTTTTTATGTTTTATTTCTGCTGGTAATTTCACTTGTTCTTTGGCACTAAGTCCTATGTCTTGCCCAAGCATCTCCTTTTGTTTCCTACAGTTTTGTCTTTCAGCTGAGTTCTCTTCACAAGTTTTGATTTTTTGTCCCTGACTGACTTCAGAGTGCTTAATTTCAACAGTTTCTGACTTCACAGATGGGTGAATGTCTGTTTCGGATTTCATGGTCAAACCTGGTTTGGTTATATCTTTTGAAAGGGACTCAGTTTTGAAAATTCTCTCATTCTTTCCAGACAACTTTGCCATGTTGTCTACATGCAGATGATCAGTTTTCTCTGATAACTCTTGGGAGGCTGTCTGGTGCTCTTTCTTATCACAATGAAATTCTTTACTTGACATTTGGGTTCCTTTATCAACTAGCAGACTTTCCTTCCTACTGCTGCTTTTGTATTTATCAGCATCCTTGTTTTCAAAGGAATTAAGTGGTCCAGTTTTTCCCTGCTGTGTTGTAGGTAGTTTGTATTCATTATCCACCTTTGGCCTAGCTTTTTTGTTCATTGCAGAAGTGTATTTGCAAATATCTTTATTTTTGCTAATACTGTCTGGGATTTTTTCAGAAGTTGTAAGGTCTCCTACTGCACCATTTTTCTTTTTCAAGGCATCAGATTGACTGTTTTCTTCTTTCTCTGCAGAGTCAGTATTTTCAGCTTTTGAAGGTTGACAATCATTTTTCTCTGAACTAGATGTTTCTAATTGAGAGGGACAATGTGGTGTTTTATGTGCTACAGATACACAACCTGTTAAAGAGCAATCTTCCCTTTTTTCACTGGGGTTAGAAGTTTCTTGTGGGGTTTTTTCCATCTCACGTAGATTCTGACTTGGCTGGACACTGCCCTGAAGGTTGTCCTTGTCAGCTGAAGCCTTTTCTGACTGTTGACTCACTGCTGTTTTGCTGTCACTAGAGGGACACTGGTTGTGTCCAGGAGGCAGTTCTTGAACCTGATCAGAGCCCAACACTGCAATTTTAATCTGATTTACTGGGTCCTTCAAACGAGAACTCTTGTCACAAATTTTAACCTCTTTTTGAGACTGATTCTCCATCCCTTCAGCCACAGAACGATTTTGTGCTGCTTCTTTTGTTAGCATATCAGCACCTTCAATGCCATAAGGAAACTCTTTCACTAGAGCAAACAGCTGATCTCTAAGATATTTACTAGGTTCTGTTCTAGAAAAGTTCACCTCCTTTTCTGTGCTATTTTTACTGGGCATGGAATTTTGTTTACTATGGTCTCCTGGAATAGCGGGTGCATTTGTTTTAGCAGTTATGCTGATAGAGGAATCTAGTGAATTTTGAGCTAACTTCTGGTTTATATTAGCAAGACTTTCTAAGCAGTTTTCAGGATGCTTGAAAGATGCCTTGAATGATGTGTTTTGTTCAGAGGTAGAAACTGCTTTAGGAGGAGTGCCACTGCTTTCCTTCTCCAAATGACTTGATGATTCTTCCAACATCTTTAGCAGCAAACTCTCTCTTTGGGAAGTGTTATTGCTCAGCTCAGTTTTATTCATGTCCAGATGTTGTTCCTTTTGCTTTGCACCAGATGCATTTCCTTCTGATGCCTGTGTCTCATAGAGTGACTTGAACATGCCTGCTATTTGTGGATTATAAAATTTATCACCTTCAACGAGAGAGCACACACTAGAAATACAAAACATGTCACTTTCCAGCACAGCTATGGATGCATCTCCTGCCTCTAACAAAGCTTGCTTTTGTTCACGGTTACTTATACCTTCTTGAGAGATTTGACTACAAAAATTTATGCCTGATTCAGGAAGAGAAGTCTTGTTTTGTAATCCAAGCTGCAGATTTTTTCTGGCATCCTGTACAGATTGACTAACTTTACTTTGGTTTTCATCACCTAATTTGATCTGTTGCAAATCTGAGTTCATTTTTTGTTCCAGAACACAATCACTGGGTGATGACCAAGCATTTTCTGTTGTTCCTTTGGCAGTATTTGCCCCACTAAAACCATTTTTCCCCTCTTCTCGCAAGCTACATGTGCTCCCCAAGTTGATCACTGGGTAGGTTTTACCTTCAGGCGTTGGAATTTTGCCTGCCTGCTCACTTAGTGTTCTCTGCTCACAAGGTACTAAAGGAGAGACAACTGCAACTTGAGGTTCAAAATTTTTGATCAAATTGGAAGTCAATGTATCGAGTTTTTGTCCCACAAAGGTAGTTGTTACAGGCAAAACTGTCTTGTCCACGCTAGCCAGAACATTTTTTTTTCCTCTCTTCTTTGTGTTTTGGCTGGAGGGTGAAATCTGGTTTGCTGTGGGGCTTTCATTTAACTGTTTATTTTGCACACTTACAGATTCTGATGGATAATTCCCCCACAAGCAGAGGCATGCAGCCAGCTCTTCCACAGAGTAACTACAATTGCTCTGGTTACAGGATGCATTTTCAGTAAATGGCGTTTTTTTCTGAGCTACGTCACTCTGGAATTTAGCATCACCAGATGCAGTTGTTTCTGATGCAGGAGAGTTTGTGTGAGCCACAGATGCCTGCTCACCTTTCAGACTTCCTATGTTCTTCTCACTAGTGTCTTTTAGCAAGCTTGCACCCAAGACAGACGTATCGAGCAGTGGCTTTTCACTACACAGGAGACTCGTCAGTATTTTATCAGCAGTAGCACCAGCAGTCTTCTCTTTCAGCACATTTGTGCTGCTCAATACAAACTGAAGAAATGATGAGTTCTCAGGGCCAATTTGAACACTCTTTGATGCAGTCTTGACAGAGCTCTCTCCTTGAGTAAAGCACAAAGCATTGTTTGAGGAAGTCACAGTTCCTTGAGAAGAGGCCAAGGCATGCACATCCTTTTGTTCCAGTGTGCTCACAGGATTATTAAATTGAGCTGGGACTTTGCTCTGAGAGGGAATAGGAGTGAAGCTTGATGAAAGGCTTCCCTGCTCCACCTGAGGGTTACTTTGAGTCACCTCCAGTCTTCTGTTATCAGCACTGGCTAGGTTTTTATCCTTTCTTTCTTCATGTGAAATCTTGAGCGTAGGCCTCTCTGTCCTCACTGCTTCAGATGAGGAAGGTGGTACATTTTGTTTGGGCACACATGGAAGACAATTAGCAGGAGAACACGGATAGCTAGGAGGAGGAAGGAGAGTATTTTTGTCATGATAGATTTTTTTTTTATAATTATGGAACGTTTCAAGCAGGACAACCTTTTTTTTAAGACAGTTCAGCTTCTCAGCTTCCCAAGCTAGTCTCTCCTTTGTAATTCCATGTGTTGCTGCTGCTGAAGAAATCTGAGTATTAACAGGCCCATTCACCAAACTGCTAGTCTGACTCTCTGGAACTGGAGCAGGGTCACTCAGTGGCTTTGAAGAAAGAGCTTCTATTTCTTTCACAACATCAAGCAGTTCTTTGGGAATGCCAGGGGATGACACAGAGCTTTCATTAAAAGACCGATTTGCTGTCACACTTCCGCTTGGATTACAGACATTCCTAATTGATTGACTGACTTCTCCAGATTGCTGCTTCTGACAGTGTTGCTGAATACTGTTAAACCCAGGAGCATTTTTTGGATCCAGTGCACACCTCTGCTGGCTAATGTATCCATTAGGTACATTTTGCACTTCCTGTGGTACACCCATTGAAGATTGTGCTGCAGGTCTTGAAACACAGTTGGCAGGCAACAGAGATGGTGCAGAACATCCTCTAGGAGCTTCTGATGCCATCTGACTTGGCTGAAATTGTGGCAGCTGTATATTTGTCACAGTATTTTGATTCACTGAATACGAAACTTTACACTGAGTACTGGAATTAAATATTTGGGGTTGGAAATGTTGCCTGGAAATACCAAGAGGAAAAGAATTGTTCTGGGGATGAATGCCTCCTTGATGTAGTGTTGCAAGTCTCAGGGAATTATGCTGCAGCATTTCTGGCTGCACGGTGTAAGTGTTGGTATTGGCGTACTGAGGCTCCCCAAGCACGTTCCTGACATTGTTCCCTGTGTTCATTTGAGAGGACAGGGGAGGTAAATTCCTGCAGGGATAACTGTAGGGATTAGAGACTGGCCAAGAAGTCTGAGTCATCTCTGGCCCCAAAGGTGAGTTCTGAGTGGGAGGTTTTAGAGCTGTTACGTACATCTGTTGGTGTCGCTTAACTGAGTATTTTGACATAAAAAAATTATTACCGGTGACAGATGCTCCTGGTGAGGTTTCATTGGAAGTTTTGAATCCTTCAGCATTTACAGCAGGGAAGGCAGCATTGACAGTTGGCACAAACACGATTTGGTTACTTTCAGCGTAAGTGCATACATTTTTAAAGGAGTTGGCATTTGTCTGAGGAAAGGCATATCCATTAGGAAGTAACTGAGAGAAACGTGCTCCTTCGCTTTGCAGGTATGTATTCGCATCAGCATTCTGGACTGGTCTTACATTCCAGTCCATCTTTTCTTGCTTTCTTTTTCTTCAGGCAAAACCAAAATGCTAAAAGAAATTTTTACAAAAATTACAACCTTTTGATCAAGACCTATTTCACTTACTAAGAAGTGATTTAGAATGCATCATGAACAGAACTGTTGAATTTTAATTGCTGGGTAGGAGAGCAACCCCATTAGCACAACCCATGGACATCAATGCTGCCAATGTCAAGGTGCATAAATTATTTCCCAGAACACAGTTAAAGTATAAAAAGAGAAGCAACCAACAACTCTATTGACTATCTAATGACTAACAAAATCTTCACATTATTCTGCTAATTCTATTATCATTCAACTTTTTAATTTAACAATAGGTTGCTGAGTTTACCTTCTTCATCCAAAAACAATGGAAAAAAACCCAAGGTAGGTGTATAACATGACACAATAAACAATAATTAAGAGTTGAGCATAAGAAACACCTACAGAATAAAATACAGGCCAGGGTTTTCAGACAATAAGACTCAATTTCAATTATACCTTCAAATACTACAAAATAAATGAAAAAATTAATTTGAGTTTAGTAAAAACCTCTCATAATAATGTGGCCCACTAGTTTAATTTTGAGAAATATGACTGCCTCCAGTGAGCTACGAGCAAAGCACCCCTAATTCTGTTGGTGGCATTAACTTGCTCAGCTGGGAGCAGGCATGAGGCATAGAGATGACAGCAATACTTCTGCTAGTGCAGTACGTACACCTTCAGGAGGTGACAAAGTCACATCTCTAAGTCTTCATGTGTTATATTCCAGAATGCACATGGGCTACCAACAAACCCAACTGGGTGAGCATGTTACCCTACTGTAAAGTTGTTAGAGACGATGCTTTCAAAGCCAAAAACTATTTCAGCCTTCAAAAATGCACAAAAACTCCCATGGCAACCTACAGGAATGAATGCTTGTCTGCATCTCAACAAGCTCCTCTCAGTATGGTCAAACCCAGCTAGGACAGAACAAACATCTCACTTAGATGTGTTAGACAGTTTCTAAACAAAATGTTTCATGCCATTTCTCCCAGATCACCCAAGGCTCCTGACTTTCCTTCATGGGCTCTTTTAGATTTTAAGACTCTTCTGATTTTAAATTTGAGAATCAGAAGTATCACTCATATCTAGCCTATAAAAAATAAGAGACCCAGTGTTATAATTTCCCAGCTGTTATTTTCAAGATTCAAAGACAGCTCTATCTTTCTTTACTCTTTTACCTTCTCTGCTCTCATAAGACAATAACAAAAGAAGACAGGAAAACAAAGTGGCATATTAAATTCATAAAAACCATCAACAGCAGTGTTAAGGCAATACATACAGTGATGCAGGAATCTTAAAGGAGAAAACAGGCTTTTGCATCCAAGGTAAAGCTTTCAGGCTGCTAATGTTACACTGGGTATTTCCTGAAAAATGATTGGGGATAAAACAATTACATCCTTGAATTAGACAAATGCTGAGGAAACTTGAGACATTTACATTTTCTGGGAATGTAACTGTGAGAGAGGCAAACAAGACTAAGATGCCAACCACTAGTAACTGTAAAATCCTTGCTAGAGGAGGAACTTTGACTACATGCAGCACACAACTTCACTAAGAGTAAAATCCAATTACTGTCACTGTCAAGACCAAAAAAAAAAAAAGAATCCCTTGTTGCAGCCAGGCTGGTGACAAGGGGAGGGATTCATTGCAGTGTTAAACCCTATAACATGGCCCATAAGGACCAGGGGTGGAGATTGTAATGGATGTGCCTTGAAATTCTTGTAAGCCATGATTTGAGTTGTGTTACAGGAATTACTGTAAGAGGAACAGCACAGGACCATCCCAAAGAGTCACCTGTTGTTTTGAGATAAACTGTTTATCCCTAAAGCTGTTGGTCTGGTGTTTGTTACTATATTCCAAATCTAACTCTCCCAGGCTGCATCAAGTCCCTCCACTCCAGTGTCCACAGAGGGATGCAGTACATGGCATCACAACTGGCCTCAGCCTTGCAGCAGGTGCCTGAACTGTTTTGGGACCTTGCCCTGCCTGTGAGTGTCAGATGCTCTCATGGAAGGAACTACCTGTTCCCTTCTTTGAATAGAAAAAGTCAGAAAGATAAAACCATGAAGGGAAAGTTACCCTGCCTATTTGGGTTAGCTCGTGGTCTTAGAAATGCTGAGCACTATCTGAATGCAGCTGAAGCCCAAGTTATCTCCCTATAAATAAGAAGTATCTGAAGGCCAGCAGGACGCTAAGGCTGGAATAGAAACAATTCTACAACTCTTGCCACTGTCTGTGTTAGAAGCCTTGAGGTGACTGTGGAGAAATCAGAGGGCCACAGGGTCCCTGCAATGGCACTATCTGCCCAGGAAAAGTTTGGCAGGTGGCTGGAAGCTGCCTGAAAGTGAGTTTCTGAAACAAAAATTGACCAAGACAACCAGGACACAAATACTTGGTCCAATTTGATTTCAGACAATCATATGTCAAATTCCTACCTCCTTGAAGCAGGGCAGGAGCTCTGACTGGGCTTACGAATCAGAACAAGTATCAAACTGAGTGTGGTGCCAATGAAGGCATCATAACTGTGTCTCTGAGTGCTTTTTCACAGGCAAAACCCCTGGCCAAATCAGGTGAGCACTCTCACAACTCTGTTACTGTGTGCTATTTAACCTGAATTGCAAATATGTCACATGACAGGAGGATACCCCCTGAATTTCAGAATCAGAAGCCTGGGCCCTCCTGGGCCCACCTCCAACTACAAACTCCACTGGAAAATATAACTATATTTCTGGTATCACTAACATATACTCAAAGATAAAGGCCTTGAGATGACCAAGGTCCCCTGACTATTTCCTGGGGCAGTCCCACAAATTTGGGATTAAGCACAGGTAGGCTGGTTATCAGTCATTCTTTAGGTGTAGCTCCTGTGTGCCAGATGAAGTCCTAGGAGTTTGTCATCCATCTGAGGCCCAGCAGCACCCACTAGTTAGAGAGTCCTGGCCCACTCAGAGCCCACTAACATCAGCAGTCACAGTACCCATCACCACAGTCCCAACTATTTGTACAGTTTCTGCTGTGCTCATTCTGTCATCCTGCCTCCTCTGTCAGGATGCAGCCATAGTTACCACCAAACCCCTTGTGCTAAAGTAGTTAAAAACCTCCCTAAGCCTGTGCTAAAGGGTCCTGACCCAAGGAATCTTGAAAGCCTATTTAGCCCCAGGTATTCCAACCAAGCAGCCCACAGAGCCCCAACACTTGTTGTACTGGCTTTTGCCAACAAACCCCCATGCTGAACCTTCTCCCACCAGAGCTCAAGCAAGGGCCCTAGTGCCCCTCTCACCACTTCATCAACTGGAAACCCCCAGCCCTTGGTTACCCAGACTTAGACAGTTAGCACCCCAGACAGACCCTGATAACCCTTCCCAGGTGCCATGGAGGGTGCACCTTACAGAGATTTCCCATGTGGAGGTAGATGCCATCATCAATGGTATCATCATCTGTGTGTCGTCATGGGCAGTCAAAATTCTCCCTTCAGTTGATCACAATGGAGGGCACCACTTCTCTCACCCTCTGCAGTAGTCCACAGGTTCTAGAAGCCCCTTCAGCCCTTCCCAAGGTCAGTCAAGTGCGACTTCGCTAAGAGCCAGCCAGCCTGAGGATGTGTTTTTAGGAGGTTCTAATCTCTGCTGCGGAGTAACTCCTACACAATTCTAGTCAGGTCTGCACAGCAGGAGTTTATCACTGCATGTAGCTGCAGAACTATGCACCACAAAGAACAGCCAAGTAACAGCCTGTGCTGAGCTGAACCTTGCCCAGCTAGGGCAGTGACAGAGTTTATATTTATGTACCTCTGGGTTACATGCCTTGTTTTTCACAGGACTACAGGCACATGGCAGATAAGCAAGATGCAGTAAGTTACCAGAAAGAATGGCAACATACAGATTACTTCAGATAAGCTCCAGACAGTACATCCTTTTACAAGTATTTCCCTCCAATAATTTGGTCATTCTTACTCAGTGAGGCCATTAGGAAACAGTGCAGATATTTCTAACTAGAAAGGCCTACAAGGGCCTACGAGGCATTAGCTTTTTTACTTCCACAGACAGAACCACTCATAGACCAGACCTTCCATGATGCTCCAGGGAAGGTACCAGGCTTCCTGGCTGTAGTGGTTTGAGTTCGCCAATCTGAGTTTCTGGCCAAATGCCAGCACACTTACCAAAATTTACTCCATTTTGCTGTGAAATAAGGATTACGAATAGGCAAAGCAGACTTAAACTTTAAAGAATATAAAGAAAGTTTATTAATAAACCTAAAAAAAGGAAAAAAAAAACCCAAGGAAAACCAAAACAAAACCCTCAGACCACCACTCCTCCCCCCACCTCTCCATTTCTTTCCCACTGACGACACACAAAAAGACAACACTTTGACTTTCAGTCAGTTTACCACCTCTAAAATAGTCTTTTCTCAGTTCATTTAGGGAGAGAAGTCTCTCTTGCTTATACCATGGACTTCTCTATAAGAAAATACAGTTTTTAAGGGTTCAGCCTCACAACCTGATGTGGCGGCCGTTGAGGCTGCCACTGAGGCCCAGGAAGATCCGGAAGGTCCCAAGAGATCTAAGGGGCTATGGTGGAGGGTTGCTCAGGTTTGAGAATCCTCCCCTTCCCTCTGGAGGAAGATAGTTTCTTCCACGTGATTGATGGGTTCTTCCTATGCTAATTGTACCCCCTGATTGGACTGCTTGTTCTCTACCCCTTATGCATATGTATCTGTATCTAGAAGGTTCTGTGCTACTTGGTACTCCATTGGTTGTGGTTCTCTCTCTCCTCCCCTTCCCTCTCCTCATTGGACTGTGTAAGCTTATTCCGCCTTCCCCCCGCCCCTGGACCCTCAGCTGATTGGTTGGTAGGTGCTGTATAAAAGTCTGTGCTCTCCTTTGTTCTGGGTCTTCTGTCCCTGGACCCATTCGAGCGAGGAACTGTTAATAAACTCCTTGGATACCCATACAGAAGATCCCTCCCTTATTCTTTACCCCTGGACCTGCTAGGACTTGTCTCTGTGCCCACCGACAGGGTAGCAGAGTCCGCAGCAGGAGCTTAAGCAGCCCCACCAGTGCGGCTCCATGAGGGACGCTTCTGGGACACGCTGCCGGACTCTGTTCCCTGGGACAGTCCCCGTGCAGGCTATAAGTGGCGCGCCGTGAACAGGGACTTGAAAAAAGACCCCTGGAGAAGCGTTCTTGGCAGCAGGGGCTGCCAGGATTTTGCACCCAGTAAGCTGCTTCCCTGAGGAGAAATCTGAATTTTCTCAGGCTTTCTCTGAGGGGCAACTGGCAACCCTCTCTGGAGGACAATCGAGAAGATCGGTTGAGAACCAGGGGACCACCACCAAGGGTTTTTGTTGCTCCAGGAGTGGCCGGTTGAAGCCAGACTACTGCAGCCAGGATCAGCAAGAGTCCACCCAGTTAGAAGTGATCGCAGAGCTCCCCGAGAGCCCCCTTATCGCTTTCAACCTTTTTGTTGCTACCTTTTCCCCTTGATGGGGGGTGAACAGAGTTAAGGATGGGATCTGGGGTGTCCCATTCTCAAAGGGAGGTTTATATCCAAGTTAAAAAGACCCTAAAAGCGGGAAAAGTTAAGTATTCTAAGAATCTTTTAAAGGGTTTCATTAAGTGGCTTTTTCTTTATGTTCCTATCATTTCAGTTGATTTGGTTAAGTTATTACGTTTCTGGGATACTGTGGGGGAAAAGTTAACTTTGATAAGCCAGACCGGAGATAGTTCAGTCAGGGAGTTTTTTACTTTGCTTATTATAATTTATAAATCAGTGAAGGATTTTGGAAGCCGGGAAAAAGGGATAAAAGGTTCGGGATCCCCAGTTGTTACCCCTGCCCCTCTATCCTCTCCCAGTCCCTCCGATCACACTGACCCTTTGCAGGGAGGATCGAGGGGTGGAGCCCATCTAAAGATGCAGGGCTGCCACCGTCTCCCTGACACCCCCCGATCTCCTCTGCCCCCTTATTGGGACGGACCTGATCACCCTATCCTGAATTCACCACCCTTAGCCCTTCTCCCTATGTCCACCTCCTCAGTTCTGCCCTCCCCAGTTGTTTCAAAATCTGGCGGTCCTGCGGAGGGGTGGCCCTGCGGCGCTGGCGCCGCTGCCAATGGTGAGAGCTTGCAGAGCAGAGTGAAGCCCTGGGCGCCGCCCTCTCCTGGAGCCTGCCCACATCTTGGGAGGAGCTGGAGTCCGGGCGTGCTCTGCGATATGTGTGGGTGCGACAGGCAGCGCTGGAGTGTGCCTGGCACCTCCGCCGGCGCGCCGGGTGCCGCCGGTGCCAAAGACCACAGGGCGAGCTCCGCGATGTTGTGATCCTTTTGCACCGGCTTTCCCCCTGAGACCGACAATTCCTCCCATGTCCCACCCCCTGTGTCGGCTAGTCCCCTGTCAGGTCCCTCCCCCACGTCAATAGATGTAATTGCATCAGGCCCCTCCCTAGCGTCTATGGGTGTAACTGCTTCAGGTCCCTCCCCTGTTGTCGGGAAACCCGCCCCCCCCCCCCCGGCCCTGACCGCAGCCCCGCCATCCCCGGCGGTGCCGCAAGGTGCGCAAGCGTCCGGACGCCCAGCCCCGCCAGTCCCAGCTGCCGGGACACTCCACCCCTCCCCTGCACCGCTGCCCTTTGCTTCAAAGAAAACAGCGGCCGCAACACCCCAGGCAGCAACCCCCCTTGGGACACCTGCACCCCTTCCACCAGTGTCTCCACCCTCTCCACCGGTGGCCCCACCCTTGACAGCATTATACTTCCTGGTTCCCACACTTTGGAGGCGGGAAGGGGGCATGCTGAGGTCCAGAGGGAGGGGGAGGAGGGGGAACTATTCGCGACACCAGTGACGTACAATTGGTTAGGGGCAAACCCGCGGTGGGAACCTTTCCCGTATGCACACCTAAGGGAGTTGTGTAAGGTTGCCAAGGAGTTCGGAAGGGAGTCTTCTTATTTTAAAAGTATGTTGTGATGCCTTAGGTTTTAACTTTTTATTTTTCTACATCAGGACTGCTCTAGTATATGACTCTAAGACTCCATAAATTGTCAGCTAGTGTTCTGTTACTGTCATTTAGACAAAACAATTTCTCTCTGGGCCGGAGTTTCAAGGACATACTGTTTTTTCCAAAAGCCCAAAATGTAAACATCCATGGACAGCAGCGAAGAGAAGAAGGGGACAAACTGGGGATGGGACTTCAGGACCCGAAACTGTAATTGGACAATGGGTTTCTGATATGCAGATGGACCGAAGGTATATCTGTCCAAAAAACACGTGCTAGGCGTCCATTTTGGGTGTAGTCTCTGCGAGACTCCTGCATGGCCCAAAGTGTACCTTGTTTTAATAAATACTTCTTTTATTCTTTTAACTCTGTCCAGCTTCTGTTTCAGGTCAGCCTTTCATAAGGCATCAATTTTGGCGACTCTGGTGGGATGGGAGGCTTCTGAAAAACCCTTGGACCCAGAGGAAATCCAGCCCTCGCCCCCTCTCTTCACCAGCACGAGAAGGGGAGGCTGTGACCACAGTCCAGACGTTATCAGAGCCGAAGGATCCTTGGACCTGACTCAGAGGCACATGAGCAACTGAATAAAAGCAGTATTCTGTTTGTTTTAGTCTGTGAGGGAGGGGGGTCAAGAGATCGTTGATCTCTTAGAGTTTGTTTGGCATCTTTGGGGCTCAATAAAGTGTCCCAAGGGAGCTGTGGTGTACTAGCTGCTTCCCCCTCAGGTTGTTTTAGCTCATGAGAGCTTAGTGCTGCAGCAGCAGCAATTTAGCTTGGAGCCAAGGGTGCGGCAGTGCCTTAAGCTGCTGCCTGCTGGCACCAAGCTCGGGAGTTCGAATCCCCCTCCTACTTCATTGCTCTGCTAGCTGCTTAGTGTATAATTTATAACTACACACGACAGGTTGTAAGTTTTCTTGTTCAGATAATGCTCAAATACCTAAGGATTCACCATTAGGTCTAGTCTCAGAAAACTGGAAAGAATTAACCAAGACGAGCAAACAGCTTACAAAACCTGAGATTATACGGTTGTCTAAAACCATTTAGCCAACTTTTAATTTAAAAAACAATCAAAAGTGGCCTAAACTTGGTAGCTTAGATGAAAAACTGATACTAGATTTAACATCTCGCCTGTGTGAACAACACTACTACCAGGAAACTGAGTATTTGAGAATCCTTTTAGTTATAGCACAAGATGAGCAGCTACAGAAACCTAAATCACAGTATGTGCTGTTCTTAAAGAAAAAAGAGAAAAAGAGTGAAGGGAAACCGCCCATATTAAATCCAGTATGCAGTAACAGAGACGAAGCAGAGTCAGATCTAATAACAGCTGAACTAAGAGCTAACCCAGCGCCGGCCCCGGGGGGGGGCCCAGCCGCGACCAGCCAAGGGCTGCTCTAACCCCAGCGGGGGGGGGGAGCCCAGGCCCAGGCCGTCCCGGCTGCGCAAGCAGCGACGGCGGCCGCCCCTGCCGCCCCTGCCCCCCCCGCCATGTCTGCCCGGCCAGTGCCCGCATCTTCTGCGCACGCGCACGCCGTGACTGCCCCAGCCCCGCCCCCTCTACAGCCACCGTTACAATCAGGGGCAGAGGAGGGGGAGAGGGGAGTCGCAGCTTCCACAGAATCCCTGGCAGTGAAGAAAGAAGAATGCTGGCTTTGCCGATCAAAGAAGATGCAGGCCCCTGTGCCGCCTCCCGCTTGGGAGCCGGACCCGCCTGCACTTTGCCCCTGCTCTCGGGAGGCCTCCCCCTTCTTCGCAATCCCCGCGCGCCCCTTGGTGGGGGGGGCCAGGGGGAGGGGAATGCCAGCGGGTGCAGCCAACGGCACCACCCCTGGGGGTGGAGCTGGGAGGCAGAGCTTTTTACCAAGAGGGTGGAGAGGGGACCTCCTACAGGGAGAGCCGAGCCCCTCCCGCTCTCAGGCCTGTGAGCTTCCTTAGCAACGTCGCGCGCCAAGGAGCTGGCTCAGGGGATGACGTCATCAAAGCAAGCGACCCGGCCGTAAGCGCTGTACGCCGCAGCAAATCTTGGGCTGCAATTCCTAAGATTAGAACTGATGCAGGTAAATTTAACACAGCTGATTCACAATCGGACAGCTCTCCCTCTGATAGCTCTTCTGAAGAGGAAGATGAAATCTTAGCTGCCCTAAGCAGGCGAAAGAAAGGAAGGATAGCCCGAAGGGCCATACGAGAACGCAGTCCAGTAGCAAAACGTACCAGATCAAAAAAGGAAAAAGAAGAACCAGTTCTACAAGCCCCATTACGGCAAGCAGTTGGCAACCAAGAGCCAATATATGTAAAGGTTCCATACTCCCTTATTGAGTTAGAACAGTGGAAAACCACTGTGGGACAGTATAAAGAAAACCCAGATAAGGTTGCCAAGCTAGTGGATAGAGCTATTAGTACACAAAACCCTGACTGGACAGATCTGAACTCTATGTTAGATACATTGCTTGATCCCACTGAAAGGCAAATGGTTAATAACGCTATTACAACATCGTTAGAATCAGGCATAGCAAATGGGTCTGTCCAAGGTACGGTTGCCAAAATATATCCTTTAAGTGATCCTAACTGGGATCCAAACATCCCAGAACAGATGGCAAGATTAAAACGGTATGAAAATCTCATAGTATATGGGTTAAAACATGGAGTCCCTAAAGCTCTAAACTGGTCAAAGCTTTACGCAGTACAGCAAAACTATGACGAATCACCCACTGATTTTTTTAATAGGTTGAGAGAGACTGCTGTCAAATCTACAAATCTAGATCCTGATTCAGCTGATGGAAAAGCACATCTAGTCCTCTTGTTTATGGGTCAAGTGGCAGATGATATAAGAAGGAAGCTACAGAAGTTAGAGGGGGTTCGAGACATAGATAGAATGCTAGAAGTAGCCTAGAGAGTATATCGAGACAGGGGCTCAAATGAAAGAGTTAGACGACAACCTAGCAAAAAGGCAGTCCAAGAAAAGTCATCCAAGAAAACTTCCCCTACAGACAAAGATCAGTGTGCCTATTGTAAAAAGTGAAGACATTGGAAAAATGATTGTCCCGTGTTGAAGCAAAAGTCCCCAGTTCCCCAGCTCCCAATAGAACAAGGCTCGGGCTCATGCTCAGAATGATGGGAACCGAAGGCTTCTTCCCCAGCAGAACCTTTGGTTATAGCTAAGCTGAGGTCAGATAACATCGAATTTTTGGTAGATACTAGAGCAACATTTTCTGTACTAAATACCATGGAAGGAAAACTGAGTCAAAACACTGTACATGTTGTTGGGGCGACAGGGGTAAGCGAAACACGGCCTTTCTTCCAACCTTTAAAATTCAAACTGGGCAAACACTGGGTAACTCATCAATTCCTTTACATGCCTAACTCCCCTAAACCATTATTAGGGAGAGATTTGCTAGAGAAATTAGAAGCAGAAATTAAATTCAAAAAAGAGAAAAGAATACAAGTTGTAATTCCTGAATCTAAATTTGTCGAAGTTGCTACACTTTTCATACAGGACAAATGTGGTGAAATCCCCATTGAAGTTGAAAAAGCTGTCAATCCAATAGCATGGGTCAGTGATATCCCAGGAAGATCCAAACTAGCAGAGCCTGTGAGTATTACTCTCAAACCAGGAACCACACCGGTAAGGCAAAAACAATACCCTTTGAAATTAGAAAGTCGTAAAGGATTGGCACTCATAATTGAAAAATTCCTCCAACATGGGTTATTAGTGCAATGTGAGTCCAGATTTAATACCCCCATACTTGCTATTAAGAAAGCAGATGGTAAGAGCTATCGATTAGTTCAAGGTCTGAGAGCAATTAACAGAATCACTGAAGACATACACCCTGTTGTGGCAAACCCATATACCCTTTTGACTGCACTGACAGACGAATTAGGGTGGTTTACTGTAATAGACCTGAAGGATGCCTTTTTCTGCATTCCTGTGCATAAAAACAGCCAAGAGCTTTTTGCTTTTGAGTGGGAGAATCCTGAGACAGGGAGGAAAAGTCAACTTACTTGGACCATTTTGCCCCAGGGGTACAAGAACAGTCCCACGATGTTTGGAAATCGGCTAGCAAAGGAACTAGAGGACTGGAAAAGACAGGAGCCAGAGGGAGTTATTCTTCAATATGTGGATGACATTCTGATTGCGGCTAAAACCAGAGATGATTGCATTAAATTTACCATCAGTTTATTAAACTTTTTGGGACTGAGTGGGTACAGAGTTTCTAAAGACAAAGCACAGATTGCCAAAGAAGCAGTAATTTACTTAGAGCTTGAGATCTTTTGTGGACATCGACAGCTCTGCAAAGAATGGAAAGAAGCCATCTGTCAACTCCCAGAGCCCCGCACTGTGAGGGAGATGCAAGCTTTCCTGGGAATGGTAGGTTGGTGTCGTTTGTGGATAGCAAATTATGGACTGCTGGTAAAACCCCTATATGGAGCATTAAAAGCAGCTGAAAATGGAATTATCATATGGACAGAAAATACAAGGGCAGCTTTTAAACAGCTGAAACACTCCCTAATGTCAGCTCCAGCACTGGGATTGCCAGACTTAACTAAATCTTTTGAACTGTTTACTTATGAAAGATTGAATGTTGCTTTAGGGGTACTAGCTCAACGCCTCGGGAACCAACGGAGAGCTGTGGCTTACTTTTCCAAACAGCTAGACAATGTTGCCCAAGGGTGGCCAGGGTGTTTGAAAGCCGTGGCAGCTACTGTCATCTTGATCCAAGAGGCCCGAAAACTCACCCTTGGACGGCACATTGTAGTGTATGTACCCCATGCTGTAGCAGCTGTACTCGAGCAAAAGGGGGGACATTGGCTGTCCAGCAACCGGATGCTTAAATATCAATCACTGCTACTAGAACAAGATGATGTCACATTGAAAACAACTTCTGTTGTTAATCCTGCCATGTTTCTGTCTTCCACGCTAACTGACAATGTCCCTGAGCATGATTGTTTACAGACAATAGAAGAGGTCTATTCCAGCCGAACAGATCTGAAGGATGTGCCCCTAGACAATCCAGACTGGGAGCTTTTTACGGACGGGAGCAGCTTTATGAGAAATGGTAAAAGGATGACAGGCTATGCAGTGACCACTCAAGACAAGGTAATTGAGGCGAAGGCCCTGCCAGCAGATGTGTCATCACAGAAAGCTGAACTGATTGCACTGACAAGGGCCCTGGACCTGAGTGAAGGGAAGATAGTAAATATATGGACTGACTCTAAATATGTGTTTAGTGTCGTCCATGCCCATGGAGCCATCTGGAAAGAAAGAGGACTGCTGAACGCTCAAGGTAATCAAATTAAACACGCTGAACAAATACTTGCCCTCTTAGAGAGCATTAGAAAACCCAGAGAAGTAGCTATCATGCACTGCAGGGGTCACCAAAAAGGGAAAACCACTCCAGAATTGGGAAATCGCTTTGCTGACAAAGCGGCAAAAGGAGTTGCAGAAAAAGGTATTCTCGCAGTAATTCCCAAAAAGGAAGTAAACTTATCAGGGTTCATCCCAAAGTATGATCAAGCAGATCAGAAGCTTATTAAATCTCTCAAAGCTGAGATCACAGAAGGTGGGTGGGCTGTCACACCAACAAACCAAGTTGTAGTCCCACCCCTGATTCTTCGAGAGCTAGCTCAGAGAAAACATGAAAACACACATTTTGGGACTGAAAACCTTCTAAAACATCTAAAAAAGGTAGTAATAGGAAAAGGAATGACTGAAATTGTACAAACAGTAGTAAGCAAATGTGAAGTTTGCTGCAAAAACAACCCTGATACAAAGAAAAGAGTTGTATTAAGAGTAACAAAAGCAGGGGATCTTCCTGGAGATTACTGGCAAATAGATTTTGCTGAATTACCACGTAGAGAGGGATACCGGTACATACTGGTATTGGTTGACACTATTAGTGGATGGCCCGAAGCTTACCCCTGTTGCACCAACACGGCCAAAGAAGTGGTAAAGGTTTTGCTCAATCATATAATTCCAAGGTTCGGGGTTCCCCTGGGAATGTCATCGGATAGGGGACCACACTTTGTTGCCACAGTAATTAAAGAAATCAGTCGAATTTTGGGAATTACTTGGGATCTGCATACACCTTATAGACCCCAAGTGAGTGGTAAAGTCGAATGTATGAATGGAACCCTTAAAACACAAATTAGCAAAATTTGTCAAGAAACATCTATGACATGGGTTCAGGCCTTGCCTATGGCTTTACTAAGAATCCGCATACAGCCAAGGCGGAGGGATAACATCAGTCCCTATGAAATACTGTATAGTAGGCCATACCAGATTCCACACATTCCAGGTGAAATTCATATAAAAGAGAAACTTGATTTACAGAGATATCTAATAGCTTTAGGTTCCACTTTGCAGAAGCTCCAGAATTACATCGTGCTATCCAGACCCATGAGACTGGACACACCTGCACATCTGTTCCAACCTGGAGACTGGGTCTATATCAAGTGGTGGGACAATGAACCTCTATAAGCCAAGTGGAAAGGACCATTCCAAGTCCTGTTGACTACCCTCACTGCAGTCAAAGTCTCTGGCAAAGGACCCTGGATCCACTATTTCAGAGTTAAGAAAGCTTCTGCTCCTGAAACAACTGAGAAAACAAAGAGTGATGCAGAAGAGAGCGTGATTTAAATAATGCTTCAGTACTTAAAGAACTGCTCATAGTAATCATAGCCACAATTCTTCTAAATCTACTGTTGTTAAATATTTACTGTTATTAAGTGTATATTATTAATAGATTATTAATCTAGATTATTAATGTAGATTATTAATAGATAATAGATATTTAGAATAGAGACTCGACAAGGTAGAGGCCTTGTCAAGCCTCTAAAAGGGGGGAAATGATGCCTTAGGTTTTAACTTTTTATTTTTCTACATCAGGACTGCTCTAGTATATGACTCTAAGACTCCATAAATTGTCAGCTAGTGTTCTGTTACTGTCATTTAGACAAAACAATTTCTCTCTGGGCTGGAGTTTCAAGGACATACTGTTTTTTCCAAAAGCCCAAAATGTAAACATCCATGGACAGCAGCGAAGAGAAGAAGGGGACAAACTGGGGATGGGACTTCAGGACCCGAAACTGTAATTGGACAATGGGTTTCTGATATGCAGATGGACCGAAGGTATATCTGTCCAAAAAACACGTGCTAGGCGTCCATTTTGGGTGTAGTCTCTGCGAGACTCCTGCATGGCCCAAAGTGTACCTTGTTTTAATAAATACTTCTTTTATTCTTTTAACTCTGTCCAGCTTCTGTTTCAGGTCAGCCTTTCGTAAGGCATCAGTTGCATGCCACATTTGCGACCAATGTACTGGTGCCCAGTGACATTAGGACAGTGATGACCAGTTTGCTCACTTCTGCACAATACTGGATATGGGAAAGGTCTTGGAAAAGAGAGCTTAAAGATCCATTAGAGATCTATATTCAAGACCATTTAAGAGCATATCTGACAATGAACCATCTGTGTGTGGAGGGGGACTTTCAGAAACCCCAGGAGCAGGCTGCTAACTTGCCATCTGCGGTCTTAGATGATATAAAAAGGGTAGCACAACGGGCATTGCTGTGTATGCCGTCCACCACTGCTCCTTCGATAGGCTACTAGGTGATCAGGCAAGGGCCTGAGGAGTCATTTGTGGACTTTGAAGACAGACTGAAGGAGGCGGTAGGGAAACAAATAGAGGATACCCATATGCAAAAGGAACTCCTGCGGTCCCTAGCAAGGGAAAATGCTAATGAGGAGTGCAAGAGTGTATTAAAGGCTTTGCCAATGGACCCCAAGCCCACGATAGAGCACATGGTCGAGGTGTGTGCTGAGATTATGCCAGAGAAACCTATGGTTCCCAAGACCTCCCAGAGAAGGGTAATAAGACTGGCTGCATCACAAGAACTGGATAAGGACAAAAGGCAATGTTTTAACTGTGGTAGCCCTCACCATTTTGCCAAGAACTGTCCAAAGCCTTGCAAATCTAATGCGAGTTCTAAGCCTGTTGTTCCAGGAGCGGTCCCCTGCCCTTGCCACCAGCAGCAGGGAAACCTGCAATAGAGCACGGAACGGCTCCGTGCGCAGACAACAAATCAAATGCCATCTCTTCCTGCTCTGCTGTCCACCGCACACCAGACCACCAGCCATGGCGGGAAGAAGAAAAGAGGCTACTTGTGGCAAGTGCAAGAGCACACCAATTTCAGTGTGAGGCACCACAGCACATAACTGTACACCTCAATAAGCACTTGGACACTACCACAGACTTACTTATCATAGGGAATTCCACAACAGGCCCTCTGGAACTGTTTGTCCTCCCTGAGATCCACAAAGTGCATCCCGGCCAAAGGTTTAACATCACTGTGACTTGTGCCAACCCTCCCTGGTTTCTGCCTCAGGGACAAGTGGTAGCACGAGCTATCCAGATATCAACAGACTATCCAAGACACTGAAGGACTCTGGCAGTTTGCTGGACGAAGATAGTAGGGGAAAAAAAACCCACTCTTGACTGTAAGCTTCGCAATGGGAAAGCCACAGCCACCTTTACAGGGATGGTTGACACTGGGGCGGACATCACTATAATATCAAACACCAAGTGACCTCCCCAGTGGGGTCTCAAACCAGCTGCGGGGATAGTCACGGGAGTTGGGGGAACAAAACAATCGATGAGGAGCACAAACAACATAGTCATTGAGGATCCTGACGGACACACGGCGTCCATCCGGCCATTTGTGATCCTGATAGCATAGGGGTCAAAATGATTTTGGGGTTGTAGTAGTTTAGTAGGGTGTGGGAATGGTAGGCCTTAAAGGTAGGCCTTAGGTGTTGTCTTTGTTAGGTATAAGTGCAGTCATGAGAACCACACCTGTGTGCTTTTCTGTGAGGGTTACTTATAACAAGATTAATGAGATGATTGCTTAGTAAATATAAGTGAGAATAATAATTCAATTGCAACAATCCTGAGAAATGTTAGAAGGGTAGTAGGAAAGGGGGGGGCTGAAACTTATGGTTGGGTAAAAACAATATATGCAATACAAACAGTATCGGAGCTGAAACTTATGCTTGAGTGAAAACAATATATCCAATAGAGCAATGTTGATTAATGATTAACTGATGATCATATGACGATTATGTAAAGAACAAGTATAAATGTAACCATTTTTCGAACCCATGGCGGAACTTGATTTGGGTCTGACTGACCCCTGCTCCCAGGGCCCTTCAATAAAAGCACCTGCATATAATCATTCTGTGATTATGGGTTTTTATGCTAACAATCCCGTCAGGGTTTACGCTGTGGGGCAGGGACCTACTGTCCCAATGGGGGACTCGGCTAGAGATCCCACCTCCATCTCAGGATTTCTAGTTGGGGCCACTGAGGAGCGCACCACCCCACCCCTCAAATGGACCACTGACAAGTTGGTGCGGGTGGAGCAGTGGCCCCTTACTAAGGAGAAACTCGGCGCTCTAGAGTCCCTTGTGGAGGAGCAGCTTTTCAAGGGCCACGTAGTACCATCTGATAGCCCTTGGAACTCCCCTGTCTTTGTCATCCATAAGCCAGGCAAAGACAGGTGGAGGCTCCTCCACGACCATCGCGAGATCAATAAGGTCATTGAGGACATGGGTTCCCTGCAGCCAGGTTTACCCTCGCCCTCAATGTTCCCCCAACAATGGAAATTGGCAGTCATTGATATTAAGGACTGCTTTTTTAGTATACCTTTACACTCGCGAGACGCCCCTTGTTTTGTTTTCTCCCTTCCATCTGTTAACCGCGAGGCCCCAATGCAACGTTATCATTGGCGGGTGATGCCCAAAGGTGTGAAAAATTCGGCCTCCATCTGCCAATGGTATGTCGCAAAAATCCTGTCATCCATCCGGAAGGCCTTCCTAAAGGCTATTATATTCCATTATATGGATGATGTGTTGGTTTGTGCCCCTGACGAGACTTACTTGGACAAGACTTTATTCGAGACCATCCGAGCAATTTAAAGGGTGGGGCTTGAAATACAGCCTGAAAAGGTCCAGTGTACCTGCCTGTGGACCTACCTGGGACTCCGCATCACTGAGAGAACCATCGTGCCCCAGCAGCTGACCATCAAGGACGACCCAAAGACCCTCCGGGATCTCCACCAACTGTGTGGCTCCACCAACTGTGTACGTCCTCTGCTGGGACTCACGACGACAGACCTCACGCCCTTATTCAATCTCCTGAAGGGCTTCAAGGGACTGGACTCGCCACGTACCATCACTGTGGAGGCCCAGGAGGCCATTGGTAAGGTACAGCACGCCCTATCCACACACAAGGCTCATAGATTACCATTCAGGTTTACTATACTGGTTCAGTCACCCAACCTACATGGACTCATTTTCCAGTGGGACGCAGGGTTGAAAGACTCACTTCTCATTATAGAGTGGATCTTTCTTCCCCATCAGCCATCCAAGAGTATCACTACACCACAGGAATTGATGGCCAGGTTAATAAGAAAGGCTAGGACTCGGCTCTGCACTCTTGCAGGGTATGATTTCACATACATATACATGCCATTGACAGCAGAGGTTTTGGAGGATTTGCTCCAAACCAATGAACACCTTCAATTCGCCTTGGACAGTTATCCATGCCAGATTTCGGATCATAAATTAAAACATCATCTGTTCAACACCACCTTTAATCTGGCCCCAAAAATGATGCCAAGTAAAACTCCATTAAATGCCCTGACTGTCTTCACTGATGGCTCTGGGGCGTCCCACAACTCAGTAATGGCTTGGCAGGATCCCCGAATTCAGAAGTGGGAATCTGAGATTCAAGTGGTAGAAAGTTCACCACAGATTGCGGAACTGTCAGCCGTTGTCAGGGTCTTTGAAAAATTCAAGGAACCGCTCATTGGTCACAGATTTGGCATATGTGGCCGGTGTAACTGCCAGGGCTGAACACGCCTTACTGAAGGGGGTGTCCAATCCCAAATTGTTTAACTTGCTCTCGAGGCTAGTTCATCTCCTCTCCCACCGGGAGCGACCCTTTCATGTTATGCACGTGAGATTGCACACGGGATTACCAGGACCCATTGCCGAGGACAACAGAAGGGCAGACACCTTAGCTATGACTGTGCAATCCCCCAACATCCCAGATATCTTTGCACAAGCCAGGCTGAGCCATCAATTCTTCCATCAAAACGTCCCAGCCCTCATGAGGATGTTCCACCTCCCTCGTGAGCAGGCTTGGACAATAGTGGCGACATGCTCAAACTGCCAGAGATACCAGATTCCAGCGCGCAGTATGGGTGTCAATCCCCGGGGTCTGAAAAGTTGCCAGCTTTGGCAAACAGATGTGACCCACTTCCCCCAGTTTGGGAGGTGTAAGTATGTGCATGTGTCCATAGACACGTTCTCTGGGGCCACATTTGCCTCTGCCCATTTGGGCGAGAAAGTGAAGGATGCCGTTAAGCATTTCCTCATGGCATTCTCAATGTTGGGTATCCCTGAAGAAGTAAAAACAGACAATGGTCCAGCCTATGTTTCAGCTAGGCTGAGGGACTTCTTTCAGCAGTGGGACGTTAAGCACACCACAGGGATACCTCACTCCCCCACGGGACAATCGGTCGTAGAAAGGGCCCACCAAACCCTGAAAAGGCTCCTTCATCAACAGCAGGGAGGATCAGAGGATAATACTCCCATTGCGAGACTCTGTAAGGCACTTTTCACCATCAATTTCTTAACTCATTTTCTGAGCCTATCCCCTCCTGTATTCCGGCATTTCACTAATTCGACCCAGGCCAAGTTAAAGGAGCAACCGCTGGTATTGATCAAGGACCCAGAAAGCCACCAAATACAAGGGCCATTCCCACTAATTACCTGGTGGAGGGAGTATGCCTGCGTTTCTACTCCAGCAGGACCGAGATGGATTCGAGCCAAGGCAGTCAAACCGTACCTGAAACCAGCACCGGCTTCAGGGACACCAGCCCGCAGCTCCGATGTGGGCAATGTCAACTCAAGCCAAGACGAAACTGCTGCCGCTTGGAAGCGACGACGGCGCAAGGAAACAACAGCCACAGAAACACCAGAGTAGCACCATGTCCAGCCGCATCCAGGCAGTATTGTAAACCCCAGAAATACTCCTTATCCTTCCCCTGAGTTTATACTTTCCTTGTGTGTTTTCCCACCCCTAAGTCCACCCCTTCCCAGACCCTTACCCCAGGGGAGAATCCAGAGGTGCTGTAATCTCTTTCATGATTTTAACAATTGTGTTTAAGACTACTGCACTACTGCAGAATCACCTACCCCAACCCCATCCACGTCCCCAGCCAAGACCAGCACAGTGTTTCCTGCCTCTTCCACCCCAGCTGAAGGCAGGTGCCTGTCAACACCACAGTGACATCTACGTCCCAGACAAGCAAATTTCCCAGCACAGATCACGGGGACCTGTCAGTGAATCCACCATATCCAGCTCCACCAGAAGTGATTTGGGACTTGATGGGACCTTGAGAACTCGAGGGATGGGTTGGCTCGCCCTTTGGAGGCAATTTTGCAGGAGTCTCTGATTGTTTTGTTAGTTACTTGTATAGGAATGTTTCTGACCATTCTTCGCTGTTTCATGTATAATTATCTGTTTAAGTGTTTAGTCCGTGTACTTTTCATTGATCAGGTGTAGTGGTTTTAGTTTGCTTATTTAGGTTTGTGGTTAAATGTTAGCACACTTACTTATATTTACTTGATTGCTTGTTGTGAGATGAGGATTAGGAGTAGGCAAAGCAGGCTCAAACTTTATAAAGTACAAAGAAGTTTTATTAATATACTTAAGAGAAAGGGAAAAGAAAAAAAAAACTCAAGGAAAAAAAAAACTAGAACAAACTCTTTAGACTACTCTTCTTTCTTCCACTTTTTCATTTCTTTCTCTTTGACAACATACAAAAGACAACACTTTGACTTCTAGTCAGTTTACCACCTCAGAAACAGCTCTTGTTCTAGTTTATTTAGGGAGAGAAGTTTCTTTTGTTTACACCATGGATTTTCTGGAAGAAAAATACAGTTTTTATGGGTCTTCTGCTTCACTATTAGCTGCCGCCCGGAGCAAAGTCTAGCTTAATGGTGGATCACTCCCACACCAGTAGCTTTCCCACAGCCACTTGGGTGGGTTATGAACAGTCCACAGGGTACTTGTTTTAAGGATGCTCAGTTCAGTTGCAGCAACAAAGAAAATCTTTTCTTCTGTGCTTAGCAACACAGGTTCTCCTGACAACTCAGGTTCTCTAGCATTTTTTTTGGGACCAGGGCTCTGGGTTACAGCCTCTCTTCTCTCTTGGTTCTAGTTTCTTATCAGGCTGTACTTTTTTAACACTTACTTGTCTGTACTTAGGTATTTTAGTTCATTGGCTGCAATAAGAACCTCACATCCCCCTTTGGACTATATCTTCATATATTACAGAGAATTTATTAGCTCAGTCCCCAACCATGGTTCTCCAAAAGAGTTTTCAGCTTCACTCTTGAAGCACTTCTCATGCACCTCCCTGTAGGTATCAGTTCTGCTTTCCTCACTGACTGTAAAGTCTCTGCGCTGCACTATGTAGATGTCCTCACTCGTTCCTCTCTCTGCGAGGAAGGATGGGTGTCTGTGAGTTTAGTCTAGGCATGGAGAGAGTTAATCTCTGTCTCTCTCTCTCCGGCAGTGTGAGGATCACGTGCTCTTTGCCGGGCTGTTTGAACAGGCCCGAGCTGGATGGAGTCTGGCCCGGTCCTTGCCTGGCCCGGAGCAGGGGCCTGGCTCTCCCTCTCGTGTAGCTGGCACACCGGCTGAGCTGTATCTGCTGAAGATTCCAGCTGTTCCTCCCCCATGCCCGGCTGCAGCGGCACAGCTGCCGTAAAACCTCCCTTCTCCCCCCCCCCCCATCCCTCCTTTTGAAGGAGGTGGGGGGGGGAGCTGAGGCCTTACCAGCGAGAGAAGCAGGAGCTGCTCCTCTCTACACAGCAGCAGCAGGTCCAAAGAGGAAGAGCTTCAGAGAGTCTCTGCTTATATATGGTTTTTTCCTCGAAGGCGGATCAACTTTTAAATTGGTTTACCTACCTATCAATCCTTAAAACTACCTGATTATTAGCTCTCTCTCGCAGGAAGGAAGTTGTATTCCTTCCTGCAGCACAGATCACTTCCTAGATTTTGACCCCTCTAGCCTAACCCAGGACATCAGGAAAACTTTCCTTTTAAAAAAAGAAGGGGGAGATGTGGTGGCCATTGAGGCTGCCACTGAGGGCCAGGAAGATCCAGAAGGTCCCAAGAGATCTAAGGGGCTATGGTGGAGGGTTGCTCAGGTTTGAGAATCCTCCCCTTCCCTCTGGAGGAAGATAGTTTCTTCCACGTGATTGATGGGTTCTTCCTATGCTAATTGTACCCCCTGATTGGACTGCTTGTTCTCTACCCCTTATGCATATGTATCTGTATCTAGAAGGTTCTGTGCTACTTGGTACTCCATTGGTTGTGGTTCTCTCTCTCCTCCCCTTCCCTCTCCTCATTGGACTGTGTAAGCTTATTCCGCCTTCCCCCCGCCCCTGGACCCTCAGCTGATTGGTTGGTAGGTGCTGTATAAAAGTCTGTGCTCTCCTTTGTTCTGGGTCTTCTGTCCCTGGACCCATTCGAGCGAGGAACTGTTAATAAACTCCTTGGATACCCATACAGAAGATCCCTCCCTTATTCTTTACCCCTGGACCTGCTAGGACTTGTCTCTGTGCCCACCGACAGGGTAGCAGAGTCCGCAGCAGGAGCTTAAGCAGCCCCACCAGTGCGGCTCCATGAGGGATGCTTCTGGGACACGCTGCCGGACTCTGTTCCCCGGGACAGTCCCTGCGCAGGCTATAACCCGCAGCCACCCAGGAGGAAAAATCTGCTTGTTGTGGAAGATCCCTCCCACACCAGTAGCCTTCCCACAGCTACTACGGTGGGTCACGACAGTCCATGGGGTACCCTTTTAAGGACGAGCAGTTCTATTACAGCAGCAAAGAAAATCTCCTTCTTCTGTTATTGGCAACACAAGTTCTCCTGGCAACACAAGTTCTCCAGCATTCCCTGGGGCAAAGGGACAGGTCACAGCCTCTGTCTCTGCTCAAGCCTCTCATCAGGCTGCAATTACTTCAGCACCTACTTATCTCTACACAGGTGCCTTGGCTCACTGGCTGCAGATAGAACATCACATCCCCCCTTTGGACTATTTCCTCATATATTACAGGGAATATTTTAGCTTAGTCCCAACCATGGTTCCACAAAAGAATTTTCAGCTTCACTATTGAAGCACTTCTCATGTTCCTCCCTCTAGGCATCGACTCTGCTTCCTTCACTGACTTAGTCTCTATGTTGTATTTCTGCAGGTGTCCTCACTCTTTTTTCTCTCTGTGCAGGGAAGGATGGGTGTCTGCAAGTTTCGTCTGGGCATGAAGAGGGTTAATCTCTCTCTCTGGCCTTGCGATGGCCACGTGGTCTCTGCCCGCGCTGTTCGAGAACAGCATTCCAGAGTCCAGGGAGAAGAGCAAGGACTCGACCCTGCCTGGCCATGACTGGAATTTACGACCCAGCTGTGTCTGACCCCGAAGGACTCAGCTGCAACTCCAAACCCCCTTCCCCCCCTCATTCGGGTGGGGGGGGGGGGTGCAAGGCAAGGCAAAGGCCCAGTCTTACTGGAGAGAGAAGGTAGGGGACCTGCTTCTCTCTGAAAAGCAGGAAGGAAAGAGAAAGAACTCTAAAGGGCCCTCTGATTATATAATGCTTTTTTTCCTCCAAGGCAGATCAACTTTTAATTGGTTGGGATACATATAAATATTCCAAACTAGCTGGTTATAGGTTCTTTCTTCCAGGAAGGAAGTTGTATTACTTCCTGCAGCGTGGGTCACTTCTAAGATTGACATCTCCTTGGCCAACCCAGGACACTGGTACTTCTAAATCAAACTCCCTCTACTTTGAGGACTCTGAGAAGCACCTCCCCTACCTCCAGTAACCCATGCTTTTAAAACCTTGTGATCCTGCAAGCCCCAAAATTCATCATGTCTCTTCTCAGAGAACTGAAAAAACAGTGACTATTCACTTGCACCCATTTCCCCTTTTAACAGCCCCAGCCAGTCAGCTCACAAGTCCAGTGGGTCGTGGCATCTGACCAGGGCTACTGGAGAAGGACACTGCCTCCATGGGGGTAAAGCAGCTTGAACAATGTCCTGATTGTAAAACTTATCAGTGATGGCTGGAGAAGGGGGATCATGCTGTACTTGGTGTAGAACAATGCTGAGACCAGCCTGATTCAATAATCCCAAAGTCAAACATTCCAAGGATGTGAAGAAAAATGTTTCCTGGCAGAAACTGGCACAGGTGAAGATGTAACAAAGTTCCTGATAAAGCAACCAAGCAGTGATAATTTACCTGACACTGCTGAGCTAAAGGCTACTGAGCTGAAACAGCTGGCCCAGAAACATCTGACTGACAGACAATCACTATAAAAGCTCAGTCCCAATTTTTAACAGCAGGGACTTGTTACGAAAACATAACTAAAGGCCTGGCACTGAGTGCTTCAATACTCTATTAACTGTAAGTCCAGTTCCATTCAAAAGAACAAGTTAGGTTCACAAATAATATGGTTTGTTAAATGCAACATACGTGGCTCTTTTGGATTGCCAGAGGTATCTGCATAAACTGCAGAGCAGCTATATATAGCCCTAACAATAAAATGGCAATCATAAGCTCAATTTCTCATGTCAAAACACTCAGCGTAGCCAAGGATACAAGTCTTACCAAAAAGGTGCCCTTTCTGCAGAGGGCAAGGAAGATGTGTCCCAACAATTTTCATGTCAAATTCTCATCCCCCAGCTAAATACAAAATCAGGGTCCTTTTATACCTTATTAGCCATTATTGTGCAAAGTGCTGTGGGTGGTCAAATTTTCTGTTCTTTGTGGTTGTGTTGTATGCAGTATTTCCTGGTAGGAGGTATACCTGATAGCAGTTGTACAAAACATTTCCTAGTATTGAGACTGCACTGTTCCTTTCCCACTTTACATTCCTCCCTGATGCCATGATAACAAAAATCTCTATCAGGTTTCCATGTCTGCTCTGATCACTGATGCTCTGATGTGTGGGCCCCATCTCATATTGAGCTTTGCTATTTTCTTCACTGTTTTATGCTTCTAACCCTCTTAACATATCCCCTTCTAGAAGTGTGCGTGGAGATTCCTCCTTTGAGTGGGGACACCTCCAAGGTTATTTCTCGAGGCTGACTTAAAGAGATATGCCCACAGACATTGGTATGAGTGAGCAACATCAATCTCTACTTGATTATTTTGCCAGCTTTATTGTCACTGTAATTATAGTTAACTATCTATACTGTGTAGTAACTAATTCTGATTAAGGTCCTTTAGTCTAACTAGTATTATGATCAATATTATCATCAGTATTTACACCCTAAAAATAAATAATCTTTTCATATTTGTTTGCCTTCCTTTATCCTGTGGGATGAAGTCGTATAAAGATTCAACTACACCTGAGGAATTGTTTAGACATAAACCTTTGACTAAGTCTCGAGCTAGAACTGGATCCAGCAACACCCAGACTCTTCTCTGAGGAGTTTACAAAGCAATGGGATCCTTTCTGCACCCTGTGACTCAACAGGAGGGTCAACCTGATAAACCTTATGTGAAGCTTCCATTCTGCCTGTGACAGCTACCTAAGCATAAATTTTACCCCTCTCTGCCTCATACTGCAGTCTCAAAAGCTGCCAAAATAATCAGTGCCAATTACCTTTCCTCTTACCTATGCATAGTCAGTTTGGACATGAAAGACATTCCTCCAGTGTCCCACCCACTAGGCCTACTGTTAGAGTTTGGATTTAGTTTTTTTTCCTCAGGATTTTTTCTCCCATTGGTTGCTAAGAGACTAATGACTGAGCTAATGGCTGAGTACTTAAGAGAACAAAGCACCAAGGCTAGGGCCTTTCTCCTTGGCAGGGTGCGGCAGAATCGGTCTCATGGAAGCAGGGCCTGACAACACGAGATTTTGGAGACTGAAAAAGCAAGAGCGGGGGGAGGTAGCTCTCTTGCTCAGGACCCCTCGGAGCTGGATGGTTGGAGCTGCTGTATGCTGAACCCACGGCCCCTGAGAAGCCAGCATGGACCTGCCGGTCTGTCTGCTGTGAGTCTTTTCTCTCTGCCCCATCGGGAGCTGCCTGCCACCAGCCTGTCTCTCCCCCGCATCTTCACGCCGCTCTGAGTTTTTTGCTACATTGTAACTGGGCTCCCCCTACACAGCAGGACCTCTAGCCATTGTCCCAGCTCGCTGTGTCCGGGGATCCTGCTGCGGCACTGACACCAGCTGCCCCCCCCCCCCCCCTCCGCCCTGAGGGTCTGTGAAACAAAGGCTCTCCTCCATCCCTCCCTGCCTCGGGCAGCCGCCATTGCCGTGTGCTACCTGAGCTCACGCCGGAGCGCCCCCTGCAGCCACCAGGAAATCATCACACCCAGAGCACCCCTGCAGCCGCCAAGGAATCATCACACCCAGAGCGCCCCTGCAGCCACTGGGGAATCATCACACCCAGAGCGCCCCTACAGGCTGTGACTGGAACTGCACCAAAAGAGAAAGGTGCCTGAAGCTGAGCAGGCTGCCACTGGGTTTCTGGTTCTGTTTGTTGGTTAATGCCATAGTTGTTGTTATTTGTTAGCTTTGTTTTAGATATTAGTAAAGAACTGTCCTTCCTATTCCCATATCTTTGCCTGAGAGCCTCTTGATTTCAAATTTATAATAATCCGGAGGGAGAAGGGTTACAGTTTCCCATTCCAAGGGAGGCTCCTGCCTTCCTTAACAGACACCTGTCTTTCAAACCAGGACACCTACCAAGCTCACTTTGCTTGTACCTGGAATGGCATTAATTATACCTTTACTCATTTATGTCCAGGCTATGGCTATAGTCCTATCACTGATCCTAAGATAGCTTGAGCAATATTAGCTGAAATTTCTCCCACTCCTAATGTCTCTCATCACCAGCATCTTGCTGACATTCCTAGCACATACAGATGGGAATCTTACATGACAGATGATCCCAAATTTCAGCCCTGAAAGAATACCAGGAACTTTATGTCTCCCTGGTAAATGCCAGGGTCCTTCCCAGAATGTAAAGTGTTGGTGTTATTTTAAAGGAGTCTTTTTGTATGCCAGTACCAAAGGTATTTCTGAAAGTGTCTTGCAGTCTGTTTTTTTTAACCAATCTACTCCCTCCTCCAAATGCAAATATTGAGTCTACTAGGCTCTAAACTTTTGTCATGATAAGGCCCAGGTTTTAGTCAGCTGGGCTACTTTGTCTGTTCCCTGCTGTGCACACATAGCACCTGGGACTGGAATATGAGCCACAAATACTTCCAACCCTTCTACTAAAAGTATTCAGTGATATCAGTATCTGTTTGTGCAATGGCATATAATAAGCATTAATTATAATGCTTAGCTAAACAACTCATCAAATAACTGTACCCTCACCACTTATTATGTGCAATACAACACACATTGATGACAGAAGCAAGAGGTAACTGTACTACCACTCTTTGAGTCAATAAAGTGGATTGACTGTACTCATAGGGATGAGCTCAACTCCTTGACCGAATTATTGACAGTTTGGCTCAGGTTCACAAGGAAGTAAAGGCCAAGGCCATGACCACATCATGGACTTTTCTAGTTCCAACCTGTTCTTTGAAAACCCACATAGGAACAGGGTGACACGAGCTTTGATGCATAAGAGCTGGGAAACTGGAACATCAGTCAAGCGAATAAGACATTAATAGCAGGTAGTTCTTCCAGGACTAATTACTAAGGAACAAATGAAGTTATGGGTGCAAGGAATTTTATGCCTACCTTTTCCATGGCATTTGTCTATTAGCCAACCATTTAATTCCACAAATAGGAAAGCCCAGGGGAGCCTTTTTTTTCATCTCTCCCCACTAAGCAGCCAGCTGCACAATTGTTGTAACCTCCCCTTGAGTTGGGTCACCTCTAAGTTATTCCTTGAGGCTGAAAGACCCTTTACCAACTGCAGATCTTTGGTGACTGATATTGTGCGTAATTTTGTATCATAAGGCATTAAGCTAATGTATTCATACTTTTGAATTATTACTGTTATTGTATCTGTACAACAAGATTAAACCTTGCCAGGGCACTTTCTTAAGCCTCACTTGTACATCATTTTACTTCAATAAAGCCACTTTTCCAGCTACCTGTGCCAGTGGTTCCCTTAGTGGTCTAAATCTCCTCTGCAACAAATGTAACTGAGGCACTCAGAATAGCTCTAAAATATTCTTATTCATTGCTAAAGTTCCCTTTAATAGAGCCAAAACTCTATAAACATACGTATTTCAATGCCAGCCACTGATCACAGCTACTTTGTATCTCTCCAGAACATAGTTCAGCAAACAGAAGATTCTAAGAACTGAAAGGACAAAAGTTCAGCTGCAGGCCAGAAAAACTTTGCTCTCCTGTTTCTGCATCTGGACTTGTAGCAGCATGTCTTATTTAACCTAAAGCATTTAAATCTAATTCAGCAGGTCTGACTTATGGTGTCATAGAAACACAGCCTGAATCAACTAAACGTGCCCAAAGAAAAGAGTACATAAACACTCATAATTCTCATTTTCCTCTCTTTATAACTGTATTTTAGATGCCACAACAGTATCAACACACAGGAGTTTTCTTGCCCCAAAATTCTCAGCAGTTACATAGGAGATAATTTGTTGGAAATTACCTAAATCTCAGATTGCCAAATACAGAATATTTACAGTAACCTCAAGCATATGAAGACTAGTAGTCACTTCTCTTTACAGATTCCCATTCCACTACTTCCAACAGTGTATTTCCCCCTTTTACCTATTGACTTCTGACAAATCCTGATGGGATTGAGCCAATAATCCTCAAAGAGCTTCTGATGTCATCACAAAGGCTCTCTTGATGGTTTTTGAGTGATCTTGGGAATCCAGAGAAATCCCAGCTGACTAGAAGCTGGCAAACATTGTCCCAGTTTTTAAGGGCAAGAAGGAGGACCCTGGAAAGTAGAGGCCTGTCAGTGTAACTTCAGTGTCTGGTAAAATCATAGAAAACATTTTTCTGGAAGGTATTGAAAACCACTTGGAGGACAACAGTCATCAGTCACAGCCAGCACAGCTTCCTGAAGGGAAAGTCAGCTTGTCACACCTGATTTTCTTCTACAACAGGGGAACCTACCAAGTTGATCTAGGAAAGCCAGTACATTAATCTTTTGGACTTCAGTAAAATGTTCATAGGATGGTCATGTTTTACTCCTGTAGCCTTCATGTTGCATCAGGCTCTCCTTCCCAGCCTTCCTTTTTGTTTTTAGCATTGTTTCCTCCAAACACCAGGACTCTTAATGTGATTTTACTCAGTGTTATCCAACACTGAATAAACAGTATTTCTCAGTTTGTTAGTGGGGTTTTTTTGTTTGTTTGGAGGTTAAGTGAACACACTTCATTCTCAAAAGTTGATGCACACAGGCAGAGCTTTCTCTTGCCTCTCTCATGCCTATTGGCTCTACTGGCGACAGTAGCAACTCAAGAAGCTGCATTTCCCAATCAAGAACTATTTCAGAGCGAATTTTGCAACACCTCTCTGCAGCCACGGTGTAGTGCCTAGAGAAGCAGAGCGGCCTGGCTCCGTGTGTGGCAGGACATCCCTCTCTACCACAGATGGCTGGTGCACATGGAAGAGATAACCCAGGCAAGGGCAAAGGCCCAGCAGGGGATCATCTCTGGTGCCAGAAGGGCTGAGACCCCTGACTAAGAATCAACGTCTTGGTCTGGAGAGCAGATGTGGGAGGAGATAAAAAAAAGAAAATATCATTGACTGAAAGACACTGCTCTTTACCACTATAAAAGCCACACAAATTATTATGGAGATAAAAGGCTCTTAAACACTCCCTGGAAACGTGTAGGGCTTCTCCCATGAAGCCTGGACGCATCTTTGTATATACTTTTCCAGAAATTGAGAGAAAAGATTTGATGTATGCCCCATCAGCAACTGGATGGTAAGATACATTGAATCCTAACCTATTTCTTCACTAGCAATAATACAGGTACGTCAGTCACGCTGCATTGTGTATCTACTAGTAGTGTCTGTTTATGTCCTGGGTTAGTCAGGAAGGGTCAAAATCTAGGAAGTGACCTATGCTGCAGGAAGTGATACAACTACCTTCCTGAGAGAGAGCCAATAACCAGGTAGTTTTAAGGACTGATATGTAGGTAAACCAATTAAGAAGTTGATCTGCCTTCAAGAAAAAACTCATATATAAGCCGAGAAGCTCTGAGCCTCTTCCTCTTTTGGCCTGCTGCTGTGTAGAGAGGAGCATCTCCCTGCTTCTCTCCCTGGTAAGGCCCCTCCTTCCAAAGGAGGGTGGGGGCGAAGGGAGGTTTAGAACAGCTGTGCAGCTGCAGCTAGGCATGGGGGAGGAACCAGCCCTAGCTCTCAGGAGATACAGTTCAGCCGACATGTCAGCTACACGAGACAAGGTCAAGACCAGCAGCTCCAGGCCACGCAAGGACCGGGCCAGACTCCATCCAGTTCAGGCCAAGCCCTGCCCTGTCACCCTGGGCTCCGCTTGCCCTACCAGGCCGAGCCAGCTTCGCAGAGCTGGGCCACAGAGACTCTGAGTGCTTCTACCATCCGACTCAGAGTTTTCAAATAGCCTGGCAGAGACCACGTGATCATCACCATGCCGGGAAGAGAGAGAGAGATTAACTCTATCCATGCCTGGACTAAACTTGCAGACACTCATCCTTCCTTGCACAGAAAGAGGAATGAGTGAGGACATCTTCATAAATGCATCATAGAGACTTTGCAGTCAGTGAGGAAAGCAGAACCAATGCCTAGAGGGAGGTGTATGAGAAGTGCTTTCAGAGAGAAGCTGAAATTTCTTTTGGAGAACCATGGTTGGGGACTGAGCTAATAAATTCCCTGTAATATATGAAGACATAGTCCAAAGGGGGGATGTGAGGTTCTAATTGCAGCCAATGAACTGAAATACCTGGGTAAAGACAAGTAGGTATTGAAATAAGTACAGCCTGATGAGAAACTTGAACCAAGAGAGAGGAGAGGCTGTGATCCAGAGCCCTGGTCCCGGGGGGAATGCCAGAGAACTTGTGTTGTCAGGAGAACCTGTGTTGCTCAACACAGAAGAAGGGATTTTCTTTGTTGCTGCAACTGAACTGTGCATCCTTAAAAAGGTACCCCGTGGACTGTTCATAACCCACCATAGTGGCTGTGGGAAGGCTACTGGTGTGGGAGGGGTCCACCACAAGCAGATCTTTCTTCCGGGCGGCAGCTGGTGGAGACGCTGAAGACCCATAAAAAACGGTATTTTTCTTACCGAAAACCCATGGTATAAACAAAAGAGACTTCTCTCCCTAAATGAACTGAAACAAGAGCTATTTCAGAGGTGGTAAACTGACTGGAGGTCAAAGTGTTGTCTTTTGTGTGTTGTCAGGGAGAAAGAAATAGAGAGGTGGGGGAAGGAGGGGTGGTCTGAGGAGTTTGTTCTGGTTTTTCTTGGTTTTTTTCCTCTGTCTTAGATATATTAATAAACTTTCTTTATACTTTATAAAGTTTGAGCCTGCTTTGCCTACTTCTAATCCTCATCTCACAGCAAACATCAGGTAAATTTTGGTAAGTGTGCTGGCATTTGGCCAGAAACTCGAATAGGCGAGCTGAAAACCACTACAGTTTATCCTGTGTAGTGAGAAGTCTGGTTTAAGTCTTGTGTCTGTTTTCCTTGGTCTATTCAATAAATTATTCATTTTGTAATAGACCTAATCGGTCATTATTAAGAACTTGCGGAACAAGAATGAGTTTTGGGGTGCTGGCGACCTCAATTAAGTTAGTGTCTACTGTCAAAGGCCTGGGCAGAGGCAGGGACTGGTTTAAACTCCCCTCTCCACTGGTAATAGTGTGGTGACCCCAGTAATAGTGTGGTCCCTCCGCCATTTTGAGTTTCTCTTTGTTCCCCGGGAGTTCGGGAGATTTTATCTACTTTCTAAAAAACTGGTGACCCTGCCATGTTATTTTTAGCCTGTTGCTGTTTCGGTTTTCTTTAGTAAACTGGGTTTTCTTCACTTTTATCTCCTCTACTTGTTTCTCCTTACTGGTGGAAAGTCATTGGTTAAACTAAGCGGAGGTAACTCATTTTAGTGTTCCCATTAAATTGTCTTAAACCAAGGTTGGTCAAGCAGAACCTGCCTTTAATAAGTTCATGCTGACTGGGCCAGATTCCCTGGTTGTCCTATAGGTTCCATGTGATGTCATTCAAGATGATCTGCTCCCTGACCTTCCTCAGTACAAAAGGTTATAACTGCTATTATAGTGCACTACTTATTAAATCAGTGTTTTCAAAACCAGCTTAATAATCATCAAGAAGAGATTGGTTTTGGTCAACCGTACTCATGACCATGGGCAAATCTTTTTCACTCAGCCCCAAGAAGCATCCCCACTTAAGGGATGAACCTCCACGCACACTCCTAGAAGGGGTGTGCTAGAAATCCCTACCATAAAAAAGAGAACTTAGGCTTTTATAGGATAACGTCATTTATAGGACTCTCAGTCCTACATTGCTAGGCCAGCTCAGCAGAACATAATTCATTTAAAATACATGATTAGTACTACCACTCATTGGTTCCTTTTACCAGGAAACATCTATCTCCCACATCCCTGCCAGTGCCAGTTCCCGTCAGGAAACACCAGTTTCTTCACATCCTCATATTGTTTAATTTTGAGGTGTTTCAATCAGGCTAATATCAGCATTCTTCAACAAAAGCAACATGATCACTCTCCTTCCATCACTGGTGATTTTTGCAAGTAGGGTGAAGTTCAAGCTGTTTCACCCCCACTTATACAGAAAGAACATCTTGCTACGCTCACAAGTTTCCAATTTTAGTATTTATGTTAAAAAATTTTGAAATTTGGTTTCAATAAGGATGTTTGATGCAGGACTACAGCTGCAGATTCCTACTTACTACACTTCATGGTAACAACAGCAAAATACAGTTGAAGTACTAAGACCTGAAAAACAGACCTTGGGCCAAAGTTGACCTCTAGATGAACCTTCCAACCAAATGTTATATGTATGCACTCATTAACAAATTATTAACAATTTGGTACATGTATCCACTCATTGGCAAACATGGTTTCAGTATTTAGAACCCAGGCAAGGCCAAATCTAGTCTTGTTTGGGAGTATAGGATCAAAGACAACTCCCTTGGTTCCTCCTTGAGCCCTAGTCAGGCTTCGGAAGAAACCCAGCAGGAGAAAGAAACCAAATGATTCCTGCACTAGAAGCTATGGTAGCTTGTTCAACAGAATAAGAATGGGACCCTCTCACAGCTAAGTTGGAAGCCTCGTTTCCTATGGGTGGAAACACCTGCAGGATTTCCCAGTTACCAGGAGTGGTTCTCCAGTCCTTTGCTGTGATAGTGGCTTCCCCCAGCTGATGCGTATCCTATCTTATCCTTTTGTAATTCTTTGCAGCTTCATATTATATTAAATTACACTTATTCCATAAGTTGGTGTCTGTGTCTTTTCTGACTCTGCCCATCAGCAAAACAGATTTAGAAAAAGAACAAAACAAGCCTCAGTCTCTGAACGTGCCTTAAATCTTGGTGGGAACCCAGAAATTCTGCAGTTGAGAAATTACAATGATGTCATTCCATTTTAAGACTTATGCAGGGGATAGTACAAAAATCAAAAATCAAGAAAAAGGCATTCCATGGCATCTGGCAATGATCCCAATCCACTGTCCTACTGCACCCAGCAACACTGTCACAAGTGTCAAGGGAACTGTGGTCATGGTCAATGGGTCAAGAATAAAGAAGTCATTCTCCTCACCACGAATGAGCTAATACAGATAAACACCATTCCACATAACAACCAGAAGCACTAGATACAGAAAAACCTGAATTTGTCATAAGCAGCACCTAAACTGAGCTCCAAGAGGGTATTCTGAAAGGTAAAAGTGAATCTTATGCAAACACTGTGGACTTCAGGCATTTGGAGGAGCCATGCTTCACAAGGAATTTTAACATTCTAGCTCTCCATGGTACCAAGCAACACACCAATACCAGCAAAAGCAATGTCACTGTTCAGAACAAAATGAAATCTTCAAGATTGTATTTGATTTCTTGATTGTATCAACCAAGCATTTATTGCTTACACTCCTCAGAGAAAAAAAATATGTTCACTTTTGAGTAATAGCTGTAAGCTGGAGAAAGCAATTTTCAACAGAAAAGATTTGCGGGGAAAAGGCATTAACAACAGGAACTGGATTCATCAGACAAACTGACATGGCCAAATATTCTATTCAGAATCCTACAGATGAAAGCTTTGCTAATGGTAGCATCAGGCTCCTTTATACAGGAATATCCTTGCATCTGTAGAAAAGTTGATGTATATTATTGAAACACGTAGCTATAACTATTATCTATAGCTCATGCTTTTCTAGTTGTGAACATTACTATGAGGGCAGAGGGTCAGCTAAAGATGAAGCGGAGTTCAAATCTGCCTTTTCTTGGATGGAACGACATTTTTTAGAAAATTACTACACCCCTACACTTCAACTGCAAATTTCTATTTACGACCACACTGTTCTGCCACTGTTGACATGGTCAGCACAAAAGACACAGACACCAACTTTAAGGAATAATGTAACTTACTATAGCTCAAAACAGCAAATAATTACAAAAGGATAAGCTAAGCAATGCACCTAATCACTACTACAGAAGATTGCCTATAGTGATTAAGAAAGGTACATCACCAGTTCCCTAATATTTTATCATCATCCAGACCTGTGCTTCAGCTGGGGAGCTCCAGTCCCAGCGAAGGACTGGAGAGCCACTTCTGGTAACTGGGAAATTCTTCTGGCGTGTCCACCCGCAGGTGAGGTCTCCATTTTCGCTGTGAGAGGGTCCAGTTTTCATGTTGTTGAATAAACAACCTTCCACACCTTCCAGTGCAGGAACATCTAGTTTCATTCTTCTCTTGGGTTCCACCCAAAGCCTGGCCAGGGCTCAAGGAGGAACCAAGGGAGTTGGCTTTGACCATGTACTCCAAACAAGGCCAGGTATCTGATTTCATGGCCCTGACTGGCCTCTAAACACAGGAAGAAATATATTCTTATCACACTACGTTTCACTAATGATCATGCATCTTTTGCTAATAAACAAATACAAATATTATACAAAGTTTAGTTGGAAGGTTCACTGAGAGTCAACTTCAGCTCAGGACCTATTGTTCAGGCCTCAGTACTTCACACACTTCACAGAAACAAGTAAGATACAGAGAAACCATGAACATGCTTCAACCTCTGAAGAATTTCCAAGTTCCTTTCAAGTTTAAGGCACATTCCAAGAACTGTCTTACATCCCCAGTAGTTGCAGACATCCCCTTTTAGAAGTATTGTTCCCTAATCATCCAACACCTAATGACCACTCATTGGAGACAAGTTTGCAATCTATGTACAGGATACTGACTGAAGTGCAAATTAAGAAGTTAATTGAATTTCAGTCATAAGAATCTTTCACAAGTACATACTAGAAGAGTTCTTTGGCATATTTGCATTTTATGGAGACCATTTATATCCAGCATGAAGGCATAGCACTACCTTCAAGATCACAGGAGTGTTTTAAAAAAGTATACCTTCTCTTCTGATTGGTGAAGTTTCCTGCCTGCGATAAGTTACAATATCAATCCTTCCATTAAATTAGCTTCCTTGAAATTCCTCCAAGTACAAAATCCTACAGCTTTTTTGCTTTACAGTTCCACTGCCCTATGCAGTTTTGAAACTTGAATTCCTTCTGTTTATCAGAAACACAAATGATAGTCAGAAACATGCTAGTAGTGTCTAGCAATCAAATGTGTGAAAAAATAAAAATCCATTCCCTGTCAGCATGGGAAAGTACCACAGTTCTTTGAAAAACTGGCTGTAACAGTATTGAATATAGTTTAGAAATTATTTGAGTAACAAAGACAGGTTGGTAAGTTTATATTTTCCCCAACCCTGTTTTCTTCCCCATTTCTACCTCTTCAGTTGCACTGATGCTGCTACTTGTGGTGCTTTAGGATGAACCAAACTAGTCAATAAAATGGCTTCCACAACTTCACTTTAAAAAAAAAATTAAAAAATCACTTACTTCAGCAATCTTGTGAGTCTCTTCAGATAGATGTGGAGGAACAGGAGCTCCTCACTGGTCTTGGCTCCTAGAAGGGACAACAGTCAATAAGCTTCAAGTGCTGCTTTTACCAAAGGAGCAATGACCTATACCAAGAATACCACCAGAGTCTCCTATGTCCTGATTACCAGTAATATATCAAAAGATCCCCTGACAGATTTTGAATTCCAATTTCCTGTGAAGCACCAGTCTCCTTTCATTAGTGCCCATTAACAGTTTAAAAAGGCAAAGATTAGCATTACCTAATGCTAAAAACCATAATGGGTGTTTTCACCATTTTTCCTTGCTTTTCTTTTTCCTTTCCTCTTAAGTCACCAGAAGGCTGTAAGGTTTTGGTTTTTTTCACAAGCTCTCACAGCTATGCTTAGCAAAGCAGGAGCTCCTCTAGGAATTATGAGAATTGAATTGCATCTTCTTGGCTTTCTGCTCCCTCTTTACTCCTTTTGCTGTCTTCATCCATGCCTTTTAAATTATGGGGTGGGGAGTGGTGCTCTCCCTCTGACAACTGTTAGTCTTCAACGCAAAGAAGAAATACTCAACATCAAACTAACAGGTTAATTATTACAAGAAAGACCACAATGCTAAATGCATTTGTCTCACATCTCTAACCCACTGATATGTTGCTCATGGCTGCAGCAAATGAAACCAAACAAAAAAAAAAAAAGGCAAATAAAACAGTTGGGAAAGACTATTTTGTGTAATTTTTAGAAACATATAAAAATATTGTAGTATATGTTGCAAAGTAATTCATGCTAAAAATTAAAGACTACAGCATTTTTTTACTGAAGCTGAGGGAAAATACAAATACCAGGACATGTAGCCGCCAAAAATATACATTTCAAAGGATTTTTTTTCATCTGAATGGACCCCAGTGAGGTGCATTCCATATGCATTCCAAAGAAGAGTATTCCAGAGGATTTTTTCATCTGGCAAGGCTCCAGCGATATGCATTCTATATGCATATACGATAATATGCGTCGCCAAAAAGCTTATTCCAGCAGCGAAAGATATACATCTACTGATTCCAGGAACTGTCGTCAGACTAGCAGCAAGACAAGAAAAACTACATTAATATGCTAAAAAGTATAAGATTAACAAAGCCCAAAAAAATGTATAAAAAGATACCCCATAGAAACAGCATTCGTGAACTAGAGGGATTCAGGGCAGATAGTGTCCGAACTCAGTTCACCCAGTGCCGATCGCCTGGCTCGGCGCTGCTTTTGCTTGTGGCTTTTTCAAATTTTATACTTTGATTATTTAATAAATTCTCTTTAATTATAAAATTGGCTGATTCATTTATGACAATATTCTCCTACCAAAACACTTTAGCCTGCAGAAAACAATCCAAGTCAGCAATTTGTTGGCTTCTAAAGAGCCCGTGGTTGAGGGACAGACTCCTGCAAATCAGAGTATTTTACTGATTTACAACTATTCTTTTGAAGATTAGTAGGAAGGGGAAGAGCGAAAAAGCATTTGTGATTTAAGTAGAAAACAGAACCATAACAACAAAAATAAAGCTTCTAAAAATCTGGCAGACCAATGAAGTGGAAAAAGTTTTAGCTTTTATTTAGAAGGAAACTGAAACACTCCATAACAGACTTGATATAAAGCATGCTGTAATTTTTTTTTTCTTCTGCCAAAACATCAGACAATATATTATATCCTGGGGAAAAAAAATATTGTTTAAGCTTAAACTACAAAGAGGGATGGATTCTTGAACTCTGCCTCTCAATTCACTGCAGTGAGCCACACAAACACACTGAACTAATGGTTCCTGGTAAACCTCTTGGGAACTACCTTAGTAAGTTTTTTCCAAGACTTTACACCTTGAGACTCCAGAGCTTTTATACTGGCACAGGCATCAAGAGTAAAGGATTTAATTTCGAGGACAGTAACATAAAAGCAATCAGTCTGTTTTATCTGCCAGGAACATCTATCTAAATGTTTTGGGACATCAGTTTGCTAGTTCAAGCGAACAGGGTGATAAGAGCCCAGTTAGGAGTTTTTGATGTTAATAGCAAGTTTTACTCCCATCATTCTCAGATGCAAGAGGGAAAAAATATTTACCAGGAGTCCCGACGAGCTGGGTTTGTTTTGTTCTATTTTTAAGTCCTCCCAGGAGGCTAGTTAAGAGCAGGGAAATGCCCAAAGTTACCACACAGCTCCTAGAAAGAGTCGAGTCAACCTCCTAACAACTCCTAGGGAAACAACAGCCAGCATTCCTATGGGCTTCTGAAACACATCCACTGCTCCGGGGGAAAATCTACCTGATGCCTCTGGTTTTCATTGATACCACGGGCATACAAAGCACATCTCCCAGAGCATAGGAAGAAAGTTGCTACACATTGATGGGGTACTTGCATTTTTTTTTTCTCACATTTTCATCTGCCTCTGCAGATGGAATAAGCGAGTTAATTCTATCAGATACACAATTCAGACAACCCAAAGCAGAAACCTTATACCTCTTTAAAATAGTTTTGGGTTTTTTTTCTTTAACAGTATAAACAGTTTCATCAGTTCAACCGCAATACACGACTGCAGGTGTCCCTCTCACACAAAGCAGCGCACCGGCTCCTTACCGCACACCCTGTGACGCCTATCTGAGAGGCTGAAGTAAACAAATCACTAACGCTGGACTTTCATTGCAAAATTTAAACACAGGACACAGGGCCTTCAACCCTGACAATGGTTACTTCTTCTTGTCGGTTTTGTTTTGGGGGTGAGGGGGATTTCCTCGTTTGTTTTGTTAGGTTTTTTTAAAGTCTTTCAACCATATCTCCCTGCATTGCCATACTCTACGGAGAAACACAGCAAACAAACCTCTGCGTCCTTAAGGTGATCGGGGCGGAGGATGTTGCCAAAGCCTGCGCATCACATTGTCCTTTTTCAGGCACTCGCAGGACACTTATTAATAGATGTTAATTGGTTCTGCGAGACGCCCGGGCCCCCCGCCCCAGCGCGACCCGCGGCCGCCCCGGCGCCGCGCGGCCCCCGCCGCTGCCGCCCCGCGGCCTCCCCGCTCCCCGGCCCGGCCACTGAAAGGCCTCCGCCCGCCCGTCTGCCCCGAGCCCTCCGCAGGAGCCGGCAGCTCCCGGGGAGTGGCTCCTGGCAGCCGCCGGGCGCCGGCCTCGCGGGCGGAAGAGAGCACAAGACGGCACGGTCCCGCCGCCCCCCGCCCCGCTCCCTCCCTTCTCCCCGCCTCCGCGCACGTCCTCACCGAACCCGGCCGACGACTCATCCGAAGCCCCAGCTGTCGGCCCCGATGGGAGACGGAAGGAGACTCCTGGCTCCGGGCAGCAGGGGCGGGAGCTCCGGGGCGGGCAGAGGCGGGGCCGCGCGTCCTGCCCGCCCAGCGCGGGGTGTGCGGGTCGGGGCCGCCGGGGAGGCGAGCGCGGGGCCCGCGGGCTCCCCGGACAGCGGCGATGGACTGAGCCTCCCGCTCCTCAGAGCCCTCCAGGGTGAGCCCCTCCTCCTGTTATGGGTGAAAAGACCGAGCCAATAGGTCTATAAGTTCAATTATATAATTTATTGATTGCAAGCAAGCAAAGCAAAAAGGGCAATTCAGCGCTGGGCGACAGGGGGATCTCCGCCCCGCCGGCTGCCGCGCCATCTGAGCTTTTCGGTGTTCTTTTATGCTGGTTGGCTTCCGTGATCGAGGTACTCTGCGCATGCTCGGCTTCTTGTTGTTTTATTACTCAGCAAATTCGTTACAAGTTTCTATTCCTGTAAAATACTGCTAATATAAACAAGGATTATATAGGTCAATTTCCAGCTGGGTTTCTGCAAGATAGTGTTGGCGCCAGCAAAGATTAGGCAACATTAATCATACGATAAAGTTATTTACACTTAGGGAGCTTATCAGCTTGTTTCCTGCAGGACAAGTTCCAGTTTATCTCCTGTAAGATGGTGCTGGCACCAGCAAAGGTTTATTTATACTTAGGGATTTTGTCCTGTTTAATGAACAAATACTTCATTGATTACAATTCCCCCCTTTCTTTTATGGAACTTTTTTGATTTGTTCATTAAACCTTTTCAGTTCTAGCTGACACCACTTCATGCCTTCGTCTTCTGGTTCATTTTCTATTTGTTCATATTTGGCCCTTAGTAGCATAAGATGTGCGGCTTCTAAGCGGCCTTTCACAATTGCTATCAGGCGGTTAAAAATACAAGGTCCAAAAGTCAGTCCTAAAATGACTAAAATTAAGGGTCCCGCTATAGTGGATAGTAACGTCGTGAGCCATGGGGAATGATTAAACCAAGTTTGATACCAGCTCTGTTGGGATTCTCTTTCCCGTTTTCTCTGGTCTAGTTGTTTCCGGAGTTCTGCCATGGTGTCTACTGCTACCCCTGTTGAATCTACATAAGTGCAGCATTGTTCCTTTAAAGCTACACATAGTCCTCCCTGCTGTAGAAAAAGTAAGTCGAGCCCCCTTCTGTTTTGTAACACCACTTCTGATAAAGATCTGACTGAGTTGGTTAACGCGTCTATGGCCTTTTCTATTTTCTCTAAGTCTTCATCTACAGATTGCCTCAAAGTTTTTAACTCAGATCCTTGGGATGCTAAAGCGGCTACTCCTGTTCCCACTCCCGTTCCTCCTATAGTCAATAAGAGAGCCACAGTTAATGCGGTAAAGGGTTCTCTCTTTACCAAGTGATGTTCGACTGTGGTTTGTTGTTCCAGCACATACTCCTTTGGATGGTATATGATACGGGGTACTATTATCACTTGCACACAGTATTCGTGAGTCTGATTAAAAGCTGTTGTTAACAAACAGGGTGTAATTCCTAAATTTGAGCAAAGCCACTTAGCATTAGCTGCTGGTAGGAGCCAGTCAGCTCTTTTTCCGGTTTTGTTTAGCTCTATGGTTTTATTACAGAGATGTTTATGTTTGCCTGAAACATTTCCCACACAGGTTCCTTGTCTATTTATTTGGGTTAGGGTGATTCCTGGGGTATTTCCTTTGCTTTGTTTCCATAAGCACTCCCTTGGATTACTTCCATTTACTCTTCTTACTTTGTCTATTGTTCCAATGGCTTCATAAAAGGGAGGTCTTATAACACAGCCAGCACTCTTTAGTCAGCTCAGGGTGGGTCTTGTTTAATGCTTTAAAGCTAGCCTGCAGTATTTTCTGTAAAATTTCTCCTTCATAAGGGGTAGTTGTGAGACCTATGGATGTATTGCTAGGCCCCTTTGGTTTGCTTGTGTTGGTTTCCAATATATTCTCATCGATTACAGAGTTAGGCCCTATTGGTGATGGGTCATGTGGCACTAGCTCCTTTTTAATTTGTATTAAATTGCCTCTATCAGCCCCTGGATCCCAATGTCGTATACCCCACATTTTCCCTACCAACCATCCAGGATCATCAGGCTTGGTGACATTTAAGTGTATGTGTAGACATGTGCCTAGATAGGAAACTCCACCAGATGGACTTAGCCAATGTTTTTCGCATCCATAAGGTCCGAAATTGACCTTCAAGTATTCATCTGGTCCTCCCCCTGGCGACCAATCGGAGGCTATGGTTTCACATCCCCAATAGGCACAGTAATAATGTCCTGGGCTATTACAATAGGTTCTACCCCTATTAGAGGCTGGGCACATATAGAACCCGGTCATGTTCATCACGTGTCCGCAGTGGCCGATGTTTGTCATATTACATAGGCCAGCTATAAAGTTAGGGGCTCCGTTAACGACAATCGTTTGCAGGATGGTGTTGTCATCCATCCGACGGAGGGTCCAATTAAAAGGTTGGTGTGGATGTGAGTGTGTATATGGGGTGTGGCAGAGCAGTAACACCAATGTAGTATATATATGAGAAATAAGGTTTCCCCTATTGTCATGAGGGGTTATTTTAGAATGGCTTTCCTTACCTGAGTGGAGGCTACCAATTTGGTTCTTTTCTGGCCAGGATGTTTTACTCCCATTCAAGGGGCATTTCGACATCCATGATATTTTGGTCCCACTCGGGCCTCCTCCTGTGCGTTCCTCTGTCCCTCTGCCTTGCCCGTCGACTCGGTTGCGTCGAGCCACGGGGTGTACCATCTTCTCGGCAGCAAGGACGGTGGTTTCCTGAGGAGTGTTTTTGTTCTGGCCCCCTCTTTCTGGACCGTTGTATATAGGTATGCCAATTGCTGCCCTTGATATCTGGTGCGTGGCAATTTATTTCTAATGTCTGCCACAAATGGAGTGGGTTCGTTTAAATGATAGCAATATAATTTCTCAATTTCCCCTTTAATTACCTTATTGGCCAGTACCCAATCAGTCAGATCTCTTTGAAGAGTCCGGCATAAGGAGCAGACTCCTAAAGGGGGGTAGCCCCCACGGCAGTGGGTCCACCACTCTTCTTTACAAACTTTACAAATATAACATACAAATGGGTAACAGTTTCCTTGGCAAATTCTATCAGTACAAATAATACGAACACAGTTGTTGCGGTGGTTCGGAACCAGAGGACTTCCGGACAGGTTCCACGGACAGAGGGTTTCCCCCCGGAGCTCCCAGGGGTAGCAGTTGGACCACCAATCCACGGACCCCAAGCTCCTGCTATTGGTTACTGGACTTGTCTGTTATGTATTCCCGCTCTGGGAAATTCCCTGTCACTCCATAGTTCATTCGTTGTTCTCTCTGTTCCCCTCCCCTCCCTAAACCCCATTTGATCATGTACCCCAGCCCCTCCCCTGTATTGTCCCCTGCCCTCATCCTATTGGGTGTTGTTCCTCCCTTAAATACCGATGTAATAAGCTGCTCTTGGCTCTTGGTCCATGTGCTCCCTTTGGAGGCAATAAACCTACCGAAATCACATACCAAGAGACCTCCTTCTCTGGTAGTTCTTTGCTGTTTCACCACGCTCCGGGGGCAACATCTCCCCGGACCGAACGCGGGCCAGCTGTGCTCATAGTCAGCACTCCGAGGGTGCCTTCCCGAGGGCGAACGGCATCCTAGGATAGGGCTAGGACTCCGCTGCCGGTACCAGGGTGGGACTGAAGCAGGGAACGCAACAAGTGGCGCACCGAACAGAGACTCCGACCTCTCGGGGTTCCCTGCGAGCGACCTGGATACGCAGCAGCGGTCCGGACTGCGCCTTCGGGACGTCGCTCCCCTAGCGAGAACTTCCGCGTTTTAGCGGGGGGCTGGCAGGGGCCGTCAGCAACCGTTCTGGAGCGTCTGAAGTGTGTACGCTAGCTGAGCGAACTGACGAGACCAGAGACCCTTGCTCTTTTGGATGTTTCTCCCTCCGGAGCCGGTGACGGCAACTGAAGCCGGGATCGAGGAACCAAGACCCGCACGGAGCGGTGAGGTTTGGCGGCTGCGAGGCGCGGTGGGAAAGGACCAGGATCCGCGCGCGGCGGCGAAGCTCGGTGCCCGTGATAGCGGCGGGAAAGCCACCGAGAACCGAGCGCAGACGGTGAGGTCTAATCCGCGATAGGCAGCGGGAATCAGGCTCGAGGGAGAGTTTTGTACCGTATAAAAAGAGCAAGGAGGCTTTTATTCGGAGACAATGGGTATTAAGCTGTCCCGAATAGAGCAGGAGTTTTATGTCCAAGTTAAAGAGACCCTAAAGTTAAAAAACGGGAATGCTAATAAGAAGGCTTGGAAACGTTTTGTTAAATGGATCTTTGCCTATGTCCCTCTTGCTTCTGCTTCTTCTGTTAAAACTCTGAGTTTTTGGGAGTTAGTAGAAAAACGTTTAGAGGCAGTGGAGAGAGGGGGTGATGTTTCTGTCCGAAAATTTTTCCCGTTGTTGATTGTAATTTGTTATACTTTGCGTAATTGTCCTGAAAGTTCGAAATCCCCGACTCACCCACCCCACGTTCCTAATTCCCCTTTTCCCAATCCCTCTTCCCCGCTACAGGGAAGTGCGCCCCTCAGTTCTCCCCGCTATGAGACTGATTCCCTCATAGCGAGCTTCACCCCAAACCCTTTCTCCGAGCCCTCAGTCAAACTCGCGCCGGCTGCGCTCCCCCATTGTTCCGAGTTTAAAGATGGCGGCGGCCTCGTGGCGCCGTGCCTACACCCGTGCGCCCACTGCGCAGCCTCACGCCGAAAGCCCACGAATCCTCCCAGCCCCTCCCACGGCTCCTTCCCCTTCGCGTTGATTGGCCCCACGTCGGGCTCCCCCCGCGCGGCCGATGATGTCTTCGCGTCGGGTCCCTCCCCTCGCGCCGGAGGTCCCTGCCCCAGCCCGAGGGAGATCCCCGCCCCACCCCGCGCCTGGACTGCTCGTATCAACTGCAGTCCCACCCCTGACCACCGCCCACTTCCAGATCCCCACGCTCCCTCGTTCACACCCCGGGATTGGGGGCCGAAAAGTGGAGAGGCTGAAGCCTGCGATACAGCCGGTCAGCCAGACCCTGCAGTGGCATCAGGTGTGCACAGCCCTCAGGGTAACAACCCACGATGGGAATCACAGTCACCTGCAGCCTTGCGACAGCCTAGCAAAGTGGAGAGAGAGCTTGGGAGAGATTCTCCTCACTTTGAAGGTGTGCTGGTCCCATCTGACATAAAAACAATCCTGACAGGCATTTTAGTTAAGGTTCAGTATCGGGTGTGGGAAAAGATATGGAAGCAGCAGCTTCAAAGCCTGCTGAACAGTTCTAATCACCCTCCACCTAAGTCTTCCACAGGCTCCTGGACACCACATGCTCCATCCCATTCGGGAAACGGATCGGCACCGTGCTCCTCAAAGAAATTAAAAGCTGAATCCACTGTGTCCTGCTCTCCATCACCACCCATGCCACTGGAGACCCCATCAGAGGCGATCCCAGATGACCAGTCACTTGAACCACGATGGCTGAAGTTAGTAGGCATCACAACTCTCCACCCAACACATCCACCAGAGCAGATCCAGTCGCATCCACCAACAGACGCTGCTCCACAGAGATCAGCGTGGAAGAGAAGGAAAAAGAAAACTCCAAACTTCGACAGTCATCAAGAAAAATCACTGAGACCCTTCTTCTTGATATCTTCCCCTTAGACTCTCCTGAAACCTACCCCATGTACCTCCCATACCCCAATCATTCCCAGTCCTGTAGAGAGACAATGATTTAACAATGTTTGTTTGTTTATTTGCAGATTTTCAAGACTTTGCTTTGGATTTTAGTTATTATCTTCATTGTACTAACAAATCACTTTCTTTAAGTAAAAAGACAGGGGGAGATGTTGCGGTGGTTCGGAACCAGAGGACTTCCGGACAGGTTCCACGGACAGAGGGTTTCCCCCCGGAGCTCCCAGGGGCAGCAGTTGGACCACCAATCCACGGACCCCAAGCTCCTGCTATTGGTTACTGGACTTGTCTGTTATGTATTCCCGCTCTGGGAAATTCCCTGTCACTCCATAGTTCATTCGTTGTTCTCTCTGTTCCCCTCCCCTCCCTAAACCCCATTTGATCATGTACCCCAGCCCCTCCCCTGTATTGTCCCCTGCCCTCATCCTATTGGGTGTTGTTCCTCCCTTAAATACCGATGTAATAAGCTGCTCTTGGCTCTTGGTCCATGTGCTCCCTTTGGAGGCAATAAACCTACCGAAATCACATACCAAGAGACCTCCTTCTCTGGTAGTTCTTTGCTGTTTCACCACGCTCCGGGGGCAACATCTCCCCGGACCGAACGCGGGCCAGCTGTGCTCATAGTCAGCACTCCGAGGGTGCCTTCCCGAGGGCGAACGGCATCCTAGGATAGGGCTAGGACTCCGCCGCCGGTACCAGGGTGGGACTGAAGCAGGGAACGCAACACACAGTCTCTGAGTATTTTTCCTTCTTTTGTAAAATGCTGTTTTGGAAGATACTTTACTTGAAATGTCATCTGATTTCTACTCTCGAGTTGTTCGGGAGATCTTTAGCTTTAAGTCCCCTGGTTGGCTGACCACGGTCCACTCTTTTGGAGGACTAACTGGTCCTTTGATACGGCTTGCGTGAGTCCAACCTCGCTCAGCCGTCCGTACTGCCGTGTGTGTTGTCAGTAGGGTGAGGTAAGGTCCTTCCCACCGGGGTTGCAGGGGGGATTCTTTCCAGGTTTTGATGAGGACCCAGTCTCCCGGCTTTACCTGATGCAAAGTAATGTCGAGTGGGGGCCTTTGGGTTATTAGTCCTTTATCCCAAAGTGTTTGTTTATGTTTCATTAACTGTGTAATATATATGTTAATAGTAGCATCGGAGAAATTTGGGTGATCTTTAGGTAATCCCATATCATAGGGCATTCCATATAACATTTCAAAAGGGGATACTCCAATATCTATTCTAGGTTGCGTTCGGATGTTTAACAGAGCAAGAGGTAAACATTTAACCCATGAGAGTTTTGTTTCAATGACTAATTTAGCTAGATGTTTCTTTAATTCACCATTCATTCGTTCTACTCTCCCTGAGCTCTGCGGGTGCCATGGGGTATGTTGTTCCCACCTGATTCCTAATGCTTTTGCTAGGTTTTGTATGACCCGTGATGTAAAATGTGGTCCTTGGTCTGAGTCTATAGCCTCAGTTACCCCATACCTAGGGATTATGTGCTCTAGTAAAACTTTTATCACAGCCTGGGCTGTGGCTCTGGCAGTTGGAAATGCCTCTACATAATGTGTCAAATGGTCTACAATAACAAGCACGTATTTATACCTCTCTGATTTTGGAAATTCAGTAAAATCAATTTGGACTCTGGAAAATGGCCTGAGTGCGGAGGGTCTCCCTCCTTGTGGCAGCTTTCGCTGGGCAACTCGGTTTACCTTCAGGCATGTCGGACACCCCTGTGTTATTTGCTTTGCTAAATCATGCAGCCCTATACACATATATTTCGTGGCAAAGTGATCCACTAAAGCTTGACTACCCCAATGAGTTTTTTGATGTATGTGTGTTAGCACTCGGGAGGCCATCGATTTTGGTAGTAGTTCCCTCCCGTTGGGTAGCCGCCATTTCCCCTCAGTGTCTTTTGTTATTCCCATCCCTTGTAATTTTTGTTTTTCTTTTGGTGTAAAAATAAGTTGTTCAGTTTTTTCTTCTTTTTGTACGGTGGAGCTTAAAATGTTGTAACACTCCCCATGGTGGTAACAGTAATTTATTCCCGGGGTATCACAGGCGCACTGTATTGCCTCCTCTCCCCAGTTTTTCCAGCAAGCATAGCAAGGGAATTCCTTTAAATTGTTTCCACATGAATGGCATTTTTTTCTAGATGCCCATGGGTCATCTACAGCTCTTAGGCGTAAAGCCAGCAGGGCAGCTCTCTTTGCCTCTTGGTCAGCCGAATTATTCCCTCTTGTTTTATAATCCATTCCCCTTTGGTGACCTCTAATATGTACTACCGCAATTCTTTTGGGTTGTCTTATTGCAGCTAGTACCTCCTGGATTAATTCTTGATGTATTAAATCCTTCCCCTGTGAATTTCTCAATCCCCTTTCTTCCCAAATTTTCCCAAATGTGTGTACAACCCCATACCCATATTTAGAGTCTGTATAAATAGTCCCCTCCCTTCCCTGCAGTCTTTTTAGGGCTTGTAAGATTGCATATAACTCACAGGCTTGAGCTGACCAAGAGCTATTCAAGGGCCCCGATTCTATTACTTTTAATGATTTTCCATCCACAAGAGCATACCCTGATTTCCTTTTCCCATCTACTACTTTAGATGATCCGTCTACAAAGATTCTTTCTCCTTCTTCTAATTCTTCTTCCTCTAAATCTGGTCTAATTTTCGTCTGCTCTTCAATAGTGTTTAAGCAATCATGTGCAAGCTCGGTATGCTCAGGTTTCCCATATAAGAACTGTGCAGGGTTTTGAAGAGAGGTTGTTTCTAAAGTTAAATTGGGGGCTTCTAGCAGAATTCCTTCATACTTTAGGAGTCGGGAATCAGAAATCCACTTTTCTGCTTTCTGTTGAAGAACAGTTCTGATGTTATGTGGTGTGAATACTTTTAAATTGCCATTGAATGTTATTTTTCGGGCCTCCTCTACCAGAAGGGCACATCCCACTATTGCCTGTAAGCAAGTGGGCCATCCTTGGCTTACTGGATCTAATAATTTCGATAAGTATCCTATAGGTTTCTTTTTCCCTGCCCAATCCTGTGTTAGTACCCCATAAACCGTGCCATTTTCAATATTTATAAACAAGTAAAAAGGTCTTTTTAAATCTGGGAGGCTTAGTACAGGGGCATTGGCTAAGTCCTCTTTAATTCGACGTAGCTCCTCTTGATCTTGATTACTCCACTTTACTAGCCCATCTGTGGATAATTTGGCATACAGAAATTTTACTTTGCTACTATAATTCTCAATCCACTGCCTACAATAACCTAAAAGTCCCAATATCTGTTTAATCTGTTTCTTGTTTTTAGGCGGTGGGAGAGACAGTATTCCTTTTACCCGTTCAGGATCTATTCTTTTTTCTCCTTTCCTAATGTAATGACCAAGGTATCTTACTTCTTCCTCTACGAATTGGAGCTTTGATTTGGATACTTTTAGCCCTTTTAACCCCAAGAAATTTAAAAGCTTAATACTCTCAGTTCGGACAGCTTCTTCCTTTTCGCCGGCTACCAGTAAGTCGTCCACATACTGAATTAAAGTGGTGCCCGGCGTTGGCTGATATTCCTGTAGTAATTGATCTAGTGCCTGCCCAAATAAATTGGGACTTTCCGTGTAGCCCTGAGGAAGGACGGCCCACCTAAGTTGTTGTTTTCGATTTGTATCTGGGTCTTCCCACTCAAATGCAAAGTAATCACGGCATGACTCATCTAAAGGACAGGCCCAGAAAGCATCCTTTAAATCAATTACACTATACCACAAATTCTCCGGGCCCAATTTGCTCAATAAGGTGTAGGGATTGGCTACCACAGGAAACCGAGGGATTGTCCTTTTATTTATTTCCCTCAAATCGTGCACTAATCGATATGTTCCATTTGGTTTCTTCACAGCTAAAATAGGGGTATTAAAGGGTGACATGCATGGTTCTAATAACCCTTGGGCAATTAGTCTCTCTACTTCCGGCTTTAATCCTCTTCTACTCTCCAGTGATAGGGGATATTGTTTCATTTTTATCGGGATTTCAGGATTTTTAATATTTACTGTGAAGGGGGGTATTTTTAGTTGCCCCACGCTTTCAGGGGTATACCAAACTTCAGGGTTTATCATTTGTTCATCCTCTACTGTAAGGGGGCAAAGTCTAATTTGGATTTCATTGTCTCTTACTTCTAAATTTATGCCTAACTCTATGATTAAATCTCGCCCTAAAAGATTATACTCTGCTTCTGGTACTATTAAGAAATCCCCCACCCCTACTTTTGTGTCTGTTTCTACCATAATTCCTTTGGCTATTCCTACTTTAAATGGCTCCCCCTTAGCTCCAATTACAGATGCAGTGCCTTTTGATAACTTACACCCAGAGGGAAGTCTTTGCATAGTAGACCTTTCTGCTCCCGAGTCCACTAAAAATTCCAACTCCTCGGATAGGGGACCCACTTTCAATTTTATCAAGGGCTCTCGATGTTTATGTGTCCCCAGAAGATAGAGCCCCTGACCCCTCTAGTCCTCCTCGAACATCTTTTCATCTTTCATCCTTTTTCTACATACCCTTTTCAGGTGTCCCTTTTTTCCACAGTAAAAACAGCTCCGTTGTTCCCCCTTATTTTCACCTACTCGATCCATCCCGTCTCCCAGGGTCATCTTCTGAGGAGGACGCCTGTCCCTCCGGTCTAATTCCCTGCTTTCACGTACTGCTGCCACCATCATTCTTACTTGCTTTTTATGAGTCTCATCTTCTCTCCTGACGTATACTTTCTGCGCCTCCCGGAGTAACTCATCCAGCCCCCGATCTTGCCAGTTTTCCATTTTTTCTAACTTTCTCCTAATATCCTCCCAGGATTTAGCTACAAACTGAGTTTTCAATAAGGTCTGTCCCAGGAGGGTGTCTGGATCTAGGCCAGAGTACAACTGCAAGTTTTTCCTTAATCTTTCTAACCATTCTGTGGGAGTCTCTTCCTTCTTTTGTCTTTCATTAAATGCTTTATTGATGTTTTGGCCTCTCGGGACCGCTTCTCTAATCCCTTGTATTATAATGGTACGCAGGTCCTGCATGTGTACCCTATGCTGATCATTCTGATGGTCCCATTGGGGTCTTTGTAAGGGCCATTTGATATCTGCTAGGGGTCCTTGGGCATGCTGAGCATCCCAAATGCGCATTCCTGCTCGTCTGATCATATTTTTCTCTTCTGCAGTAAAGAGTATGTTTAGTATGGATTGTAGTTCATCCCAGGTGTATATATTGGGTCCCAAGAATTGGTCTACTTTCTCGGCAACCCCCAGGGGGTCCTCCAGTATGCTCCCCATTTCCTTTTTGAAGTCTCTGACGTCCCCGGAATTAAGAGGAACGGAGACAAACCCCATTTGGGGATTAGGTCCCCCCATGGGCATTTCCCGCAAGGGAAACAAACTATGCTGCTGTCGCTGCCTCGCCCTCCCCCTTGTCACAGGTCCCTGGACTTGATCTCCTTGGTCCTGATCTACCTGATCTACTTCATGTCCAGGCAGGGGTGGTGCTGCTGCTGGTGGTGGTACATATGGTGGGGGTCCCGTGAGGAGATCTTCCTCCCGCTTGTGCTTTTGTGTTAGTTTCTCTGAGCTCGCTTCGGTGAGTTTAAATATACGAGCCTCAGTTTGTCTTGGGCGAGTTACCCAGACAGCTGCATAGTCGCTTTCTTCTTGGTTGTGGGGTGTTTTGGAATTAACCCAAATATTCAATTTTTGCTGTAACCAATCTTCATTTGAACCGAGTTTAGGCCACCAGATTGCGGGGCCTATTCTCTGCCCTCCCCAAACTTTTACACAATAATGTATCATTTTGGCTTTATCTTTATCCCTCGTATTGGGATAATAGTCCCACATTTCTAGCATGTATCCTAGTGGAGAGTCCCTAGATACCGTGGGGCGTTTCATGGGTGAAGGGGGCTTGCTCTTCCCCTGTCCCATCTTCCGGGGTGCCTTCAAACACACGGGGATTCACTCGCTTCCTCTGGTTCGTGGCCCACGTCCTCGCGGACTATAGGAACCACACTACTATAGAGTCCGCACTTGCTTGGGAAATCCGGCTGCCGGTTCCCCTCTCACTCACACACAGTCCCCACGCGTTACACTCCGGGTATCCCAACCCCGCCCGAACGGGACCCTTTGCGCAATAGGCAAATACTCACGCGTCCTGCGTCCTGCGTCTTCGTCCGGACTTTTGTGCACAAAATTTTTATGGAGTTGAACCGGTTCTTCCTGCCCTTATGCTCCGAATTTCGGATCGTCAGGTAGGAGAGGGTAGGAGTCAGAGAGAGTCAGGGCCACCTTACGGTGGGGCGCGCCTCCCCGAAACTTCAAACCCCACCAATTTCCCATCCGAGTCACGGCACCAAATTGTTATAGGTGAAAAGACCGAGCCAATAGGTCTATAAGTTCAATTATATAATTTATTGATTGCAAGCAAGCAAAGCAAAAAGGGCAATTCAGCGCTGGGCGACAGGGGGATCTCCGTCCCGCCGGCTGCCGCGCCATCTGAGCTTTTCGGTGTTCTTTTATGCTGGTTGGCTTCCGTGATCGAGGTACTCTGCGCATGCTCGGCTTCTTGTTGTTTTATTACTCAGCAAATTCGTTACAAGTTTCTATTCCTGTAAAATACTGCTAATATAAACAAGGATTATATAGGTCAATTTCCAGCTGGGTTTCTGCAAGATAGTGTTGGCGCCAGCAAAGATTAGGCAACATTAATCATACGATAAAGTTATTTACACTTAGGGAGCTTATCAGCTTGTTTCCTGCAGGACAAGTTCCAGTTTATCTCCTGTAAGATGGTGCTGGCACCAGCAAAGGTTTATTTATACTTAGGGATTTTGTCCTGTTTAATGAACAAATACTTCATTGATTACACTCCCTTGCCGCTTTCCCTGCCTCCCTTCCTGCCTTCTCAGCTCTCCCACAGCTCCCTGCTTCAAGTGCGTCACGTTTTTTTAAGAAAAATAGAGCGGTTCTTTCACATTCCCCCCACGAGCTGAGGACCAATTGAGACTTCAGGTAGAAGAAATGTAATAAATATTCTGATAAAAAAACCGATTTAATCATGCAAAAGAGTTGGTTATTGTTGCAAGTAGAAAATTGTAAAGTATAAGGTATAGGAATGTCAGGAGTGCTGTGTTTAAAATGTGCAACTACAAAAACCTCGCCGAGAAGCTACTGAATGTCTTATGTTTTGTTCAAGAAACTATGGACACCAGTTACGCTGCTCGGAAACCCCCTACCCTTCCCATCTTGATTGGAATATCAAGGATTCCAATCAGTAGAGCTCGGTAGAGATGCCCAGAGATTGTCTTAAGGTAGGAATATTGATGAAGTTATTTAACTAGCAAAACCAATTCTGGTAAAGGTTACATTTAAGAGCAGGCATATTATGCATAGTATGTAAAAGAACTTATGTAACGATGACTCAACAGAAAAAGTATATAAAATGAATAGATTTTTTTTTTTTACTAAGCAGAACACGCTTGGAGGAGTAATCCCGTGTTCCTGGCACCGAAATAAAGAAGTGTCTGCTCATTCACATTTTGCAGAAAAGCCACGCTGTGAAAAGCCAGTGTCTATAAAGGAGACAGAGGAGTCCTGCAAATGTATTCAAATAAAGGGACAGAATCCACTAGGCCATACCCCTGTGGAGTGTCTCTCAAGGTTTTGGAGGGTGAAGCCTCCTTTTATCCTAAACTCCTGACCACGTTGCCCTCTTCTGTTCCCCATTGGCTGAGGTACTAGGAAAGCACAGACTTCCTGAACCGCCTACTACATATTCCCTCTTAAACATGCATGGTCATTTTCCTCTAAAGTTCGGAAGTACAGGCTCTCTGGGTTCCGCAATAGACTTTGTGCAGACCCATTTCTCCTATTACTCTAAAGCTCAGAAAATCAAACTGTCTGGATCAAACTCTCTGGGTTCTGTAACTTGCTCAACTTGACCTTCATGGAGACATGAAGACCCATTTCCCCCAAAGGCCCCCACAGCCATTCTTCCAAAACCTGATTGATTCTTTCATTCATTCCTGAAGACATTAACACCCTATTTTTCCTGTCATCAGTGAAGACCTCCACCCATCGAGTTGTTTGTGAAGATGTTAGCACACATTTTTTCCTATCAACAAAAAATTGATATTGGATGAGTTTCTTTCATGCCACTTGGTCATACAACTGGAGACTAATAAAAGTCTTGTAGTGCCACCGAAATTTAGAGGAGTTATCCCCGTGCATCCTGTACCATCATAAAGTAATGCCTGCTTCTTAATACTACACTGGTGTTAAGGAGTTTTATTCCCGAATTTTGGTGGCAATTCGACAATGCTGAATTCAAACATTCCGAGGATGTGAGGAACAATGTTTTCTGGAAGAAACTGGCACAGGTGAGGATGTGGCAGAAAAATTTTCATATAAAGCAATCAAGTGATACTACAGATAAGGTATCAAAAGTTGCTGAGCAGACACAGCTGGCCTAGAAACATAGGACTGGCAGCCAATAGCTTTATAATATAAAAGCCTGGTCCCATTTTTTTCTTCTTGTAGAAATTTTCTAACACACTTTTGAAGTATTAGAAAGCAGGAATTTTTTTTATTGTAGCATGCTGGATACCTGGAGGATATTTCCTCTAATCTGGTGTGTCATGGCACTTTACAACAAAGCATTTATTCCACCATGCTCATACATATGGATTACAGTGTCCTTCCTGGCTAATACATAAACATCACTTTCCCTAGAACTAATTTCCATGCATCTGCCTCTTACTGGAAGTCCTCTTATGATTGTAGAGGGTCATCTGAAGGGGTTTTTGGTGGTCCTACTCACCAAGTGCCTGCAGTGTTACAGATGACCACATCTTGAACTTCTCTTAGGGCATGTGCTGTTGCTTCTTGTTATATGGCTTTGCCACAAAAGCCACCATATTCCTCATTATCTGTTTATCTACTGGTTCCAGCTACATTTAGCATCCTGTGTGTCTACTTTTACATTCTGATATCTACTTCTTTGAAATACACTGTTCCTTTCTTCGGACTAGTGAGGCATTGTTACGTCCCGTTCCTGGCTAGACCTGTTTAGAAGCCTGGGCACCGAGGAGTTGATGTGCTGCTGTGCCTCAAACAACAGTAGCCACTGTAGTGCAAGTGGGCAAATTAGAACAGGATGTGGCAGGAGAGGGGGTCTGTATGGAGGTAGAGCAGCACTTTTTTGGGGCCCACTCCTCTGTTCTGGTCCATGGAGACCACACAACACAAGAGGCAGTGCAAGTGCCAAGATGAGGTCAGGAAGTGGGCATGAACTGTTGACCAAGGGACTGAGATCACCAAAGACCCTCAAAATCCCACAGCCCATTTCTAGAGAGGTCCTAGAGAGAGATCTAGATTGACTGGAGAGCTTTGCAATCATCCAGCTGTATGAATATATCAAGGGCAAGTCCTGGATTCATCACCTGGGATAGGGTAATCCTGGTTATATGTGCAAACTGGGGACTGTAAGGAGTTAAAAAGCACAGTTGCCTGTCTTTGTCCTGGGTTAGTCAGGAGGGGTCAAAATCTAGGAAGTGATACAACTTCCTTCCTGGGAGAGAGAGCCAATAACCAGGTAGTTTTAAGGATTGATTTGTAGGTAAACCAATTAACAAGTTGATCCGCCTTCGAGGAAAGAACCGTATATAAGCAAAGGCCCTCTGAGCCTCTTGCTCTTTTGGCCTGCTGCTGTGTAGAGAGGAGCATCTCCCTGCTTCTCTCTCTGGTAAGGCCCTCCCCACTCCTTCCAAAGGAGGGAGGGGGGGAAGGGGAAGGGAGGTTTAGAGCGGCTGTGCTGCTGCAGCTGGGCATAGGGGAGGAACCAAACGGAATTTTCGGCAGATACAGTTCAGCCGACATGTCAGTTACAGTAGACAGTGTCGGGCCCCTTCCTCTGGGCCAGGCAAGGACCGGGCCAGACTCCATCCAGTTTGGGCCAAGCCCTGCCCCGTCACCCTGAGCCCAGCTGGCCCTAACAGGCCAAGCCAGCTTCGCAGAGCCAGGCCACAGAGACTCTGAGTGTTTCTACCATCCAGCTCGGACCTTTTCAACCAGCTCGGCAAAAACCACATGACTGTCACCATGCTGGGAAGAGAGAGAGAGATTAACTCTATCCATGTGTCCTGGTTTGAAGGACAGGTGTCTGCTAAGGAAGGCAGGAGCCTCCCTTGGAATGGGAAACTGTAACCCTTCTCCCTCCGGATTATTATAAATTTGAAATCAAGAGGCTCTCAGGCAAAGATGTGGGAATAGGAATAACAGTTCTTTACTAATATCTAAAACAAAGCTAACAAATAACAACAACTATGACATTAACTAACAAACAGAACTAGAAACCCAGTGGCAGCCTGCTCGGCTTCAGGCAACTTTTCCCTTTTGGTGCAGTTCCAGTCACAGCCTCCAGGGGGCGCGCTGGGTGTGATGATTCCCTGGTGACTGCAGGGGGCGCTCTGGGTATGATGATTCCCCGGCGGCTGCAGGGGGTACTCTGGCGTGAGCTCAGGTAGCACACAGCAATGGCGGCTGCCCGAGGCAGGGAAGGATGGAGGAGAGCCTTTGTTCCACAGACCCTCGGGGGGCAGCTGGTGTCGATACCGCAGCAGGATCCCCGGACACAGGGAGCTGGGACGGTAAGAGGTCCCGACGTGCAGGGGGAAACCCCGCTACAATGTAGCGAAGAAACTCGGAGCGGCGAGGAGGAGCGGGGGAGAGGCAGGCTGGTGGCAGGCAGCTCCCGATGGGGCAGAGGGCAGAGACTCACAGCAGACAGACCGGCAGCTCCGTGCTGGCTTCTCAGAGGGCCGTGGGTTCCGCTGACAGCAGTTCCGACCGTCCGGCTCCGAGGGTCCCGAGTAAGAGAGCGTGACTTCCCCCCTGCCCTTGCTTTTCAGTCTCTAAAATCTTGCGTTGTCAAGCCCTGCTTCCATGAGGGGCAATTCTGCCGCACCCTGCTGAGGAGAAAGGCCCCTAGCCTTGTGCTTTGTTCTCTTAAGTACTCGGCAATTAGCTCAGTCATTTGTGTTTTAGCAACCCATGGGAGAAAAAATTCCTGAGGAAAAAAACCTGAATCCAACCTCCAACATTCTCCACCCCGAATTTTTTTCCCATGCAAACACCTTACATCAAATTTAAACTTTCGAAGTATATACATACATGCAGATACAGATACAAGCACAGTGTCATAAGTAGTTCACCCTAAAACAAGATCTCCTTGAGGTATGCATCGGGTCTCTCCATCCCTTTGCATCACCCACCAGGTGCAGCCTGGTCCCTGTGCAAAGACAACCCCACGGATGGGCTTGTCTTTACTTGAGGCAGAGTTAACCCAAACAGTCTTTCCCAGCATACCTCTCATGTGTACTACTGGAACCTTATCTCCATCTGTTGTTCGCAAGGGGTCAGAGTGGGCAGGCCCTGCTCAGTTGGAGGATTTCCGGATGTTCACTAACCATGTGGCCTTTGCTAAATTAGTCTCCCAGTTCTTGAACATCCCCCCACCCAGTGCTTTCAAGGTGGTTTTAAGCAGGCCATTGTACCGTTCAACTTTCCCAGCTGCTGGTGCATGATAAGGGATATGGTACACTCACTCGATGCTATGTTCCCTAGCCTAGGTGTTTATAAGGCTATTTTTGAAATGAGTCCCATTGTCGGATTCAATTCTCTCAGGGGTACCATGTCTCTAAAGAACTTGTTTTTCGAGGCCCAGGATGGTGTTCCGGGCAGTGGCATGAGGCACAGGGTAGGTCTCCAGCCATCCTGTGGTGGCTTCTACTATTATGAGAACGTAGCGCTTGCCTTGGCGTGTCTGAGGCAGTGTGATGTAATCAATCTGCTAAGCCTTTCCATACTTGTATTTGGACCACCGTCCACCGTACTATAGAGGCTTTACCCGCTTGGCCTGTTTGATCGTGGCGCACGTCTCACAATCATGGATCACCTGGGAGATACTGTCCATGGTTAGGTTCACCCCTCGGTCTCGTGCCCACTTATAGGTGGCATCTCTGCCCTGGTGGCCTGAGGCATCATGGGCCCATCGGGCTAGGAACAGCTCCCCTTTGTGTTGCCAGTCTAAATCTATCTGTGCCACCTCAATCTTTGCGGTGTGATCTACCTGCTTGTTGTTCTGGTGTTCTTCGTTAGCTCGGCTCTTAGGGACATGGGCATCTACATGGTGGACCTTTACGGGTCCACCATGTACCCAAGTGGCAATGTCTTTCCATGCATCAGCTGCCCAGATTGGCTTTCCTCTACGCTGCCAGTTGGCGTTTTTCCACCTTTTCAGCCAACCCCATAGAGCATTGGCTACCATCCACGAATCGGTGTAGAGATAGAGCTTTGGCCACTTCTCTCTCTCAGCAATGTCCAGGGCCAGCTGAATGGCTTTGAGTTCAGCAAATTGGCTCGACCCACCCTCTCTTTCAGTGGCTTCTGCATCTTGTCGTGTGGGGCTCCACACAGCTGCTTTCCACTTCCGGTTCATCCCTATTATGCGACAGGAACCATCAGTGAAAAAGGCGTAGCACTTTTCTTCATTTAGCAGTTGATTGTATGGTGGAGCCTCTTCAGCTCGGGTCACTTGTTCTTGCTCTTCTTCATCAGTGAGGCTAAAGCTTTCACTTTCTGGCCAGTTCGTAATTATTTCCAGGATCCCAGGGTGGTTCTGATTTCTAATGCGCGTGCACTGTGTGATAAGTGCGATCCACTTACTCCATGTGGCATCGGTGGCGTGGTGGGTAGAGGGTGTGGTAGAGAGGGACAGGCGGACGGAAGATCTCGCGATGTGACGGAATGCAGAGAGCAGCATAGAATCTTCCTCCCTTCATTCCTGCATGATAACAGATCACCCAAAGTATGCAACCCCTCCTAACCCAGTAGTTTTCCACTCCTTACTAACCCTAACTATCCCACCGTCCCCTTTCTGACGTAGTGAAGCCCCCTAGACTATTTAACCTCATGAGATAAGATAATAAACGCCATTTGACCATCCACCACATTGGTGTCTGTGAGTCGTGGCCCAAGTGGCTCGGGTGAGGCCGAGCTGCCGTGCTGTCGTTCTTGAACCAGGTCGCCTTGCCTTCATAGCAAGAAGGCAACATAGTGGTGCCGAAACCCGGGAAGAAGAAGAAGAGCTCGGGCTACGGGATTCGCCTGGACAAGACACAGCGGCCGGGGCAGCTAAGCTGACTTCAGGCGGGGGAGACGTCCCCAAGGACCCACGGTTACTATGGAAACCGTTGCAAAGGTCGTGAGTTTACTTTATAAGCAGTGGGGTATTAAGTGTAAGCTCAAGGATTTTTATATTGCTATTGCAAAACTCCTGGAGCTTGGGGCGATTGAGCGTCCAGCAGAAATATTACACCCAGAGGTGTGGGAGAAATGTACCAATGTTTTAGCAGAGGAAACTAAAGTCTCGGGCAGTGGAAAAAGTCTCAAAGCGTGGGGGAAAGTAGAAACGGCTTTACGCCAAGCGCTGGAACAACAGGAGACTTGGAAAGCTGCACGTGCATGTTTATTAGCTACTCCTAAGCTGGGGGTGGGAGCAATGACGCAGACAGACCCCGAGACCGGTCTATCTGAGAGCGGGGGTTCGCGGGGACCGGGCGCGCTTCCCTCCTCCCCGGACCCGAATCCAAACGCCCCGGGGCCCCCAGAAAACCTCCCGACCCTTCCGCCGAGCCCGCCGGATCCACCCCCTGCCGCGGAAACTTCCCAAACGTCCGCGGTTTCCCCCTCCATCCCTCCGCCGCCGGTTAGCGATCCAACGCTGGAAGCACAGCAATCCGCGCGATCTTTTTGGGAGGGATTGGCAACCGAAGCCAGAGAAACCGAGAGGGCAGCTAGAGAGGGAGCGCGGGTGAACCCCTCTCCCCCGCCCTATGCAGTTCAAAATGGCGCGGGCGACCAAGGAGATGGGCGGGGCCAGGGTTTCACCGGCGGGAACGAACGAAGATTGCGAGTGTTCGCTGCTGCGCATGCGTGGGAAGAGAGAGCTGCAAACGCGCGGGCACGGGAGAGCGGCAGAGAGCGCATGCCCAGTCAAGAGCCGTGCTCAATGCCATTATCATTTAAAGGAGAGCCCTCCCCTTACGAGAGGCAGGGCAAGCCCAGGGGGCGGGACCGGCACCGCCCCCGGGGGGAGGAGCGGGGTCGGAGCCGCAAGAAAAGGCACGGAATCCCGGAAGTGCTCTGGCAGTCGACTTCCGGCTCTGAGTCCGACAACAGCTCCGCTAGCTCTGCTGAGTTATCGGAAACTGACAGGGACACAGAGTCGGAAGAAGCAGAGCTATCACAATTTGAAACGAAAACGAATAAAGTTTTAAATCACGCCGGAAAGCAATCACAATACAAATTCACCGACTGGGGAAAGATAAAAATAGCTTGTGCAGGATGGGTGCCCTCAGCTACAGTCCATGCTTTCCCAGTGAGAACCACAGGGCAAAACGGAAACCAACAACAAGTATATGACCCAATAAACCCCAAAGATATACAAACGATTGTCAAAGCAATCTCAGAAAAAGGGATGGATTCCATCATTGTTTCCACTCTCATAGACGGCCTTTTTAGCAATGAGAACCTGCTCCCCTTTGATATTAGACAAATAAGTCGCATGATTTTTGATGGGGCAGGAATGACTGTTTTTAAACAAGAATGGACAGACAATTGTGCGAGCCTATTAGCCGAGTCTTCTGGGGCGGGGCAACCACTGCATGGCTCGAGTTTATCTAGGCTGACAGGGAAACATGATGAGATGATTACACCTCAGCAGCAAGCTGCACAATTGCGAGCTGAGGAAGTCAGGGCCACAACCCGAGCTGCCAGAGAAGCCATTCGTGCTGCATCTCGTGTGGTAGCTAAGCCTTCACCGTGGTCCACCATAAAGCAAACAGAGAGTGAAAGCTTCACAAAGTTTGTGGACCGCCTACAAGCAGCAGTAGACGCCTCTACCCTGCCTGCGGCGGCAAAAAGACCAGTTGTAGCAGACTGCTTGCGGCAACAAAGTAACACTGTTACCAAAGAAATCTTGCACTCCGTCCCAATAAGAGCCAGCCTAGCTGATATGATCAAACATGTAGTTAAGAAAGAACAGCTAACCCCTTTTCAGGCTGCCGTACGTGATCTAACTAGTGCAATGGCATGCTTCAAATATAGACAGGCGGGCCACATCGCAACAGGCTGTCCCCACAAATCCCAGCCTCCCCCGGCGGGGCCTCCATCTCAAGCGCGCGTGAGAGGGCTCTGTTGAGGCTGCAAGAAGAAAGGACACTTCGCTAAAGAATGCAGATCCCGACCCCGGGGAAACGGGAGGGGGAGGGGGCATGTGGGCCGCACCCAGCCTCCTCCTGCTGCGAATGCAAGGCGGCCCATCTATGCCAAACCCCAGTGGGGTGGGGGGCCCTCATTCCTTATGCCCCCGCAGGAGACAGCCAGTCCTGCACCCACACAAACGGTGCAAATGCAGAGTTTCACAGCACCGCCAGCAGCACCATTGCACCCACCACAGCCACAAGCTGCACTTGTGCCACAGGGCCAGCAGGGGGCGCCCCAGAGCGGAACCCCTGGGTGGCCCTGGCCATGGAAGTAGGGAAAGAGCCCCTGATAGTGTAGGGAACATGCCGCCTCTATGGCAGTCAGGATCCCCACGTCATAGGGCTTCAGTTTTAGGCAGACACAGGTTCAGATTGTACAATTATTCCCCAAGTACATTGGCCACAACATTGGCAATTTACAGAAGTCCCCCCAGTGAATGGTGTGAGAGGGCCATCCCGGGCGTGGAAAAGCACCCAGTTAGTAACTATAACACTTCATTTCGTATGTTAGAAGCTACCTTTCTTTCCCTAAACGAATCCAACCCGAACCTAACTGATTCCTGTTGGCTTTGCTATGACGTCAAACCCCCCTTCTACGAAGGAGTTGCTTTAGATATCCCCTTCAGTTACTCCACAGCTGACTCCCCTCACCAGTGCAGGTAGAATACTCCCCGCAGAAGAATCACCCTGAGTCAAGTCACAGGTCAAAGCAGATGTTTTAGCAATGCAACCTTAGCAAAAAAAGGCAACATCTGCACCAAAGTTGTCAAGCCCAACAGAAAGAATAAGTGGGTGGTTCCATCCACATCTGGGATGTGAGTTTGTCAGCGATCTGGAGTGAGTCCTTATGTGTCTCTTGCCAAATTCAATAATTCCACTGACTTTTGTGTCCAAGTCCTAATTGTTCCTAGGGTCCTGTACCATAACGACGAAGAGATGTACCACCTTCTTGAGAAACCCGACCGGCTCCACAAAAGAACACTGATAACAAGTGTAACTATTGCAATGCTGCTCGGCCTGAGAGCAGCCGGAACAGCCACGAGTGTCTCAGCTCTTGCGACCCGACACCAAAGACTGTCTCAGCTACAAATGACCATCGATGAAGACTTGCAGAAGATCGAGAAATCCATCTCCTTTCTAGAGAAATCAGTTTCTTCACTCTCAGAAGTAGTCTTGCAGAACAAGCGAAGATTAGACCTCTTGTTCATGCAGCAAGGAGGCTTGTGTGCCGCCTTGAAAGAGGAATACTGCTTTTATGCAGACCACACAGGAGTCATCAGAGACTCCATGGCAAAGCTCCGAGATAGGCTAGGTCAGAGACAGAAAGACAGAGAAGCCCAACAAAGCTAGTTTGAGTCCTGGTTCAATCAATCACCATGGCTCACCACACTAATTTCCGCCTTAGTAAGTCCACTGGCAATGTTGTTTTTAGCTTTTACCTTTGGACCATGCCTGCTGAACAAACTAGTCTCTTTTATCCAGACCCGTCTGGAACGGGCCAACATTCTGTTTTTAGAACATCAACAAATGCTGTAATCCAAACTGTAAACACTATCAATCGCAAGACTTTTCTAAATTGCCTTGCGAAATCTACTCAAGTATACCAAACCCTTTTTCCCTTGTCAAGTTACTACCTCGTACCTCACTTCAATACATGTATCTATGACTACCTCATTCATTTGTGAAAAAAGGGGGGGGAAGTGTGGTAGATAGGGACAGGCGGACGGAAGATCTCGCGATGTGACGGAAAGCAGAGAGCAGCATGGAATCTTCCTCCCTTCATTCCTGCATGATAACAGATCACCCAAAGTATGCAACCCCTCCTAACCCAGTAGTTTTCCACTCCTTACTAACCCTAACTATCCCACCGTCCCCTTTCTGACGTAGTGAAGCCCCCTAGACTATTTAACCTCATGAGATAAGATAATAAACGCCATTTGACCATCCACCACATTGGTGTCTGTGAGTCGTGGCCCGAGTGGCTCGGGTGAGGCCGAGCTGCCGTGCTGTCGTTCTTGAACCAGGTCGCCTTGCCTTCATAGCAAGAAGGCAACAAGAGGGAGCTTTTCTTTTAAACATCCACTCCAGCACTGGTCGTCGGGGTGCTAGGAGGAGTTGTGCTTCAGTGCCAATTACTTCCGAGGCGGCTTGAAATTCTTCATAGGTGGCCAAGATCTCCTTTTCTGTGGGGGTGTAGTTGGCTTCAGACCCTCTGTAACTCCGGCTCCAGAATCCCAGCGGTCGGCCTCGAGTCTCTCCAGGCACCTTCTGCCAAAGGCTCCAGGAGAAATCATTGTTCCCGACTGCAGAGTAAAGCACATTCTTCACCTCTGGTCCCGTCCTTACTGGGCCAAGCGCTACAGTGTGAGCGATCTCTTGCTTGATCTGGGCAAACGCTTGCTGCTGTTCAGGGCCCCAGTGGAAATCATTCTTCTTGCGGGTAAGCAGGTAGAGAGGGCTCACAATCTGGCTGTACTCTGGAATGTGCATCCTCTAAAAGCCTATGGCCCCTAGGAAAGCTTGCGTTTCCTTTTTGTTAGTTGGCGGAGACATCGCAGTGATCTTATTGATGACCTCCGTGGGAATCTGGCGCCGTCCATCTTGCCATTTTACCCCCAGGAACTGGATCTCTCGAGCAAGTCCTTTGACTTTGCTCTTCTTGATGGCAAAACCGGCTTCCAGGAGGATTATGATGATCTTCTCTCCTTTCTCAAATATTTCTGCTGCTGTGTTCCCCCACACAATGATGTCATCGATGTATTGGAGATGCTCTGGAGCCTCACCTTTTTCCAGTGCAGCCTGGATCAGTCTATGGCAGATCGTGGGGCTGTGCCTCCACCCCTGGGGTAACCGATTCCAGGTATATTGCACACCTCTCCAGGTGAAGGCAAACTGGGGCTTGCACTCTGCTGCCAGAGGGATGGAGAAGAACGCATTGGCAATGTCAGTGGTGGCATACCATTTTTCTGCCTTGGACTCCAGCTCGTACTGGAGCTCTAGCATGTCTGGCACGGCAGCACTCAATGGTGGAGTCACTTCATTCAAGCCACGATAGTCCACAGTCAATCTCCATTCCCCGTCAGACTTGTGCACAGGCCAGATGGGGCTGTTGAAGGGTGAGTGAGCTTTACTGACCACTCCTTGGCTTTCTAGGTCGCGGATCATGTTGTGGATTGGGATCACGGCATCTTGATTGGTCCGGTACTGCCGGCGGTGCACTGTCGAGGTGGCAATTGGCACTTGTTGCTCTTTTACTCTCAGGAGTCCCACTGCATTTGGATTTTCCGAGAGTCCAGGCAAGGTGTTCAGTTGCCTGGTGCCCTCTGCCTCCACAGCCGCTATTCCAAAAGCCCACCTGAGTCCCTTTGGGTCTTTGTAATAGCCATTCCGGAGGAAGTCTATGCCCAGAATACATGGGGCCTCTGGACCAGTCACAATGGGGTGTTTCTGCCACTCCTTCTCGGTCAGGCTCACCCCGGCTTCCAATGAAGTTAATTGTTGTGATCCCCCTGTCACCCCGGCAATAGAAACAGGTTCTGCCCCCACATGTCCTGATGGAATTAAGGTACACTGCGCACCAATATCAACTAACGCTTCATATTTTTGTGGCTCTGATGTGCCAGGCCATCGGATCCACACTGTTCAAAAGACCCGGTTTTCCCGTGCCTCTTCCTGGCTAGAGGCAGGCCCCCTCTAGCCCTGGTTATCATTTCTTGGGCGTACATGATAGAGGTCCCCTCGAGGGGATCTAACAGATCGTCCTCCTTTCCGTAATATCTGGCATCTCGGTCACAGGAGGCTGAGGCTACCTTCACTTTAGTAGACCTCCCGCCTCAGTTAGTCTTTCCCTCCTTGAGTTGCTGTACCCGTGCTGCCAAGGTAGCAGTGGGTTTCTTATCCCACTTCCTCATGTCTTCTCCGTGGTCACACAGGAAGAACCACAGCTCAGATCGTGGGGTGTACCCTCTCTCCCTGGCTGGGGGGCGCTGGGCTCTGACTTTGGGGCTTGTTACGCGCACTGGTGCCGCACTCATCATCCTCATCTCCTCCCTCACCTCCCTCATCATCTCTTCTCTGGGGTCTTTGACCACAGCAGAGACCTGAGCCTGCATTGGGCCCCTGATCATACTATCATAATTCCTGAGTTTGGTGGCTATGGAACCCACTGTCTCTCGGTTGTCATCAGCATTAATTGTTGCAATGAATATGGTGTATTGGGAGGGCCCTAGCTTTGCCAGGTTCCACAACATTTGCCCTGTACACTTGACCTTGTTGGGGTCATTATCATGTTGTCCATCCCTCCTGAAGAGTACCTCCAATACTGCCACTTCCCTCAGTTGTTGGATTCCCTCTTCAAGAGTCTTCCATGGTATTCTATGACGGTACTCCTGCATTCTCTCCCTGTTGACAAACCTCTCTCTTACACTTATTAAAAGCCATTCCCAGAGAGACAGGGGCCCGTCGTCTCTTCCGAATACCTGATCAACCCCTGAGTCCTGGGACAAGGGTCCCATCTGCCTTGCCTCAATACTATCCAGCTGCATGCCCATACCCATAAGGTCCCAGACCCGAAGTAACCATGTTGTAAAAGGCTCACGACCCCGTCGCACAATGACTTTTCGTAGATTACGGAGACTGTCATACCCCAGGGACTCAGTAGTGATTTCAATCCTTGGCCTCCCTATTGGTTGAGAGGGTCCTGCTTCCCCATCATTACTCACTGGCTGCTCTGGTTTGACTTTAGTCTTCCTCTTTTCCACAGGGGCGACTGCTACTGGCTGTGGCTGCCCCTCTGATCTGACTGGAGTATGAGCGGTTGTAACGTCCCTGGGTTCCTCTGCTGCCCCATTAGACTCTCCCTCTTTGGGGTAGGGGGAGGGTTTCTCACCAGCTGGGCAAGTGTATTCTTTCAGCACTTGACCCATCTCACGCATCTCCTTCACCAGGACTCCCACCCAATCCGGGTGGGTTGTTTCTGAGGTGGGTCGTGGGGCTGGGTTAGACTCTGTAGCAGCATCTCTAGTCTCTGGGGCTATGTCAGGTACTGAGGCCTCATCTCTATTGTCTGAGGTAGGTGTCAGGGTGGTCATCCAAGTCAGACCTCCTTTATCCTTGAATGCTAAATAGAGTAGGACTATCAGCAACACCAGCCACTGTATGATATCATTCGCATTTAGAGAAGATCTGAACCCTTCAAAGATTGGCAGAATAGGCCCAAAGAGCTGGGTGAAGGGTTGTGGGAAAATTTCCTTTGGTGTCATTTCCTCGCAGTAAGTACTATTATTAAAGTAACCCTGAAAACGTCATTAGTGTGTGGTAGCTGTGAATCCACATGCCTGCCTTCCAGAGGAAGTTGAAAATCCATGAATTCCTCACCTTATTGACCCATAACACAAACTGTATAACAGCTACCGTAGCCTTAGTTATAGGGCCCATGTTTAGATACGGGGCTGCCAATGGGAGAGAGAGAGCCATGACCACTTGCCATACGAACCGGAATAAGCTAGACCACATGGTGCAACCTAATGAGGTTCCTATATCCAGCACACAAAAACTGCATTACTCAAGAACTGTTATCCTTTTTCCTCTCGATGCCCTCGTGCCCCACATTGGGTGCCAAAATCTGTCCTGGTTTGAAGGACAGGTGTCTGTTAAGGAAGGCAGGAGCCTTTCTTGGAATGGGAAATTGTAACCCCTGTCCCTCCGAATTATTATAAATTTGAAATCAAGAGGCTGTCAGGCAAAGATGTGGGAATAGGAATAACAGTTCTTTACTAATATCTAAAACAAAGCTAACAAATAACAACAACTATGACATTATCTAACAAACAGAACTAGAAACCCAGTGGCAGCCTGCTCGGCTTCAAGCACCTTTTCTCTTTTGGTGCAGTTCCAGTCACAGCCTGCAGGGGGTGCGCTGGGTGTCATGATTCCCTGGTGGCTGCCGGGGCGCTCTGGGTGTGATGATTCCCTGGTGACTGCAGGGGCGCTCTGGGTATGATGATTCCCCGGCGGCTGCAGGGAGTGCTCTGGCGTGAGCGCAGGTAGCACACGGCAATGGCGGCTGCCCGAGGCAGGGAAGGATGGAGGAGAGCCTTTTTTCCACAGACCCTCGGGGGGCAGCTGGTGTCGGTACCGCAGCAGGATCCCTGGACACAGGGAGCTGGGACGGTAAGAGGTCCCGACGTGCAGGGGGAAACCCCGCTACAATGTAGCGAAGAAACTCGGAGCGGCGAGGAGGAGCGGGGGAGAGACAGGCTGGTGGCAGGCAGCTCCCGATGGGGCAGAGGGCAGAGACTCACAGCAGACAGACCAGCAGCTCCGTGCTGGCTTCTCAGAGGGCCGTGGGTTCCGCAGACAGCAGTTCCGACCGTCCGGCTCCGAGGGTCCCGAGTAAGAGAGCGTGACCTCCCCCCTGCCCGTGCTTTTCAGTCTCTAAAATCTTGCGTTGTCAAGCCCTGCTTCCATGAGGGGCAATTCTGCCGCACCCTGCTGAGGAGAAAGGCCCCTAGCCTTGTGCTTTGTTCTCTTAAGTACTCGGCAATCAGCTCAGTCATTTGTGTTTTAGCAAGCCATGGGAGAAAAAATTCCTGAGGAAAAAAACTAAATCCAACCTCCAACACCATGCCTGGACTAAACTTGCAGACTCTCATCCTTCCTTGCACAGAAAGAGGAATGAGTGAGGACATCTACATAAATTCAGCATAGAGACTTTGCAGTCAGTGAGGAAAGCAGAACTGATACCTACAGGGAGGAGCATGAGAAGTGCTTCGAGAGTGAAGCTGAAAATTCTTTTGGAGAACCATAGTTGGGGACTGAGCTAATAAATTCCCTGTAATATATGAAGACATAGTCCAAAGGGGGGATGTGAGGTTCTAATTGCAGCCAATGAACTGAAATACCTGGGTAAAGACAAGTAGGTATTGAAATAAGTACAGCTTGATGAGAAACTAAAACCAAGAGGGAGGAGAGGCTGTGACCCAGAGCCCTGGTCCCGGGGGGAATGCCAGAGAACTTGTGTTGTCAGGAGAACCTGTGTTGCTAAACACAGAAGAAGGGATTTTCTTTGTTGCTGCAACTGAACTGTGCATCCTTAAAAAGGTACCCCGTGGACTGTTCATAACCCACCATAGTGGCTGTGGGAAGGCTACTGGTGTGGGAGGGGTCCACCACAAGCAGATCTTTCTTCCGGGCGGCAGCTGGTGGAGACGCTGAAGACCCATAAAAAACGGTATTTTTCTTACCGAAAACCCATGGTATAAACAAAAGAGACTTCTCTCCCTAAATGAACTGAAACAAGAGCTATTTCAGAGGTGGTAAACTGACTGGAGGTCAAAGTGTTGTCTTTTGTGTGTTGTCAGGGAGAAAGAAATAGAGAGGTGGGGGAAGGAGGGGTGGTCTGAGGAGTTTGTTCTGGTTTTTCTTGGTTTTTTTCCTCTGTCTTAGATATATTAATAAACTTTCTTTATACTTTATAAAGTTTGAGCCTGCTTTGCCTACTTCTAATCCTCATCTCACAGCAAACATCAGGTAAATTTTGGTAAGTGTGCTGGCATTTGGCCAGAAACTCGAATAGGCGAACTGACAACCACTACAGTCTTAAATGCTGTTAAGGCTAGAGAATCACTTTCAGTAATATAAACACAGAAAAGTGGAATTTGCAACAGGAAGGCTCTAGTTCCAGGCCTGGTGGAGGCTATATCTGGTTAGCACATCCTGGTTCATGCATCCAGACAAAAATTTCTGCTGTGGCAAGCTGTGTGAGAGGAAGCAACTACTCGTGCTCATATCACTGCTCAAACAAACCTCACCCCATATTGTGTGACCCACAACCACTAAAGCCCCTCAAAACCTTGGAGGAAGCATGCTCAGAAAGAGGACCTCCCCTACCCTCACTTTTGCATGCCATGAAGGCACGCCCAACCTCACTTCACATGTAAATTAGGAACACTCTTCCATCAATACTCAGAACTTGGACTGTGTAAGTTGGTACGACCAGAAGAACGACTATCACTCCACCACCGAGAAGCCCAGGGTGAGGAAGGACCAATGGGACACACCTGGATCCATGGATGGTAGATCTGCTTGATCTCTCTGTCTCTTTCCCTCTCTCTTCTCTCTTTTCTAGTTCTTTTTCTATCTCTCTACCTCATGTTTGTTGTTAAATAAAATCCATATGGTTGACTCCAGCATATGATCTCGTTTGCACCTTAATTCAGACAGAGGCATGTCTCACTAATAACAGGGATGTGAGGCTGAAGAACAGTCCTATGAAAAGAGATCTGGGGACTTGGATTGATGGCAAGTTGGGTATGTGTCAACAGTGTTCCCAGGCAGCCAAAAGGGCCAACCACGTCCTGGAGTGGATACCAAGCACAGCACTTTGAGCTGTTTGAGGGAGGTGGTTGTCCTGCTTTACTCTATACTGGTGCAACCTCACCTCTGTAGGGAGAGTTGTGTGTGAGTTTTAGGCACCTCAATATAAGTGACATCAAATTATTAGAGGGTGACCAGAAGTGAGTGACCAAGATGGTGAACGGCCTCAACTGCAACCTTTACAAAGAGTGGCAGAGGCCACTTCATTTCTTCAGCTTGGAGAAGACTGAGGGGTGTCCCCATTGCTACCAACAACTTCCTTAAGGGGGATGTAATGAATGAGTATTTTGGCAGCTAAAAGAATCACCATCAAAGTTATTAGAAAAGGTTTTAATATATACTTGTGAAAGCGTGACTTAACAGAACTCAGTGGCAAGATTCACTCCATTACTATATAGATAAAGCATATAAAGGAAAACTGGATCAGAACCTGTTTTAAATCATTTTTGCAGAGTCTGGAATACAAAAGGATAAGAGTGCTAAAGGATAAGCAAGATACTCCCATTGGGTCATGATATTCAGAATGGATCCCCTTGCCAAACTTAGCCTCAGGCTTGCTCAAGGGTTTTATGTCTAAAGGATTTAGAAGCACTTAATCATTAACTAATTTAACACTTACAAAATTATTCAGTAGAGTTTACTGTAAGCAAAGTAACTGAACTATAAATCTAAATTGGCAATATTCATACTGTACTTGCTCTAGGGTATTTAAAGCCATTCAGACACTCGTACACACAGACACAAGGCACAATGTACAAAGGTACCTATTAAAAATTCCCCGCACACTGACACTGAGATCAGTGAAATACTCATGTGGAATGCCTTTGCTGAGCCTTGAGGAGTGGTGTATCAACCCAGGCCCTCCTTTTCAGCTTGCAGTATCAGAGTGTGAGAGCTGGCAGGCTCTGAGAGGTGTCCCACTCGAGTGAGAGGCTGGGACTGGCCGCCGCTGACATCCAGGAGAGCTCCAAGGGTCTCACTTAAGACTGCTGCTTATAGGGCTGCAAAATGCTTGGCTTCAGTCATCTGCCAGTCTCCAGGATGATTCAGGCAAGAAATGTTCCAAGGCTGTCAGGGCATGGCTGATTGCCTCTTGTCCTTTGTTAGGCAACAGATGCTTCTGCTAAGGAGGTGCCTTCCCACCTTAGTCATGCATGAGTTTCTGATAAGATTGAGGGAAGCTTCATTACCTAAGTAATTCCTCTAGGCTTAGTCCTAAAGAGAATTCCTGAGATTGTAGAGCAGCCTGAGGAGGGGAGGAATGCACCAACAAAGGGAGCAGTGGAGGAAGAGGAGGTGCTGATCTCTCTCTGGTTACCAGTGATAGGAAATGAAACCTTGTGAGGGGAAGTTCAGACTGGACATTAGGAAAAGGTTCTTTACTGAGAGAATGGCCAGTCAATGGAACAAGCTTCCCAAGGAACTGCTTGTGGCTGCAAGTCTGTCAGAATTCAAGAAGCATCTGAACAACACTCTTTGTCATATGGTTTGGTTTTAGAAAGTCTTGTGAGGAGCAGGGAGTTGGACTTGAGGATCCTTATGAGTCCCTTCCAACTTGATATACTCTGATTCTGTGATCTGAAAATCACTTGCTACAGGGTTAAATATCCTCAACATGCCAGAGGGGTTTCAAGAGCCCATTCAAATGAGGAATTAAAACTCGTTTATGTATTAAGAGGAACTCGATATCACGCTACATTTCTAATTACCCTTGCACCCTCACAGGTACTTCACAACTTCCCATTACAGCAGATGCACTTGGGGTGCTTATTGTGTATTGGTTTACTTGTTGCCCAAGGCTTTATGGTTTCTTTGCCAGTGAGGGCCTGATTTTTGGGGATCCTTGACCTTTGCATTCTCCAGATTCCAATCTATTCAGAGCATGCCTCCCAGCCCAGTGCTGTTGGTGTGGCACCCCTGCCCCTTCCTCCACTGTCAGGCATGGCCTCACCTTGGTAATGTATGTATACTTGCACAGTATCCTGTGCAAACAGGAGCTGCCTACAATGAGGTGTGACCAGCACCCTGTGAGTCAAGTTATCTGCCCCCTCCAGGCTGAATTTTCTCACCTTTTGTAAACATAATTGATGTTGTCAGAAAACTTCTACAATAGAAGTTGCTTAATGAAGAACTTTGTTTTTCTTAACTGATAAGATTCACCCAAATCACTCAAGCATTGTGTAAGATTACATCCCCTAATAAATATGCAATAGGTAGGCAGAGACTATGTATTAGATGGGTTCATGTGAATTTTACTAAATAAATGAGACAACTTTTTGCCCCTCAGTGTGCTTGGTTTGTGGAAACCTACACTTTGTACTCTGCAGGAATAGGGTGTACTGAGCCGTGGTGGGTGCCATGGCTGAACTGTGAACAGGAGAGCACTCTGAAAAAGTAAGGGAGTCCATGAAATATAACCACCATGAATTAATTAGTGGAAGGTGGTGTCAGGATGGTCTACTTGAAGGCTGATGCAGTCTAGCAATTATATGTGTTACACTGCATTGGGCCAAATTGCCAGGTAACAGTGCCAGGTAACAATTGCCAGGAAACACCAGGTTGAGAAGGAACATCAGGAGTAGCAGAATTAAGGCAAACTAGAAAGAATTAATATGGGGTGTGTTGGGTTTTTTGGGAGGAATCTGGGCAGAGACAAGCAGATGTGTGCAGACACAGTGAAAAGAGTAAATGGATAATTAGATATGAGGTAAAAATCAAAGAAGGGTGGGATCTTCTGGCACTAGGACTGGGAATGATTATCAATGGTGGCATTTTAAAATGGAGGTACTATAACCTAAACACATTCTGGTTTCAATTTCCATTCTGTCTTGGGTTCACATGCAGGCCATGGCATGTCTTGTTCGTGTGTTTCAGCTCATCTAGATGCTTAGATTCCATTTATAATTGCTCTACATTACGTTGATTTTTGACAAGATTGAGTCTGAATAAACTGGTCAGGTTACTATCATTTGTAGCCCACACAAAGTTAATTTTATTCCAATCAACACCCCCCAGCAGTAACAGTATTGTTCCCTGCATCCTGAAACACAAAAAACATTACTGATCCACTGCACTGACTTTCCATAATTCTCAGAGTAATGAAGGTACACATGAATTCTCAGAATAATTAAGCTCCCAGACATACTCCCACATTTGTTATTTCCGTGGTCTTCACTAATAATAGGTGGAAAATCTGTTTTCACTGAAAGAAACAGTGTTTTGCTTGTTATGGAGATGCTTTCAAACAGGATCCATTTTTTATTACCTAGATCCACATCATGGCCCCACTTGTGTCCATCCCCTGGCCCTTGCTGAGACACCCTGGGGCTGTGTACAACCCAGCTGCCAGCCTTGCCCCACTGCCTATGGCAAAAGCAGACAGTGGGGCAAGGCATCCAGTTGAAGTTCAGCTCAGGGCTGTCCCCACCCCCAGTTACACACTCCTTCCTTTTTGACAGCAAATTGTCACACCCACACAGTTGCAAGTCAAACTATTCAATGTTGCAGTAATTAGAAGCCGGGGTCACTGTGAACTGATGGTTGTCAGTAGGCACAGGATGTTCGCTTTGTGAGCTGAGACTGGATCATGCACACCAAGCCCTGTCCTTGACTCCTTGCCAGTATTCCAAGTCCTCCCCTTGCAGTGAACAACATGGCTATCAAGGGGATATAAACCAGCAGAATATTGTTAGTAGTCTAAACTGTGGTGCAAGTACTCATTTTTCATTATGGCATTTCATTGATTTTATATGACAGACGATCCATCCTATTTATAGTCACAGCAGGACCTTCACCTTTATCCTGAAAATTGTGTTCTGCCAACAACTTCAAACACAAAGCTGCATATACACATAATCCAAAGGGCACCTTCACTTCCATCATTTCCACTCTTGCATTTTCCTATTTTATTCTGTATCTCTGACCATTCCTGATGCAACTCAGTTATCAGGTTAAAATATCTCGCTCTGAAGGAGTTTCTAGTGAAGTTAAGGGCATAATGAACAGTATCTTCATTGCAGAAAAGAGTTTCAAAGAACTAAATCCCCAATGCCAATCAACCTGATTTTCTTAAAACTGTCAAGATTGGGAATAACTGGTAATTTCAGTTCTTCCCACTCTTGTCTACTGTCTTCTGTACCAACTCTGTAACAGTTTTCATGCACACTTAGGCAGTCAGGATGGCTGAAGGTCAACACTTGCAACTGTTGCTTCACCCTCAGACCTTGGAGGCTGGTCATGGTCACTAAAGCCTTGAAGCAAAGGCCTCCAGCTGACTCGGTAACTTGTGGAGTCACACATGTGGGGTGTATTTTCAGTTTCCAGTTTCCTGTTTTCTTAATCTTCATGTTTCTGTTGGGCACCAATGTTTCGTTTTACTGACTATATGACATGCCTCAGGCTGGCAGTCACTGTAACAGACATATTCACCATTCTTTCATTCAGTTTCCTAATCCTGTTTCTCTGATGAGCTTTCACATCTGATCCACAAATGGTTCCTAGACCAATTCATCCATTTATCAATCTCTTTACAGGGATCCTTATTGAAATAATCTTCCCATTTCCCATCTCTCCACTGCATTTTGGCTCAAGCAAATATCCAGAATCATAATCCCTGCACTCAATAATCTGAATCTCAAACCACTCATCCCTTTATCACTTCATTACCTCTAAAATCAATGTCAGGCCTGCACACTGGGATTATCTGCCCAGGAGTTCATCCCCATGCATGTTCACAGCTGCACGTCCAATGCACTTAACACTGAACTTCCAACAGTCAGCCACATTTTGCTTGTGCTGAAATTATAAATTCATGCTCCAAAGTCTTCTATCCACATGGTATTCTTTTACAGTGGTTGTGCATTCTTGTTTTGGTGCTTCCTTACTAAGGACATGTGTAGTGGTTTCAGTTTGCTTATTCAGGTTTGTGGCTAAATGCTAGCACACTTACTTATATTTATTTGATTGCTTGTTGTGAGATGAGGATTAGGAGTAGGCAAAGCAGGCTCAAACTTTATAAAGTACAAAGAAGTTTTATTAATATAACTAAGACAAAGGGGAAAGAAAAGAAAAACCCAAGGAAAAAAAAACTAGAACAAACTCCTCAGACCACCCCTCCTTCCCCCACCTCTCCATTTCTTTCTCCCTGACAACATACAAAAGACAACACTTCGACTTCCAGTCATTTTACCACCTCAGAAACAGCTCTTGTTCCAGTTCATTTAGGGAGAGAAGTTTCTTTTGCTTACACCATGGATCTTCTGTAAGAAAAAATACAGTTTTTATGGGTCTTCTGCCTCACCATTAGCCGCTGCCCGGAGCAAAGTCCAGCTTAATGGTGGATCTCTCCCACACCAGTAGCCTTCCCACAGCCACTTGGGTGGGTTATGAACAGTCCACAGGGTACCTGTTTTAAGGATGCCCAGTTCAATTGCAGCAACAAAGAAAATCCCTTCTTCTGTGCTTAGCAACACAGGTTCTCCTGACAACTCAGGTTCTCTAGCATTCTCCCTGGGACCAGGGCTCTGGGTCACAGCCTCTCCTCTCTCTTGGTTTTAGTTTCTCATCAGGCTGTACTTATTTCAGCACTTACTTGTCTGTACTTAGGTATTTCAGTTCATTGGCTGCAATAAGAACCTCACATCCCCCTTTGGACTATATCTTCATATATTACAGAGAATTTATTAGCTCAGTCCCCAACCATGGTTCTCCAAAAGAGTTTTCAGCTTCACTCTTGAAGCAACTTCCCATGCACCTCCTTGTGAGTATCAGTTCTGCTTTCCTCACTGACTGTAAAGTCTCTATGCTGCACTATGTCGATGTCCTCACTTGTTCCTCTCTCTGCGAGGAAGGATGGGTGTCTGTGAGTTTAGTCCAGGCATGGAGAGAGTTAATCTCTGTCTCTCTCTCTCTCCGGCAGTGTGAGGATCACGTGCTCTTTGCCAGGCTGTTTGAACAGGTCCGAGCTGGATGCCAGACGTTCTCAAGAGTCTCTGCCTGGCTCTGCCAAGCTGGCTCGGCCTGGTGGGGCCATCTGGGCCCGGGGTGACAGGGCAGGGCCTGGCCCAAGCTGGATGGAGTCCGGCCTGGTCCTTGCCTGGCCCGGCTCTCCCTCTTGTGTAGCTGACACACCGGCTGAGCTGGATCTGCTGAAAATTCCAATCGTTTCCTCCCCCATGCCTGCTCGGCTGCAGCGGCACGGCTGCCGTAAAACCTCCCTTCCCCCCCCCCCATCCCTCCTTCGGAAGGAGGTGGGGGAGGCCTTACCAGCGAGAGAAGCAGGAGCTGCTCCTCTCTACACAGCAGCAGCAGGTCCAAAGAGGAAGAGCTTCAGAGAGTCTCTGCTTATATAGGGTTTTTTCCTCGAAGGCGGATCAACTTTTTAATTGGTTTACCTACCTATCCATCCTTAAAACTACCTGATTATTGGCTCTCTCTCGCAGGAAGGAAGTTGTATTCCTTCCTGCAGCACAGATCACTTCCTAGATTTTGACCCCTATGGCCTAACCCAGGACAACATGGAATCATAAACTGAACAGAATCAAATTTAAACTCATACTAGTAATATGCCATAATGAGACAGATATTAAGGAAAAGCAGTTGAAAAAAAAGGTGTTGTATGCATGTATTATATTACCATTAATAAATAAAGTGAATTTTGAAGGCTGAGTGTGCTAAGACTATTAGAACTCTACACCCAAATAAAACTATCAAGATACAATATAGTAAAACACATTAGGCTACATCAGAGAAAACATGAACAGTGCTGCCAGGGCATTGTATCTCAATAGATGTAAAACCCATGGAGTCACAAATGGAAATGCTGTCAGGACACTGAATTTTGATGTGTAGCCTTGAAGCCCAAGTAAATTGGTGTTGTGTTTGCTGGTACAGAGGCAAGAGGCTGTGGTTTAGTTCTGTACTGCCTCAAGGTTGAGATTTGCCAAGAGTTGCTTTGTCTGAGCTTGTTTTGGCCTGCAAGGGGCTCTGCATTTGTTTGTTTAGCTGTAACAGCAGTTGCCTAACATTCAGATTACATATAGTATTATCTAACTGGTTTTGACATTAGCTTTGTGCAATTTTACACTATACTGTTATAGAATTTTTTGTGCAGCTATAGTTAGTGCAAATAGATCATTTTTCTGTGTCTCTGACCTAGAATTGCCTAGAAGAGTAGGAGTGCAGGATGATAGCAGAGGCCTTGAAAGTCTAGACACATGATGATACCAGAGACCCCAGGGTCATAAACATATTATCAGTACTTGATTACCGGTCACTAAAGGAATGTAGCCTGGAGAGCTGGATAAAACCAGTTTGAAGGGAAGAAAAAAAAGAGAGCATAAAGAGCAAGCATCTAACATAAAGTAAACCACAGACAGTGAATTTTGTTATAATAAGGAATTGTGAAGCAATTAAGAAAGAGGAAGATGTGGTGAGTGTTACAAAATATATAAAAATAAATCCAAGCACAGACCCTAGAGCGAGGAAGTTTCCACCATCAGCATCAAATTTCTCCCAACGAAGAACAAAGGACACCAACAAATCTATTTAATGGCTGACCTTTGGGGCCAGAGGAGTAGTGGGAGGGTGATTCTAACACCAGAGAACAGGGATAGCTACTAAGAGGTTTCCATACAGCTGTTTAAACTGTGAATTAATGTGGGGTTTTTTCTGTAAAAATAATATTATTTATACTATTGATGTTGCTACAATTGTCACCAGACTGACAGCAATGCTTTGCTGTTAAGACTTCAGTTACTTTAGTCACAAATTGTACTGGTACAACATTATTTCTTTAGCCCACACAAAGGTACATGTTACAGCCCAATGTCGAAGAAAACCAAAATTCTGTAATTCAAACATTGCACAAGGGTCCTATAACATGACCACGTGTAGGATCTTCTGAGGATGTGTATGACTGGTATCAGAACTGGAACCGTCTCTAGATGTACACCTAAGACTGCAACAACAACAACAAAATCCACATACCACAAGCAGGGTAACAGTTATAACTCCAATATAATAATAAATACAGATGGCACTGGCACCATTGTTTCAGAATCAGATGCACAGAATCCATCACCAGCATTATATAATTACACTGTATTTCAGTTTTATCTTAGTAAGGGCAAATACACCTCTGAGGTTTATGTTGTCTCTCATTACTTACACTTGAAGCCTGTTGTAACATGGATGCAACCATTTGGGCCAAGAGATGAATTTTCAGGAGTATTTGCTTGTTCAGGCAATACAAATCTAAGAAACTTTTTCCTGCCAGTCAATCTGATAAGGTATGACCTAAAGGGGATTTCAGGATCTCTGACCATATATACCCAGAGTATTTGTTTTGTCTAAACATTTCCAAACATGGACTGTATCACCTGATTTGCGGCTGATTGGTTTTTTGGGGGTTGAAGCTTGCCTTTCTGGTGGTTTTTTTTGTGGCAAGAATATTGTCTTTGGCAATCCAGTTGGCATGGTGGCTAAGAAGGATGTGTTGAACCTGGAATTTTTAGTCTTGCACCTTGAAAAGTTGCCAATTTCAATTGTCTCACAGACTCTTTCTGCCTTAGATCTGTCACAAAATGAGTGGTTTAGGTTGCTTAAGGAATCACCATCAAAGGTATTGGTGAAAACAAACTTTAATATGAATTTGCAAAAGCACAACAAAGTATGACAGCAAGGTTCACCCTACTATTATGACATGGATAATCCATATAAACAAAAAGCAAAGTAGAACCAATTTAGAGTGATTTATATGGAGGGCAGGGATGTAAAAGGGGTAAGGTAGAAAAGGGTAAGGGCAACCCTCTCTAAACCCCTTCTCAGAGAGGAGTCTGGATGCAGCTGGATACAAACAGGCTTGATCTTGGTCAATGGTTTACGTCTAAAGGATTTAGCAGCCCTTAAATGTTAAATTAACCAATAATCAATTGCAATCATAAAAATAGTGACAGTTATGGATTCAAGATAATAACATGCATATTATATTTGCTATAGGGTGTTCAAGTCAATACACACACACACACACACAAAGATATGTATATGTAAAAAGGCACACCTATTAAAAATTTCCCTCAAGAATGAGTGAAATACCCACGTCTAATGCCTTTTGGTTTTTCTCAAAGGCAGGGGCTGAGCCTCAAGTAGCTGGGATATTAGCCCAGGTAACATTACCAGCCAAAGGTCCTCCAGGTTTCACAAACTTGGGAGTTCACACGCTCTGAGAGGTCCCACTCAGAGGGAGATGCTGGTGCAGCCCACAGGAGTTCAGAGGAGTTCAAAGGGTCTTACTTAGGAATGCTGTTTATAGGCTCATGAGATGGTTGGCTTCAGCCACCAGTAAATTTCCTGGCTGCAGCCCAGGACTGGGAATTACCAAAATTTTCAAAATTCCAGTAAGGGTGGCACTGTTCCACTCAGGCTCCAATTCAGGCAAGGTGATGTTTCCCGGCTGTCAGGGGATGACAGATTATTCCCACTCTCCTCTCCCACCTTGGCCAGGCAGCAGGAGTTCCTGGTAGTGTCAGTGGTGCCCCTCACCTTAGCTTTGCAAGAGTTCCCAGTATGGTCCAGGGATGCTTCACTGCTCAGGTCTTACACAAAGGCCAAGGCCACAATTATTGAGACCATAGAGCAGGTGCAGGCAGGCCAGAGGAGAGGAGGTGAGGATGCATCCCCACAGGACCCCATTTCCACTCATTAAATGCACCTGTCAGGATTGAGCAATGGCCACATGATATTGTTGGAGTTTGGATTTAGTTTTTTTTCCTCAGGAATTTTTTCTCCCATTGGTTGCTAAGAGACTAATGACTGAGCTAATGGCTGAGTACTTAAGAGAACAAAGCACCAAGGCTAGGGCCTTTCTCCTTGGCAGGGTGGGGCAGAATCGGTCTCATGGAAGCAGGGCCTGACAACACGAGATTTTGGAGACTGAAAAAACAAGGGCGGGGGGAGGTGGCTCTCTTGCTTGGGACTCTCGGAGCCGGATGGTTGGAGCTGCTGTATGCTGAACCCACGGCCCCTGAGAAGCCAGCATGGACCTGCCGGTCTGACTGCTGTGAGTCTTTTCTCTCTGCCCCATCGGGAGCTGCCTGCCACCAGCCTGTCTCTCCCCCACTCCTCCTCGCCGCTCCGAGTTTTTTGCTACATTGTAACTGGGCTCCCCCTGCATGCCGGGACCTCTTGCCATCCCAGCTCACTATGTCTGGGGATCCTGCTGCGGCACCGACACCAGCTGCCCCCTGAGGGTCTGTGAAACAAAGGCTCTCCTCTATCCCTCCCTGCCTCGGGCAGCCACCATTGCCGTGTGCTACCTGCGCTCACGCCAGAGTGCCCCCTGCAGCCACCGGGGAATCATCACACCCAGAGCGCCCCCTGCAGGCTGTGACTGGAACTGCACCAAAAGGGAAAAGGTGCCTGAAGCCAAGCAGGTTGCCACTGGGTTTCTGGTTCTGTTTATTGGTTAACGCCATAGCTGTTGTTATTTGTTAGCTTTGTTTTAGATATTAGTAAAGAACTGTCCTTCCTATTCCCATATCTTTGCCTGAGAGCCTCTTGATTTCAAAATTATAATAATTCTGAGGGAGAGGGGTTACAATTTCCCATTCCAAGGGAGGCTCCTGCCTTCCTTAACAGACACCTGTCTTTCAAACCAAGACAGATATTAATGAGCCTAACGTGTAATTTAAAGATTGTGTAATGAATCAATGTGTTTAATCATAAGTACATGAAGCGGTGGTTCTGAACCAGGAAGGATTAGAGTCCCTCCATAGACTTGCAGAGGACGAGGACTTCTGGTGGCGTGTTCCACAGACAGAGAATTTCCCCCTGGAGCTGCCAGAGACAATGGTTTAGACCACCAAGCCACGAACCCCAAGTTCCTGCTATTGGTTCCTTGATTTGTCTGTTATGTATCCCAGTTCTGGAACATTCCCTGTTACCCGGTTGTTCATTCGTTGTTCTCTCTTCCCCCCTCCCCTCCCTAGACCTCATTCGACTACGCACCCTGGACCCTCCCTTGTATTGCCCCTACACCCTCAGATTATTGGATGTTATCCCTCCCTTAAATACCCATGTCATGAGCTATTCAAGGCTCTTAGTCCCTGAGCTCCCTTGGGGGTAATAAACCTGCCGAACCCTCATACTAAGAGTCCTCCTTCTTTGGGTAGTTCTTTGCTATCCTGCAGTGCTCTGAGGGCAACAACACCTCAGCCCGACGCAGACTAGCGGAGCCCACCAGCGGCTCCCCGGGGAAGCCTTCTCGATCGGAAGGCGAGCGGCTTCTCAGGGTCGCGCTAGCGCTCTGCCACTGGGATCGGAGCGGGATTAAGAAGCAGGGAACGCAACAAGTACATATCTTTTCTGTCCATGGGAAACATCATGTGTCTTTGATGGCCAAGTGCATTTGTACTTCCTAGGAACTGTATGATTATTAATGTAATAAGGACATTACGATGTATTTCCAAGGGAGTTTCCAAAGCTAAGTCCACATCCCAAATCTGATTGCTCTGATTGATGAATCTGTATTGTGAGCAAAGCATTCACTACAGGAGTGCAGGTGACCACAGAGCTGGTCACCCTCACCATGAACAGGGTCTGTGCACTGTGCCATGCCATCATCAGTCCAATGACTAGGTCCCTGTTCTTCATTTATATTCAGATGCATGTTCCACCGTGCAACATCTATTTTCTCTTCTTTATTTCTAAACCTATTTATTATCGACCCACACCTACAGCTCATTTGCCCAGAGCTTTTATTTTCCTTATTCAATAAGCCACCCTTCAGTCTGTGTTGTTGCTAATGTAGCAAAATAAGAAACAGAGGGTGCTTTTTGTTTTAAACAATACTGATTTAACTCACATTCATGGTCATACAGCATCAAACACACAATCACTAAGAATACCTGTTTTATTTAATTCATCTTGGCCAGATCACTAATAGAGTCTGTAATCTGGCCAAGATGACTTGGATATGATAAGGAAAGCAGGGAATATCAGTTGAAGAGTGGTCATCATGTCTCTTCTGACTGGGGAAAAACAAGTGATTTTTGAATATGCCTTTCACTCTTCAAGCTACTTCGGGATTTGTCACTGATAGTAGTCTTTTATTTTTTCATCCTGTCCAACCATCCTGAACTACCTTTGCTCATATAGCCTTCCATGTGTCTCCCTTGGAGATTTTATGGATCAAATCCTGTTCTTTATCTTCCTGCCATTCTCCACATCTTCATTTCTGTCATTCATTTTCCCAGTACGCCTACTGATGTTCTGGGGTCTTGGTAACAGTCTGGTCTCTATGTCACCAACACTCACCATTCTTTTAACCCTGTTTTAACTGTTTCTGCTGGTGCTTTCAGACACATTTGTGTATTTGCCCACCTCAGTGTTCCTACCACAAATCTCTGCACCAATAGACCCAGCCACTATATAGAAATTGACTTTTTTTTTTCTCTAAATTATCAGCCACCATGTGTGGTTCCTTGTTGGGGTTGTCTCTCTAGAGATGAAGCCCCGAAAACCTATAGATCGTTCCTGGTGGATTAGTCCACCTGCTGAGGAGTTCCCCCAAGCCTAGAAACCACAATGGTTTAGTCTATCCAAGTTGTCACTCCCACTTAGTAGTTATTAGTTCTATTGTTTGTCACTCTTGTGTCAGGTTTACACCCAGTTCTGGAAAGTTCTCTGTTTCTCGGTTGTTGATTTGTTATCCACCCCTATCTCCTTCCCTTCTCCCTTCCCAGTGGTTGTAAATCCCTAGTCCCACCCTAACTCCTCCCCACTCCCGATCCCTGATTGGTTAACTATGTTGTATTTAAGTTCATGCACGAGCTAGCTCAGGGCTCTTAGCCCCCGGATCCAGAGCAGAATAAAACCCTCTCTGTTGCCGAGCTAAGAGTCGCTCCTATTCTCTCCGCCTTTGATCCGGTGATCCTAGAGGAATAACCCCGACCCTCCAGCACCTTTTGCTCCTGTGGAACCCCTGTGGTTCTCTCGTCTCCCCACCATACGGTTAGGGGATTCGAGGACACATGGGCAGCGGGAGGCATCCAGCCGCATAGGGACTTGGATCAAGGATTTTATAACTTTACAGTTCCTACCTTTTTTTCTTTTCCAATGAATGACCCTAACCATTTCCTTCCACAATGAAGTGGTGGGAAGATCTCTTCTTGCCCTCTCACTTTGAATTCTCTGCCAACTTAGATGGCAGTTAATGAAACAAAACTCACTTCAAGACCCTACAGATAAGGAAAGTGATTTCTACTTCGTAAATCAGCTGACTCTGTTTATTCATATTTTCATCAGCAGAAGTATTAGCATGTGTTTGTCCAGGTAATCTGGCGAGGGCAGTTTGTGCACAACATGTTGGACAGGACATGCCAGTGCTGAATCCTGTCTACATTTGCTAATTTCCTCTTCATTGCTAAAAACAAACTGCTTTTGGTCAGCCCTTGAGAGTCAACAGTTAATGTGATCTTCGTATTTGGTTTCACTGCAGCGAGCCTCAGACAACACTGTTGGGTCATGGTTCTGCTTTTGTTTTCCTTTTCTAGCTCCATTCTGGCTCCAGCCCAGTTCCTTTATCCTCCTGTCATCTTATCTCATGGTTTCATTTTCGTGTTCTCTGGTTATTGAATGAAACCATTCACAGGTTGCACTGTGATCCAGGTGAACTTCTGACCTTAGATAACAATATATGCCATTATTTTAGTTCCTGTTCTACTGTTTCTTCTCATGTTTCCACTTGCCCAAGCACATTTCCACACTCACTTCCAGAACCACCTGAGTATTCATGATGCAAATGTCTGCATAAATTCCACATAAAAGCTTGGGATTCACTTGCAGATTAGGATTCCAAGTTGCTTTCAATTAAAATGCCATCAATCACTAACATTATGTATATAAGTTAAATTGCTAGTTGTATTTGTCTATTCTGTTGCCAAACAAGTTCTAGCTGTATTCACCATAGGAAAGTTTTTTGCTTCTGAGGTGTTTTGTCTGTTACGCTTTCCAGTTCTTCTGGATCTTTTTAGTAAGGATGCTTTCAGTATAGGTTAATACACTGCTTTAAAAGTTGCTAAGGCATATTCAGTATTTGTGCAACCCAGGATTGTGTAGTGTCTTAAGAACAGAAGCTTATCAAATGCCCTAAAAGTAGTCTTACAGTTTTCTTGGCTCATCCCTCTGGAGAACATGTGTGTCATGCACAGCATTGCAGAGAACTTGAGACCTTACAGAGTGTTTTGTGACAAAACAAGAGCAAACCTAAGCTAGGGACTGCCAGCTACAACAGTCCCAGTGCAGCCCCAAATACGGGTTCCACCCAGAGTACAAGAAGCCAATTCACACAGAGTCAAGATATTTATTTCATGTCTGCTCAGAGATGGGTGCAAGGTGGTAAATCCAACGTTGGCACATACTCAGTGTGTCAGCTACCCGCTTTTATCAGGCTGTGAAAGAAACATTTCCCCTACACACTACAGTCTAAACCCACATTCATTGTGAGCATATCTTCCCACCTTCATGTAAAGGCACAGCACCCATTTATTTTACCCATGCATGCTTTGTGGGGAAGGGGCTTATTTGAGTAAGGGGATACTACAGCTTACGGGCATGTATTTTACTATGCAAATAACTAAAGGTCAGCACAAAAGCTCAACCAAAATTCTTCTTTGGCCTTATCAACTGTTTGTTCCAGTGTTATCTCCTTGTTTGGCAGATTTATGGTGTCATCTTGTTCTCACTTCTCTGCAGTGGGGCCCTGATTCTTGGTTTCTGATGATTATCTTGCAGAGATAGGGTTTATAACAACACCAGTCACCATTTGTTCAGCTCCTCTCTTGAGTTTCCATAGTTTTCACAAGAAAGAGTCCCAGTGACAATATGGTCTGATGGAAATATTTCATCCCAAAGCTAGACTGGTAATGCCTTACTTTGCAGGGCTAGGTTCATAGGTAATTCAGAGATCTGTCCCTTTGCTGACTACAAACCCTCTTTAAACACACTTCCTTTCTACCTAAATGCTAAACAGAATGCTGCCTTTCAAGGCCCAGCTTGCAGCCCTGCTTATTTGCAAATTGACCTCTTGAGAGAAGAGTCTGAGGTTGTCTGGAGTACCCCAGCTCTGAAGGGGGTTACCTTTGCCATTTAGTCATTGATTCAGACATGCGAAACTTGGCTGAAGCTTTTGTAGAGGATCAGCCTCCGGGATCTATGGTAATTTAAATGTTGCAGTTACTGTTTCCTTTCAGTTTTTTCTACAGTTTGATTTGATTTCTCTGCATCGCCATTAACTTGAGGATTCTCTAGTACCGTGCAAGTGTGTTTTATAACCTCTTTTTTTACAAATCAGTTGAACTAATTCCCTGAAGTATGACTGGATTTTATGAAAGGGCCTCCTCTGGAAAGGGCATAAACCTCCATGCTATCCTTTTCTAGGAGAATTTCAATCTAGTTGGTTAATGATATCAACAAAGACAAGTCAATAGTTATTTCCCCTTGCTGTACTTTGCAGGAACCCTGCATGGGTGATGCAAAAGTCATGGTGAAGACCCTGGGTCTTGTGGTACTGAATCTTTATTCTCCTTTGGCTCATTGAAGCTGTGGCTTATCTGATTAATTAAGCCTTGGGGTATTGGAGTTTTTTGTGCTTTGTTTTTTTTCCCTTTAGCATAGGTATTTAGTGCTGGGTTGTTTTTGGAGGGGTTTTTTTCCTGAGTGTATGTATTCAGTGCTTGTTTGGAGGATTTGCAGGACTTTTGAATTAATTTCTATCTACTATGACCAGTACAACCAGCTTTCTGCTTCTGTAAATTTCCTGCAGTTCCATGGGGTTTTAGAACTCGGTGCACATACGTTATGTCATATGTCAAATTTATGATGAGTTCTTTTATATCATTTGACTAATTTTATGGTGTTTGTCACTGGCAAATTTAGCCACAAAGCACCTGTTTCAGCCACATAACTTGAATAGATTTAGGCACAAAATTCTGAGTAGATGAGCAAGTGGAGGTGTGTGTAGAGGGTATGGAAAGGCATTTTATGTCTCTTGCTGTGCAAGAAGTTTGCATGAGAGAAGCCATGTGGTGGTGACTATAATCTTTCTCTGTTCCTCTCTCTTTCTCTCCTCCCCTCTTTCTATTCTATCTCTCTCCCTACCTCACATTTATTGTTAGGTAAAATTTTTACCATTGACTTTGGCATATGATCTTGTTTGCACCTTAATTCAGGCAGAGGCATCTTTTGATAATTGAACCCTAACATTATTCCAGAAGTGGGATCCTAACATCATTCTGGTGGATCTTAACACTCCTGTTCCTGAATCAAAAGCAAATCCACCACTTCCCAGAAAATATTCTCATTCTCACAAATTATTAATTTCTAAGCAGCAGTGTAAATTTTGAGTTCACTCTCCCTTGAACATCATCATTGTTCTAATTTTCTAGACGCTGTAGGAAAATATTTTACTTGTGAGGCACATTTCTTTTGCAGTTAGTCCTGTACCCTTGGTGGGTTTCAGCTGTGTCCCAGTTGCCTCAGATCCATACTGTCATGGATGGAGTGATGCACTTCACTTGTAAGGGAGAAGCAACAACATCATTTATCAATATAAAGCAGTAAGTTAACAAAGAAAATGTGACAATGGTTTAACAAGATTCAGTTATAAAGTACATTTGGTTACTTACTGCATGGAGAACAGGGTCAAAGAGACCTCCCACTCAGTCATAAGTTGGAGAAAGGATCTTGCTTTCTAAACTCCTCAGGGAGGAGTCTGAGTGCAGCTGGATCCAGACTTAGTCCCAGACTTGGTCAAGGTTTGTGTCTAAAGGATTTTATGTGCACAATGAATCCTTCATATCATTTAGCTAAGATTTCAAAGCTTAGCATGCTTTCAATCACTCACCAAGAACCTGATGTGGCAAGGAATCTCTCAGCCCTGGGGAATAACCTTGAGAGGTATCCTTGCTCCATGGGAGGAACAGTGTGCAGACTGCTGACCTCCAGGAATGCTCAGGCCCAGGGCTACACAGTATTTGTGCAGCAGGATGATTGACTCATAGTGACATTTGCAGACCAGCAAGACATCTGGGTCATTGTTCCAGAGAGAACTTGGTCACCATGTTGCCATACATCCAGAGTGAGCAGGATGCATCTTGGTTATGCCTTAAGGGGGTATGTGGGTGTGTTAAACCACACCTCCACTATACTGATTGTTGCCATTCCCACTGTAGTTTCCACTTTAAAATCCACTGTAGGAAATTGGTATGATACAGGGGAGTGTTTACACTGACAAAAAATAACATGCCACACACAGGTTAGGTCACTATTTTCATCAGCTCTCACTGAAATCTGAAATGGCAGTGTGTCCTGGGTTGGCCAGGAAGGGTCAAAATCTAGGAAGTGATCCATGCTGCAGGAAGTAATACAACTTCCTTCCTGGGAGAGAGAACCAATAACCAGGTAGTTTTGAGTATTGATATGCATGCCAACCAATTAAAAGTTGATCCGCCTTCACGGAAAAAAAACCTATATAAGCAGAGGACCTCTGCATGTCTTTCTCTTGGCCTTCCTGCTTTTCAAAGAGAAGCAGGTTTCTGCTTTCTCTCTCCAGTAAGACTGGGTCTTTGCCTCCCCCCCTCCTCCCCCCAGAAGGAGGGGGGGGGAAGGGGGGTTTGGAATTGCTGTTGAGCCTTTCAGGGTTTAGACACAGCTGGGTCGTAAATCCCAACCATGGACAGGCAGGGTCGAGTCCTTGCTTTCCCTCCCCCACAGCCCAGACACTGGAATGCTGTTCTCGAACAGTGCGGGCAGAGACCATGTGACCATCGCAAGGCCAGAGAGAAGAGAGAGAGGGAGAGAGAGAGATTAACCCTCTTCATGCCCAGACGAAACTTGCAGACACCCATCCTTCCCTGCACAGAGAGAAAAAAGAGTGAGGACACCTGCAGAAATACAACATAGAGACTAAGTCAGTGAAGGAAGCAGAGTCGATGCCTAGAGGGAGGAACATGAGAAGTGCTTCAATAGTGAAGCTGAAAATTCTTTTGTGGAACCATGGTTGGGACTAAGCTAAAATATTCCCTGTAATATATGAGGAAATAGTCCAAAGGGGGGATGTGATGTCCTATCTGCAGCCAGTGAGCCAAGGCACCTGTGTAGAGATAAGTAGGTGCTGAAGTAATTGCAGCCTGATGAGAGGCTTGAGCAGAGACAGAGAAGAGGCTGTGACCTGTCCCTTTGCCCCAGGGAATGCTGGAGAACTTGTGTTGCCAATAACAGAAGAAGGGGATTTTCTTTGCTGCTGTAATAGAACTGCTCGTCCTTAAAAGGGTACCCCATGGACTGTCGTGACCCACCGTAGTAGCTGTGGGAAGGCTACTGGTGTGGGAGGGATCTTCCACAACAAGCAGATTTTTCCTCCTGGGTGGCTGTTGGTTGTGAGGCTGAACCCATAAAAACTGTATTTTCTTACAGAGAAGTCCATGGTATAAGCAAGAGAAACTTCTCTCTCTAAATGAACTGAGAAAAGACTTTTAGAGGTGGTAAACTGACTAAAAGTTGAAGTGTTGTCTTTTTGTATTGTCAGTGAAAAAGAAATGGAGAGGTGGGGGGAGGAGAGGTGGTCTGAGGAGTTTGTTGTTTTTTCTTTTTTTTTTTTTCCCTTTTTAAGTTTATTAATAAACTTTCTTTATGTTCTTTAAAGTTTAAGCCTGCTTTGCCTACTCGTAATCCTTATTTCACAGCAAAATGGAGTAAATTTTGGTAAGTGTGCTGGCATTTGGCCAGACTCAAATAGGCAAACTCAAACCACTACACAGTGCAAGGGTGAGGTTGGTACCTCGCAGATAAGAGGCAAGGTGAGGTCTGGGGAAGTGAGACCTAATCCTGTCCCATCTGCTTGTGAAACCACAGCCAGAAGGTAAAGTTGCATGATAGGGCTGAGCCAATCTCACGGCTCATCATCACCTTTTCTTTTAGGTTCATTTTCCTGTAAGAACATAGAGTGCATCTTCGGGCCAGACTCTTCAGTTGTAGGGAACATGAACTCACAGCTGCCCACAGTTCTGCTTATTAGTTACATGAGTGAAAGACTGTGAGAATACTTTCATATTTCTGTAGCTCTCACAGTCTGTGTGCATCTCTCTGCCCCTTCACAGTAGTGCAGGCATCTCACCAGGGTCAGCCACGAGGTCAGGAGAGTAAAAAGAAAGTGAATCTGAACACATCAGCTGAATGCTATACTTGGGCTACATAGATCAGATGATAAATGTTTATCACTAAATAAAGAACTAAGACATTAAAATCCTGAAAACACTATTCTGGAGAGGCACCTGATGGGAGGGGAAATGAACACTCCCAAAAAATACCTTGGAAACAACTGCTGTGTAAGATGAAGCTCCAGCTTGCTTCCTGGGTAATCCACTGACTCTCAGAAGGTCAGCAAGGATTAAGCAGGAAGGGTTGCCCAGTCTGCCCGAGGGTGAGTGGGCAGGAGCCTTCGGACAATAAAGAAAAGGAAATGAGCCGATGAGCAGTCAGGCTCAAGAGCTTCTGAATCAATCCTGGAAGCTCAGGAATCCCCAGTGCCTTTGATGGGCATGGACTGGGGATGCATCATGCTGGAGTTCCCCTTCCAGGCTTGGTACCACAAGCTCTGCCTGGAGCTAGAAAGAGCTCTTAGCTTGCTGAAAGAGCTGCTGGTGCCTCTGCCCTGAGTGGCCTTTCAAGGGAATGATTCTCCCTTTTGTTCCCAGGACAAGCAGCCAGCTAATACTCCTGACTCAGCCCAGGACTTGCATTCTCTGCTGGTGCTGCCCCAAACACTGCTTCCAAGTGAAGAGCTCCTTTCTGTTAAAGCAGGTAAACCTAAAAAGGCTTCATAAGAATCAATGTAAAGAGCAGAAGGCAGCAGAGCAAACCTGTCCAAATCCCACACAATGGCCCTTGGCTCCACTTGTTATGAAATGAGGAGCTAAAAGTGAGGTTAACCACATGACCAGTCTGTGTGCATGGGGCTTACTCATCAAGGTCTTATCAGGGGAGAACTGGGGGTCTCAGTTGTGTGGCTGAAGATAAACAACTCCATATCAGACAGGAGCAGGAATGTCAGTTATGTGACTGAAGACTCAAGATGGGTGCTAGGAGGTAATTCCACAAAGCTAGCACACCATCTGAAGAATATATGCATAATTATACTCTTTAGATCTGCCTCTGTCTCCCTATCATACCTGTTCATTGTTTGCTAACTAGTCCTGCAGACAAGGTAACTACTGCTCATCTTTTGAGTCAGGGGTTTTCTTGAGTAGGTGAGCTATGAGTTGGTGGTTTCAATCTCCCAATGCTGGAATTACTTTCACTTTAAGGACACTGGTTTTGAGACAAAACAGTTAATGATGTAATTCATATTCTTGATTTAAGATGGGTCTTGAAGTAAAAGATCTATAGACTGGTCTTCAAAGTCATTGTTCCTAGATGTGCTTTTGATTCCTTTACCGATTCTTTAGGTCATCTTGACCTTCTGACACAACCCAGCAATTTTCCACGTACACTGAGCAGCAATCCTTAATCCATACAACCAGCGATGATCTTTAAGGAGCCCTGTAGCAAAATGATTACGCTTGTGCATTAATGTTCCTGTATTTGATTCTGTCAAGCAAGACTCTGATTTTGACCATTGTGGTTTGTGTTTCTCACTGGAAATTTGGACATTAAACCTGCAAGCTTGCTACCCAGGACCTTGGATATCCCAATCAGGTAGGTACCATTTGATGCCTAAAGGATTTTTCTGCTTTTCTTCTGAATACTTCTTACACTGTTCCCTATATTCACAAGTATTAGCATGCATACTTGTGATGCTTTAGGTGATAGTTTAGCCTGGTTTCATGGTGTTTAGTAGGCCAGTAGACTAAACACCCCTGAATGTGGAGTTTGAGGGTCGGTTTCAGACGGCTGGGACAGACGAGAGATCTCTGCAGTTGGTTTGTAGAGCATGAGATTTATTGTAAGAGAACGTTGATATAAGAGACCTGCTGAGAGCTGCCAGACGCAGCCCGGAGCAGGTCAGAGAGAAGAGCTAAGAGTGAGGATCTAAGAGAGTTGAGAGCGGAGGTCCAAGAGAGAAGAGAAGAGGAAGAGAGCGAGCTTGTCGCTTACAATACAATAAATCATCTTCTGTGCTGAATATTCTAATTTTCATTAACCAATCTAGAACAAACTACAAATCTTATAACATTTGCATACAGCCTATGAGAACTATTGCATTACCATACAGTGTTATATTTTAAACTCTAAAAGCTGCTTTTTGGACCCTCTGCCAGGTTGGTAGGGTCTGCTCTGACCCTTGGACCTGTCTGCAAGCAGAGGATATTGTTTAATCAAAGGGGGGATTACCTGCAGTGGCCATGCCATTGTTTTCTAGTTGTTCAGTAACTGGGGTTTGGTATCTCAAGGCTTGTCTTCACTTCAATCTCGCCTACAGTTTCTAGATTCTCAGCATCTTTTGCTAGGTAATCATATTTATAAGGTTTTCCTATTTCATCTTCCCCAACACCTGAAACCACGTAGAGTTAGAAGACCAAACACCCTGTTTTCATGGGCCCTCAAGGTCTCCTAGTAGGACAGATTTTGTAAACTAGAAGTTAGGCCACCCAGGCCCCTTATTGGGCCCTCCTGGTAGATATGCTAATGTGTAGAGTCTTTAATTGTATACTCTACTGGGGGGACAGGCTTTTGCGGCGTGTTCTACCTGGACGGCAGAAGCCATCGAATGGGATCCTATTAAAATACCGAGGTAAACAATCCCCAACCCTTTCACCGTGTCTGAGCCTTTATTTCCTATGACCAGAAAAAGGCATCAGTCATTGGCGACTCCGGTGGGACCCTAGAGACCCCGAAAAGTTGTAGTTTTGGGCTGAGAATATCTTGCCTAGCCCCTTCGCCGGCACCTACGGGGTTTAAGCGGCAGTCCAAGGCTGTGACCGGGCTCTAGGACCCAGCGCCTAAAAGCACGAAAGAGGTGAGTGAAAGCGGGGGAGACGTTTCGGTATTGTGCTAGCACCAGGAGGGAGGTTGGGAGGTTGGGCAGGGGGGGTCTGAGAGACCCCTAAAAAAGGGGGGGAAATTAACCCCCTTCCTGCAAAATCGTGGTAAGGAGAGGACGCTCTCCAGTTAAACCGTGGGAGGTTGGTGGGTGGGACCACAACTGCAAGGTGGTTCAGTGGCTAAAGGCGCTGAACAGAAAACTGTGAAGCTGGGAATCGCGGGTTCGAGTCCCGGTTGAGAAAACTTTAACAAGTTTTCTTGTGCGTGCAGTTTGGCTGTTTAAGGCTCGTTTCTAAGCAGTTACCACTAGAGAGAGACGGTTTTTTTCCTGGCCGATTTTTACTTTTTATAAGTAAAATGGGGTGTAATTTTTCAGAGAATGTGCAAGTCCCCGGAGAATCTCTGTTAGACCTGGTATTGAAAAACTGGCGATATTTAACTGGAAGGAGGACCCCCCTGGACACACAGGAGCTGATAAGACTCTGTACACGGGTCTGGCCGACGTTAAAATTAGTAGGACAGAGGGTGTGGCCACGCTTTGGGAGTCTAGAAAATGAAATAGTCACAGAGCTAATGGTAGAATTGCGAGCTCTGCGCAGGTTTGATGAGTTAAAATACGCAGAACTTTTTACCATATTACTGAATAGAGAGGAGGCGTATGAGGTGCAGAAAGGCTGTTTGGAGATGGTTGTAAAAGGGAAAGGAAACGTGAGGAGGAGGAGAAGGCAGCTAGTGACTAACAAAGCGGAAGAAACAGATGTTATGGACATGGTGGCCCCAGCTTTGCGTACGGGCAGGGGGGGATCGCCTCCCGTGCCACCGCCGCCATTACAGCCAGTGCAGTTGGGGGCGGGCAATGGAGGTCCGCAGCCGGCACCCCCACCCCCACCCCCACCGGCTCCACAGCCGGCATCCCCACCCCCACCGGCTCCACCGGCTCCGCCGGCGCCACTGCCCCCTCCCCCTCCTCCCCCTCCCGCTCCGAATGCGGGGGCGGGGGCGGAGACTGACCGGCCCACTGACCATCTGGGGGCTGGGCGTGGGGCAGGGGCGGAGACCGACTGGTCCCCTGACCATCCGGAGGCTGGGCGTGGGGCGGGGGGGGGAGCAAACAGGCCCTCGCCCCCTGACCACTCTGGGGGTGGGGAAAGGCGTGGGGAGGGGGCAGGCTGGCCCTTGCCACCTGACCGCCCACAGGGCGGGCATGGGGCGAGGGCAGAGGCCGGCTGGCTCTCGCCCCCCGACTGCCCACGAGGCCGGCACAGACCTAAAGCGGAGGCCGATTGGCCCCTTGACCACACAGGGAGCGGGCGAAGAGGCGGAGAGGGCGGAGAGGGGGCTGGCTGGTTGCCGGCTCCTGACCGCCCCTGGGGGGGGCGTGGACTGGGGACAGAGCCTAGCCGGCCCCTGCCACCCGACCTGGGCCGAGCCTGGGATGAGTGGAGGTACCCTCGATCTCAGCTTCGCCGCTCTTCCAGTGTCGGGGAGAGGGGCAAAGCTACCCTGACCAGAAGCGGGTGGGACGTGCCTGATCCAAGTTACTTTTCCAAAAGGGGGGACAGAGACGACCATCCCGGATTCCCCCTCTGCCGCTCTGCCAGTGCTGGGATTAAAACGGAATGGGATGATGTGGATACAGATGGTCCCCGAGAGGAGGGTGGCAGGAGGAGGGGAAAAACAGCCCAAGAAGCTATAAGTGCTGCTAGTCCAATTGCAGGGCGCACGAGATCAAAGAGAGATGAAAGGGGAAGGGAAGGGCCTGCTCTAGAAGTGCCTCTGAGACAGGCTGTGGGAAACCAGGGAGTCATTTATATAAAGACACCATTCTCTCTTGCAGAGCTGCAGACGTGGAAAGACTCTGTTGGAAAGTATAGTGACAACCCAGAGAAAGTAGCCATATGGGTAGAGAGGGCTATAAGGGCTCAAAACCCTGATTGGGGAGACTTGAATGTGATGCTGGATGAATTACTAGATAGCACAGGAAGGGAGATGGTTAATAAAGCTGCCATAGATGCTATACAGGCCCAAATTGCAGCTGGAACTCTCCAGGGGATGCCTAATGACATATACCCACTCGCTGACCCTGGCTGGGATCCCAATGTCCCTGAGCAAATGGCAAAATTAAAGCAGTTTCAGAAATGGGTGGTTTATGGGTTGAGATGTGGCCTTCCTAAAGTAGTGAATTTTTCTAAATTATTTGAGATCAAACAAAATCCAAATGAGACTCCTACAGAGTTTCTGAATAGGCTTAAAGAGGCTGCACGGAAATACACAACTCTGAACTTCGAAGCACCTGATTAGAAGTACCAGCTGGCTTACATTTTTATGGGCCAGTCGACAGATGATATAAGGAAAAAACTGCAAAAAAGGAGGGTAATGGATATAAGTGAGATGTTGAAAATAGCCTGGCAAGTATATCAGAACAGGGATTCAGTAGATAAGGACAGACAGAACAAGCCCCACCATAAGAAAAACCACAATGAGGGAAAGTCATCCAACTCACCAAAGAGGAGACCCCGTTTTCCTCTAGCTGAGGACCAATGTGCCATTTGCAAGCAGAAGGGACACTGGAAAAATGAGTGTCCAGCACAAACGAAAAAGACACCCCCAGCTCCGGGACTAGCTGTGGATTATGATAGACAGCAACCAAGGGCATCACCCCCACCAGAGCCTTCAGTTATAGTTAGGCTGGGAAATGAGGATGTTGAATTTCTGGTGGACACCGGGGCGACATATTCTGTATTAAATACTTTAAAAGGCAAACTGAGCCAAGAGACTGTGGATATGGTAGGTGCCACCGGGGTAAGTGAAACACGGCCTTTTTTCCAACCTTTAAAATTCAAATTGGGAAAACACTGGGTGACACACCAGTTCCTGTATATGCCAAATTCACCAATGCCATTATTGGGCAGAGATTTATTAGAGAAATTAGAGGCAGAAATTAAATTCTCTAGAGACGGGGGGGTAAAAGTCATAATTCCTGAATCTAAATTCATAGAAGCAGCAGCTATTCTTATACAGGAATGCCATGGAGAAATTCCCAAAGAAATAGAAGATGCTGTCAGTTCTATAGTATGGGCCAATGATATCCCTGGGAGATCCAAAAGAGCTGAACCTGTAAGTATTACACTCAAAGCAGGAGCTACACCGGTAAGGCAAAAACAATACCCTCTGAAATTAGCAGGTCGCAAAGGACTAGCACCCATAATTGAGAAGTTTCTCAAATTTGGGTTGCTAGTGGAATGTGAATCCAAGTATAACACCCCAATTATACCAGTGAAGAAAGCAGATGGTAAGAGTTATCGATTAGTGCAGGATCTAAGGGAGATTAACAAAGTAACAGAAGACATATATCCAGTTGTAGCCAATCCTTACACACTTTTGACTACACTAGCAGACGAATTAGCGTGGTTCACTGTTTTAGATCTTAAAGATGCCTTTTTCTGCATTCCTGTGCACAAGGACAGCCAAGAAATTTTTGCCTTTGAGTGGGAAAACCCTGAAACAGGAAGGAAGACCCAGCTCACCTGGACAGTCTTGGTTCAAGGCTACAAAAATAGTCCCACGCTATTTGGAAACCAGCTGGCAAAAGAACTGGAGGACTGGAGGAAACAGGAGACAGGAGGAGTTGTTCTTCAGTATGTTGATGACATCCTAGTAGCAACCAGAACGCGAGATGAGTGTATCCAGCTAACCGTAAGTCTGTTGACCTTTTTGGGCGAGAGTGGTTATCGGGTCTCGAGAGAGAAGGCCCAGATTGCCAGGGAAACAGTAGTTTACCTGGGGCTGGAAATTTTCCGTGGAGATTATTGGCAGATCGATTTTGCTGAGATGCCACGCAAAGAGGGATGTAAGTATTTACTGGTACTGGTTGACACCTTCAGTGGATGGCCCGAAGCTTACCCCTGTCGCACCAACACAGCAAGAGAAGTAGTGAAAGCCTTGCTGAATCATATAATTCCAAGATTCGGGGTTCCTCTAGGAATGTCATCTGACAGGGGAACTCACTTTGTTGCAACGGTAGTTGGGGAAATCAGCAGGGTTCTGGGAATTGCCTGGGACCTGCACACACCATACAGGCCCCAGGCAAGTGGCAAGGTTGAGCGTATGAATGGAACCCTCAAAACCCAGATTTGTAAAATTTGTCAAGAGACATCCATGACCTGGGTTCAATCCCTGCCAATAGCCTTGCTGAGAACCTGCATACAGCCAAGGCGAAGGGACAATATAAGTCCCTATGAAATATTATATGGCAGGCCTTATCAAGCTCCACATATCCTGGGAGAGATTCATGTGAAGGGTAAAGCTGATTTGCAGAAGTACTTAATGGCTTTGAGTTCCACTTTGCAGAAGCTCCAGAAATTTGTTGTGTTGTCCAGGCCAATAGGACTGGACATAACTGCTCATCAGTTCCAGCCCGGAGACTGGGTCTACATCAAGTGGTGGGACGGTGACCCCTTGCAAGCCAAGTGGAAGGGACCGTTCCAAGTTTTGCTGACCACCCTCACTGCAATCAAAGTTGCTGGCAAGGGACCGTGGATCCACTATTCCAGAGTGAAGAAGGCTTTGGCTCCCGAGACCATCAAGAAAACAAAGACTGATACAGATTAGAAGGATGTGATTTAAACTGTTCTTTACATGTCTGTTATCTGCCCAAATGGTAACTATGATTCAGGGTTTGTCCCATGATTTACACAAGGCTGTAATCCAAAATGTGTCCAAAGTTCTTAATAAGAACAATTGCTGGTTCTGTATCCGGTTGCCACCTCTAGATGGGGGTGGTCACTGACCGTTGATTGGCATTTTAAGCTTCCAAAATTGACACCTTAAAATTTGACCAGATCTTTGACACCCTTACCACATGGTTACCAAACTGGGCCTGGATAAGAGAAACATTTATAGTAGCTGTAATTGTAGTTATCCTCTGTGTAGTAGCCTGCATGTCGGCCGGTTGTGTAAACCGATACTGTGGGTAATGTAGAATAGAGTAAGATAGAGTAGAGACTAGACAAAGTAGAATCTTGTTAGTCTCTAAAAGGGGGGAAATGATGCCTAAAGGGTTTTTCTGCTTTTCTTCTGAATACTTCTTACACTGTTCCCTATATTCACAAGTATTAGCATGCATACTTGTGATGCTTTAGGTGATAGTTTAGCCTGGTTTCATGGTGTTTAGTAGGCCAGGAGACTAAACACCCCTGAAACCACGTAGAGTTAGAAGACCAAACACCCTGTTTTCGTGGGCCCTCAAGGTCTCCTAGTAGGACAGATTTTGTAAACTAGAAGTTAGGCCACCCAGGCCCCTTATTGGGCCCTCCTGGTAGATATGCTAATGTGTAGAGTCTTTAATTGTATACTCTACTGGGGGGACAGGCTTTTGCGGCGTGTTCTACCTGGACGGCAGAAGCCATCGAATGGGATCCTATTAAAATACCGAGGTAAACAACCCCCAACCCTTTCACTGTGTCTGAGCCTTTATTTCCTAAGACCAGAAAAAGGCATCAATTTGGATTAATTTTCTCAGTCCACTTTTATTTTTTCACTCTCTGAATGTTCTCATGGCTCTCGGTCTGAGATCATCTGCTGGGGAAAGACAGGGCACTAGAGGATTTGGTGGGACCAGTCTGTATCAGAGGTGGCTCTTTTAGAGAGCTCATGTCTTCTGTAGTGCTAAAGACAGCGATGGTCTTGGCTGTGATCTCTCATGAGTGAATAGCTTCTTTTGCCAGAATATAACCAGCTCATTAAAGGACAACTAAGCTAATTCATACTTAAGTGCTATCTCAAAGCTCAGTGTAAACCCTCCTGCCTTGATAAATGAAAAGCAATGTGGGGAGGCAAGATCACACAGAGAAGCTGTGATTTACTTGCATCTCATGGGAAATAACTGATAAAATCCCATTGTTTCCCTGGATACATATTATCACTGAATGTATTTAGGGAGACACTTCTATCAAAATAATACAGATCAGGAGGACATTTTTCTCCTGCAAATAGCATTTAGTCAGATCAGGTGTAAAGTAGAAGCAGCCCAAGAATTCAAACATAGATTAAGCAGCCAGTTATTCCATGCTAAACTGTTCTTACTTGTTGATCCATGTACCTATAGATTTTGCACCCTGTTAAATCAAATGTCATACATTGCCAGAATGCCTGGCACATACGCTAAAATCACAGAATCTGAGTGGGTTGGAAGGGACCTTTAAAGATTGACTAGACCAACCAAAATGTATATAGAGCCAGTATTCCCACAGTCCTTTACTCTCTCATTTAGCTAATAAGCAAAATTACTGGCAGTGTACAGTCATGTTCTCTATGCCAAATGAGGAATCTTTCCCAAAAATGTTCTCACAGTGACAAAAGTCCAGAATAAAAAGCAGATTAATAAGACTTCCTTTCTCAAGGCTGAACTTTCAAAACATGGAAAAGCTGTGATATGTTTCATGCATTTATACAGGTTCATGCCTTAAGAGAAGTAGCACCAGCAAGTCCAGTTATTTATATATAATTTTTAAGGGGCAAAAAAGTGTCATTAATTTCTATTAGATGTTTGACTTTTTGGTAATTCCCAAAGATCTTCCCTTCCACTTGGATTACACAAATGACAGGCTTGAGGACCTCCATCCCCCACACACTTTTATCACTTTCTAAAAGGGACAATAACCTTCAGGAAGGCACATGCCAGGCTCATCCAGCCTAATATCCACTGTGAACAGCTGGTCCCAAGAGGACTGGGTTCTCTCTGCTCTCTGGTAAGAAGACTCAGTTCAGAAAGGGAATATAGAAAAGGTTGTAGTGAGGGCACTCAGGCCACCCATACCTTTTCCTCTGCTTTAAGGACAAACTATGTATGTTGCTTCAGTGTACCACATCACTGCATCAGCAGGCAGCAACGCATGAATTTTTGTTTGGAAAAAGCAAACAAACTTTTTAACACAAGTTTGTTGAATTTTCATCAGCAAAGCTCATTCTTGTTTATTAGTTCTGAAGGAAAAGGCTGGGTGACCAGGGTGGAGTAGTCTTGGAATGAAGGCCAGACAAACAGGTTTTTAGACGATTTAATTTTCCTTGACTTTAACAGTTTTGTTTGATGAAGTTAAAAAGTAAAGGGCAGGTAAGTATGTTCAGAAGGCAGGAAAGGAGAAGGAACATTTGGATTTGCCAGCCATTTGCAGCTCAATTTGTAAACTAAATAATAAACGGTGTTTAATAGGAATATTCAGAAACTCTGAGAAATTTGGGAACTCTAAACTGCTATACGAGACAAAGAAGATATTAGGGTATCTGGAATCACCCTTAGGAAAATGTGACACCTACGAAACATCTGAAAGTCAAATAAACAAACTTATCTTGATTAGCAAGAATGCATGAAGACTCCTAGCTGAGGTCTTCTCCTGGGTCATCTACAGACAAACAGGATACCAAGCTAAAGAAAGCCCCAACCTCGCAGAGAAAAATCAGCCATTCTCACTGAAGAGGTGGAAGTGCCTCTACAGTGTGGGTGTGAGACTGCAAGAAACATTGCTTGGATTCCTGCCTTCTTCAGGACTGGGTGTGCAGAACTCTGGATCCTGATCAGTATCCCTACATATATGAAGTGTTCTATTATTGCTGGAAGGAACAACTGCTGGCATACTTCCCACAACTGCTGCAGTGCAGCATTTCTTACCTCAATTTTTGGGCAATAAAGGGCATCACACCTTGCATCCACACATATCTCAGCCTGGCAGTGGAAAAGAAGCCACTAGTCCTTTATGGATATTAACTATACAGTAACTGTCTACATATACACACACACACACATATATATGTATACACACACACACACAAATATATATGTGTGTGTACATATATTCATACACAGATATATATATATATATACTACATGGTAACTAAAATAAAAGCAGGGCACAGCTATCACAAAAATAAGAGAAAGATGAAGAAAACCTGAAGACAATTATGCATAGTTCATATAGGTTTCCTCAAGTGGCATAACTATGCTGGCAGGATCACACTTTTGTTAGTATAGTTGAGACTTCTTAGTTTCTGTCAATATGGCTGTGTCACTACAAAATAAATAAAAGCATCCTGGTGATGAACACTGCTCTGAGGCAAAGTGAAGGAATGTAGGCCTGGTCTTAGGTCTTATCTTTGCAATGTAATTAGCTGACAACAACCATGTCCACAAGTTTAACTGTGAGAACTGTAACAGAAAGGCTAAAATTGGTGTGAGTAGGACATAAGTGGGAATGTCTGGGTGTGGAGACAGCCAAGTGCACCCATCAGGGAGAGGAGCCTGTGAGAACATCACCCAACTAGCAGCTCATCAAGAACCATCCAGTTTCACAGGACAGACATGGAGACAAAGAACTCTAATGACTCATGATGATGCCCAGAGATAGAAACACAATTGATCAATGTGAAGATATGAAACTATGTATCCAAACCCTGCCCATGGTCATCAACCTACCAACCACAAGGGAGCTGAGGCATACTTGATGCTTAGCATCCTTGTCCTTCCTGTCACAACAGATCTTGGGTACAACACCTGGATGGTGTCATGTTGCCTTTCTGGTGGTCACACAGCTTGAATATCACTGGAATCTGGGTAGCCTCCTTGGACACCACACACCTCTGGTGCATGTGTGGATGACTGAAAGTAGGTTTGTTTCAGTTTGTTCCAAACAAAGTCACCCCCTGTAAGTTCTCACCAGGGTATTTCCTATGCAGTTCATACAATGCTGCACTTGTATTTCCTGTGACAAAACTCTCTTAAGGTTAATCCAATCTTTTAACCACCTCCAATTTAACTGACTTCAGAGGAGCCCTTTTCAATCCTCATGAGACCATCATTACTCCTGCAAATGAAATTTTACATTTACCCCACTCAATATTAGTTTTAGCATATTTTTGTGTCCTCGTTGTGCTTTTATTGTCCCAAATGAAGGGTCATTGCCCAGTGGGCAACTCAAATTCATACACCAAAGGATAGATATTTCTATGTCTATATTGTAGTTTGCACAAAGTAGGGAGATGTGTGGTAACCCCCAAAGGGTTGACTCCTCAGTCATCAAAACTTTACACTATTTATACATTTTAACAAACAAATAATTCAGTATGAATTGATTACAAATTACAAGCCTTTTCATTATTTAGCACTCAAACCTGTATTTGCTAATTTGCATCTCTCACTTCTGATGCTGATTAGTCCCCGTGGATATTTCTTCCCTCCATTTGCATTGGGGGTCCATTTTGAGGAGGTGGTCAGTGAGTCAATGGTCATGATTCCCCTGCCAGAACTACTTTTCCCCCAGTTACTGCTCAGTCCTGCTGACTTCACTACTGGTGGCTCTCATCCAGACAGCCCATTCATCTCGGGATTGTGTTCCCTTTTCCTTAAAACAAAGGATTAGCCAAGCCTACAACTTTCTGTAAATTTCACAATGCAGCTGCTTAATCCTAACTGCCTAGATATAGCTACTCATTAACAACAAAAAAAACCTGCAAAGTTTGGTTCAGATAGTGAGACTAGGTGACTTACTCCATCATCTCACAACTTTAAGGCAAAACATTAAGGTTGAAAAAACCCAAACCAACAAATTTGGTAAGACACTGAAATCCTTTATATTAAAAAAAGGAACAATAAGGGAACACAAGGACTCTTTTTTTTTTTTTTTTTAATACAGGCAGTCTTTGACACATTACATGAAACATTAATATTAGAGCAGCTGTATCACTTTGTTATGGCCTACCATGATTCTAAAATATTTGTAATAATCTGACAATCGGCCTTGTCAAAGATTAATCAAGATTAATTAATCCGTCTGATCTTTTTCACTGAAACTCATTGCAAGCTGATCTCTTATCAGGGACTCTGTTGATTCCCATGGTATTCAACATATCAAAACGTCAACATTAAATTTTTAAGAGATTAAAATGGGCTAGGAAACCATACTACTGTGCTGTGTGCCAGAGCGGCATTTCAAAAACATACCCATGCAGGTTCATTTGTGTTCTGGATGGAAAAGGAATAGGAGTACATCACACCCGTAAAATGTTCATAACAGTTCTAAATGCTCACATCCACACTTCTGATTTGCTCTTTAGATGATACTTGTGGAAATCTGCCAGGATTGATAATTGCTTGCTCTGTCAGGATTGATAATTGCTGTGATTTGCCATCCAAAATTCTCATGAAGAACTGAAGAGGATGGTTGAGCAAAACCATGAGCTAAGCCATGCTTGTCTTGCACCTGGCTGGAGCAAGGCTCAACAACAGAACACTGTGAGGAAGCAGAGGCCTCACAGCCCAGTATTGTCGCTGTGAAGCACAGAACAACAGTGTCACTGTACCAGCCTCACCCCCCTCATCCATGGGAGCCTTATTATAACTCTGGTCCTTTGAGGAGAAAAGGATGTAAAGACTCTCTGGCAAAGATCAGATGGCCTTTGCTGCTGCCTCAGCCGGAGGAGGAGGATGCTGAAGTGTCATGGTTCTCTTCTGTCTTCGTTTCTCTGTAAGTCACATAACTCTGTTTGACCAAAGGTAATCAAAGACCCTCATTGTCTCTCATTTGCATATTAAAAATATCCCTACCAATATCAACATGAGAAAACAGCCATTCCTGAATCAAATCCTGCATTTGCATTATACAATATTCCTGAACAAATCATATTTGACTAGAATCACATCTCCATTTTTCCAAAAGCATAGAATTTATATTTTAAATCCTCCACTTTTACAGAACAAGAATATGATCCCACTTTGCAGACAAGGTTGTGGGTTGGCTGCTCTGTCCTCCCCAGAGCAGCAACACCTCTTTGTTAAGATCTGCACCTCCATCAAACTGCATTGGAGTACACCTGGGAACACCTGCACATAGCACTATATACTTACATTTTTTAGACCTAGTGCATTTATCACTGGTAACCTAACAAGAATCTATAACCTGTTGCTTCAATAAACTACACTTTTTGTTAATCTGTAATCAAGAAAATTCTTATTGAACGTGACCTATAGTGCCAAATCAGTTATGTGAGGAAAATAATCCACGAACACCAGAGGTTTATGTCCAAAAAGGAGACAGAGGAGTCCTGTAACTTTATTCGAATAAAGGGAGAGGCCATGGGGCATTTCCCCTGGGGTCTCTCAAATTGTGGAGGACGCAGCATCCCTTTTATCCTAATTTCCCAATCTGCAGGCCCTTTCCCCTTTCCCCATTGGCTGAGGTATTTGAGAGGTACAGACTTCCCGGAATGCCTAATGCCCAAGACCCCCCTTTCCCAATGTATAATCCCTCCCCCTTTGTCTTTCCCTTATGGAATTTTATGGTCCTTCTCATGGTTCCTTTCATATTCCAATATTCAGTTTTATTTATCAGTAGACCTGTGGTTTGTTTGTAAATGTAAATCTCTGGTTCCGTTCAATGGAATTCTGAGTTCTTCCCATTGTTTCTTTTATCTCTGGGTGCCAGTCTTATCTATCAGACACTGTTTGTGAAGACAAGTTTCTTCATTCCTTTCAATTATAATCAGAAATTAAAACGTGCCTCACCCAGCCCCTCTGATCTGAGGACAAGCTGGAACACAAGGGGGTTTATTTTCTGCCTAATTTAATACACTTATAACAACATCTGATACAGCCCAGTTTTGAATTACTTTAAATCTCTTTCAATGTATTATACCTTGCTGATTCATTCTACACCACCAAAAACAGTATCCTCAATCCTTTCTGTTTGTGGTTATCTCGATGAAGAGAATATTCTGCAAATGGAACTGACCTGCTCTCAGGCTTCTGCTGCATCTTAACTCCTACCATGCAGGGCTGTGACCTGAATGCTGAGTCACAAGGCCAGCCAAGGGGGGACAGCTGCAGGCAACAAACTGAATACATACATTTTTATAGTCAGGTCTGATGAAAATTATGATGAGGGAGAAGAGGACCCTGATGAAACAAATTTTTAATTTGTTATATTTATAATAATGGTTATTTTGTTTTATTAATACTTGCTAGAGGGAAAAGCACTTAATAGGGGTGCTCATTGTACAACCTTTCATTCTAGCATATAACACTGTGATCAAATAAAGTCTTTCTTAGGCAGAAAAAGAGGCTGAGCCCAGAAGAATCCACCCCTGAACTTTCAGTGAACTCAGTATGTCAGGAGATGGGTTCTTGGCACTAAATCAGTTCTGTGAGCTCATACAATGAAGTTTAGACACAATCAATAAAACTGATAGTTATTCCCCACATTATGAGGTGTCAGTTGTTTGATTCAAGGTGACCCAGGCCCTACAGATCATGATTGAAAAGCAACTCCCCATTTTGAGTCATTGCTACTGTATGTAATAACTGTTAAAAAGCAATTAAGAACTTAGAATAATAAAAAGACTAATTATAATCCCCAATAAACTCTGCTCTGCTAACTCAGTGATTACAGCTCTATTGATTAATCTTGCAGAACTTCTTTCAGTGAAGGAGAATAATTTTACTTTTAGTGAGTGAATAAAATGTCTAACTTCACCTACAGCTTTTATTGTGCTCATAATAAGTGTGAAGTACATCCATTTAGAGACGAGCTGGCTAGCAAATCAGATCCACTGCCCAAAATTAAGTTAAATATTTGAAGATTCCATCATCAAAGAAGGATGCACCTCACTTAAAAGAGAGAAGCAGTAATATGTTTTATTGAGGTAGAATAATGATTTTTGACAAAGTTTCATGTAATTTGACAAAGTTCAATGGCGAAGTTCACTTTATTAATCACTGCAAGGAGGATACATACAAAGAAAAAATGAGTTAAAATGGCTTATACAGGGACTGGAGGTATGAAGAGTAAGAAGGACCATTCTGTTGAGCCACAAGGTGCAGAGCAGACCCTTTTGCTCCTTTCCAGAGCCCAGGTACAGCTGAATCCTGTCTTGGTCTGAGACTCCATCAATGGTTCACTTCTAATGGAATTACCCACACTATAAAACCTGAGTAACTACATAGATCAGTAATCCTTCACAGTATGAATTCAGCATACTCTCAGTCCCTTTGAGAGAACCTATCATGGGTAAGGGATCTCTCAAGCTCAAGGAGTAACCTCAGGGAGGTACCATTGACATGCATCCTCTGCTTCAGCAAAGGGAGCTCAAAGCTTTGCACAGGCTGTCTGTGCTTGTACAGTTAAGTAGTTGGCTGCAAGTCAACAGCAATAACAAGACAAATATCTTGTTTCAGCTCTGATATTTTGTTCTGTACTTTTGGTTATCTTGAACCTTTGGGTTTTAAAACCATCTTTTGAAACATATTTTCAAAATACCTTCACTCCCTTGTAGGTGAGACAGGGGCTTTACAGCTTGTGAGTGCACCCCAAGGACATGAGGCCTGTTGTTTCTTGGTGGGTCTGAACCAAAGGACAGGTAGGGGTCAAGTGTGTCCATCACATTACCCCATCTCTGCAGGTAAACCTCAGAATATAAAAGTCTACCATATCATTGAGCAAATTTCCTTGTCTGACCATGCAGGAGCCACTCTGGCAGTCACACTCTCACCACCAGAGGCTTTCACTGCTGGGACTGAGGCCTCTTTGCAGCAGTGGCTCCACTGACCCCACAGGTCCCCGCCTGACTCCCCACACACTCCACACTCACACAGTCAGACAAGTTTTCCGTACTGGTTTAACTCTGGGTTTCCCACAGCACAGTCTTAGACATCTGGTTCCTTTAAGTAACTTAATTGTGGTGCAGCAACAATTAAATTGAGTAACTGTCACCCTGATTTTTGCAGTGTGCTGTGTTTATACTTTGTAGTAAAAGTTCTCATAGATTTTGTGCAAACATAGTCTGCCGCGGTGGTTGGGGCTAGATAGCTGTCCGCCAGGGTAGGACAAGCCTGATGGCGGCTTCAGCGAGTGTCCCTGGCCTGGGGAAGGAGTTAGGGCTCAGGTCCACGGCTGCCGGGATCCTGTATCCCTTGCCGCTGCGCTGTATCTCCCTTAAGGGCAGACACTGTATCTAAAAGCTAGAGAGACAGGAGAGGGGGATCTTTTGCCAAGGAATAGACACAGTAACTGCGGGTTAACTGCGCTCCAGGTGTCCAGGGTCAAAAGACCCCGAGCTCAGAGAGCATCAGACTTTTATTTGCAACATAATAACCAATCACTGATGAGCACAGGGGAGGAACCCGGGAGGGACAAAGGGATGGGGACCAACTGGGAAGGATAAGGGGAGGAGAAAGGAATACAGACAAGGGCATAAAACAATCAACCATAGAGTAACATAGAACATACTAGAAACTGGGGATGATAGACAGGGGATGGACAGGTGGTCAGTTGAATTGGGGACAAGGGACCAACCCCTAGGAGACCTATCCCTATTCCAGGACAGACCATGTTCAACTCCACCCCAGGGGTGGCTTGGGCTACTTCAACCACAGGCTCCTAGGGGGATCAAGGGCTTCAGGGGTAGAAACCACCATCGCAATAGTCCATGTTTATGTAACCGGCCAAAGATGTTTTGTACTTTTGGTATTGTTTTTCATTCCTTTTCCTAAGGCGGAGAAGGTGGATGGACTGGGTTCCTAACCTATGGAATTGGAGAGGTGGTAACCTCATTGTCCAATCCATGATTGTATATGAAAAGATATATAAATGAAAGAATAAAGAGAGGCTGGGCTCTTCTCTCTGGCCTGGCCTTTGGTTGGCTCTGACCTGACTTGAGTTGCCTGATTCCTTCGTGTCCGACCGTGCGACATCTGGTGGCCCGTATGGGGAATTGCGACAAAACTCAGGTAAAACTCAGGTAAAAAAATTTAAAAATTAAATATGGGGGTCTCTAAGATGTCCTCGAGCGACGCTCTGGCGTTGGAAGTTCTCGACATATTCTTAGAAAGCGAGAATGTGAATTTCTGCAGGTCAAATATAGAGCAATTATATTTTTGGACCAAGGAAATGGGTTTTTTCCCTGACGATTGCAACGTCCTGTCTAAATCGACGTGGACGATTGTCGGGAGAGCATTGAGAGGTGTGCTATTGGAGACATATAGTCAAACGATGGCTAAGTTACTAGTAACTTGGAGACAGGTGAATTCTGTTATCCAAAGATAGGAGAGCTCCTCCAGCAGTATTACGCCTGCCAGCTCGCTCGGAGAATTCTCCGAGCTATGTGGGGGAGCGGGGGAAGGAGAGCTTGGCTCGGAGACAGCGTCTGACCCCAACCTCCCAGCCCTGACAGTGAGGGCAGGGGGTGGCTCCCCCCGGGGAGCACTTGGCTTGATAGCCCGCGGATCTCAGAGGAAAGATCGGCTTTGGAAAGTCCTGGGGAGCCGGCGTGGACGGGTCTGCCCCTTCCCAGCTCCGGAGAGCTGGCACGGACTGGTCCGCCACCCCTCCGTGTGGCGGGAGGGGCGGGGCAGCAAGAAATGCCCACTCCCTGTGCCTTCCCGGTGCTGGGCGAAAAGGGGGGATCAAAAGCCGGTGATGTGGTAACAGCAGAGTGCCCAAATAGTGGCGTTCTTGTTAGTTACCCCCCTGGCACTGTAGGGGCAAAAATCGACCCAGCGTCTGATGCTGATGACTCATCCGATGGGCAATCGGACAATGACGTCACTCGCTTCCCCCCTCGCGCAGGGGCGGGAGAAGCACCGCAATCCCTGGCCCGCCTGGCGTCTGTGGACGCGGCAGTGGGCAGGTGCGGCAGCGCTCAGGTGAGCGCCAAGCCTGGATCCAGGGAGTCCAAACTGAGGTACACAGAAAGAACCGCCGGGACTCTGATGGGCGCGGTTTCTGCCCCTCCCGCTCCTGGCTGGGCTGCGCAACTCCGCCCACCCCCATCCGGGTTTTTACCCTTGCTGTGGGACCGCGCAGCCGAGGCCAGAGGAGCCTCCGCTCCCCGTGGCCTGGCTCCCCCCCGTGCTGGGCCGGGGGGAAAGGGACCGAGCCCCTCCCCGCCGTGCGGCTGTGACGGCGGCGCCTGCCGCCGCGGCCCGCGACTGCCCGAATGACCCTCAGTGGTCTGGGTTGCAGGCTTTTCCTGTTCTCCTTGGTGCTGGTCAAAATAGATACGAGAGTTTATCATGGAAATCCTTGATGGAAGTTAGGCAGCAGGTTGGACAATATGGGCTAGGCTCCAAAGAAGTCATGCAGCTCATAAGAGTTTTTCATGGTGCTTTGCTAGTGCCAGCTGATGTCAGGAGCTTGGCTCGTGTTCTCTTTCAGCCTGTGGAATATGATATCTTTGAATCAAAGTGGCATCAGACTGCAGCTAGGACAGTAGCATACAATGCTACATTGGACTAAAAGGACCCCAGACGTGGGGTTGGAATGGATATCCTGCTGGGAATTGGTAATTTTGAGGATCCTAAGAAAGAGGTTGCCGTGAATCGTGCTGTGCTGGACCAATGCCGAGAGACAGGTGTGGCAGCATTGATTCAAACCATTGAGATGGCTGCTCCTACAGAGCAATTTGTAGGTGTGACACAGAAGAATGATGAGTCCTTCTTGCAGTTTGCAAATAGGCTCACTGCTTCTGTTGAGAGGCAGGTGGAGAATCCAACTGCAAGAGAGCTGTTAATTAAGCAACTTGCAAGGACTTGTTGTTCTCGTGAGTGTCAGACCCTTATTGAAGCACTCCCTGGGGATCCTTCTACAATGCAGATGGCTGAGGCCTGTAAAAATGTAGGCACTGCCGGTTGTAAGGTGGTTGCCGTGGCTGCTGCCCCGTGGCCTGTCTGGACAAGGCTGCAGGGTGGGCAGCAGAAGCAGGTGAGTGCTCAGGCCAGCAGGAAACTGGGCAGGAAGGTGTGGAAAGGCACGACTGTCTTGTTTCTCTGTCCAAAGTGTGGAAAACCGAACCACACTGCAGTGGACTGCGAGGCTGCAGTTTCTGGAAAGGGTTGATCTTCATCGAGCTCAGGAAATGGGTGGCAGATCACGCAGGGGAGACGTGCTCAGACACAAATGTCTCTCCAAACCCCGGAGCCAATGGAGGTCTGCTGGGCCGGCTCGCGGCCGGCACCAGCGGCTCAGCAGGGGTGGATGTCTGTGTCGCCATCCACCTTCTGCCTCGATGGCTTGGAGGTGATCGCTAATCAGAGGCGGATGCGACGAGGGTCCTCGGCGGCCAGCCTCGTCCCCAGTCGCCGGGAGTCCAGTTTCCCTAGCTCCCTGATCGCGCTCCCAGTAGGCAAACTATCCGCCGCACTGTGGCTTAAGGGGGTTCTCCCAACCCAGGTAATAGAGACACCGAGACCAGCAGGGTAGCAGCACTCTGTGGCACCGGGGTTGAGAGACCCCGAGCCCCCAGTGACACAGCCGTTTATTGTAAGCAATCCACCAATCACCGCGGGGCTCGGGGGAGGAACTAGGGAAGAGCATGGGACAGGGAACCAACCAGGGAGGTAAGAGGGTGATGCCGTTTGGTTTCTGCCTTTTTTCTTTTATATGTTCTCTGTACTCTCTGCACATATTTTTGTAGCTCTGTAGCCTACTATATTAATAGCTAGTTTTTCCAGTACCTTTCCATAGCCTTTCCCTAAGCAGAAAGACAAAACAAATTCCAGAGCTCCAAGCCCCGGGGGGTTGCAAGACCCTGTCCTATCTCAGTTCTTCCTGGGAACCAAGGCCGAGAACAACTCTGAGGTACATTTTCATAAGCAGAGTGCAGCCAGTGCTGAGAGGGGGGCTCCAGGGAAGGGGCTGGACCTGAGGGGGAATTGAATCGCCACTTGTTCTCCTTATTGGTGCTCTTAATTATGCTAATTTCCTAAAAGCTATAAATATGTACTCACCCCTGGAGGGGCTGGGCTTTTATGGACACCTTTCCATAACTGCTCCTGAAGACCTTCAAAATAAAGATCCCCTGTTAGATTACCTCCTTGCTAAAATGATCTCGAGTTTCTTTCCACGCGCTGGGAAGGCAACAGTTATCTGGCACACCAGAAGGACACGAGAACCTGGTACCCCTATCCTCTGGACCGAAAACATCGCTGCAAGATCTTCCTTTCTGACACAATCTAAAGATCATTCCTAGCCACGGGCCTTTCCTCGAGTCGAGACACCAGGTTCAAAGTCCCACCAGGCAGTTAGTATAAGGTGTCGTTCTTTTCGTTGTGTAGTGTTGAGTTTGTATGTGTGTGTATTGTTTATGTATTGTGTATCTGTTTAAAGTCAGTAATTGTTAGCGATCCCAGGACAACCTGGCGTGGTGGTGAGAAAATTTGCTTTTGAATTCATTTCTCCAAGTTTTTCCTGTTGCCGATTTTCCAACCTGCCCCAGAGATCGGCTGGTGGGGAGGAGGCGGGTGTGTGATCTCGGCTGAGATTGTTCACTGGTAGAGAAAAGCAAATCACAGTGCGAAAGTTTATTTCATGTTTAGCACATGCGAGTTTTGAATTGAAAGCTCGCCTGGAGACATCTGGGCATGGAGCGGCCGGGGGAGGCCTGGTCTGCTTCTTGGTGGGAGGCTGGGGAGAGATTCCCACTTCCTACAGGTTTGTGGAGCGGCTGGGTGTCCAGCCTGCTCCTTGGTGGGAGGCTGGGGAGAGATTCACACTTCCTACAGGTTTGTGGAGCGGCTGGGTGTCCAGCCTGCTCCTTTGTGGGAGGCTGGGGAGAGATTCCCACTTCCTACAGGTTTGTGGAGCGGCTGGGTGCCCAGCCTGCTCCTTGGTGGGAAGCTGGGGAGAGATTCCCACTTCCTACAGGTTTGTGGAGCGGCTGGTGTGTCAGCCTGCTCCTTGTGGAGGCTGGGGAGAGGAATTACCCACTTCCTACAGGTTTGATGGAGCGCTGGTGCCCAGGCCTGCTTCTTGTGAGGCTGGGAAGATATTCCCACTTCCTACAGAGTTTGTGAGCGGCTTGGTGCCCAGCCTTGCTCCTTGGTGGGAAGCTGGGGAGAGATTTTCCACTTCCTACAGGTTTGTGGAGCGGCTGGGTGCCCAGCCTGCTCCTTGGTGGGAGGCGAGTGAGAAATCCTCGCTTCCTACAGGTCTGTGGAGAGGCTGGGTGTCCAGCCTGCTCCTTAGTGGAGGTGAGGGAGAGATCCTCGCTTCCAGCAAGTTTTGTGGAACGGCCGAGAAAGCTCGGTTCGCACCATTGTAAGGGAAGGGGGAGAAGCCCCCACTTTCTATGTTCCATCTGTAAAAAGTTTTTCCAAGATTTTAAGGCAAGGGCGACTCCCGGACTTCCGGGACGTCTCCGCGAGCAGGCCGGTCACTCCCCCGTGACAGAAGCGGGGCACCAGCCGCTCTGAGAGGGGCGGAGGTGATTCCTGCCATTCCCTGGTGACCGGTCCGGGTTTGCGCGGCGTGGAGCACGGTCCCAGGAAGCAAACCGGACCGGCTGCCCGCTGCCTGCTTCGCCCTGCCGCTGCGGAGCGGGCCGCCGCTGCGCGGGCCACGTGGCCGCTCACTGCAGCTCTCTCCTGGCCGTACCGCCCGCACCGGCCCAGAGCGGCGCCGGGTTTGAGTATCCTAAAGAAGCAAAGAGACTAGCCCTCCTATCGCACTTACCTCCACCAGAACCGAAGCTTGTGTCATGGGAACCCGAGAGCCCGTCTTTGCAGCGCAGCCACGGCCAGCAGAGTCTGCGCGAGCGGGGGTGCCCCTGGCGGGGGTGCCGCATGCCGCGCCCGTCCCCTATGCCCGTGCGAGCCCCTGGGGAGCCCAGCGAGCGCTCTTTGTCTGCTCTGGTAAGCACTCAACAGGGAAACACCGAGCCCAAAGAACAAGAAGCCGTTTTTAGACTCCCTTAAACCATGCTATAAGTAAGCAGAGTCCTGTGTTAACAAATATCTTAGGATGGTTTACTGAGTTAAATTTGAAAAAGACCTTCTCCTGTATCCTTGTGAGTAAAAAAAGACCAAGGACTCTTTACTATTATGTAAAAAATCCTGAAACTAGAGAACTAAGGCAGTCAGCAACTGAAAATTGCTGCATCCAACCAGCAGCCAAGAATTGATACATCCAACAGCTGAATGCAACCCACTGCAAGTTTGTTCTGTGAACATAGAAGACATGGACCCTATGCCATGCTACTGAAACTAGATAATGTTATTCTGAAAACGTTTGCTGTCAATCCTAGTATGTCTGTTCCCAGCACTAACTGATAATGTATTTAAGTCTGACTGTTTGCAGACCATGGAAGAAGCCTATTCCAGCCGAGCAGACCTGAAAGATGTGCCAGCCTGGGAGCTGTATGCAGATGAGAGCAGCTTCATGCGAGATGGCAAACAAAAGACAGGTTATGCAGTAACAACCACGAACCAGGTAACCATGAGAAAAGTGTTACCATCAAATGTACCATCACAAAAAGCTGAACTGATTATATCAATGAAAGATCTAGAACTGAGCAAAGTCATCTAGAAAGAAGGAAGACTAGCAACTATTCAAGCCTAGAGACTGAGTCTATGTTGAATGAAGGGACAGTAATCTTACGAGCTAAGTAAAAAGAGTCATTCCAAGTCCTGACTACCCTCACCAAATCCAAAGCTGCTGGCAGAGAGCCTTGAATTCACTGCTCCAGAGTTAAGAAGACGTCTGCTCCATAGACAGCCAGAAAAACAGAGACTGATACAAATTGAGATGATATGATTTAAA